>JAPDNY010000011.1:5762140-6362140 GCA_029375565.1 Gekko gecko
CAAGATCAGTTCCCCTGGAGGAAATGGCTGCTTTGGAGGGTGGACTCTGTGGCATTGTACCCTGCTGCTGAGGTCCCTCCTCTCCCTCAACCCTGTCTTCCCCAGGCTTCACCCCCAAACATCTAACCCAGAGCTGGCAACTCCAGTATTTTCCCTCTCCCAATTTGCCTCTCTCTCCCCCCAATTGGTGGGTTGCAGTTGGAGAGCGCTGGCTCAGTCTTCATCAAGCTCCATCCCTTGCAGTAATTTACAATCTGGCGTTTTTGGCGCAAATGGATACCGTTTGTGATGAATTATTAATGCCAAAGAGGCGTGGGCCATACGCTCCACCCTATGCCTCTGATGCTTTTGAAGCAGCATGTAGTGCGCTGCACAGGCACACAAAAATGAAATGCCAGACACCTCGCAGTTTCAGAGACAACAGAAGAGGACGGGCTTCTCCCTCCTCCTTTCCTTGTAAAGCTTATGATAAATGAAGCATCTTCTGCAGAGACCATTTTTCCAGCTTGGCACAATGAATGGGGTGGGTGGTCCCGGGAGGACATTCAGGAGTAAATGAAAACCAGAAGGTTGCAATGCATCATGCCGCCACGCCCAAAATGGTTCCACTGGACAGTTGAGATCCATGCCGGCTCCACTGTCAGAGACGAGCACCACAGCCAATTATTCGTGGAACTCTAAATAACAAGAGGCACAGTGGTGCAGGCCCTAGGGGATCAGGCAAAGTCCAAGAAGACCAGGTTTCAATCCTCGCTTGCTCGTGGGTCAGTTGTTGTTGTTGTTGTTGTTGTTGTTATTATTATTATTATTATTTAATGTATACCCTGCCCTATCCCAAGATTTATTTTCTTGTGGCCTAACTGACCTCACAGGGTTGTTTTGTGGGGAGAACTGTGTGTACCAGTGTGGTGTAGTGGTTAAGTGTGCGGACTCTAGTCTGGGAGAACCGGGTTTGATTCCCCACTCCTCCACTTGCAGCTGCTGGATGACCTTGGGCAAGCCATAGTTCTGTCAGAGTTGTTCTTGAAAAAGAGCAGTTTCTGTCAGAGCTCTCCCAGCCCCACCTACCCCACAGGGTGTCTGTTGTGGGGAGGGGAAGGGAAAGGAGTTTGTAAGCCACTCTGAGACTCAGAGTGAAGGACGGGGTATAAATCCAATCTCTTCTTCTACCATCATGCTCTCCTTGAAGGACTGGGATAAAAATCTTAATACATTGAAGAAAGGTGGGTGAATATTATTACCTAAAACAGGGGTCCCCAGCTTTTTTGACCCTGTGGGCACATTTCACATTCCAACACAGGGTGGTGGGCCCAACCACAAAATGGCTGCCAGAAGAGGCAGAGGCAGACACAAATGCCAGAGAATCGAGTTACACACAGCTCTTTTACCGTTCAACCTTTCAGGCAGAAGGCCTGTTTAACAGGATGCCTTTTAAAAGGAACGTCTTGTTTTAAAACTGTTCCTTGGGTGCACACAGGTTAGCTTCCATCACACCGTGAAGATCTTTGTGCTGTGGTGGCAGCTTTTGAAAGCTCTGCTCAGGCATTCCAATCACCAAGAGCCAATCGGAAGCCTTGCTGGGCAGGAGTCACACCTGGCCACACCCACTTTCTAAGAACACTTGGCAGGCACCAGGAAAGGAGATGGCAGGCAGCATGGCCCCCACCGACACCACGCTGGGCACCCCTGACCAAGGCTCCCTCTAAGCTGTGGAGTCCTGTGAGCAAAAATTCTATTTTCTGAGCTCCTGGCATTATTGTTGTGTGCAGGTGATTTGGCTACTGCATAGATTAGTTTGCTCTGGAGCCATCCTTCCTGAGCCAAGGCAAAAATGTGTGAGCCAGAGGCTAAAAAACTGAGCTAGCTCACACTAACTCAGCTCAGAGGGAACACTGGTTGTAGTTCTACTTCAGCAGTCAATTATCCCACTAACTGGTTGCCCCATTTGGTCTAACTTACTTGACTTTGCTTCAGCAGTCGGGTTAGAACAGATAAAAGGAAGCCCTTCTTCACCCAAAGAGTGATTAACATATGGAATTCACTGCCACAGGAGGTGGTGGCAGCTACAAGCATGGACAGTTTCAAGAGGGAATTAGATAAACATATGGAGCAGAAGTCCATCAGTGGCTATTAGCCACAGGGTATAGATGGGAACTCTCAGTCTGAGGCAGGTGAGGCACTCTATTCTTGGTGCTGGAGGGGGCAGCAGTGGGAGGGCTTCTGGTGCCCTGGCCCCACTGCTGGACCTCCTGATGGCACCTGGTATATTTTGGCTGCTGTGTGACAGAGTGTTGGACTAGATGGGCCATTGGCCTGATCCAACATTGGCTTCTCTTATGTTCTTATGTTCTTATGTTCACTTCTTACTGTTTTTACAACCGAAGCCATAAACAGCAAGCCCTCATCCCGAGTAGTGTTCCCTCTAAGCTGAGTTAGTGTGAGCTAGCTCACAGTTTTTTATCCTCTGGCTCCCACATTTTTGCCTTTGCTCGGGAAGGAGGGCTCCAGAGCAGATTAATTTATGCAGTAGCCAAATCACTCACTCACAACTTTAATGGCAGTAGCTCGCAAAGTAGAATTTTTGCTCACAAGACTCCACAGCTTAGAGGGTACATTGACTACAACATTCGATTTGCAAACTGAGCCTTCCAGGTCCCACTTGCAAACATCGCCATATCCCCTGCTACAGGTAAGCATCTCTTCTCCTAGTAGGTGTGGAGTCTGTCTTAAAATTTAAAGTAACCTCTCATATAATATATGGATTTTACTAAGCAAGATTGTACAATTCTAAAAAAAACAAAAAAAAGCAGGTGCCACATCATTTTCACTTGGCTGGTTCATGTCAGCGCTGAGGGAGGAGAACCTAAAAGTTTGTTGTCATGTGACTTAACAACAGCTGCCAATTTTTTTGCCACTCAGAGTGGCCAGAATGATTTTGCTTCCAGAGAAAGTTCTGATTAAATCATGGGGAGATCTATTCAGCTGAGAATTTAGAACAATGGAAGAGGATGTGGTCTACAGAGTCAATTTGCAGAGTCTATCTGAGTCTGAAATTCCACTGAACCTTCCTGGCATCACTGCTGAAGGCAGGGCACTCAGGTGTGCTAGCATGAAAGGCCTTCTATACATTGGAATAGTGAACTCAGATAGATAATTTGGCGTTTTTGTTGATAGGAGAAGGCCACATGAGAAGGATGAACACACTCTGTGGGCTCTGATCACCATGGTCTCATAATCAAAGTCCCGAAGACATCTTCTGGTGAGCTGGGTCAATTCATGACTACTCATTGGGCAATTCTACATCTAGCATTTGTTCCAGATTTTCTCAACTGGGAGGAAAAAGTGCAGCTCAAAACCACATTCAGATACTTCGGGGCAAGGCCGTGCTAACTGCAAAGTCACCTCTGAATGGCCATATATCTATGCAGAAGGTACCATAAAACCCGATGATCAAAGCAAATGAAAGCCGCATGCAGTGTGGAGGGTACCATAAAATTCGATGACAATTTGTGATCCAGTAGACTATCCCAGTCTCCTATGCAGTGGTCCAGCTTAACTAGTCCAAGGGAGTTTGATTCTGGATTTGATTTTAATATCCTAAATTTCCGATTAAATGCTTTTCCCCAGGCCTCTGCTTCAAAGGACATCTCCCCATCTTCATCTCTCAAAGCTATTCCAAGCACACACCGAGGAACTCCCAAGATACTGTGTAGGAATCTTAGTTGTGGCTTATCAATGTTTGTTACTGCTCTTGTGGAGGGGGGACTGGCCGTGGCTGCAGCAGCCTCACTAGGATTTAAGAATGGGGGAGGGGGCACCTAGGACTGCGTGTTCCACTAGAAGCAAGTGCAGCAGTGGCGTTTGGGTAAGAGGGTGGATGCCACAGTTGAGGAAGCAGCCTCCTGCACTTCACTGTCAGTTCTGTTTCCCAGACAAAAGAAAGAAATTTTAACTTACAGAATTCTTTTGCCACATGGTGCAGTGGTGGCTGCTGACTCAAATGGCCTTTGGAGAGAATTAGACAAAACCGAGGAGGAGAGAGCTCTCCATGGGACTCACTCGGAATTGCTAACAAACCCGCTTTTTTACAGACAGGATAGCTCAGAGGAACAGATGGTGGTCCCGTAGGTTTACCAACCTCCGGGTGAGGCCAAGAGGTCTCCTGGAATTACAACTGATCTCCAAACAACGGAGATCAGATGCCCTAGAAAAAAAATGGCTACTTTGGAGGGTGGACTCTAAGGTATTATACCCTGGAGTCCCTCCCCTTCCCAAACCTCACCCTCTCCAAGCTCCACCCCCAATTCTTCAAAAATCCCCCACCAGTAGTTGGCAACCCTTTGCTTCCAAATGGAAGGGAACGCTGTGGGCTTCTGGCCGCCACGTGGTGAATCCCCAGGAATTGTACTGCCAATTCAAAGTATCAGTACCAGGCAAGGGACCCCCATCCCCCTCCTGGGGCTATGCCACAGGGGTATAACTTGGATCTGGCCAGCAGTGGCACGAGCCAAGGAGAGGATGCCAGCGGCCTGCCATGCCATTGATGTCTGGTAGCCAACCAAGCCCCCTGGGAGCACTGGGGTCCTCCTCAAGGGGCCACGTGGTGGGAGGACCCGCCCTGCAGTGTCTCCTGGCTGGCCCCTGAGGCCGGATGTTGTGCATTCAGTCAAGGAATTACAACATGAAACTCTTAGTTAGGACGGTCAACCCAGCAGCTCCCCAACTGGGGTTGTCAACTTCCAGGTGGTGCCTAAAGATATCCCAGAGTTACAGAGATCCATCCCCCCTGGAGAAAATGGCTGCTTTTCAGGGTGGACTCTCTGTAGCGTTGCCAGCCCTGGTTTGGGAAATCCCTGGAGATTGGAGGAGTGGAGCCTGAGGAAGGTGTGGCTTGGGAGGTAGAGGGACCTCAGCAGGGGCGTGATGCCATCGAGCCCACCCTCCAGAGTGGCCATTTTCTCCAGAGGAGAAGTGGTCTCTGTAATCTGGAGATAATTTGTAACTCTGGGAGAGCTCCAGGTTCCACCTGGAGGTTGGCAACCCTTTTCCGGTTGGCATTATACCCTGCTGAGGCCCCTCCCCAAGCCGTGCCCTCCCAGGCTCTGCCCCCAAACCTCCAGGAATTTCCCAAAGTGGAGCTGGCAACCCCAGGCCCTCGTCTGAAATCCCAGGGCTTGGGCGCTCCGATCATTCACAGGGGGTTCCTCTCCCTCCCGCGTCTTCCTGGATTGTGTTGATTTGGAGGGGGGTTGGGGCACATTTTCAAGGCAGATTCAAAATTTCTCTCCATGGCTTGGAACTATTTTAAGGCTCATCCGCCCTGGCATTAATGAGGCGGCTGCTGATAGCATCGCTAGGCAACGGCAATTTGGTCCTGAAACCGCCATTCCTACCTGGGCCTGCCTCCAAACAAAAGAAAGTTGAGAGGGGGGGCTTCTGGATATTCCGCCATGTCCAAGGCAAGCACAGGTTACTCTGAGGCCCCAGAACCGCATAGTGGGCGCATGACTGGGTTCCTTATGGTTTGCTTATGCCTGACCGGCGGCTGAGATGTATAAACTGAGTTATGTTCTGACCATGGGGGAAACTGGTGACGTTTGTTCACGTATGCCGTTTGCTGCCTCTTTCTGCTTCGGTGAGGTGATGGACGGCGCATGTCTGTGTTAAGCAGCCCACAATCAAATCAAGTCGTTTTCTGCTCTTTTCCCATTCTGGGAAGAGAAATGTGCAGATGTCACTTTCCCACCCACAGTGGTTTCTGGCTGCACTGCAGAGCTCTGATGCTGTGGATCCGGTGTCATTCAAAACCTGATACTAGAGAATCAGAATGTAGCGACAGGAGGCAAGCAGGACTCACGGGAGAGGGGAAATCCCGTTTCTCTCCTCTCCACCCCTTGTTGCGCCTAGGAATGCCAGCCTCCAGGTGGGGCCCAGAGATCTCTTGGAATTACAAATGTCTCCAGAGATCAGCTCCCCGGAAGGGAACGGCAGCCCTGGAGTGCCAGCTCTGTGGAATCGTGTCCCCACTGGGCTCCCTCCCCTGTCCAAATTCCGCCTACTCCAGGCCAGAGTTGGCAACCCTAGTTCAGTCTACCTCGTCGCTGGTTTGAGCTTCTTGCCTCCCCACCCGATACCAGCGATGACTGTCCCCATACGGTGCCAGCTCCACCTTCTCTCCTTCCCACTGTGGCAAGGGGTGGGGGGAGACCAGGGTTGCCAACTCCAGCTTGGGAAATTCTTGGAGCTTTGGGGGCAGAGCCTGGGGAGGGTGAGATTTAGGGAGGGGAGGGACCTCGGTGGGGTGCGATTCCATGGAGACCACCCTCCAGAGCAGCAGTTCTCTCCAGGGAGACTGGCAGTCTGGAGATGAGTTGAAACCCGGGCCACACCTGGAGACTGGTAACCCTGGGGAAGAGGTGGGTGGAGAAAGGCATGCCAGAGCTGGCCCCGCCTTCCTTTCTCACCCACTCCCAGCAAATATCCACATATTCACATATCCTGCTTGAAATCTGCCTGGAGGGTTCGGTGTGTATGTGTGTGAAGTCAGTGCATGCCCTCCCACGTGGGTAGCCCCCCCCCCCAGATTACAAGTTGTTGTTGTTTTGTCCAAAATAATAATTTTCTGCAACCCTGAGATCCCCCTAGATTTCAGGTTGCTCCTGTTTTGCAGATTTGGTACAGGTTTGCCAGTGTGGCACTGTGGTTAAGAGTGGTGGACTCTAATCTGGAGAACTGGGCTTGGTTCCCTATTGCTCTGAGACTCTGAGTGAAGGGTGGGATATAGATAATCCTCCTCCTCCTCCTCCTCCTCCTCCTCCTATTTTGCAGATTTTTTTATCTGCACAGAGGCCAGCCTTTGACTATTAGATATAAGGGTAGGCAGCGTCGGTGGCTGCAGTTAGAATTTGACTAGTGAAATGCCAGGAATAATTTTAAAAGTACATGGGAATCTGACCAAAGGGCTGATGGATGCCTGCTGCTGCTGCTCATCTGGTTTGGCATGTTCATTATATATTATTTGCTTTCACAATCGTGTTTCTTTCTTTAGTGCAGAAGTATGGATTGCTTGCCATGCGAATGGGTCAGGGATGACAGCTCAGAAAGGGGCCATCACGGCTGCCAATGTCGCAGAGACCCCTGTGGCTCCTTAAAGCAGAGGAGGAAGCAAGACAGAAAAGAGTCTCAGTGAAGAAATTGTCCAGCCATTTCTGATTAAAAACCCCTTCAGGGTCAGGGATGGGCACGAACCGAGCCACAAAGCAAAATCCATGATGAATTTTGCCCTGTCCATGGATGGAGCAAGAAGCAGGGATTTAAAGGGTCTCCGGGTGTGTGTGTGTGTGTTCATGATTGCTTTCTTGAAGTCTTTGAAGGGATAAGTGCTGAGTTCTACTTCTGAGTAACAAAAATGAGGAGCATGCGTGCTGGATGGGGGGATACACTTCTGGTTAGCAGTGTGTGTGAACAAGATCCTGGGGTACAGGTGGATCATAATATGAGCAGCCAATGTCATGCAGTGACAAAAAAGGCTAATGCGATCTTGGGGTGTATCAACAGAGGAATAACATCCAAATTGCAAGATGTGATAGTCCTGCTGTACCCTGCATTGGTCAGGCCACACCTGGAGTCTTGTGTGCCGTTCTGGAGGCCTCACTTCAAAAAGGATGTGGACAGAATGGAGTGGACAGAGAGGAGAGTGACAAGGAGGGTCAGGAGCCTGGAGACCAAGCCCTAAGAGGAAAGGCTGAGGGACTTCTTGGGAGTGTTCAGTCTGGAGAAGAGGAGGCTGAAGGGGGACAGGATGGCTTGAAGTATCTGAAGGGCTGCCACTTAGAGGAGGGCAGGGAGCTGCTCCTGTTGGCAGCAGAGGACAGGACTAGCCATGATGGGTTTAAATTAAGGGCAGGAAGGTACTGGCTGGTTATTAGGGAAAACTTCTTTACAGTCAGAGTTGTGCAACCGTGGAATCGGCTGCCTGGGGAGGTGTGGTGAGCTCCCCCTCACTGTCAGTCTGTAAGCAGCGGCTGGACGAGCACTGGTCAGGGATGCTCTAGGCCAGGGGTCCTCAAACTATGGCCCGCGGGCCACATGCGGCCCGCCGAGGACATTTATGCGGCCCGCCAAGTGTTTATGCCCACCACCCCCGCCCGGAGCCGCCTCCTCCTCGAGGAGCGTAGCAGCAGCGCCCCCGCGGCCTCTTTCTTCCTCCAGCAGCCCTGGGTGGCAAGAGCGCCCAGGAGCTGAGGAGGAGGAAGGGGCGAGCAGGCTGGTCGTGGGGGAGGGGGCGAACGCGGCGGCGGGGCGAGCAGGCTGGGGGGGAGGGGCGAATGCGGCGGCGGGGCGAGCAGGCTGGTGGGGGGAGGGGAGCGAACGCGGCGGCAGGGCGAGCAGGCTGGTGGGGGGAGGGAGCGAACGCGGCGGCGGGGCGAGCAGGCTGGTGGGGGGAGGGAGCGAACGCGGCGGCAGGGCGAGCAGGCTGGTGGGGGGAGGGAGCGAACGCGGCGGCGGGGCGAGCAGGCTGGTGGGGGGAGGGGGCCAACGGGGCGGCGGGGCGAGCAGGCTGGTGGGGGGGAGGGGGCCAACGGGGCGGCGAGGCGAGCAGGCTGGTCGTGGGGGAGGGGGCGAATGCGGCGGCGGGGTGAGCAGGTTGGTGGGGGGAGGGGCGAACGCGGCGGCCCTCCAACGGTCTGAGGGACAGTGAACTGGCCCCCTGTTTAAAAAGTTTGAGGACCCCTGCTCTAGGCGGATCCCGCACTGGGCAGGGGGCTGGACTAGATGGCCTGTGTGGCCCCTTCCAACTTGGTATGATTCTATATTTTTTAAAACGAAACCTCAGATATGCTGCTGTCATGGTACAATGCATGATTGGTTGGGTAACGGGGAGATCTGCAAGTTGCTATGGAAACGGATACAGAATTCAAAGCTACAACTTCCCTGAAGCATCGAAAGGAGATTTGGCTACAAGCTTGGAATATCAGAGGGAGAAAGAGGAAATAGCAGGGAAGGCTGTCTGGTTTTGCATATTGTGGGCATGGAAGCATTTCTGTCTTGTACAATAAGTGGATCGATCCAGCCCAAGTTAAGCACTGCTGAGTCCCGTTGGGCAGCAGTTTAAACGGGGATGCAAGAGTGGTTCACCAGTGATAGGAAGTTTGCTTCCTTCGGCAGCCTAAATAGCCCAGACCAGCCCACGCTTGTCACAGTGGGGAAGGTCAGCAGGGTCCATTTTGGTCAGCACTTCGATGGGAGACCACCGTGGAAGACCAGGTAATTTCTGAGGGGGCCCTGTTGGCCTGCAGGAGAACAGTTGAATTCAAGTCCAGGAGCACCTCAGAGACCAACACGATTTGAGGGGCACGGGCTTTCGAGAGTCATAAGGCCATAAGAGAACATAAGAGAGAAGCCCGTGTCGGATCAGGCAAACTGGCCCCTCCACTCCAACACTCGGTGTCACAAAGTGGCCAAAAATACCAGGTGCCCTCAGGAGGTCCACCAGTGGGGCCAGGACTCTAGAAGCCCCTCCCACTGTTGACCTCCCCAAGTTAGACCTCCCTTGGTCAGACACATCATAACAGAGGTCCCTGAGTTCTTGTACCCCAGTCAGAGCTTGGGGATCCCCACTCTGACTTGTACCTGATGAAAGGAACTTTGACTCTGGAAAACTTATATCCCAAAAAATCTTTTGGTCTCTAAGGTACTACTGGACTTGAAGGAAGACCAGGGTTGTTATGCAAAAGAAGGCAAATGGCAAACCACCGCTGCTTATTTCTTGCCTTGAGGATTCACCATACGACGGTTGTGACAGGGGATGGCAGCCTCTAGGCTCTATTCTTGGTGCTGGAGGGGGCAGCAGTGGGAGGGCTTCTAGTGTCCTGGCCCCACTGCTGGACCTCCTGATGGCACCTGGTATATTTTGGCTGCTGTGTGACAGAGTGTTGGACTAGATGGGCCATTGGCCTGATCCAACATTGGCTTCTCTTATGTTCTTATCCCTTGTAATTACAGCTCATCTCCAGACACCAGAGATCAGTTCCCCCTGGAGAAAAGGGATGCTTTGGAGGGTGGACTCCATGGCGTTCTACCCCGCTGAGGTCCCTGTCCTCCCCAGGCTCTATCCCCTAATCTCTAGGAGTTTCCTAACCTGGATCTGGCAACTGTACCCCTGCCCCATCCCCTGCCAGTGGCCAGAGGAAATGTGGCAACTCTAGTTGCAACTTGAGCACACAGTTGTTACTACTGTAGGCAGAGAACTTTACATCTCCTGCCTGTTTCTTCTGCATGGCATATCCGTGGAGACCTGCTGAGTGAGGGGTGGATGACTGAGGGTGGAGGGGAGAAGTGCAGGCTTTCAGCCACTACAGCTCAGTTTCCTTTAGCATCAAGCTAGACTTGATTTTCTTAAAGAGGAAAATATACAGATTTCCAAAGACCCTCCCAGCTTTTAGCCGCAGAAGTGCAAACTGCTGAAAAGCAGATTTATGTCAACTAGAAATTATCTGCATACTTTTGTTTTTTGCCATCAGGTTATAACTTATTTATGGTGGCCCCATAGAGTTTTCAAGGCAAGAGGCAACCAGAGGCACCTGGTATTTTTGGTCACTGTGTGACAGAGTGTTGGACTAGATGGGCCATTGGCCTGATCCAACATTGGCTTCTGTTATGTTCTTAGAGGTGGTTTGCCATTGCCTGCCTCTGCATAATAACCCTGGACTTCTTTGGTGGTCTCCCCATCCAAGTACTAAGCAAGGCGGACCCTACTTAGCTTCCTGGATCTGCAGATCTGTTGAGACTATGCTAGTGTGGGCTGTCCAAATCAGGTCTGCATGATGTGGTATGGGAAATTTTAATAGCTCACAAAATAACTGCATGCATTAAATCTGCACATAACTCCACTTAGATAAATAATTATATAGAGAAAAGGGGCTTCCCTTTTTATCCTGTTGACTCAGATAAAATATCTGGCACAAACCCTGAAAGACTGGCGCCTTTGTCTTCGTAAAAGTTATGCAAGGCTCTGTAATATCGGTGATCCAAAGACCACATGGTATGTTGGCCAGTTCTTGCTGCACTGACCTGTTGAAATTCTTAATCTTGTGATACATGAAAACATCTTGGACTGATGTGTCTAAAGGGATGTAATTATCTCTCATCAACTTATTCTGAAGAATTCACAGGGGGCATGGGGGGGTCTCCCATCTTCACATGACCTTAGCAAAAGGTAGGGTTGCCAACCTCCAGGTGGTGGCTGGAGATCTCCTGGGCTTACAACTGATTTCCAGGTGACAGAAATCTATTCCTCCAGAGAAAACAGAAGAGGGAGGAGGAGGAGGAGGAGGAGAAGGAGGAGGAGGAGGAGGAGGAGGAGGAGGAGGAGGAGGAGGAGGAGGAGGAGAAGAAGGAGAAGAAGGAGAAGAAGGAGAAGAAGAAGAAGAAGAAGAAGAAGAGGAGGCGGCGGAGGAGGAGGAGGAGGAGGAGGAGGAGGAGGAGGAGGAGGAGGAGGAGGAGGAGGAGATTGGATTTATACCCTGCCCTTCACTCAGAGTCATAGAGCAGCTGACAAACTCCTTTCGCTTCCCTCCCCATAACAGACACCCTGAGAGAGCTCTGACAGAAACTGCCCTTTTTCCAAAGACAGCTCTTGTCAGTACTACGGCTTGCCCAAGGTCATCCAACAGCTGCAAGGGGAGGAGTGGGGAATCAAACCCGGTTCTCCCAGATTAGAGTCCACACACTGAACCACTACACCAAAGAAGAACCTGAGGAGCCAGAGTGGTTAGAGTATCAGACTAGAATCTGGGAGACGCCGGTTCAGATTCACAACCTGCCATGGAAGCTGGCTGGGTGACCTTGGGCCAGTCCTGCCCCCTCAGCCTAACCTCCCTCACAGAGTTGCTGTGAGGATAAAGTGGTAGAGAGGAGAATGATAGACACTCCTGTTGGGGAAAAAGGTGAGGCATAAATGAAGGAAATGATAACCAGGGCTCTTTTTGTAGCAGGAACTCCTTTGCATATTAGGCGACACACCCCTAATGTAGCCAATCCTCCAAGAGCTTACAGAGCTCTTCTTACAGGGGCTACTGTAAGCTCTTGGAGGATTGGCTACATTAGGGGTGCGTTACCTAATATGCAAGGAGTCCCTGCTACAGAAAGAGCCCTGATGATAAGTAAATAAATATTCTGAGAAAACATGACAAAATCCTGACTGCCAAGCCTGACATGTAAGCCTTGAAGCCCTGTTGCCACCCAAGGGTTGCTGGCCTCCAGGTGGACTTGGAGATCTCCTGGAATTGACTGCTATAGAGATCAGTCCCCCAGGGAGAAAATGGCTGCTTTGGAAAGTGGGATCGGCATGATACACTGAGGTCCCTCTGCTTCCCAAATCCCACCCTCCTCAGACCCCACCCTCAAATTCCCAGGAATTTCCCAACCTGGAGATGGCAACCCCATGTCATCCAGTCACTTGACTGGCCCAACATGACATACCAGAGCCCTTCTTCTTCTTCTTCTTCTTCTTCTTCTTCTTCTTCTTCTTCTTCTTCTTCTTCTTCTTCTTCTTCTTCTTCTTCTTCTTCTTCTTCTTCTTCTTCTTCTTCTTCTTCTTCTTCTTCTTCTTCTTCTTCTTCTTCTCTGCCAGCCTGGCCTTTGCCCTGCTTCATGGCATTCCATAGACACTGCAAAATCTTGGGAAGCTGGGGGACTGTAATGTTGTCGAGGGTATCCCTTTTATTTTCTGGCAGAATGCTTGTGCGTTTAGCCATTGTGCTCTTTGCAGTTGAAACTCATTACTGTGAGAAAAAGGGATGGGAAAAGGTTTCCCTGTCAATTGTTTAGCTGGCAGGAAGCTTTTTTTGGACCTTGCCAGGAAAATACGTCCTTCCTTATGTTTAATTTCTGAAAACAAAATATGGTGTGTGTGTGTGATTTTTGGGGGAAAAAATCTGGGTCCGCTGAAGTGAATAACAGGTGATAGGATATAGAAGTTAAAGTGGATTCTGGTTTATTGGTATACCTATATATTTATTAAAATATTCATATCTTACCTTTCTTTGTGGTTTGCAGCGGCTTAAGATGATAGTTTTAAAAAATCAATTAAAACAAAAAATGAACTAGCAAACCCCCGATCCTCTCCCCAGAAAAGGTGCCTGCCAATTGCCTCTCCAGGGAGCCCCTTCCACAGAGCCAGAGCCATGATGGGGAAAGGCTGGGCTTTGGTTGAAGCCAGACGGGCCGCCCTAAGTGCAAAGATACACAAGGTGCACAAGATACACTTAGATACAGCCATTGGGCTTTTCTGCATTCTCATTTTCCTCGCTTGTAAATTCTCATTTCTTCAGGGTTTTATTCTGTTCTGCATGTGTTTTGCTCCCTCTAGTGGTCAATTCAATATTATACTGGTTTATATCCAGCATAAAGTCCTGAATCTGCAGGGAGATATGCTGGAAACAAACCAACCACTAGAGGGAGCAAAACCCCAAAGAAACAGAAACTTACAAATGGGGGAAACAAGAATGTAGAAAAAGCCCATTGTTTCCTCTCAATCTCTCCCTTCTCTTTCAAAAGAGCCATTTTGCTTTCATTTCTCTTTCATTTCTCTTAGAAAAGAAATCAGTGCACCCTTTTGTAACATCACCCATTGGAAGTTGTTTTATGTTACCCGCCACAGGGTGATGGTCTAGCAGGAGGATAAGAATACTTAAGCAGACACTACTTGCCTCTGAGCATCTACCGAGTGAAATTCTGAAATTGTACAGACCCTCCCTTCCTGCCCCTCATCCTTTTGAATTTCTCATAGGTGAAAATGGAATTGATTAGAAACTGACTCCAGGTTCCTAAAAAGAAGAAAATAAACATTGTTTGATTTCAGGGAGGAATTGGTTAAAGAGGAATCAAGATAATATATTCTGACAATTCTAGAAACCAGTTAGAGCTAAATGAACATAAAATGCTTGTTTCTTCAAAGCTATAGAATAAGACTGTGAAGTACTTTGAGGCCGGGCCAACAGACCTAATTTCTGCTCACCTTGGCACAGAGAGTACTCCATCTTTCTGTGTTATACCTCTGAGGATGCCAGTCACAACTACTGGTGAAATGTCAGGTCCTACAATGCCAAGACCATGGCCACACAACCCAGAAAATCGAGAGCAACTAATGAACTCCAGCCTTCGACAACATATAGACCTAATTCTGTTATTCAATATTAGGGTTCCTAATGTGGTGTTTGGAAATACCTGCAGATCTGTGGGTGGAGCCTCAGTGAGTGTGGTCTATGGAGGAGAGGGGCCTTGGCTGGGTGCAACGCCACACAGTCCACTTTCCAAAGCAGCTTTTTTCTCCAGAAGAAGTAGAACAAATAAATAAATATTTTTTTTAAGTGATTTATGTTGTCTGGGGATTAGTTGACATTCCAGGATGTCTCCAGCCCCCATCTGGAGGCTGGCAACCCAATTCACAATGCAATTACATTTTTCCAGCCAGGGGACAATGACCAAAGGAATTCATTCTCTCCTCAAATGTGTAAATGATATGAAACTCCGCTGTTTACCTTTTCACCTCATCTATGGAAAAGCTGCTGTATGAACGAAAGAGGCTTCTTCTTGGCTGCAGGGCATGTGTGGCATAACTCAAATTTGCAGATGGAGCTGCCATTGGGTACCATCATATCATGGCCTGAAAGTAACAGCCTGACATGTGGGAATGATAAAAGTCTCACAAGTGATTGCATTGCAGGCCTGAGAAGAGAGAATTATTTATCACAGGAGGAGGAAAAAACAGCTATTGGGATGCACAATATTTTTTCTAAAAAAAGATATATGGAAAGTGTTCATTACATACCAAGCACCTTTGACACTAGAAATCTGAATATCATGAAAGAAATATGAAGTGCTTCTGAGGGAAATCTCTGCATATCGAAAGTTTGGGGAAGGGGATAGGCATTCACAAAATAAGTCCTTCTTGATTACATACTGGAATAAAATTAAACCCATATATAAAAATTCAAATATTGAATGTTGTTTAGATTGTATATTATTTGTGTTGGAATATGCAAGGTCTATTGTACATAGATGAAGAAAATTACAAGAACATCCTGCAGGGGCAGCAGAGGAGACAACTAGTTAGCATAGTGAGATTAGGGACTTCCTTCAAATAGTCTTCTTCCTGTCTCCTGATTGGCTCAGTTAGGGCTTTCCTTACTCCTGCTGAGTTCTTCTCTGCTGCTGAATCCCTCCTAGCTAGTTAGACAGTTAGACTTCTCTTTTTCTCTCCTCTTTCTTACAAAGTTTGTTCTCTTCTTAACAAACTGATGTTATTCTTTAAACAGTTTGTGTTCCACTTTGCTGCATCTCTAAACTCTGCCAACAGGGTTATGGGCCCAGCATGAGCATTTCAGCTGTGAAAGAAAAAAGATAGATCAGTAGGCAAAAGAAGAAAGAACAAAGATGACCACTTTCTGCAGCATTCAGCACAGTTACCTACTAGATAGGCTTATAGAAGACAACTATTTGATGTGGAAGGAGAGAATGAAGAGTCACCTGCTTGAGACAGGACTGTGGCACTCCGTTCAAAACCCAAAACTGGGAGATGATGATTCAGCAAAACAAAAACCCTAGGATGCCCAACTTGAAAGCCAGAACTTGACTAAGGGCATACAGATAAACAGGTGCACCACTGAAATAGGTGCACCACAGCATTGCATTCAAGCTGAAGGAACCAGACCTAGTTTCAGTAAGAGCCATGAGACAAGCAAGGCATAGGGCCCTCTGGAGCTGATATATAGTGATGTTTGTGGTCCAATGAAGACTGAGACCTCTAGTGGGAACAGACATAAACTAACTTTTATTGATAATTTTTTCCCCAAAGTATATAGTGACCTACTTGATCAGAGAGAAAAGTCAAGTATTGGAGAAATTTAAGGCATATGTTGCAATGGTCAGCAACAGATTCCAGAGAAAGCTACTGGCAATTCACACTGACAATGGAGGAGAATATGTGGGGGCATGACATGAAGAACGGTCTCACTGAATAAGAAATAGAACATCAGCTCTCAGTCCCATACACTCCAGAACAGAATGGCGTAGCAGAAAGGAAGAATTGCTCCCCAAATGAGATGTGCAGATGCATTCTGCATGAAGTACAGCTGCCTGAGAAATACTGGGGAGAAGCAATCAACACTGCTACCTATCTCCTGAACAAACTGCCTATAAAATGTTCCAGAAGCAAACCATATGAGCTTTCACCTACATCCCCAAAGAGAAACAGACCATTATGGATCTCAGAGCTGAACAAGGTATTATTTGTAGGATATGCACTGGGATGTAAAGAGTACATAATCCTTAACCCGCACTGAGCCCACCTTGGTGGGAAGGGCAGGGTATAAGTCAAATAAATAAATAAATAAATAAACTGTAAAAATCTGCAGCAACCAGAAACAGTGCAACTGAGCATCATGGACCATACAGATGACACACCTGCAGAGCCACAAGAACCAGAAGGTCAACTAGAACAAACAAAGGAGTACCACCAAGAAGACTCTCCTACCTGACAGACAGAGGCTGTAACCGAAACTTCCACATGGGAAGACACAGAAAGAATGCCAACCAGCCAAGCAGAAAGATGGAGAAAGGCTGCAGAAGAGGAGATTGAATCCCTAATCAAAAACCAAACATGGACACACATAGGACTACCTCCTGGAAAGAGGGCAGGAGGATGCAAATGGATCTTTAAAACCAAAAATGATGTAGAAGGGAGGGCTTGTTGAATTGGAGTATTGCCTTACAAAAAACATGATTGCAGATGCACTAACCAAGCTGCTTCCATGTTAGAAATTTGAGAGTTTATGAAAGAAAATGAATCTTGTGGACTTGCACACTAGACCTTGAGAAGGGGTGTTGGAATAGGCAAGGACTATCATGCATAGATAAAGAAAATGACAAGAACATTCTGCAGGGGGCAGCAGAAGGGACAACTAGTTAGCATAAAGAGATTAGGGACTTCCTACTATTTTCAAATAGTCTCCTTCCTGTCTTCTGATTGGTTCAGTTAGGGCTTTCCTCACTCTTGCTGAATTCTTCTTTGCTTCTCACTCCCTCCTAGCTAGTTAGACTTCTCTTTCTCTCTCCTCTTTCTTACAAAGTTTGTTCTCTTTTTAAGTGTAATGTATCAAGAGGGTTTGGTGTAAGGTAGCAAGAGGGTTGCGACCGCGTGTGCCTGGCCATGCAGTCCAACGGACCTAGAGACCTTGGGTCCTGGAACAATAGACACTGCGTGTCAGATTTAAAAACAAGTAGATCCAGTCATTCTTGCACAAAGAAAGGTTTTATTGGACTATCTTGCTAAAACCCACAGTAGGAGGTCATTGTCAGGAATGGGGGGCGAAGCAAAGCAAGCTAGCTTATAGTGTGATGCAATAAAGCGCCTAGCAAATGAAATTTGAGCACTCGCGCGGGAACTCCCGGCGGGAGAAATACTTCATGAACGGGAGACTACTCCCCCCTCCCCTTGCCTTCCCAGGACTGGAAAATTCTCAGTAAAACAAGAATAGTCCAAAGCCTACATTCAAGGCCACCGTGATAAGGAAAAGCGGCAGAGAAGAAGCTCCCACGTTTCTGCCTGCATAGCTACGCAAGCGCAAAGCAGGGTAGGGAACACAAAACAATGGATTCAGTGAGAAACATCAAAGGCATTTTCTGACATTCTGCCCTTCCCAAAATACCACCCACCCACCACTCAGGAAGGAGAGAATGAGGGGCCCCCAGGTTTAGTTGGGTATCGAGTGTGAAATTCTTTCAGGTGATCAGATGCATTGATATCCGACACTTTCACCCACTCCCTGTGTTGGGGCCCGAAGTGTACCCATTCAACAAGGCACAGAAGTTGTCCACGGAGAATCTTAGAGTCCAAAATGTCAGCAATTTCGTAGTGCTCCTCATCGTCAACCATCAAAGGGGGGAGGTGCTGGAAGCTCAGGATGCCATTTAGTCGGGGGTAATGCTGGTTTGAGGAGGCTGTAATGGAAAATTGGATGTATTGCTTTAAGAGATTTAGGCAAATCTAGTTGTACAGTTACTGGATTTATACATCTCAAAACTTTGAATGGACCAATATATTTCCAAGCCAGTTTCCGGGATTGTTGGGTTAGTCTAAGGTTCTTGGTGGAAAGGTAGACCGAGTCTCCCGGTTGCAGTTTCCAGCCACCCGCCCTCTTTTTGTCTGCTTGCTTTTTGTACTGTGCCTTGGCCTCATTCAATGTCTCAACAATTAGGGGCCAAGAGTCCCGGAAAGTTTTACACATGCTGAGGCCCCCATCTCACGGCTGAAAAAGGGAAGAGGGGGGCTGTCATAACCCATGGCAGCTTTGAAGGGAGACATATTCGTTGAAGCATGCCATGAGTTGTTGTACGCAAACTCCGCCAGTGGTAATAAATCTACCCAATTGTCTTGTTGATAGTTAGAGAAACACCTTAAGTACTGTTCTAAAGTCTGGTTTACTCTTTCCGTTTGCCCGTCGGTTTCAGGGTGATAGGCAGTACTGAGAGCGCGTTCAATACCCATAAGAGTCATCAACTCCGACCACAACTTTGAAACAAATTGAACCCCCTGTCGGAGATTATTTTGAGCGGCAACGTATGTAGCCTGGCAATGTGCTGAAGGAAGGCTTTGGCCAGGACTTTGGCTGTCGGCAGGCTAGGAAACAGTATAAAATGAGCTTGTTTAGAGAATAGGTCCACTACCACCCAAATGACAGTCATATGTTTAGAGGGGGAAGATCCGTGATAAAGTCCATAGAGATCACTTCCCAGGGTCGGGTCGGGGTAGGTAGAGGCTGTAAAAGACCTGGAGGTTTCCCTGGTCTGGTTTTGCAACGATTGCACGTTAGGCAGGACTGTATATAAATGGATAAATCCCGTTTCATTCGGGGCCACCAGAAGCCGCGTTGCAGTAGGTGTAAGGATTTTACATATCCGAAGTGCCCCGCAGACTTTGAGTCATGGGCTGATTGCAACACCTGGGATCGGGTAGCTTCTGGAAGAAAGATTTTATTGCCCCTGTACCAGCAGCCATTAGTACCACATTTCACATCGTCCCGAGCTTGTAATTCAAGCTTTTCTTGTGTGGTGATGTCAGTGGCAAATTGCTTTTCCCAGGTTATGGCTTGGATTGGGGTCAACAATTGTGCGCGTCTGGTTTTCCGGGTTACAACTGCTCCAACTAATTGCTCAGGGGTGAACATAGACTCTCGTATTTCTGTCCTCTTACACAGGTGTTGGGGAAGGCGGGAGAGAGCATCCGCCAGATGATTGGATTTACCTGGAAAGTGGTGAAGGGTGAATTGAAATTTTGAGAAAAACTCAGCCCACCGGAATTGTTTCGCATTTAGATTCCGGGGTTTCCGCAGTACCTCAAGATTTTTGTGATCAGTCCAGATTTCAAAAGGTACTTGGGACCCTTCTAACCAGTGCCTCCAGGTGATCAATGCTAAACGTATAGACGCTGCTTCTTTATCCCAAATGGGCCAAAATCTCTCCGTATCATTAAACTTTTTGGACACATAAGCAAGGGGTTGTAGTTGCCCCTGAGCATTCTCTTGCAATATCACCCCACCCATAGCGGTATCCGATGCGTCTACTTGGACAACAAATTTTTTTGTCTCATCGGGGTGTGCTAGTATGGGTTCAGACGTGAATAACTGTTTTAGTTGTTCAAAAGCTTCCTGACACTGGGGGGTCCAGTTCAAAGTGGCTCCGGGCATTGAAGCCTTGGTTCCCCTCCCCTTAGTCTTTAGCAGTTCTGTGAGGGGAGGGCCACTTGGGCAAAATGTGGCAGGAATTGACGGTAAAAATTGGCGAAACCGAGGAAACTTTGGAGCTGCCGCCTGGTTTTGGGGGCTCCCACATCAACACATCCTGGACCTTTTTTGGGTCCATTTCTAACCCTGCAGAGGATATGCGGTACCCCAAAAGTCAATGCACTCCTGGTGGAATTCACATTTTGACAGTTTAACAAACAGTTTGTGTTCTAATAGCGTTTCCAATATTTTTCGCATAAGAGCAGTGTGAGATTCTTGATCCGGGGTGTAGACCAAGATATCATCCAAGTAAACAACCACCCCCTTGAATAAGTAGGGGTGTAACACTTCATTGATTAAATTCATGAAGACCCCTGGTGCTCCCTGTAATCCAAAGGGCATAACCCGATATTCAAATTGCCCCAGCGGGGTATTAAACGCAGTCTTATATTCATCACCCTGTCTGATACGGACTCGAAAATAGGCATCTCGTAAATCCAGTTTAGAAAACACTTTCCCTTTCGCCACCTCTGCCAACAAGTCTTTGATGAGGGGCATTGGGTAGGCATTGGTTGCAGATACTGCATTGAGCCCCCTGTAATCCGTGCATAGTCTGAGCCCCCCATCTTTTTTTTACAAAACAATATGGGTGCTGCAAAAGGGGACGACGCTGGCCTAATAAATCCACGGGCCAGATTTTTATCGATAAAGCGGCGTAGTTCTTCCTTTTCAATGGGACTCATGGCATAAATTTTCCCTTTTGGTAATTTTTGGCCCGGAAGGATTTCGATCGCACAGTCTGAGTTACGGTGGGGGGGTAGTTCATCTGCTTCCTCCTCCTCAAACACCCTGGTCACATACCGGTATTCCTTAGGGATGCGGTTAAGGTCCTCCGTGGCTAAGCAAGCCCGTGGAGGTTCATTGCAGGGGGTTTTCCCCACCCTGGGTCCCATTTGTGCTCTGCACACTTCGGGGAGATAAATTGTACGCTCCCTTCTTCCCATAGAATATACGGATCGTGACCATGTAACCATGAGCTGCCCAACACCAATGGGAACTGGGCTTGAGGGGCTATTACAAACGAGCGTAGCTCCCAATGCTCACCAATGCCTACTCTTAGAGGAACAGTCTCAAATCGGCATGGTTCTTTCATTGGGGACCCATCCATTTGAGTAAAAGTTATTGGGTCTTTCAAATTGACAACGGTTGCCTCTAACCCCATAACCATAGACGGGTTTATTAGGTCCCTCCCGCACCCAGAGTCAATGAGGGCTCGAACCCGAATATGGGTCATCATCGCTGGATTCATCACAAGTACAGTCACAAAGAAGAGAGAGGGATAATTGCTCACCAGTTTAGGCGCCTCAGGTACTGGGTCCTGTTGTGTAGCGCCATTCACAAACAGGACCAATTTGTTTCCCTGCATCTCACTCTCCTCCTCCAGCATCATGGTATCCGCTTGGTCGGGGCTGGCAAAAAGAGCCTGTGTGTTGCGTGGCCTCGCTGTACCCTTTCGCGGGGTAGGGGTTGACCATTGTTTGGGCTCCTCTTGTGGTAGGGCTCTATTAGGATCCCCTTTCGGGCAGGATGCGGCGAAGTGCCCCTTTTCCCCACACCGCAGGCAGAGGCCCTGTCGCATACGCTGATCTCTCATCCCACTTGAGGTGGAGGTTGGTTTGGGTCTGGCTTGGCCTGCTGTGAGACTCGGCTGGTTATTGCCCAGAGATAGATCCAGTTTCATGACACGCAAGCGACTTTCCGCTTTTTCGGCTTCCTCCATCCAGCCCTGGAGAGTGCGAGGCTGCTGAGAGCTGAGGACATTATTGCGGACGTCTACAGCTAGTCCCATTCGATATTGTTGAGCCAGCACCGCATCGGTCCAGTCCCAAATTTTCACTGCATGCCTTTGAAACTCCCTTGAATACTCCCACACGGTGAGCTTGCCTTGTCTGAACGTGCGAAGGAAGGCTTCGGCTTTTTGGGCCGCCCCGGGTCCTCGAAATGGTTTCTCAAGGCCCACATGAAATCATCAACATTCCCCAATTCCGCTGCCTCCAGATCATGAAGGTCTACATACCAACTAGTAGCACTCCCCCGGAACCTGGAAGCGATAAACTCCACCTGTTGCTCCTCGTCTGGGAACACATAGCCCCATCTCTGCACAAATTTCCCTACTTGCAATATGAAAAAGGACACAGTTTCTGGATCCCCATCAAACGTGATCTCCAACATGTCCTTAGGGCGGATTACTGGAGGGGCCGGCACCATGATCGGTGCTGGAACTGGCTGCGGGAGGGGTGCTGGAGCAGGGAGTTGAGGCGGAGGCAGAGCTGGTGGCTGAATAGGTCCTGGCTGTCCTGGCCCGGGTCCTGGTACTGGGCCGGCAGGTGGAGGTGGGGCCGGTGCTGGCTGGCCTGGTCCTGGGGCCGGAGGAGCAGGAGGTGGTTGTCCTGGTGGCACCGGTGGTGCAGGTGCTGGTGCCGGTCTAGGTTGCATCAGTGGATGAGCTCGAATTGCTTGATCCATCATCTGTGGTAGGGATTGCATTAGTTTGCCCATGTCCCGTACCAGACGTCGGGTATCCTCTTGAATAGAGTCCATGCGAGCCTCTGTATCTGAACCAGATCCTGTTCTGGGAGATCCTCGAGACATCCGTCCCTGGGGGAGTCCAAAACTACCTCTAGGATCCAAAATGCTGTCCCGGCTCTGGCTCCCCGGCATGGACCAAGTTGTCTGGGTAGTGTCCAACAGGTTTTTAGTCCAATCGCGTGATCTGCGGTAGGTCACCCCTTTATCCCAGGGTGTTGGGGCTCCCGGCACGTAGGTTCGTGGAACCGCTCCCCCTTGACTCTGCATTGGCCCGGCCGGGCTATAGATTGGGAGAGTGTACGCAGCACCCACTGTGCTGATCGATGGAGGGGTGACCACCCCTGCTGCTGATTGCGGGGTTGGCGCTGCCAAAACCGAGGTTGTAGTCACTGGAACAACGGTGGTGGTCGGGATGGTGGCCACTGGAGTTGCTACGGTGGTGACTGGGACCGGGGCTCCCGGAGTAGTAGTCACTGGGACTGCGCCCGTGGCTCCCCCCCAGCTCCGCTCATCATGGTAGACGGCGGAAACTGACGGTGGGGGAATAATGGTGATTCCTGACAATATCTGTCAGGTTTAAAAACAAGTAGATCCAGTCATTCTTGCACAAAGAAAGGTTTTATTGGACTATCTTGCTAAAACCCACAGTAGGAGGTCATTGTCAGGAATGGGGGGCGAAGCAAAGCAAGCTAGCTTATAGTGTGATGCAATAAAGCGCCTAGCAAATGAAATTTGAGCACTCGCGCGGGAACTCCCGGCGGGAGAAATACTTCATGAACGGGAGACTACTCCCCCCCTCCCCTTGCCTTCCCAGGACTGGAAAATTCTCAGTAAAACAAGAATAGTCCAAAGCCTACATTCAAGGCCACCGTGATAAGGAAAAGCGGCAGAGAAGAAGCTCCCACGTTTCTGCCTGCATAGCTACGCAAGCGCAAAGCAGGGTAGGGAACACAAAACAATGGATTCAGTGAGAAACATCAAAGGCATTTTCTGACACTGCGGATCCTAGGTGTGGACCAATGGGAGTGCCAGGATCGTGCAGGGAACCTATAGTTTCCAGGGCCATGTAAATAGAACCTATCACAGGTGTTGGGGGTGTGTTGGGGGTGTGTGCTGACACGAATATAAGCTGGGTGTGGACCGGCTATTTTTATCTTCATTCAGATGTAACTAAATAAACTTGAGCTGATTTCACTATGCTGAGTCTTCGACCGCAGTACTTTTCACTGGCGACGAAGATGGGATCCCAATGAGTGAGCCTGACTTCAACGAAGAACTGAGCTCCGCACCGCACACCAACCACCAAGATGCTGTGCCCCGCACCACTGACTCCGGGTCCAGCACCACACCATGCACCAAGTCTCCAGTCACCATGCCCTGCACCGCTCCAGCCAGCTTCTGTCAGAGTCATCATGGCTGCGGCTCCAGGAAACCTCCCTGAATTCGATACCATGCACCCCAAGCACTGGGAAGCCTGGATCGAAAGACTGGAATACTACATTGACTTCCATGACATCACAGAGGAGGGTAAGAAGAAATCCCTGTTGCTCAGCTCATGCGGGATTGAGGTGCTCAGGATACTGAAAGATCTGCTAGCCTCAAAATCTCTGAAAGAGGCCACCTATGCCGAAATTAAGAAGGCACTCACAGACCGCTTCACGTCAAAACCTACAAAAATAGCCAAGCACATTGGTTTCTTTGCACGCCTCCAGGGCTCCACTGAAACTGCAACCGACTTTCTAACGGGCCTCCACCATGCGGCCACTAAATGTGAGTTCCCTAGCCTAACTGACATGCTGATGAACCAGTTCGTCATGGGCCTCTGGGAACCCAAGCTACCCCAGAAGTTCATGAGCCACAATGATCTGACCCCGGACATGGCATTGAAAGAACCCACAGTGTACGAGAAATCGCACCAAGAGCGCTGCAGCTGCGCCATGAACCTCACAAGCGCATCTCCAGCCTCAGACACATCGGATGAGGAGGAGGTCTTACAGGTACATCAACTGGCTTGGCGGTATCCGCAATTGACGGCATCAGCACCATCGCATCCCGAGAAGCAAGTCACCTCAGCCGCCTGTGTCAGCTGCAGGGATGCACACGAGCGAAGGACTTGCCAGTTCCAAGACTCTGTCTGCTGTTCCTGTGGGAAACAAGGCCACATTGCCAGAGCCTGTCGATCCAAAGGACATCAGCACTGCACCACCACCCACCAGGAAACAGCCAAACTCCACAGCATCTCAGTACATCGCAAACAGGTACATTTTTTTGCCCCGGGGTCCACCAATAAGATTAAAGTGACTGTGTTAATAGAGGGTGCCCCATGCGTGATGGAAGTAGATTCAGGGTCCTCCCTCTTGATAATCTCCAAGGAGACCTTACACATGCTCTGCCCTAACGGGGGACCCCCACTGGTAGACATCGGCCTCATGCTCCAGGCCCTTCCAGGAGGTTGACAAGCCTAGTCAGAGGCCCCAAGCCCATTTAGGAGTGCCAATTATCAGATTCTGGGTTAAATTCAGAAGATCCATTGGAATCTGGATGCAAAAGCAGAGTTCTGCCTGAGGGGTTCTTTAAAGCCGTCTGATCTTTCCTCACATCTTCAGTCATATGGTTTCTCTATGATGTTCCTTATGTGATGTTCTTATACTTTGTACAACAAATTTAGAGTCCAGTGGCACCTTTAAGACCAACAAAGATTTATTCAAGGTATGAGCTTTCGTGTACATGAACACTTTGTGAAATACATTAGAATTTGATAAAGTGTGCGTGCACACGAAAGCTCATACCTTGAATAAACCTTTGTTGGTCTTAAAGGTGCCCCCACTGGACTCTAAATTTGTTGTACTGCTTCAAACCAACATGGCTAACCAACTGGACTTAGACTTTGTAGTTTAACTCTGCTTTTAATAGTTTAAATGGTTTTAAAACATGGGTTTATTGTGTATGTTTTAATTTTTTAGCCATGTTGCTGAGCCTTCTGAGAGCAGAAAGGGAGAGGGGGACATAAATTTTGTAAAAAAAAAATAATAAGCTACCCTAGGGAGACCTCTACTATCTGACTGGGTTACATTGATTTTAAAAAAACCACTGGTAACATTTGTGACATTTATTGCAGTGTGCAATACACTGTGGGTTGCCAACCTTCAGGTGGGGCCATGAGATCTTCTGGCATTACCACGAATCTCTAGGCAGCAGAGCTCAGTTCCCCCTGGAGAAAATGGCTGCTTTAGAGGGTGGACTTTAGAGGGTGGCTCCATCCCCAAACCCCACCTTCCAGGCTCCACCCCCAAATCTTCAGGAATTTCCCAACCCAGGGCTGACAACCCTAACAATGGAGTTTACACTTTTATCTAAATTAACACTTTCGTATTGATCTCAATTTATAAAGCATGGAACTAGACGGTCACATTTGTATGTGGTCTCCCTGAAATACCAAAGAGAAAACAAAATCAATGTCCTAGCAATTCTATCAGAGATAATGAGGCCTTTTAGCTACACAGCACCCATCTGTCTACGGGGTCTAATACTGGCTCGCATAACTCATTCACACTAAGTAACCAACCAAGTAGGAGGAAAAATCCTTTGACTGTTCATCATGGAAGGTCCTTGTTTAATCTTTCAGCTTTCCCATTTCTATCAGAGTTGAAAGATCTCTAACACAAGCCGGCAAGTAGGTTGTGTGTGAAACAGAGAGTGGAAGCAGTGGAAACCTCTTCTGTACGTGAGGAGAGCATGTACTTAATATTAATATTGGTGTTGGATGAGAGTTCTATGGATACTGTGGACTGCCAAAAAAGACAAATAAGTGGGTTGTAGACAGGGGTCATTTTGTAGAAAAAGAGCTGCAGGAACTCATTAGCATAAGGTATGCTAATGAGCTACTAGGCTATTAGCATAATAGCTCATTAGCATATGCTATGCCCCCTGACATCACCAGAAGTGATGTCAGAAGGGGAAGCAAAAGGGGGGAAGGCATCTTCAAAAGCCTCCCCTCCCCTCCCCTTCCCCAGCCAGCCTGCGGGGGGGGGGAAGCAAAGAGAGAAGGGGTTTAAAGTTTAAACCCCTTTTCACTAGAGTTGGGCTGCAGAAGGAGGAAAGAGGGAAGGAAAAAGAGAGAGAGTAGACAGAAGGAAAGAAAGAAGGAAAGAGGGAAAGAAAAAGAAGGAAAGGGGATAAAAAGAGAAAAGGAAAGAGGGAAAGAAAGAGAAGAAAGAAGAAGGGAAAGGGGAAAAGGAGAGAATGAAAGGAGGGAAAGAGAGAAGAGAAGAAGGAGGGAAAGAAAGAGAGAGAATGAAAGGAGGGAAAAAGAAAAAGAAGAGAAAAGAAGGGAAAGAAAGAGAGAAAGGAAAGAAAGAAAGAGAGAAAAGGAAAAAGGAGGAAAAGGGAAAGAAAGAAAAGGAAAGGAGGGACAGAAAGAGGGCAAAGAGATGGGGAGAGGGAGGAAGGTTCTCCCACCCGCCCCCATCAAGCCCCCACCCCCATGGATCCCTCATGCAGATCCCTAACTTACCACTATCAAGGCCTCTCTCAGGCCTCAGTGCTCCAGCGCGGGCCCCGGAAGGCCAGTGACGGGCCTCCTCAGGCCTCCCCCGGGCCACAGTGCTCCAGTGCGGGCCCCGGGAGGCTGGCAATGGGCCACTTCAGGCCTCTTCCAGGCTGCAAAGCTCCAGCGTGGGCCCTGGGAGGCCAGCGACAGACCTCCTCTGGCCTCTGCCGGGCTGCAGCACTCCAGTGCAGGCCCCAGGACACTGGCAACGGGCCTCTTCAGGCCTCCTCTGGGTGCAGCGCTTCAGGGCAGGGAGTTGGGGGCAGGGCTTGCCACCACCGCCATTTGTTCCAGTGCCTGGGCTGGTACTCCAGCCCACTCCGGCCCCAAATGACCCTTGGTTGTAGATCAAATGAAGCCTGAGTTTTCCCTAGAAGCTAAAATGACTAAAATGAGGTTATCATACTTTGGTCCCATTATGAGAAGCCACGGGTCACTGGAAAAGACAATCATGCTAGAGAAAAGTTGAAGGCAGCAGGAAAAAAGGAAGGCCCCACATGAGATGGACGGACTCAGTCAAGGACGCCACAAAGGCCCTTCAGTTTGCTAGACCTGAAGAAGGTCGTCAACAAGAGGAGGATGTTTTGGAGGTCATTCATTCATGGAGGGTTCCCAGCTCTGGGTTGGGCAATATGTGGAGATTTGGGGGGTGCAGGCTGAGGAGGGGAGGGTTTGGGGGGGGACTTCAATGTGGTGGAATGCCCCAGAGTCCACCTTCCAAAGCAGCCATTTTGTCCAGGTGAACTGATCTTTGTTGCCTGGAGATCAGTTGTAATCCCAGGAGATCTCCAGCCAGCACCTGAAGGCCAGCGACTCTCTGCCGGGTCGCCATAAGTCAGAAGCATCTTGTTGGCATTCCAACACACACAACAAATTTTACAAGCATGCTGTGTGATTGATTCAAAAGTTCCATCTCCTGACATAGATTGTTTTTGCTCAGAGAATGCAGGGCTTTTTTAAAATCCCAAACATACTGATGGGATTTAATAGAATCACTTCCATTAAAACGGAGGCCAGTGTTTACAGCAGCTGTGTAAGAATAATCTAAAATGTAGAAATGGTGAAGCCACAACAATAAGGCTGTTAGAAGGTGGATGAACAAATTGGGAATATCGGCCACAGAAATCTGTCCTGGGAAATTCTGGGGCTTTTTACAAGCATATCAGGGATACCTCAGTGAGAAGATCAGTAACAGCAAGTCAATGACTTTACATTTTTATAATTTTTATTTTATTTATATTATTTTTGTATTTCTATAATCATTTTATTTACATTTTAAGCTGCCTTGAGTTCCGCAAGGGAGGAAGGCGGCTAATATTCTTTTTTTAAAAAAACAAATCAGTAATAAAATAAACATCTGTGAAACATCTGTCCCCATCCTTCCTGATTTTATGAAGCCACAGCAGACTAAGGACTCGTTGGTCCCGGGCACGTGGGTAGGAGGGTGACATGAAATATACCTCGATAACAAACTACTTGAACTTGGTTCCTGTGCCCCACAATCCTTTGAGATATATGTGGGGGGGGGGGCTCTATGGTGGTTTGTCAGCAATTAGGTCAGTGTGGAAGCAGAAAGTTTGAAAAGGGCTTATGAAAATTACCAAAGCATTTACAGTTCTCATTCTGATAATGTCCCCTTTTTGACTAAATCCCAACTGTACAGGTTGGCTTCAAGTGCTGCTGAACTTGGAGTCTGAGGGCTTGGATGAGATAACCATATCCTTTTGTCTGTCCATAGTGTGCAAACTGCAAGCTCCTGTAGCCGCAGGTTGCCTTGAGGCCACACAGGCAGGGTTTTACCATGTGGATTCTCCATCTGCAGCCATTAGGGGGAGGGCAGAAGAAAGCTGCATGTTCAAAATGGCATGGGGCACAGTCCCAAGCCCTGCCTCCGCAGCCCTTTAAAGGGCCTTTAAAACTTTCCAGCTAAGAAAGGAAAAGTGCGATTTAAGGCTATACTGGCGGAATGGGGGGGGCACTGAAATTGTGTCACATTTGTGCACCTGCATAAAGGAAGAGGAGTGGAGTGGAGATGGGGTAAGCAGTGGCAAGGACCACAGTCCTGCCCAGCCCTGCCTGGCTTGGCCCTCCTTCAGGGCCAGAAAATAGGTGGATCTCCAGGCTCCTTTATTACTTAATCCTAGGGCTGCCAGACCCTCTGGTGGAGGTGGGGGTCCCCCACTCCCAGGCCCCACTGCCCTGCCACCAATCAGCTGGCCAGTGGGAGAGAACTTATCCCGAAAAAGAGGAAGATCCATCTGACATGCAGCGACATATCTACAACACTGCCCACATGACCCAGAAGTAACATCATCATGTCCAGGTCATCAGGGTGATGCTCTGGTATTTGGGCATAAACTCTATGGTAGAAGCCAAATTTACCATATAGCTTTTGCCCAAATACCAGAGCATCATCCCAACATCTCAGAAACGTCCCAACACCATCCCAACATCACTTCCGAGTCACATGGCCAGTGAGGGAGAGATGTCACTGCATGTTGGATGGGCCTCCCTGCTGCTCCCAGTAAGTCCTCCCATCCCCCACCAGTTGCCAGGAGGGAACCTGGAAACCCAACTTAATACAAGAGTTCTCTGGAGCGTTGACAGAAGAGTCAAGAATACAAGTTTAAGCAAGCTAAAGCTGCTCCTACAACTGCTGGCACATCACAGGGATCTTCACTGTATGAGTGAACATGTGCTGTGGCAGCCATTTTGTGGATGGCTCTGCCTTCTGCAGCAGCCATTTTGTGGCTTTGTTCACTACGCTGTGTCAGAATCCCAAAGGTGCTTACAGGCACAAAAAGTCGGGGACCTCTGCTCTATAGTATTATCATCTGAATGGCATGTTAGTGTTTAGCAGGGCTATTTTTGGGTGGGAACGCACAGGAACGGAGTTCCGGCTGGCTTCTGAGTTGGTCATGCTTATAGTCTCCCTCCCTTTGGGTTCCCCAGGCACCTTGCAAGCTGCGGGGCACCTGGGGAAGCCAATCCTGGGAGGGAGTTGCACTGTCAGGGGTGTGGCCTAATATGCTAATAGGTTTCTGCTGTTGGGTGTGGGCTATTATGCTAATGAGTTCCTGCTGGGCTTTTTCTACAAAAAGAGCCCTGGACTGTTTAGAAACTAATAAAATAAAATCCAGAGAAGTTTGTTATACATATTTTACTGGTGTCTGTCATCTGGTTTCACTGAAAAACAGCCAAAAAAAAAGTCACTGATCAGATTATTTTGGCAGCTACCACTTGGCAGTCAGACAATACCTGCTGCATAAATATAGTATTTCTCATGTGGAGCGCATTATGGGGTTCAGTGGTTCAGCTGGTGCTGGAAATCATTTTCTGTAGTGATGAATGAATTTACAGTACTGGCAGAAAATGCAGAGAACAAATTCTAGTATCATGAATCTCGGGGTCTTAATTCCCCTAGTATCTTAGAGACGAAAGCATTATGTAGGTAGAATGTAATGAGCATAAAAAAGGATGAGGCCTGTCCTCTTTGCCACTGCATCATGTAACCCTTTCTGTTGTATAGTGGGTTAGACGCATAATGAAACCACGGACAACGACGTAGTGATCAGCATGGTTTGCTATTATACAACACAAGACGAAGTTACCTGGCCAGGTGGCCAACTATATACAAGCGAAGGGGACGCCCCCTGGTGCCATTGGCGGGTTTGAATTCCCACCGCCGTTCTCATTGGTTCCCCTACGTGGGAGCCGGGAGCCCCAGTCCCATTGTTCACAGGACCTCAAGCTCAGGCTCCTTCGCTGATGGCCCGTAGTGGTCTGCGGACACAACACTTTCCAAGGCTGAGTTCAGACTGCCAGTTTGCCCCAAGAGAGGTGCATTTCAGCAACGTTTCACAAGTGGATTAAAGGGGGCATTCACACAGGCACATCTGTCCGGCGTTCCCGAGCCGTAATCAACCCATCTTGTAACACTTCATGCCCGAGTTAAAAAGATACCTGTTAAAAGTGGTATAAAACCCTGGAAAGCATGTCTATCCTGCGTATATCCTGCACCAACACAGTGTGAATGCCAAAATCCGTGATTTTGATTGTGTGCTCATGCGCATATGCGCTCATGCACATAAGTGCATATTTCCAGATTAGTGAAACAGAAAGCTGCACCTTTGGGCCAACAGTGTGAATGCTCCCTCACACCTCCTCCCTGGTATGCTCCCGCATCAGTCAGCACAATGTGACTGGGAAAACCCAGAACAGTTTGTTTCGGGGCTTTTTTGCCACGACTTGCTCCCGCTTCAAACTGCCAGTCTGAACTCAGCCCAAGTGTCACTCTCAAAGTAAAAAACAGAGAGGAAATCCTAAAGTATCAATGATCAGCCTAAGAGATACCTTAAAAATAGACATGTACTTACATTACCTTGCAATCCAATTCTTGGCCTGAGCTGACTAAATTATCATGTACTGAAAAACTGAAAAATGACATCCTTTCATGCCATAAATGCAAAATCTTCTATAAAAGGGGTTATAATAAACCATCATGCTTTGTTGCACCAAGTTTCATCATGACTGGCTGAAAATGTTTTTGAAAAACAGCAGAATTCTAGCCATTGTGTTGGAGAACAACTTGCGAGGAAGAGAAAGTTGCTTTCTCATTAAGCACGTCCTAAAAACCCCTTCTGTCCTGAGGAAACTACCGACATGTCTTGGAACAGATCTTGGAACAACAATTACAGCTGCCGAACATGCTTCACCGAAGGAAGGCCAGAGAGCCCTGAGTCATGAAGAGTTTTTCATTCTCACCCCATGGTTTACCCCACCTGGCCTGCCCACTTTCTCAAAGCACTTGGCAGGCTCCAAGAGAAGTGTTGGCACCCCGGGGCATTGTGTTGGGGAGCCCGAGACACAACATTGGTTGACTAATGTAGGGAGCAAATCAATTAAACCTTGCAACCTTTAACAATGCCTTAAAATCATAGAGCTGGAAGGGACCTCCAGGGCCATCTAGTCCAACCCCCTGCATAATGCAGGAAATTCACAAATACCTCCCCAAAACACCCCCAGTGACCCCTGCTCCATGCCCAGAAGAGGGCAAAAAACCTTCCTGATCCCAAAGTGGCAATCAGCATTTCCCTGGGTGTGTAAGAAAGGGCCAGTGCTCGGCTTCTTTGCACCATAGGCAAGGCTAACTGCTTGCGCCCCACCCCCCGCTAACCAATTTTTAAAAACAGATGAATTCTAGGTAATATTAAAAGCACAAAACTTGACACTGCTAGTTTTTTTTTAAAAAATGTGAAAATAAGTAAAATGACAGCCTTTGGTTTTCTTTCTCAAACAGAAAATAGTTTTAGCACACAACTCACCAAACATTTTGAATAATCCTGTGAATTATGATGTCAAAAATTAAGGCTCTTGACTGTTTCCATTTTGGGCACATCAAAATCTCATTTTGTGTGCCTTTTCCTTTGCAAATTTTGTCTCTGATTCCTTCAGTTCAAGCGCTGATGCTTCAGTGTGTTCAACTGAAATAACTGCCAAACCAAAGAGTCTCTTTTGCAGCACTAGTTCTACAGTTTTCTCAGTTTTGTGATTCTTGATGTCAGCTTTGTTTCCATTTACCCTTTGGAGTAGGGTTTGACCTGTTTGTTCTATGCAGAGAACTGCAATTTACACATCCTACTGTATTGCTATTCCAACTGTGCTGTTTTTATTGCTCAGTTACTTATTCATCTTGATTCTAATCATCTCTTCCTGACAACTAGCTTCCCCTATCTGCATGTAATATCTGAGGAAATCTGTTTCAGTGTATGCGAAGAAGTGTGCACATGCTAAAAACATAAGAGAAGCCAATGTTGAATCAGGCCAATGGCCCATCCAGTCCAACACTCTGTGTCTTACAGTGGCCAAAAATACCAGGGGCCATCAGGAGGTCCACCTGTGGGGCCAGGACACTAGAAGCCCACCTACTGTTGCCTCCCCCACAAGCACCAAGAACACAGAGCATCCCTTGCCCCAGACTGAGAGTTCCTACTTATACCTTGTGGCTAATAGCCACTCTGCTCCAGATGTTCGTCCCATTTCCTTTTGAAGCCATCCATGCTTGTAGCCACCGCCACCTCCTGTGGCAGTGAATTCCATGTGTTAATCACTCTTTGGGTGAAGAAATATTTCCTTTTATCCATTCTAACCCGACTGCTCAGCAATTTCATTGAGTGCCCACGAGTTCTTGTATTGTGAGAAAGGGAGAAAAGTACTTCTTTCTCTACTTGCTCTATCCCATGCCATGCATAATCTTGTAAACCTCTATCATGCCACCTCTTTGGGGATTTTGAACTTAGACTTCTGAGACAGTAGGCTGATACTGACCACTTAGGCAAACACATAGCCCTTAGTCTGTGTCATGGTGCCTTCTCATGTTCTCGACCAGCAGATGAAGCAACTTATGTACAAAAGGTTTCAATGCCCAGCCGATTCATGTTCTCCCCTGGGTCCTAGGCTTAGAAGTCTGAACATGGGATTTCTGTAGTGAATGCCAATAAATCAAAAGTAGGTTTGCAGTTTACAGATACACTCTTGAACAGCATACTCAAGATTGCAACAACACAGACATTCTGATGCAATAATTCAGAGCAAGGGGTGTCAGTTAAATGAACAAAATATTGCAAGAATGCTAATGTTTTAAGTTAAAACTTAACTTTTTAACCAAAAGCCTGTGGCTGGTTGGAGGGGTGAGAATGCTATCGTGGGGGGGGGCTTCTGGGGAGTGTGAGGCTGCAATGCAGGCTGGACCCCTTCCGCCCTTCCCTCCTTCTCCCCCACAGGCAAAAATTCATGGCTTGCCTCTGTCCCTCCCCTCCATTTGCTTTCCCACCTGGTGCCCTCACCTGCTCCCTTTGCCTCCGCGCTGCTACACACACGACTCACTCAGCCATGCCCAGCAGCCCAGGCGGCACACGCTAATGATGAACTGACCTGGCTCAGCATGGCTCAGGAGGGGAGAGGAGGGGAGAAGGCGGCGGCAGCGGGCAGGACACCAAGCGGTGCCTGGGGAGGCAGCGAGGGTGACTGGGGAGGGGCGCCTGCAGCATCAGCGCAGAAGTGACCAGGCAGCACGGGGCTGCTGCTTCCTTTTCTCCTCGTCAGGTGAGCCCCGAGGCAGCAGAGATGATGATTCCTGCTCATTGTCAGCGCCGTTCTTGCTGTCATCCTCACCTCGCTTGCTGACCTCTGCACCCTCAGAGGTCTCTGCCCTTAGGTGGTCATCTCACTTGGCCCCAATGGTTACGCCGGCTCTAGTACTGAGGCAACTCTTCCTGACCTCCCTCTCATGAATTGCCTAAATTCACAGAATCAGCATTGCTGTCAGATGGCCATCCAGCCTCTGCTTGAAAATCTCTAAAGGAGAGCCCACCACCTCCCGAGGAAGCCTGTTCCACTGAGGAACTGCTCTGTCAGGAAGTCCTTCCTAATATTTACCCCAAAAACTCTTCTGAATTAATTTCAACCCATTGGTTCTTGTACAACAGAAAACAACTCTGTACCATCCTCTATATGACAGCCCTTCAAGTACTTGAAGATGGTTATCATATCACCTCTCAGTCATCTCCTCTCCAGGCTAAACTCCTCTCCAGCTCCTTACACCTTTTCTCATACAACTTGGTCTCCAGACCCCTCACCATCTTCATTGCCCTCCTCTGGACACGTTCCAGCTTGTCTGTATCATTCTTAAATTGTGGTACCCAAAACTGAACACAATACTCTAGGTGAGGTCTAACCAGAGCGGAGTAAAGTGGTACCATCACTTCACATAATCTGGACACTATACTTCGGTTGATACAGCCCAAAATTTTAGCAACCCCATCACACTACTGACCCATGTTCACTGTACGGTCTACTAAGACCCCTAGATCCTTTTCACGCATACTACTGCCAAGATAAGTCTCCCCCATCCTATAATTATGCATTTGATTTTTCTTACCTAAATGCAGTACTTTACATTTATCCCCACTGGAATTCATTTTATTTGTTTTAGCCCAATTTTGCAGCCTGTCATGATCCTCCTGTATCCTGACTCTCTCTTCTACTGTATTTGCTACCCCTCCCAATTTAATATCATCTGCAAATTTAATAAGCATTCCCTCTATCCCTTAATCCAAATCATTGATAAAGATGTTGAACAAAACAGGTCCCAGGACATATTCTTGAGGCATTCCAGTTGTCACTGCTCTCCAAGAAGATGAGGAACCATTCACAAACACACTTTGGGTGCGATCTGTCAACCAGTTACAGATCCACCTAATAGTCATATGATCCAAACTACAGTTTTCTAATGTATCAATAAGAATATTGTGTGGAACCTTATCAAAAGCCTTGGTGAAATCAAGATAAACTATGTCTACAGCATTCCTCTGATCCAGCAAGGTAGTAACTTTCTCCAAAAAAAAGAAAGAAAGAAGGTTAGTTTGATATGACTAGTTCTTGAGAAACCCATGCTGGCTCACAGCCATCCATTCTAAATGCTAAAGGACTGTCTGTTTGATGATTTGTTCTAAAACTTTCCCAGGTATAGATGTCAAGCTGGTGGGTTGGTAGTTACCCGGATCCTCCATTTTCCCCTTCTTGAAGAGGGGGACAACATTTGCCTGCCTCCAGTCTTCTCACCTTTTCTCCAAGAATTCTCAAAAATAATAGAGGCTCAGAAATTACATCAAGTTCTTTTAGTACCCTTGGATGCAGCTCATCTGGCCCCAAAAACTTTATTTAAAGAAACTAGTTCATGTACTACCCCATGCTGATCCTTTGATCCAGTGATGTGCAGTCAGAAACACAAACTGACTTATCACATTCTTGCTTGTGTGAGATCTTGTGCAACACCTGACAATTTCCTCCATTCCTCCATTCCTTCATTTGAGTGCTCAGAAATTGGCAGCACAAGATCTTGTGCAAACAGGAATGCGTGGGGACATGATAAGTCTGACTTAGGGCACACTTCTGCCACCATCTTGTGTTTCTGCTTGCAGAAGAACTCTGGCCAATTTCGCACAAGAAGCTGCACCGCCATCACACCTCCCTTTGCCCCATTTCCATTGGTCAATTTCCCACTCAAAGCCTCAGGAAATCTCAAGATCACCTACCAACTAGCCAATTTCTGCATGGCGATACTCAGATTACGAAAATTTTATGGTAGCTAGGTAGTTACAGCAGATAGACATTAAATTTTAATCCTTTTTTAATATTTTACTGATGTATTTTAAATTTTCGGAATATTGTAAAGGTGTACTTCCTTTTTTGTATGACTGGTCTAAGGACTGTAACGATAAACTGAACTGAGAGCTGTCTTCTGGGAGCCCCACTTCTAGCCGAGAGCTGCCTGTCCCAGAAAGAAGGGGCTGATGGTGAGGAAGGGAGAAATACTCTCTTGATAGCCAAGGTGATTAACCCGTTTCCTTGCCAGCACAGAGACAAAGGACATTCAAATGTGGATCAAGGCCAAATATCCAGATCTAATTAGGGTTGGAGATGCAGCCCAGGATTATAAATGCCCACAATTATACCACTGACAGTGATTTGTGCTCTAGAAATTCAGACCATTCCTTGTAAAGGGGAATGATTCAACTCTAATGCCTTCTGCAAGGGTCAACCCTATCTGTAATGAAGATAATTTCCAAATAGGATTGGATCTCACAAACATTACAAGCAAAATGCTTTTGCTTTGAGAGAACATTTCCCCCTGTCCCCCTATTGCCACTTCAGGTCTCATCCATATAACGTGTATGCAAATAAATTCTGGGGTGGTTGGCTTTCTTAAGAAAAATACCTTGGTAGATACCTATTACAACATTGCTAGCAAACATACAGGCCGGGCTTATGATAAGGGCAAATAGTGGCCATGATGTCAGGGATAAAACAGTGTCATGGGCAGGCCTGTAGTTACAGTGGGGCCCCTTGGGGCCCAGTCCCATCATGCATCAGCCAGGCCCCACAAGGCCTTGCTGCAAGAAATATTTTTAAATTAATTGTAAAAAATCCTTTCTGTAAAGTTGCACTGTGCCACACACTGCGCCCTACCCGCTTTCTGATTTGCTGCCTTTTCCTGATTTACTGATTTACGCTTGACGTTACCAACTCTCCCTCCCACTCTGCCCACCCTCTGTGCTAGCTTGGTGTAGTGGTTAAGTGCGCGGACTCTAATCTGGGAGAACCGGGTTTGATCCCCCACTCCTCCACTTGCACCTGGCTGGATGACCTTGGGCAAGCCATAGTTCTGGCACAGCTGTCCTTGAAAAAGAGCAGTTTCTGTCAGAGCTCTCTCAGCCCCACCTACCTCACAGGGTCTGTTCTGGGGAGGGGAAGGGGAAGGAGTTTGTAAGCTGCTCTGAGACTACTTTGGGTAGTGAAGGGCGAGGTATAAATCCACATTTCCTGTCTTCTTCTTCTTCTTTCCATGGTACTCTGCCGTGATCCTTCATCTTTTTCAGTTAAAAGTGTGGTTGATCCCTGGTAGGCACAGACTCGGGGGGGGGGAGTGTCAGACTCATCAGGGGTGGGAAGAGCCTCTTGAACTTGCAGGAGCTGAAAAAAGGAAGCGTTCCTAACAAAAGTGTGTGTGTGTGTGGGGGGTTAAATTGGACAGGACGGTATCAGCCAGAGGGAAGCCCTTTGAAAATCCCGTTGAGTTCTGTGCAAAGGTGGGGCTTTGAATCAATGGTTCATAATGACAACTGCTTTGGAGTCAGTCTCGGGCAATGATAAATGCAAAAGGATATCCCTCCCCCCACCCACGTTCATTGAGGCTTCGTTCTTTTTTTTTACATTTTTATTATAAGGGGTACAGAAAAAAAGAAGGAATAGGGAAAAACAGATAGAAAATATAAATACCAAAAAACCTAGTGTGAGAGCAATTTTACAGAAATTAAGGACAGTTTGGTGTAGTGCTTAAGAGCGCAGACTCTAATCTAGGAGAACTGGGTTTGATTCCCCATTCCTCCACTTGCACCTGCTGGATGATCCTGGGCAAGCCACAGTTCTGTCACAGCTGTTCCCGCAAGAGCAGTCCCCGAAAGAGCTCTCTCAGTCCCAACTACTTCATAGGGTGCCTGTTGTGAGGAGGGGAAGGGAAAGGAGTTTGTAAGCCGCTCTGAGACTCTGAGTGAAGGGTGGGGTATAAATCCAATCTCTTCTTTTCTTCTTCTTTTCAATATATATATGTATATGTAAAAAGTATTTGAAATATTAGCTTAACAAATGTTTTACAATATATATATATGGTATAAAGGCATAAAATATATATGACCTGTTAACTTAAAAAAATCTGTATAATGACCTACTCATTCTACCAGTTTCTCATACTATATTTTCATTTTTATCTTATCAGTCATCTAATATATATATGAGATAGAATTGTGTTTACATCGAATGCTTTCACCACAGAGCACAAGCCGATGTGATCAACAAACAGCACCGCATACCGCAGAGTCTCAACCACGCTGAATGGGAGGCCACAGACAGTCTCCAGGACAATCCGGACATTATAATTAAAGAAGCAGACAAAGGGGGAGCCATCCTCATCACAAATAGATCAGACTGCATGCAGGAGGCTCAAAGACAACTCTCAAACACTGTTTTTTACAAACGACTGGATTCAGACCCCACACAGGAATACAAAAAAGAACTGTACAAGATTATAAAGCAATTACCACTACACGTTCAGGAACTAATCCTTTCAGGCACACCTCTGGAACCTTGACCAGGTACCTTTTATCTTCTACCCATGGTACAGCCATGGGCACCCACATGGCCCCACAATACGCTAACATCTTTATGGCTGACTTGGAACAACGCTTCCTAAACTCCCACCCACTCATACTTTTCATATTTGCATTACATTGATGACTTTTTAATTGTCTGGACACATGGTAAAGAAGCCCTGGACACATTCCACCCGGCATTCAATGATTTTCACCCCACCATCAACCTGACAATGAACCAATCCATGCAAGAAATACATTTTCTGGACACTATTGTAAAAGTATACAATGAATGCATAGACACCACCTTATCCACCTGATGAAGTGGATGAAGTTAATCTGATTAACAAAGCCAGAATGATACCCAGAGAAAACCTGTTAGAAAACAGGTCCCCTCAAAAGACAATAATAGAACACCACTAATGGTCACATACAGCTCTCAGTTCAAAACAGTTCAGTGCATCATCAATGACTTACAACCTCTACTGGATAATGACAGTTCTCTTTCACAAGTACGGGGGGGCAAACCTTTTCTTGCACACAGACAACCCTCTTGTCTCAAACGACTCCTCACCCACAATAATGCAACATCTAATTTGAACAGGGACGCTGGGACCAGAGCTTGCAATAAACCCGGATGCCAACTTTGCTGCATTCCCAGACAACACAATCGCTGGACCTCACAGCATCAGCTACACCAGGGGCGGCCAAACTGCAGCTCAGGAGCCACATGCAGCTTTTTCACACCGCCTAATTTAATGTTAATAAAATGCAAATTTGCATATTTTTCAATAAAAACGCGTCTGTGATATTTGTTCATATCTTGCAGCTCTCAAACATGTAATGTTTATTCTGTGTGGCTGTCATGTTAAGCAAGTTTGGCCACCCCTGAATTACACCACCAGGGGCTCATTCACTTGCTCATCTTCTAACACTGAATATTCCATTAAGTGTCAACCAGGGCTTTTTTTGTAGAAAAAGCCCAGCAGGAACTCATTAGCATAATAGGCCACACCTAACAGCAGAAACTCATTAGCATATTAGGCCACATCCCATGTTGCCAGAAGTGTGGTCATCCAGCCACACCCACCTTTTGCTTCTTATTCTGTTTACCTTCTTTGTTGTCAAAATCCAGGGCTTTTTTGTAGCAGGAACTCCTTTGCATGTTAGGCCACACACCGCTCAAGTAGCCAATGCTAATGAGTTTCTGCTGCTGGGTGTGGCCTATTATGCTAATGAGTTCCTGCTGGGTGTGACCAACTGGGGAGCCAGCCGGAACTCCGTTCCTGTGCGTTCCTGCCCAAAAATAGCCCTGGTGTCAACAATGCCCTTTGGTTCTCTACAGAGGACGAAGAGGACAAACCCTGGGCCAGGGGATAAAAGGACACACATCTGACATCAGGAATCACAAGACGGAGAAGTCTGCAGGGGAACACTTCAGCCCTCCAGGACAGGGGCGTCAAACATGCAGCCTGAGGACTGGATTAGGCCCCTGGAGGGCTCCCATCAGACCCGCGAGGGAACTGGCCATCTCCTGCTTCCAGTTCTGCTGCTGCATCATAGCTTGCTTCTCCAGACTCTCTCAATCACTCAGCCATTTCGTGCTCTAACCTGGGTCCCGGACTCAGAACTCTGAGCATGAGATTTCTGTGGTGGATGTCAATAAATCAAAAGTAGCTTTGTGGCTTACAGATACCCCTGTTCTAGGACATTAAATGTGTGATCTCAAAGTAGCTGTTTTATTACAAAGGAACTTCAGGAACAGAATGGGAAATTGCTGAATTACAAGTTATTACAACACTTGGAACAGAAACCTCCCCAGGACTCAACAGGGATATTGTTTTTTTTATCTCATTACATATGCTAACTCATTCAGTCCTCACATATGTATTCTCAACAAGAAGGACTATAAATCCTCTGTATTTTAGTGTATTTAAGCGTGCTTCTTTTTCAGAATAGTATATTAGAATACTGGATGTAATGCAAGGGATATTGGGATGTCTGCTGACATAACACTACGTCCCCCTTCAAAAAATGCTGTTAAGTGCCCTCCACGCCTGAGAGGAGAGAATGAAGATTCTCAGTTACTTCCCAAAATTAGAAAAGACACCTTTAGACTATTTTGACATATTTATTGCTTTACGACTGTTGACCTTATACCCTTAACTTGTTATTTAGTTTTCACTTTGCGTATCTTGAACATCATCATGTTACATGTTAATTTGCTGCTCATTCTCTGGCTATAAGTTTGAACCTTACCTGCCATTCCAATGCATTCGAAAAAGTATGCATGCGCATGAAAGTTCATACCTTGAATAAACCCTTGTTGGTCTTAAAGGTGCCCCACTGGACTCTGAATTTGTTCTACTGCTTCAGACCAACACAGCTGACCACCTGGATCTATAACATGGATAACATCATATAAGTTTTTATAAGATTTCACACAACAGTTTATTATGATAAACAACACATACTATTATTTTCATATTAAAACTCTCTTATAGTGTTATCGTTTACTATTAAACCTTTCAGATATACAACTAAAGAGATTAGTTATCATAGTCATAGAAAACTCATCAATTGTTTTCGAATTCATGTTTCTGTCTTTGGTTAATGTAGTTTGTCAGTTTTGCCATAACTGTGTATTTTTGCATCTTGTCTACCCAGTTCTCAATAGTTGGGTAACCCTCAATTTTCCATATGGCTGCAAGTACTACTCTTGCTGCCATTAGCATGTTTCATACATTGTTCTAGCCATATTCCTCTGTTAAAATTCCTAATAGCATCGTCTCTGGTGACTTGGCAAATTTAATATTCAGAATTTTTTGAATTTCAGTATGTATTTCTATCCAATACTTGCTAGTTTTTTTACAAGGCCACCACATATGGTAAAAGGTACCCTCTATCTCTTTACACTTCCAACACAATCCTTTATAATTTTTACCCATCTTCTCAATGTGTTTTGGGGTGATGTACCAGCGGTAAAACATTTTATACCAGTACTCTCTAAGTGCTTGACCCACTGTGAATTTTATGGATTTCATCCACAGCTTTTCCCATTGCTAAAATAAGATCTCCTTGCCAATTTTTTTTGACCATTTCACCATACATGTCTTGACTTGTTCTGTTTCTGTATCATATTGCAAAAGGAGTTTATAAAAATGTCCTAAAATATTATATTTTAATTGAATTAGTAAAGAACCAAAGAGCTGGAAACTGACTGGCTTGTGCCTTGTTAATCTTGCATTGGAGTTGTAATAATAGGTTTAAATTACAGGTGGGGAGATATCAGTGGAGTATATGGGGGGGAAATTAACTATAAGGGTAGTTCTGTGGTGGAATCAGTTGTGCAAGGGATGTTGTGGGCTCTCCCTCCTTTGAGGTGTCTGAGCAGAGATTGGATGCTTATTTGTCAGGAATGGTCATCCAGCCTGGTGCAGGAGGTTGGGCTGGATGGTCTTTAGGGCTTTTCCAGTTCCTTAATTCTATGATTCTATGACTGTAGCAGTCATGTGACACTCCCCTCAATTTTAGAAAACAGTCAGTTATGTTCAGGTGGGTAGCCATGTTGGTCTGGAGCAACCGAACAAAGTTTGAGTCCAATGGCACCTTTAAGACCAACAAAGTTTAATTTTGGGTATAAGTTTATACCTTGAATAAAACTTTGTTGGTCTTAAAGGTGCCACTGGACTAAAACTTTGTTCAGTCAGTTATGATGTACCTGGTGCTATTTCACACATGGAAGTTCTGGGCGTCTCTCTTGTGCTTGATTGATATCACTAGCAAACAAATGCGTGAACTGCCTCCATTGAAAAGTATTGTGTGATTTGAGGTGACCTAGATGTCCTAACTTGTGTTGGCCCACTCCCACCCGCAGATTTCTACTATTCCTCTGTACCCAATTTCTCCCTGAAATTCAACAACCCATTTATCTTGGAATCTGTTTCTAATCAGTCCCATTCTGACCAAAGAGAATTTTCAAATTAATTTTTATTTAGTTCATTTGTAGCCCACTTTCTCCCCAATGGAGACCAAAAGTGACTTATGTCATTCTCTTTCCCTCCATTTTCTCTTCACAACAACCCTGTGAGGCACGTTAGACTGAGAGAGTGTGACTGGCCCAGGGAGTTTCCATGGCATGAGTGGGGATTCAAATCCAGATCTTCCAAATATTAGACTGACACTCTTAATCACTACTCTACATTTCTCTTCAAAGAGAACTGAAAGAGAAATCCCTCTTTTAAAAGAGAAAGGGAATGTGGAATCAATGGCTATATCTAAAAAAGTGAATTTGAGAACAACACCAGTTAGAAGAAGAAGAAGAAGAAGAGATTGGATTTATACCCCACCCTTCACTCAGAGTCTCAGAGTGGCTTACAAACTCCTTTCCCTTCCCCTCCCCACAACAGACACCCTGTGAGTGGATGGGGCTGAGAGAGCTCTTTCAAGGACAGCTCTCGTCAGAACCATGGCTTGCCCAAGGTCATCCAGCAGCTGCAAGTGGAGGAGTGGGGAATTGAACCCAGTTCTCCCAGATTAGAGTCCGCATACTTAACCACTACACCAAACTGGCTCACACCTCCATGGTATGCACGCAAATGTGGAACTACGCATGTGCATGAATGCGTTACTGCTGAACCGCCTCACCCTTCTGTGCCACGGTTTACCATCAATGTGTGATCGGTGGCTGATAGACTGAGCACGGAACCTTGGGGGAACGTCCGATCGCGATATTGCGCTCCATTTTGTTCCAGGGCAAAAAGCCTCACTCCCCCCCCCCAAAAAAAAATTATCTTGCTCATGTGACCGGGACCAAGGTCTGTCTTCTCACATGTGAACCGACCCATCTGCACGATTCACCCTTGGAGGCCTGGCTTCAGGTCCTCCCACCACCTGAGCCTGAGAAAGGGCCTTCTTGGCCACGGCACCAAAACCTTGGCACTCCCCTTCCCCAGGGAGATTTGTCCCTCTATTTGTGTCTCTCTGTCAGCAGGTGAAGACATTTTGTTTCATCTGGCATACCCCCAATAACGGTTACCCGCCTCCCCCCTAGTTATTTGTATGCCTGTTTATTTGGTTCTACTGAATTATTGTATGTGTAGTTAATTTTAAATGTTTCTTAATTCTGAAATGTTTTAAAGTTTGATGTTGGCTGCCTTGGGGATCTGATTTGGGTGGAAAGGTGGCATATAAATGTTTTAAATAAATGAATAGCTATGCCTGCTCCCCCACTATAAGTCCACACTGCCTACATTTCCTTGAATCTTGTTTGCAGCTACCAAATGTATTCAAGCATCTCTGTTGTTATTTACTGTGTTTTGATGCATTGCTGTTTAGTTCATAACAAAAAAAAGAAGCCCTGGATGCAAGAGAGACTGACAGTTCATTTTAAAAGTAAGTTGAACAGGGAAAATCGATGGAGAGCTTTTAACCTAAATGATGTCTCTAGTGTAGGGAGAGAGAGAAAAATTAGCAAGCTACAGATGAAAGTGCCCATGCTTGCTTCTCTTGAAATGTTTTATCCATAATTTTCAAATATCCTTGCTTTGTAGAAAATAATTTTTAAAAATCAAACTGTTGATTAAACAGACTTCTAGGACTCTCATTTCCAAAGGATGTGGAAACTGAGGAGGAGAACAACAGGAAGAAGAGAGATTTATGGGCCAATGTTGCCATGAATCAAATATTTTGGATCCCTGTCTGGAGGCGGAACCCAGCCTGGATTCACCCAATTGCCATAAGGAGCCCAGGAGAATGACTGCCACCTAGCTGGAAACCAGGGCATGGGCTAGCTCAGCTGAGGATGGCCAGAGCAGGTAGGTCCTTGGTTATGGTTGCCAGCCTCCAGGTGGGGGCTGGAGATCTCCGGGGATTGCAACTGATCTCCAGGTGACAGAGACCAGTTCCCCTGGAGAAAATGGCTGCCTTGAAAGATGGACTCTATGACATTATACCCCACTGAAGTCCCTCCCCTCCCTATTGCCGCCCTCCTCAAACTCCACCCCCAAAATCTCCAGGAATTTCACAACCCAGAGCTGGCAATCCTGTCCTTGGTGGGGTGAGCCTGAGGAAAATAGGGTCGTGCCATGGTACCCAGCTGCCTGACCGTTTCCGGGCAGCCTAGGATGGGGTGGCTGGACGGCTGCTAATGTAGCAGAAGACCAGTAGGGTGGAGCTGGGAAGCAGGGTTGCCAACATCCAGGTGAGGCCTGGAGATCCCCAGGTAACATGGATCAGTTTCCCTGAAGAAAATGGCTGCTTTGGAGGGCGGATTCTATGGCGTTAGTTCCCAAATGCCACTCTCCCCACAGGCTCCACTCCCAAAATCTCCAGAAATTTTCAAACCCAAAGTTGGCAACCCTATTGGGAAGGCATGCAAAAAGAGGGCAGATTCTTTTCTGACCCCCCCATAAGATTGTGCAGTCTCGCAAGAGGCTCCCTGCCCACCATACAAGAGGGCCTAGAAGCAGGTCACGGAGGAGTTAGTGGGCAGCAGCAGGCATGGCAGAGGGCGGGGACTGTAGTAGGGAGTGGGCAGAGCTTCGCAATCTGATTTCCTTAAATGGAGCCCTGACCTTGGGCAAGCCCTGTCAGCAGCTGCACCCTAACACCACCATTCTAAATATAGGTTTTAAAGACCCATGAAGCGGCCTTCTACTGAATCAGCCCCTTTGTCCACCAGGGTTCGGGTTCTCTACTCAGACTGGCAGCAGCTCTCCAGGGTTCCTCAGGCGGAGGTCTTTCGCATCACCTCCTACCTGCTCCTTTTTAACTGGAGATGTCGGGGATTGAACCTGATCACCTTCTCACCGGTGACTGTTTCCCCTCCATTTGGGGCCATGAGATGATCAAAACAACTAATATAGCCACATGTGTGGCCGCCTTGTCCCCCCTGGCCACTGACAGGGGGTGGGGTGGGGTGGCTTTCTCCAGACTGGGAAACTCCTGGAGACTTGGGAGGGGCACCTGGGGAGGACAGGGAGACCTCAGTGGGGTACAATGCCATACAGAGTCCACCCTCCAAAGCATCCATTTTCTCAAAGGGAACTGATCTCTGTAGTCTGGAGATGAGCTGTAGCTCTGGGGGATCCCCAGGTCTCACCTGGAAGCTGGCATCCCTTCCCATATGTGTGAGATACTTTATAACTCCCAGGGTATGCCTGTAGCTTTCCTCCTTGGGTCGCCAACCTCTAGGTGGGATCTGGAAATCTCCCGGTATTACAACATCTCCAGATGACCGACATCAGTTCCCTTGAAGAGCGTTCTTTCTGTAGCATTACACCTACTAAAGCCCCTCCCCTCCCCAAGCCCCGCCCTCCTCAGGCTCCATCCCACAAATCTCCAGGGACATCCCAGCTTGGAACTGGCAGCCCTGTTTTCACCTGATGACATAAATGCACGTGAGTTTTTCACTCCCAGTTCAAAACTGGCACATTCACTGTTGTGGGTCTTAAACAGGTAGCAAGTTTTAAAAGATTATTATCCAGATCTCTCACACACAAAGCACTGACTCTCTGTGCAAGCAGTTGGTTCAGATTTGCAGTATAGTGCTTCAAGGAACATCTGTGATTTTGAATGGGGAACATGATGTACAATTAAGCCAGTTGCTGATAATGATACGCATATGAGAGGCCACAGTGATTCTCTTTTCACAGAGAAATGTTGGTGCTTTGAATGGGGAACATGGAGCGCAATTAAAGCAATTGTGGGTAATAGCAACACATGCAAAGCGTAGCACTGATTCAGATCTTGATATCACATTCAGGAAGGCAGAAATACCCACAGCACCACAAAGACAGGATTTGCTCAACACTAATTTCAATCTTCTTTGGCTCCTTTATTGTCCCGTGAGCTCATTCTGCACTGCATTCTAGCCTCCTTTCATTATGGATTCAGAGAATCACAGAATGTTAGAGTTGGACGGGACCTTGCATGTCATCTAGTCCAACCCCCTGCACTCTGCAGGAGCGTAGCCGAAAGATAGCCCTACATACCTACAACATACCTGAAAAATGGTTGTCCAGTCTCCGCTTGAAAACGTCAAGCAAAGGAGCATCCACCACCTCCCGAGACAAGCTGTTCCATTCTTCCAGTTAGGAAGTTTCTCTTGATATTTAGCCAGTAACAACTCCCTTGTAATTTCCACCCATTAGATCTAGTCTTGCAATCCAGTGCAAGAGAGAATAGATCTGCTCCATCTTCTACATGACAGCCCTTCAAATACTTGAAGACTGCAATCATGTCCCCTCTAAGCCTTCTCTTTCCCTGGCTAAACATACCCAACTCTTTCAGCCTTTCCTCATAAGACTTGGATTCAAACCCTCTCACCATCCTGGTCGCCCTCTTCTGGACACGCTCGAGCTTGTCAACATCCTTCCTAAAATGTGGTGCCCAAAACTGGACACAGGACTCCAGGTGAGGCCTGACCACAGCAGAATAGAGTGGAACTACCACCTCCCGTGATCTGGACACAATGCCTCTGTTAATGCATCCTAAGATTGCATTAGCTTTCTTCACAGCCACATCGCACTGCAGGCTCATGTTGAGCTTGTGATCAACCAGAACACCCAGATCCCTTTCACATGTGCTGCTGTCAAGCCAAGTCCCTCCCATTCTATATTTGTGCCTTTGATTTTTTGTACCTAAGAGTAGGACTTTGCACTTATCTCTATTGGAATTCATTTTATTTATCTCAGCCCACTGTTCCAGCCTATCTAGATCATTTTGAATGCTGACTCTGTCTTCTTCAGAATTAGCAATCCCACCCAGCTTTGTTAATTGAGAAGATTTCCAAAACTGATTCTGGAACTGGAACTTGTGCAGTTTGCTTGACTTTTCAGTTTTGTGTGTGTGTGTGTGTTTGTGTTAAGTGCTGTCAAGTTGCTTCTGAATTACGGTGAGTTGGCAACCCTATGAATGAATGAATGAATGAATGAATGACCTCAAAAACGTCCTATCATCAACAGTCATGCTCAGGTCTTGCAAATGGAGGGCCTCTGTGGCTTCCTTGACGGAGTCCATCCATCTCAGGTTGGGTCTTCTTCTTTTTCCTGCTGCCTTCAACTTTTCCCAGCATTCTTGTCTTTTCCAGTATGGTGAGAACCAGTGTGGTGTAGTGGTTAAGAGCAGCAAACTCCAAGCTGGACAATCAGGTTTGATTCTCCAGTCCTCCACATGAAGCCTGCTGGGTGACTTTGGGCCAGTCACAGTTCTCCCTGAACTCTCTCAGCCTCACCTACCTCACAAGGTGCCTGTTATGTGGAGGGGAAGGGAAGGCAATTATAAGCGTCTTTTGTTACCCAAAGAGGCAGTTTCCAATTAGTGTTGGGGAATTAGGATAGGAGACTGTACAAGAAGGGGCAAACTGGAATCAAAACACCAATGTTTATGGGGATTGTCCCTGTGAGAACTCTTGAAATAAACTGGCAATTTGTTTAAATTAGTCTTTTTATTAGCAAGTGAAATGAAGAAAGAGAAAAAGAAAAGTTAATTCAGCAAAACACACAAAACATTCAAGAGCTAACTAGAAATGCAGGGAGGAGTGGGGAAACAGCATTTTAGGAACTGTGTGATATTTACCAGTCTTGGAGAGGTCCGTGGAAGCAGCAGACATAGAGAGAAATGTCCAGTGTTTCGTTCTGTGAAGGAGAGAAAAAAGAAACCCACAAATGGGGGTGTATGTAGCTGGTGCCAAGAACATGCACCACACATTGAGTGGGTTGTGGGGGGCAATCTTTGTAGGAACATTGTGCCCCAAGATGCTGGGAAGGTGTGTGTCCTTTCTGGTGGGAAACTCTTAGAGAACAATTGTAATGATTGCTCTGCTGGGGTGAAACAAAGGCTTGGGCCACTAATGGCCCTGCTGATGACCCAGGAAGGCTTGGCCAGACAGGGGACACTGTGATAAAGTGATTGTTGCACTTAGGCAATAGCAAAGAGGAAAAAGTGATCTTGTGTATGCAAAAGGGTAATTGCTCGCTTGAGTTGCTAATGAAGTCTTCTAGAGATGTTTTGCATAGGTCTTGAGTAATCCATTTGATTAAGTTATGTGTGCCTTTATGGTGGGGAAAAGACATCTGTTTCTCTTACTTTCCCATGGAGCTATGTGACTGGCATCTGTGTCTGAACAGTGCTCTGGCCTGCCCAGGCCCTGGTAGTGCTTGGCCCAGGTTGCTCTGAGCTTGAGGTGGGATCTGGCTGCTGACACTTTGAGACTCCTTAAGGTAGAGAAAAATGGGGTATAAAAACTTATTCTTCTTCCAGTAACTCTTGTCTTCTGACAATGTGAGTCATTCTATCTCATGCTGGGTCTTCCTCTTTTTCTGCTGTCTTCAATTTTTCCTATCATTATTGTCTTTTCCAGTGACTCCCGTCTTCTTGTAATGTGGCCAAAGTACCGTAGCCTCAGTTTAGTCATTTTAGCTTCTAAGGAGAGTTCAGACTTGATTTTGTCTAGAACCCACTTGTTTGTCTTTTTGGTGGTCCCCACAGTATCCGTGAAACTCTCCTCCAAAACCATATTTCAAATGAATCAACTTTCTTTCTGCCAGCTTTCTTCATTTTCCAACTTTCACACCCATACATAGTAATGGGGAATGATCTTGGACACCAGTCACACATCCCCATGCATAAAACCCTTTTACATTTCTTAAGCATTCCTTTTCCTTTTCTACCTTAACAAGTGTGCGCAAGTGTCTTAAGAGAATGCTGCACAAACATTCTTCATGGAAGCATATGGCAGTTGCAGTCAGATCTGTTTGGTGTGGGGTGTTTTACTGATCTGCATGAGGATTGCCAGCTCTGGCATGGGAAATACCTGGAGATTTGGGGGGTGATGGATACAATGAATCTCACCAGGAGACACTAGCTGTAAGATTGTTAAATGGATTAATTTTGATATTTTGGTATTTCAATGCTATTCTGCTTGACAAAGGTGCACACGAAATGAGATAATATGCATAATCCATTGTGTGGTGGCGTTTGAATTACATTGAGTAAACTGAATTTTGGAACAAGAGACTTCCAGTCTGTGGAGACTTTTGTGACATAACACATGTTTTCCTCTCTACTTCCTTCCTGTGATCTCTCTCCTTTGTTTGCACCACCTGGAGGTTGGCATCCACCTAGGTGGTACTCTCAAAACATACATCTCCTCCTAAAATGCTTTTTGAAGCATCATATTAACATATTTTAGTCATATAAAGTGTCGGAGGGAGACATAAAAGAACAGTATTCTGTACAAAATGTAGAAACAAAGAATGAAGCCAGGTGAAGGTAGCCAATGTGTCAGACCTGCTTTGGAAATGTGGCTTGTTTAGTCAAAGCTCCAAAATCCAAAAGGAAATTTGGATGATGAGTATTTCCCCCTACAGTTTACTTAACATGGCTTAACCAGCTGTCTTCTTGTCACTAAGAACACATGTTATTTACATTTATTGAGATTTGCTTTAGTTTTTCATGCTTTAACAGTAATTTGTGGTGAATGTGTATTAATCCATCAAGTTACCATTTATGACAGAGAAGTCAACCACATTCCTGCTTCCTTATGAGGAAAGGCCAAAGATCCTGGGGACTTTTCAGTTTAGAAAAAGACGGTGGAGGGGGGGTCATGGTAGAGGTTTATAAAATTATGCATGGGGTGGAGAGAGTGGGCAGTGAGAAAAATTTCTCCCTCTCCCAAAAATACTAGAACTCGAGGGCATCCAGTGGAGCTCAGGGGCAGCAGACTGGGGACAGACAAAAGAAAAGACTTCTTTACTCAGAGTGATTAAAATGTGGAATTCACTGCCAGAGGATGTAGTGATGGCCACAGGAATACACAGCTTTAAAGGGGGATCCGGTAGATTCATGGAGGATTGGTCTATCAGTGGCTAGTAGCCCTGGTGACTATAAGAACATAAGAGAAGCCAATGCTGAATCAGGCCAATGGCCCATCTAGTCCAACACTCTGTCACACACTGGCCAAAATATACCAGGTGCCATCAGGAGGTCCAGCAGTGGGGAACCTCCACATTCAGACACAACCAATCTCTGAATCCCAGTGCCAGGAAGCAACATCAGGGGAAGGCCTTGGCTGCCATACCCTACTGTTGGACCTCCAGAGGAACTGGTTGGCCACTGTCTGAGACAGATGCTAGACTAGGGCTGATTCTGCATCGGCTTTTCCCTCCGTTGCTTTACAAAACCCGTGTTGGAAGAGGATTTCCCTTCTTCATTGCATACTGCTTTCATTCCCTTTGATCTTCGGATTTTATTGAACCATCCACACTGCACACCACTTTGACTTTCTTTGATTATCGGCTTTTATGGTACCTTCTTCATGGTGGTTCAGGGGTGACTTTGCAGTCAGTATGGTGTTGCCCTGATGTATTTGGATGTGCTTTTGAGCTGTGCTTTTTCCTCCCAGTTGAGAAAATGTGGAGCAAATGCAAGATGCAGAATCAGCCTAGATGAACCACTGGTCTGATCCAGCAGGGCTCTTCTAATGTTCTTATGCTCTTATGCTCTACTTCTTGTCATCGTAGCATGTCTCATTCGATTTTTAATGGAAGGGGGGCAGCCCAAAATCTGGAATACTTGGGCTGCTTAAATCCTATTCACCTCAAAAGAATTTAAACAGCCTAAATATATGCAGGATAGCAGCTCCAATAGTTTATCATATAAAAATGCCTCCACTGTTGTCCGTCCTTTTATTTAACTGATATATTTTTATACCATATTTAGAGCCACGGTGTGTTCTATTAGAACACCCCCTTCTAAGCCCCTAAAATATGACTACATTTGTTGAGGGCAGGTTACGGGAGTGAGAATCCTATTTCTTGCAGAGGAGATTCTGTTCAAAAGAGAAACCTACATACTCTGCCACTTTGAAAATTGATGTCAGCTGGGTAGCTGCGTTAGCCTGTAGCAGCAAAATGAAGCAGAAATTCAGTTACACTTTAGAGATTAACAAAATTTATTCCAGCATAAGGTTTCATGAGTCAGAGCTCACTTAATCAGATACATCTGACCTCAAATCTCAGGAAGTGAATTCTGGCTCATGGAAACTTATGCTGGAATAAATTTTAGTAGTATTGCCATGGGGCTCCTGTTTTATTTTGAAAATTAAAGCCTCTTAGAGTCCAGGTAGATGTTACAAAGTCTGTGAGTTTACCACAGAGACTTGCAGCTATACGGTCACTGCTGGTTCCTGAGGGCAGCTTGTGAGTAAATACACAGTAAGTCCTGATATGAGTCAGAACCACTGCGCAAAAGAAGGAGGAATTCATGCCTTCCCCCTTGTGCTGTTTTCAGCCGCTGAAACATCCCAGAATCCACAGTGAGAGGGAGAGTTAGTTGGCTCCCAAGAGAGCCAACAGCTGTTTCAGCCACTGAAAACAGCACAGGGGAAAAGTCAGGAATTCCTCCTTCTCCAGTGCAGTGGTCTTGGTCTGCATTGGGCCATACTGTGCATTTACTCATGAGTTGCCAGTGGGAACTCGTGCAGTTTGTAATGTCTAGTTAGGCTATCAGAGCAGAAGTTATTTTACGAAAATATACATCCATTTAGTTTTCTCCATTTTTATCAAATGCTCTTTGGTTTTAATTAGACTGCCACTAGGCACATGGCTTTGTTCCAACACCGTGCTTTGTTACTGAACCAAATGCAGAAGATAGGGAGGCCAGAAATATTTGTGATTTTCAAATCCTGAAGTTAAAAAAAAAATGTTTCTGAAAAGGCTCCAAAACTGGCAATAAAAAAAAGTGGTGAACATAAGAACCAATTTCACAGCAGTAATTTAGACTCTAAAGGACTTAGGTCAGTTCTTTCAACTAGGGAATGATGTACAATTAAGAGACACCAGTTCTGCTTTTAAACAGGGGATGATACAATGAGTCTGGCTGTTGGGTTTTTTTTTTTCAATTGAGAAGACTGTGCAGCTAAGCCAATTGCACATGCAATTGCAACAATGAAGCAAAGTAACCATTCAAACTTGGAAACATCATGGCAATGAAAAAGAAATGCATAATCTCTATTTGCAAATAATTACCATGAGCATGCAACACCAGTTTTCAAAAAGGCACAAAAGTCCTGGGGGGGGGGGAGATAAATGAAATGATTTTGTGTATCCCTAGGGAAAAGTTAGGGGCTGTGGTGGCTGAGAGGCTAAGATGCTAAGCTGCAGACCAGAAGGTCTGTAGTTCGGCAGTTCAAGACCCTAGTACTGCTTCATGACGGAGTGAGCTCCCATCTCTGGCCCCAGCTCCTGCCAACCTAGCAGTTCGAAAGCAAGAAATTGCAAGTAGCTAAATAGATAACGCTTCGGTGGGAAGGTCACAGCGTTCTGTGTGCTTCAGCATTTAGTCATGCCAGCCACATGACCACGGAAACATCTTTGGACAGCGCTGGCTCTTCGGCTTGGAAACGGAGATGAGCACCAGATTCAACTGGCTTTCAAGCAAGGGAAACCTTTACCTTTACTAGGGAAAGGTTGCACATTCTTGTACCAGTTTCATTATTCATTCATATGGCACCATCCATCACAGCTCAGTTTCTTACTTCAACAACTCCTGGGTACAAGAAACATGAGATATAGTAATAGAAGGTGGGATGGCAGGAGTGGCGTCGCCCGATCTTGTCAGGTCTCAGAAGCGAAGCAGGGCTGGTACTTGGATGGGAGACCCCCCACACACCCCAAGGAAGGCTCTGGATGGGAAGGCCCCGGCAGAACCAGCTCTGCTTAATCACTTGCCTCGAAAGCCCCTGGCTGGGGTCGCCATAAATCAGCCATGACTCGACAGCACTTAATACATCCATACAGTAGTGGAGATTCCTAGACAATCATTTTACACTTCTGGTTAATGTGCTGTCTCATAGATTACTCTGAATATTTCTCTGCCTGTCAGTCTGCCTCGCGGCAGGCACCGGAGTAGCAGAAAAGACTGTCCCTTGTGGCTGAGGTTCCCACTGATTTAAACTCAATATAGCAATGTACCCATTTAAAGAGAGCAAAATACAGTGGGAAGTTACAATGGCAAGGGAAACGGAAAGCGCCACGCTAGGGAAACAGGCGCGTCTCAAGAGGCATTTGCAAATGTCTCTAACAATGTGAATTCCATCAATAAACAAACAGGCGGCTGAGCAGCAACAAGAAAACTCAGCATATAATCAAAGAAGAAGGGGGGAAATGTACTGAAGTCCCTTGATGAGAGAGGCTGCTATCACCCCGGGAAGTGGATGATCCAACCAAAACAATTCCCTCTCAAAGGTTCTAAAGACCAAGACAACATTTTGCAATTGTTGTTAAAGAGTCAGAGCCTTTCTTTTAAAATATGCTTAGACAACCTGCCACATTCTTCTTCCAGCAACACACAATTGTTGCTGAGCTGCAATACTATAGATACCTCCAGTCATATGTATATCCATTGTTCCATGGGTTCTCTTTGGCCTGTTTCAAGAACCTAAAATTCCAAAAGAATTCCTAAATATAATTCTGGAATTGGTGCATACAGTTTGCCTTCATTTTCAGTGCCTTTCCCTTTGTGTTACACTTGTTTGTGTGAGGATTGGTTTCTATTTTATTGGTATGCATACACTCTCCAGTGCATTGGTGATACGCTGCTTAAAACAGGCTTAATAACCTTATCTGAAACCTTTAGACTTATGAACCATACTGGACATTACACTCTTTCACTTCTAAATAAATTGTATTCATGTTTAAGTGAAAGCAGCAGTTGTATTTAGAGGAAAGGATCCCCTTTTACCTCAGAGCCACCCTCTCCGTTTTGTCCTTCTGCCATATGCCACTAGGCCATCCTGTTCTTTGGGCCCAGCTCAGAATTCTAGGGAAAGAGTCTTTAGTGGCAGCCAAAACAAGGAGGAAACACTAAGGAAGGCCAGGAGGCAGCAGAACACGCATCGCCTCAGAACACCACAGAGAGGTGCCTGTACAGGTGCTACATATAAGAGGTCTCAGAAAACAGAAACATCGATTCAGACAGGTATAGTCACACCACGATTGTTTGGGGTGTGTGCTATTAATGCACACAAGTGCAATCCACAGTAGTGAAACACCACCACCAAAAAAAAGAATATTATGCAGTCGATTTATGATAAAAAAATATTTTCTTACAATGTGTTAAGAATGCACACTGTAGTTATTTGAGCACAACTAAATCAGAGAACTCGGCTTACAGGCCACTGGCCCTTGTGGCCACGCAGCCATCTTTGCCTCCCTGTGTGGAAAGGAGGCAGGAATGATGTGGCAACAGCCACATCCAGGCAAAAGGGGCCAGGGCCGGAGGTGTCTTTAGCCGGCCCCCTGCTTCCCACCGGCAGTCTTCGCCTGCGCGCTGGGCTCACCCTCCCGCCCTTCTGGCAGCTCAGGCTTTGGCTGGTCGTCTGTTTGGAGGCCAGGTAGGAATTTTTCACCCCCTCCCAAATTGGCCCGGGGAGGGGGTGTTTTCGCCTATCTTGTACAGCTGCTCTGGTTTGGGGAAATTGGCTTAGGTGTGACTGGGTATAAATAGGTTGGTCACCTTTGTTGGCAGGAGTTAATTTGATATGGATTGTGGCATGGTGAGCACTGGCTAATAACCCCTCTGGGGACATAGGGGTCTTGTCAGTACAGTCCTTTGGCTCTGTGGCCCAGGGTGGAGAAAGCAGACTGCCTATGGGATTGTACTTGATTCTCCTCCCTTTGAGCCTTGCAGCCCGGGGGTTGGGTTTTTCAGCAATTATCCAATTGCCGTGCTGACCGGATGTGAGCCATATTCCTTTGGCTATCGTCTGGGGCTGGGTGGCTCACCCTAGTTCTCTCGGCGAGGGAGGGGTCCTGGAGTCCCCTGGCCTTGGCCATGCCTCAACCTGCTTTGACCCTTGCTGTTTGTGTTTGAAGTTAAGTTAGTAAAGTGGCCCAATTAGTACCCACAACATGTTGTCTGTCTCTTTATTTTAGCTGGGTGGGGGGGCAATAAGGATGCTTGGTAAACTGCAAAAATCCAAACTGAGTGGGGAAAAAGTAGTTATAGGCCCTTTCTGCACAGACAGCTCACTTCTGATTTTCACTGAAGTCAAGTCAGTTGGGGTTTACTTCGAATGCAGTGCCTGCACTCTGCACCTTTTCTCTATCTCCAGTTTTCCATATTCTGCATACCATTGAGAAAACCTGGGTAGTGTTGCGAGCTTGGTCTATTCTGACTGGTCAGTTTCACTCTGGGCATGTCTTTTGAAATGGGAGATTCTTTGAGCTGAGGTTGATAAACGGGAACACAGGCTGTGGCAAATAAAATGCAAGTCTGTGATCAGGCAGGCAAAAAGGGAATATGAGGAGTGTATAGCAAAACACATAAAGACCAACAATAAAACTTTCTTCAAATACATTAGAAGCAGGAAACCAGCCAGGGAGGCAGTGGGGCCCTTGGATGACCAAGGGGTAAAAGGAGTACTGAAGGATGATAGGGAAATGGCTGAGAAGCTGAATGCATTTTTTGTCTCTGTGGAAGATGAGAAGTGCTTGCCCACTCCAGAACCGATGATTTCGGGAGGGGTGTTGAAAGACCTGAGTCAGATTGCGGTGATGAGAGAGGAGGTCCTATGACTGATAGATAATTTAAAAACTAATAAATCATCAGCCCCAGATGTCATACATCTGAGAGTTCTGAAAGAACTCAAATGTGAACTAGTGGATCTCTTGACAAAAATATGCAAACTTTCCTTAAAATCTGCCTCCATTCCTGAGGACTGGAAGCTAATGTCACTCCCATCTTTAAAAAGAGTTCCAGAGGAAATCCGGGAAATTACAGGCCAGTCACTCTGACGTCAATACAGGGTAAGTTAATGGAAACTATTATTAAGGAAATAATTAGTAGGCACATTGATGAATACAAACTATTGAGGCAAACTCAGCATGGGTTCTGTAAGGAAAGATCTTGTCTCACTAACCTGTTAGTGTTCTTTGAGGGAGTGAACAAACATGTGGATAAGGGGGACCCAACAGAGGTTGTTTACCTTGACTTCCAGAAAGCTTCTGATAAAGTTCCTCATCAAAGGCTCCTAAGTAAGCTCAAAAGTCATGGAATAAAAGGACAAGTCCTCTTGTGGATCAAAAACTGACTAATTAATAGGAAACAGAGAGTGAGTATAAATGGGCAATTTTCTCAGTGGAGGGTGGTAAGCAGTGGGGTACACAGGGGTCAGTACTCGGTCCGTTGCTTTTTAACTTGTTTATTAATGATTTGGAGATGGGAGTAAGCAGTGAAGTGGCTAAATTTGCCGAGGACATGAAGTTGTTCACGGTGGTGAGAACCAGGGAGGATTGTGAGGCACTCCAAAGGGATCTGTTAATGATGGGTGAGTGGGCATCAATGTGGCAAATGGGGTTCAGTGTGGCCAAGTGCAAAGTAATGCACATTGGAGCCAAAAATCCTAACTATAAATACACATTGATGGGGTCCGAACTGGCAGAGACTGACCAAGAGAGAGATCTTGGAGTCGTAGTAGATAACTCAGTGAAAATGTTGAGACAGTGTATGAGTGCAATAAAAAGGCCAGTGCTATGCTGGAGGTTATTAAGAGAACTGAAAACAAATCAGCCAGTATCATAATGCCCCTGTATAAACTGATGGTGCTACCTCATTTGGAGTATTGTGTACAGTTCTGGTCACCACACTTCAAAAAGGATATTATAGCACTGGAAAAAGTGCAGAAAAGGGCAACTAGCATGATAAAAGGGTTGGAACACTTCCTCCATGAAGAAAGGATAAAACACTTGGGGCTCTTTAGCTTGGAGAAACGATAGTTGAGGGGTGACATGATCGAGGTTTATAAGATTATGCATGGGATAGAGCAGGTAGAGAAAGAAGTCCTTTTCTCCCTTTCTTACAATACAAGAACTCATGGCGGGCACTCAATGAAATTGCTGAGCAGTCAGGCTAGAACAAATAAAAGGAAGTACTTCTTCACTCAAAGAGTGATTAACATATGGAATTTACTGCCACAGGAGGTGGTGGCAGCTACAAGCATGGATGGCTTCCAGAGGGAATTAGATAAATGTATGGAGCAGAGGTCCATCAGTGGCTATTAGCCACAAGGTATAGATAGGAACTCTCAGTCTGGGGCAAGTGATGCTCTGTATTCTTGGTGCTGGGGGGGGTGACAGTGGGAGGGGCTTCTAGTGTTCTGAACATAAGAACATAAGAATATAAGAGAAGCCAATGTTGAATCAGGCCAATGGCACATCTAGTCCAACACTCTGTCACACAGCGGCCAAAAATACCACGTGCCATCAGGAGGTCCAGCAGTGGGGCCAGGACATTAAAAGCCCTCCCACTGCTGCTCCCTCCAGCACCAAGAATAGAGTGCATCACCTGCCCCAGACTGAGAATTCCCATCTATACCCTGTGGCTAATAGCCACTGATGGACTTCTGCTCCATATGTTTATCTAATTCCCTCTTGAAACTGTCCATGCTTGCAGCTGCCACCAGCTCCTGTGGCAGGATATTTTAGCATTGGAAAAAGTACAGAGAAGGGCAACTAGAATGATAAAAGGGTTGGAATACCCTCCCTATGAAGAAAGGTTAAAACACTTGGGGCTCTTTAGCTTGGAGAAACGACGGCTGAGGGGTGACATGATCGAGGTTTATAAAATTATGAATGGAATTGAGCAGGTTGAAAAAGAAGTACTTTTCTCCCTTTCTCACAATACAAGAACTCGTGGGCACTCCATGAAATTGCTGAGCAGTCGGGTTAGAACAGATAAAAGGAAATACTTCTTCACCCAAAGAGTGATTAACATATGGAATTCTGGCCCCACTGTTGGACCTCCTGATGGCACCTGGTATTTTTGGCCACTGTGTGACAGAGCGTTGGACAGGATGGGCCATTGGCCTGACCAACATTGGCTTCTCTTATGTTCTTAATGTTGTTGTTTTTTTTAAATCTGCACAGCCAATGAAATCTCCAGTGGCCACTCAGAAGCCCTGCTGGGCAAATGCCCCACCTGGCCCAGCCCACTTTCAAAAAACACTTGGTGGGCACCAAGAAAGGTGTTGGTGGACACCATGGTGCCCATGGGCACCGTGTTGGGGACCCGTGATCTATATGGAACATACAGCACTTGAGCTGCAGAATCAATTAGACTTGCCATCAAAGTAGCTTTATTTAGACAGCGTATTTTCAGGAAGTGAAACCTTGTTTCTGATGGCTCCCATTTTATTGGCATTTGAAATGTGCTTATCACATTAAATGGGTACCAAAAAAAATTGCTGCCTTCAATCAGCCCGGAATATCATAATTACTTCTTGATTGAACAAGATGCTTGATTGCAATTTGCACTGTGTCTTGTTAATTATAGATGACCCTCTTAAATTGCTTTTTACTTCTAAACTTGGAAGCTTAAGTGACATTGACAAGTTTCTCCCCTGATTGTTTCCCTCCTGACTTTAATGACATATTTAAAAGCAGCCTCCAGAATCAGTTCAATCCGTCCTGGAATTCCATTGCCTGAGTAGTTCAAGCATCATCATTTTCCTCCCACTGGCTTGTATCTTAAAACCAGCTTGCTTTTCTCCTCAAAGACTCACTGATCAATTCTTCTAAAAATTTAGGAGTGCCCTCTGCAGATTTCAACAAGATTTAACATCATGGCTTCACTATGTTTGAGGTTAAATTGTGAAAAAGTGGGGTGTTCAGAGTATTTTTGTGGTGGTCTTCTCATTCATTTGAAATGTGATGTTAGAGAAGAGTTTTATGGATACCATAGACCACCGGAAAGACAAAGAAGTGGGTTCTAGATCGAGCTGAGCCTGAATCCTCCCTAGAAGATAAAAATGACTAAACTGAAGTGTCAGGTCCATTCAGTACACAATAGTCCTTTAGCAGGTTTATTGGCAAAGGATGGCTTCTGGACAGGTGAACACCTTTGCCAGAACTGGCAATCAATAGCATAGAACAAGGGAAGAGGAGTTAGGGCCCCACCCTCAAGCATACGTCACCCAGAGGCACCTAGGCTACTACAGGTCATGAGAGAACATGGGGCCTAACTAGCTATCTTCAAGACTCTTGTCTCCCACAGCCTTGGACCCAACTGTGGCACCCAGGCTATTTGGGGGCTGCTTAGGAATAATTGCCGCCAAAGCCGCTGCAACACCCCTTCCATTCATTCACACACTCCCCCCCCTTAGGAATGTCAGGGAGGGCTGATAAGGTGCAAGGCAGATGGGCTAAGCAAGCGGGCTTACAAAAGCGAAAGTAAGGCATTAGCAGCATAAGGCATTAGGGTACAGATATTGGGAACTGATCATGGTACAAATACAGACAATGCAGGCAATGTTACCCAGGAGAAAGTCCGATCCTGACATGAGGCTATCGTACTTTGGTCACATCATAAGAAGAAAAGTTTGGATTTATACCCCGCCCTTCACTGCCCAAAGGCGTCTCAGAGCAGCTTACAAACTCCTTTCCCTTCCCCTCCCCACAACAGACACCCTGTGAGGTAGGTGGGGCTGAGAGAACTTCTGACAGGAACTGTCCTTGAGAGAACAGCTGTGCCAGAGCTTGTGACTGACCCAAGGTCACATCAGCAGGTGCAAGTGGAGGAGTGGGGAATCAGACCCGGTTCTCCCAGATTAGAGTCCGCGCACTTAACCACTACACCAAACTGGCTCCCTGGAAAAGACAGTAACGACTCCCTGGAAAAGACAGTAACGACTCCCTGGAAAAGACAGTAACGACAGGAAATGTTGACGGCAGCAGGAAAAAAGGAAGGCCCAACTTGAACTGGGTTGACTGAATAAAGGAAGCCACAGCTATCGGAGCAAGGCTGTCGATGACAGGGCATTTTGGAGGTCATTAATTCATAAGGTTGCCATCGGTCAGAAGCAACTGATGGCACATAATACACAACATTCTGTCTAAGAGGATTTTAGAAATGGAGGGACTGAGGTTTGGCTCTGGTCTCAGATTAGCATTCTGAGCTTCCATTTCCCACCCCACCCACCCCAAATCTTACCTTCCAATGGAGATTGGATGACAGATGTGTCGTGGGTAGAGCTGCATTCCCTGAGAGAGATACTTGGGCACTGCCGCTTGAGTGCTCACATGCCTGGTGCCCAGAAGCCCTGGCCAACCACAATTCCTCTGGATCTTTGACCAGAAACTTTGAATTGGTCCAGTGCTAAAGGATCTCTTTGGGGCTTAATCTGAATGAGCTAAAATTAGCTCATTTGAGGAGAGTTCATTCCAAATGAAAAGAGGAAAGTCTCACCATGTGTGCCATGGATTCCTTTGCAATCCATGCAATGTTCATAGCACCTGGGCAGCTATAGGTTGTCCCAGCTCTGGACTGACTTCACCATATTCAGTGGATTTCTGTAGTTTTCTCCTGGCCTTGCTGACTTCTGGTATCAGATCTCAAATGGGAGAGAAATGTTGAACTCAAGCAAGCAACTGCATCCAGGTAAGGTGCAGGAAGCTGGCAGGATTCAGATCTTCTTGCCCCTCCGTGTGCTGGGACAGGGTCCCCCCCACTGACACTTGTTTTCTGGAGCCTGCCAAGTGTTTCTAGAAAGTGGGCAGAGCCAGGTGGGACATTTGCCCATCAGGGCTTCTTGGAGATTTGATTGTACAGATTCTTAAAAATGTCATTTCAGCAGCAGCTGCTACCAAAGCCCACGAATCTTCACTATGGCAGCCATTTTATGGCCGATTCTGCCTCCTGTGGCAGCCATTTTGTATCAGTAGGGTTGCAACATCTCCTTGTCACTCCGGTAGGGGTGTTATGGATGTGGGCAGGGATGCCCTAAGCCCTGCCCCCAAGCCCCACCCCAAGAGTGATCACCCACAGGGCCACCCCCTCCCCTCCTGCCTGATTTAAAGGGCTTCAGCTGATCAGCGGGGAACATGTGGCCCACAGACCAGCCGGAGGGCCCTTTAAATCTAGCAGGAGGGAGGGAGAAGGGTGGTCGTGGGCCAAATGCTCAGTTTGCAGAAAGACCCTTTAAATGGTCTTTTTGTGAGTGGCATGGAGGCCACAGTGTGTGGGGCTAATTCCCCCCAGCCTCAGCATATGCAGAGGAGAGCGACCGGGATGATTGAGGGCCTGGAGACCAAGAAGCCCTCTGAGGAACAGCTGAGGGCCTTAGGAATGTTCAGCCTGGGGAAGAGGAGGTTGAGGGGGACCTGATTGCTCTCCTGAAGTATTTGAGGAGGGCAGGGAGCTGCTTCTGTTGGCAGTAGAGGATAGGACCCACAATGATGGGTTGAAATTAAGCATGGAAAGGCACTGGCTGGAACTTAGGGAAAACTCTTTTACAATCAGGGTTGTGCAACAGTGGAATGAGCTGCCTGGGGAGGTGGTGAGCTCCCCCTCACTGGCAGTCTTCAAGCAGCGGCTGGACAAACACTTGTCAGGGATGCTCTAGGCTGATCCTGCATTAAGCAGGGGGTTGGACTGGATGGCCTGTATGGCCCCTTCCAGCTCTGTGGTTCTGTGATTCTATGATTTATTGTGCTATCAGCCAATTGTCCAGGTGGGCTCTTTGATCAGGAAACACAAGGTTCTGGCCACCATTAGAAAATTGTTGGAATTGACCGCAGATCTCTGAACAGCTTTAATACGGTGTTATTTCTTTATGACATCCCTTATGGTTCCTCTCTTCAAGCGGCGCCCCTTTCACATGCAGGGTCTACCCTGAGCCTCAGCCTCCATTTGCCAACAGTGACTCTTCCTCTATTTCCTCCCCGTGTTCTTAGTCTGCCTCTCTGTCCCCTCTTGTTATGTTCCTGTTATCAACAGAGCATGCCCGCTCCATATTTGTTCATTCCATGGAAGTGCTTTTCTCTCTCTTTCAGATCAGTGAACTGAAACTCAAACTTAAAAGAGTTCCTTCTGTGAGAAAAGAATTACAGGCTCTGCATCACCATTATTTTATTTTTCACTGGGGTTGCTGCTCCTTCAGCATTGTGGTTCCTAATGAATGGAGATGAATATAGCAACTAGAGGTTAAGTATTATAATGCAACATAACAAAAAGTTTGCTGAACATCTAAACTGAGTATTGGTATATCTAACTGGGATTGTGGATACTTAAATCCAGAGGTTACAGCCATGGACAGACAAAAGAGATCTTTCTACAAACCTGAGAAAAGCCCCAAGTTTGTAGAAAAATATTATACACACACGGGTGTGTGTGTGTGTGTGTTAAAAGACCCCCAAATGATAGACATGCCTGTAGCTTTAAGAAACAAATTACCTCAGTTGGTGTTGCTAGGCAACCACAACAGTGTTGCCAGTCTTCCCATCTTGGTTCAAATCAGAAAATGGTGGCAGGGGGAGGACGGTTTCCAGGGCTGTTTTGGCCTTTGAGGGAGGACTTTAGGGATGGACACGGACCAAATTACTAACCAAAATTCATTACAAAACCAGGCCCAGTTCATGGTTCACATCTCCCACGAACCAAACTGTTTTTCATGGAGGTTTCTGGGAGCAGTTCATGGGCTGGACATGCTGGCGCCAATTAATCAATTGTCCAGGCAGCTAGGGGATGGACTTCTACAGCCCTGGAAACTGGATATCTGTGTGAACAGTGTTGGTGCTTCAGGGCTCTGAGGTACCTGTCCCTCTGCTACAGCCAGGCAGAGGGACTCAGCAGCCCCATAGGTAGGCAATTTGGGGGGGCAATGCCTGTTGTTGGGGGGGGACAGGAGAACACTGGGAGGAAGGTGTAAAGTACTGAGTTCGCCGCATGGAGATTCAGACTACGACATGCATTCAGATGCATTTATTCTACTACACACTCAAAGACTAAAGACCAGCCCCGCAAGGGCCAACTGTATATACCCCACCCAATACACCCACGGTCCCATTGGAGGGTTTGAATTTCCCGTCAGACGGCCTTTAGGTGGACCCAAAGTGGTCTAGGATTCAAGGTCCCTTTTGTTTTTGGGACCCAAGCTCCTTACTTTAGCCGCAGACCCCTGGTGGCGGTCCGTGTACATAACAGAAGGTTCACAGGGAGATGGGGGAAGGCAGAGAAAATGATGTAACCTGCTTAGGTCCCCTCCACTCCCAAGCGCAGAGCAGCAGCAGAGGCAGCATGGAGCAGGCTCAGCTCTTCTTCCTCATCATCACTAGTCCCACCAGTGGCACCCAAGCCCTGTGGCAGCTCCTGTGTGGTCGCCTCGCCTCACCTGCACTGCTGCCGCCACCATGCTCACTGCCTTCATCTGCTGCTCCTGTGAGCCCCCTCCTGCCCATTTGGGTGGCCACCCCTCTGCCTCCCCTCCTGCTCAGCTGTAGCTGAAAGCAGGAAAACCCAGGTCGGCATTCCACCAGCTCCACCATGAAGGGGATGCTGCCAGTGCCGGCCTCCCAGAGCATTATTGCAGCTGGGCTGAGCAGGTGGGATGCTCCCCCCAGTTGCAAGCTGCCTAGAGCCCCATGCATGAGCTGTCAAGGGCAGATTCTTCCACTCTGCTGCCTACTTCCCCACCTGGCCCCCCTCCTCTTCCTCCTACTCCCAGCCAACCACCTGCCCAGCCAACCACTAGGTGCACTGGCCTCACAGTCATCTCTGGTAGCCCCAGGGGATTGGAGGGGGACTGGGATAGGAGGGGAGGGGCGAGGCAAAATCAGGAGGGAGCATCACCGAAATAACCCCTCGCTAGCTACACAGTCCCCCTCAATGGGAGTTTTTGCACCTGTCCCCCACTAGGGTGGTGTCTGGTGGTCTCAGGGCTCTGAGCCACACCTGTCCCTCGGCTACAGCAAAGTTTTGATTCCCCAAGAGGCCACTTTCCTCAGAACACCTGCTTTTTTTTGGGGGGGGGGGTTGTCGCCCCCACCCACAGCCAATCTTCACCAAACCTGGAGGCAGGTAGAGGGGCTTCCCAGGGAGGCCTCTGTGAGTTTGATGTCTCTAGCTTGCAGAAGGTCCGTTCAACATACTTCTAAGAGAGCACTTTTCTGGGGCACCTGGTTTGGGGGGCTGTAACTTGGCCCCCTAAATTCAATCCTCACCAAACTTCAAAGGCAGGTAGAGGAGGGCCAGCTGGAGACTCACTGTGACTTGCTGCCACTCATTTGTGGGGGGGCAGTTCTACCACACCATGAAACACAAACCATGAACTTTAAAAAACAAACAAACCCAGAAAGGTTCATGGAGGTCAGGGGCCAGGCCTTCAAGTAACCACTGAGCAATTTAATATCACACGATTTGTATGACCTACCCAGGCCTGGCTGCTTGCCACTGTTCAACAGAAACCACCCCATGAAAGCTAGTATGGTGTAGTGGTTAGAGTTTCAGGTGAGAATCTGAGTGTCCAAGCTTTGAATTACCACTCTGCTGTGGAAACTCACTGGGCAGCATTGGACCACTTATACTTTCTCAGCCTACCTTACCTTACAGGGTAAAATGGAGAAGAAAATGATGTAACCTGCTTAGGTCCCCACTGTGGAAAAAACAGGGTATGAATGAAGTAGATCTATATATATAAAAGACAGTCCCCTCACCATAAAATCAATGCCCAGGCCATATCGCTGGACCTAGACATACCAAATTCAGGGAGAGCACTCCCATCGTGGCGTAGGTGCTCGCTAAGAAGGGATTTTTAGAAATTCGACCCCTAAGTGGATCAAAAGGGGGAAATGTGCTCCCCCATTGATTCCTATGTGGCTGCCAGGCAGCTGTTTCCCTGCACCCCCCACTCTCTGATTGGCCAGCTGTAGAGCTCAGAGTTCTGAGGTAAAAAACCCAACAGTTACAGGGGACTGCAGACAGCTAATGACAGTTAAGGAAATCATGAGTGGCCAACAAGCATGTGTGAGGTGAAGCAAAGCTGCTGGCCCAGCCTCTCTGATGACTTCCAACACATTCCTCCCACTTCCTACACCTGACAGGCAGTTGTCTGTCAGGTGCAGCAGCAGTTGCAGGGTGCTTAATGCCAGAAGGGAGCCTGCCCCAGCAGTAACGCCTTAGTGATCCTGCCAGCCCTGCCTCCACTGTAGCTTCTAATACTCCTCCCCTCCCCTCCTACACTGGACAGGCAGCTGTCTGTCAGGTGTAGGAGAGGAGCTGGAATGCTTACAGCCATCGGGAAGGTTTGCTCAGCAGGATTACCTCAGCGCTTCTGCTGGCCCAGCTTTCCTGATGCCTTTAAACATACTCCCCCCAACACCAGACAGGCGGGTGTCTGTCAGGTGTAGGAGCAGGGCCAGGGTACCTCATCAGGTTCATATGAACTTGCTTAGTATCTGATTACTCGTATGGTGTTTTGAATATGTAGTCATGTCCCACTTCTTAAATATTACATAAATGAGAGGCAATTTTGTAAAAAAAAAAGGGGGGGGATGCCCCCCCACAAAGAGATTTTTAAGAAACATGACTCCTAAAGGGGGTAAAAATGGGACACAATGTGTTTCCCCCAATTGTTTTCCATGCACCTGGCGGCTTCTGCTCCCCCCCCCCATTGGTCAACTGTGTAGCTCAGAGTTCTGAGGTAAAACCTGCCTCTTGCACTCACCTCCCTCTGAGTGCAGTTAAAAGAGACTGCAGACAGTTGAGGACAGTTACAGAAATCAGCAGTTCAAGACTCCTGAATAGACATTTTTTTTAAAAAAGCCAGCATGGCAATTGAGTTAATGAATGTTCATGGGGAGATAGTAAAGGACCTTTCTAGGAGCCATTTTGATGCATGTCTCCCTCACGAACCTGAAGAAATGTCTACCACATCACCACTCCCTCACACCAACTCCCCCTCACACCTCTCACCTCTTACTGCCCCCAGGAAAGCTCCTGGCAAACATCGAGCCAGATACACCAACGCTACAAGGAGGAGGCAACTTAGGAATGCAGGAAAGACATTTGCACATAGTACTCCTGCAGAGCACTGAGCTGCACAGGCCAGGTACCAGCAAGATCACCCTGAGGGGCTCAGAGCAACACAGTCTCCATATGAGCAAAACAATCCAGGAACACAAGTAGAGAGGCCATGACTTTCGTGGAAGGTGGGAGGAGTTGACTTATGTGGCCTGCTCCAGAGTGAGCTCATCAAGCAGCCTGGTGATCCGAGCACCTGAGGGCAGAACCACCAGTGTGGTCTACAGAGAGGTCCTTCAGCGGGGGGGATGACGTATGCCTCACTTCATTTTTTTCACTACAATCTTCTCCATTAGAATTCCTATAACAAACGTCACATTTCAAACTTCACATCATCAGTATTATAACTGGGTTACAGAACTTAAATACCGTAGCAAAGCATGGGTAGCAGGCTAGTAAATAATAAATGTAGCTGCGGATGAGGGGCAAATAAAAGGTAGGTTGGTGGGTAGATGGGAAGGAGAGAAGGAAGCAGGGAAAGGTGAGGATAAGGGAGTCACCAGGAGGAAGAAAAAGGAACTCATGTGGGGAGGAGATACAGGGGAAAGTGTCGGTTCCCCTAGTGGCTGGCACTGTACACCTGCACCATCGTTCACCTGGGTAGAGGCTGCTGGGGGAATGCTGAAGATGGAGTGGCAAACAGAGGTACGATGGCTGGTGGGTGGGAAGGAGAGAAGGAAGCAGAAAATGGGGAGAGGCTATAGGTGGTTTCAGGGAAAGATAAGAGGAAATAGTGGGGGAGGGGAAATTAGATGCCTTCTGTAAGTCCTTGCAGGTTCCCCACTTACTCCTTGCTTACTCCGTTATTTGTTTGTTTTCAATTTTTTTCTTTCTGACAATGGCCTGATGATGGACAGGCCACTTCCCTATGGTTTAGGGTTGCCAGGTCCCTTACCTGTTTGCAATTGGAGGAGAAGCTCAAATCCTGGGACCATAGATACCATAGAGTTTTCAGGCTGAATGCTAGAGTTAGGGTTAGGGTCCCCTGGTGAGATGCCCAGCACGATGACATCACCTCTGAGTGTCATCATCGTACCAGGCACGTTGGCTTGATCCAAGCACTTTGGAGGTGGGGTTCCCCCACTGGCCAGAACTGGGATGGCAGGTCAAGGCCCCCTAGAGCAGGCAACCCCCTTCCCCCCTGGGGGATCTGGCTGCCCTACTATGGCTTAATCCCACACTGCTCTGTTGGGATAGGAATGTGGAAGTCATACGGTAAAATCATGCGGGATAGAGCTAATACTCTGTGGCAATCATCCTTAGAAGTCCTGCCTCTCCTCCAGGGATTTGAACCAATCCTTATGATTTAAGCCTCATGCAAATCCATGGGATTGTCAGCCAATCAGAGCCCATGGAATGCCACTGGATGGGAGGGGCTGAGCCAGCCTCAGCCTTAAAAGGGGTGAGCCTCCCCCCCCTCTTTTTTTGATAAGGATTTTGTGGCTCTGGAAAGGAGCGTCCGCTTAGTCAGGTTTTTATTTGGCTTTTTAGACAGAGTTTGGGGGTCGGCTGAAGGAAGAAAGTTTATTATGCTGAGGGCCCCTCATTCCTCACTGGTGGGTGCGGGTTCTGTGGGAAGGAGCTCTGGGTGGGAAAAGAGCAGCCCTGAGCCTGCTGAGGGACCCTGCCCAGAGGAAGGGGAAGCAAGTCTCCCCTCAGGGGTCCTTCACTTTCTTGGAGAGCCAGATTTCTGAAGAGGTGTGCATGCGCATGAAAGCTTATGCCCAGAACTAGACTTCGTTGGTCTTAAAGGCACCACCGGACTCAAACTTGGTTCTCGTAATATATCTTGGTTCTCTTAATATATCTGCCACAAATTCTTAGTCTCTGGTGCGCTATTGGACTCTTGTTCTTTTTTAAACTGCAAATAAGACCTTTAGGGAGCACATAGCTCGCACACTACCAGTCTTTGTTTTCAAGCTTGTGTCCTCTTTTTCATTGGATTGTGGGCAGTTGGGGTATAAAGGATCCATAGGGGAGGGGGGGACCAGAGAGTCTTCAGCCTCGGAGCCTTTGCCCCACCTCTCTCTCACCCTAGAGCTGCCACAGCTCCCTCTCGAGCCGTCTCCTGGGGCTAGCAACATGACTCCTGCAACTTGACTCCACCCGTTCCTCAGCTAGAGCAGTGAAGGATGGCAAGAACGTCTCTCCTGTTCTATGAGACTGCTTGATTTTAAAGGTTTATATTCCACCTTCTGCCATAATGGAGCATTCAGTGATGCAATGTTAAACAATATAAGCATGTATTAAGCAAGGGGGGGAGAAGAAACGATAGTAGCAATAAATAAAAAGAGAGAGAGAGAGAGTAACAAGGTCTCTGTCTCTCTCCAGGAGCAACAAGATTTTCAAGGTATAAGCTCAGGGATCTTATCTGTCCTTGAGGGATCCAGATTGGTGTTTTATACATACAAACACACACTTCCTAATATTTTGTCCTACTGCAACAGGACCGTATTCTAAGCACCGCTGGGCTATAGAGACCCATGAGCTATTTTGCATAGCCAGGAGCACACTGGCAAGTTGTGGCGGTATGTTCTCATGTGGCATCCCACCAAACACTGGCAAAGGCCCCTGATTACTAAAGCTAACAGATCTGTGGAATGCACGGTAGCGTATTCCAGTTCAAATTCACTGCATAACTCTGGAACATCCTCTGCTTGTGAAAAAATGACATCAAGTTCACAGAACCATCGTTTGCTTGGTTCCTGATGGTGGAACTGCTGTTAGTCACTGCCCGCAACACTTTTCCTCTTATTATCTGAAAATCAGTGTCTCCTTCCCTTATTTTGAATTACGACAGACATCTCATGCAATCTTTCAGGAAAGCTTGACAGCGAGGAAGCATATTTATTGACTCAATCTCCTGGTCATGGGTCTCCAGAGCTGCTGATCTGTAGATGTCTCTATTTTCCTATGCACCCGCCCTTATGTGCTTTTAACAATAAATACTGCAAGATACCTTGAAAGGACCTGTGAGCTTTCCAGTGTGTCTTCTTCTTTTTGAGGTCAGACTTAATGTCTGGCTCAACTTCTATACACTTTCTGAATAGAAGGCCAGACAAGGTTGCCAACCTCCAGGTGGGGTTTGGAGATCTCCCAGAATTGCAATTTATCACCAAGGGACAGTGGGGTTGCCATCTCCAGCTTGGGAAACATCTGGAGATCTTTTTTGAGGGGTGGAGCCTGAGGAGGGAGGGAGGGAATTGGAGAGCAGAGGGAGGGACTTCAATGGGTCACGATGCCATGGAGTCGACCTTCCAAAGTGACCATTTTCTCCAGGCGAACTGATCTCTTGTCACCTGGAGATCAGTTGTAATCCTGGGAGATCTCCAGCCACCCCCTGGAGTTTGGCAAACCCAGGAGACAGAGATCAGTTCCCCTAGAGAAAATGGCTGCTTTGATGGCTGGACTATATGGTGCCGAAGTCGCTCCCTTCCCCAAACCCTGTCTTCCCAAGCTCCACCCCCAAATCTCCAGTCATTCCCTAACCCTAAGACCCAGGACAGAACCCACCAGTGGGAGCCTCCACGTGGCTTGCTCCTTCAGAATTCCGTGGCAGGTGTTCAGCGGCTGAACGAAATGCTTTCCAATGTCGATTTTGCCTCCTTTCAGCAAAATAAGGACTGTACCTTGGAGACTTGGGGCAACTGGTGTGAAGGAGGGCGGCCATGAAGACGGCTAGAATTCTGTGTGTGTGTGTGTGTGTGTGTGTGTGTGTGTGTGTGTGTGTGTGTGTGCATGTGAGAGCATTTTGCAGGTATCCTGTGGCACACTTGCAAAGAGCCAGTTTGGTGCAGTGGTTAAGAGCACAGCCTCTAATCTGGGAGAACCGAGGTTGATTCCCCACTCCTCCACATGCAGCTGCTGGTGTGGGGCTGCCAGATCCCCTCCAGGGGTGTTGCCCACTTTTGGGCCCCCAGATTTGCCAGCCCAGATTCAGCCAGCAGGGGAGCCCTGCCCCCAAAGTGCTATGCGGAGGTGATGTCATTGTGCAGAGGTGACCAGAGGTGTCGTCATTACATGGGGCACCTTGTGGGGGGGGGCGGTCAATCATTTAAGGAAAAACCATAGAAAAGCCACCTCCTACAGCAGACATGTTGTGGTTGCTCCCACCACCCTGTGTCAGAATTCCAAAAGTGCCCAGAGGGTCAAAAAGGTTGGGGATCCCTGCATTAAATGAATGGGACCCAGCCAGCCACTCTGTTCAGCATAGTTTGAAGCCTTCCTGCACCTTTAGTGAGCCATTGGGGTAAAACAGGACCTGGCAGGTGAGCCTCCTTTTGGAATAGGAGAGGGCTCTGTGAGGATCCAGAGGTTTCAAAGGTTCTGGCTTGTGGGGGGTTCTCAGTCATAAATATCTTGGAGAAGGACCATGGCTCAGTTGTAGACCACCTGCTTGCCATGCAGGAGGTCCTAAATTTAATCCCAGGCATCTCCAGGTAAATGGATCCAGCAAAGGGTTGCCAGGTTGGGTTTAGTCCCCAGCGGGGGACTTTGAGGGTGTTCCTGGACAGGGTAGGGCAACACCAATGCAATGAGGTCATGTTGGGGAAGTTCCCACCCCCAGGAGCGATCACCCATGGCCACTCCTCTCCTTCCCCTCCTGTGAGATTTAAAGGGCCCACCAATCAGGTGGAGAGCCCTTTAAATCTTGCAGTAGGGGAGGGAGAGACATGGCAGCTGGTTGCATGCCTGAACTCCAAGCTGCAATGCTGCTTGGAATTCAGGTGTATGAAGCTGTTTCCCCACTGCCCAGAAGCATTTAAAGGGACCCTTAAAATGCTTACAGCCAGCAGGACCCCGCCTGCTTGATCTCCCAGCGGTGTATCACCACTTGTGCAGCCTGTGGCCACCCCTCTCCTTCCCCTCTGCAAGATTTAAAGGGCCCTCCAGCTGACGGGTTCTCAGGAAAGGAGGGAGAGGGGTGGTTGCAGGTGGTTGGATTTGGGAGTTTGGGGGCAAGGCTCCCCCCATTGCCCAGCTGGCCAGCAGTGGGCTGAAGCCCCAAAAATTGGGGGAAACCCACCTGGACCAGGGGTCTGGCAACCCTAATCCAGCAGTAGGTGATGGGAAGTCATCTGCCTGAGACCTTGGAGAGCTGCTGTAATTCTGAGTAGACCAAGGATCCCCAACCTTTCTGAGGCTGCAGGCACGTTTGGGGTTCTGACACGGCCTTGTGGGTGCAGCAACAAAATGGCTGCCACAGAATGGCTGCCGCAGGAGGTGGAGCTAGTCACAAAACGACTGCCATAGCTTCAACTTCAATCACACAGTGGAAAATCTTGTGTAGTGGTGGCAGATGCTGCCAATTTTTTTTTTAAAAAAAACTGCACAGCCAATCTTAAAAATCTGCACAGCCAATCAAATCTCTGATAGTCAATCAGAAGTCTTGCTAGATAAAAGCCCTGCCTTGCTCCACCCACTTTCTAAGAACACTTGGGAGGTGCCAGAAAAGGCACTGGGGGGCCACCAGGGCGCCTGTTAAATAGTGGGGGTTCCCTGGGTGAACAGACTCCCGGTCTAGTGATCAGCTCTGCTTTATTCAGTGACTTCAGCAAGAACAAAACTGTAGACCAGAGCCTCAGCTCGGTTATGTTGCCCACAATGGCCACGCCCCAACACACCCCACTCCCAACGATAGGCAATTTACAAAACTTTACACCTTAATTGGTTACTGCCAGAATCCTGTTGGTCTATTGTTATTTGGCTCCAAGCTCTCCCTGTCTCCGGCAGCACCGTCCTGCAATGTTTCGGTCCCAATACATAACAGTGCCCGTGGTCACTGTGTTGGGGAGCCCTGCAGAAGGCCAGGCTGGTTGTGATGGCCCAGTGGTCTGATTCAGCAAAAGGCAGCTTCCTGTGGTCCTCCGGCTGAGGCAGGCGGTGCTCAGGGGGCTTAGAGTGTAGGAACCCCTCTTGCTGCTGGAAAGCAAAGCGTCCAGACCAAGTGCCCCAAAGCAGTCTACAGCTCTTCACAGACTTTTCACTGCTACTATAAATAAATACGGAGCTCACAAGGATCACTCATGTGTCATAGCCGGCCACAGTCGCTAATTTCTACTTTCCTTTTAGGGCCTTTAATTGTTTTTCATCAATGCGAAAGGACTTCCAGCGACTTCAACCATGACTGTTAGCGTTTTATTCTACTTGAATGCCAGTGAACAGAAAATGAATTCTTTTTAATTACAACGGGGGTGGGTGGGGGAGACGGGATCATCTTCACGGCTCAGTGAGTGCCTGCAGCTTTTGGTACACAGTGTCACCTAGAGGCCGGAGTCCTTTAAAAAGAAATCTTTGCCAAGATATTTTATTGTAATGATTATCAAAAATTATATTTCCCTGGCTAACCGAATTGTCATCCACACATAGACGGTTGCACTAGCCGAAGTGCCCCTGCTGAACCTTGTGCTTGATACACCAGGGATTAGCCAACGGTTTCACATTGGTGCATAAACTGCACGTGGGTAGGGATCAGGGCTCCAGCTGTAAACTGAGAAATTCCTGAAGATTTTGGGCGTGGAGCCCGGGCAGAGTGGTGTGTGGGGAAAGGAAGAAGCTCATCAGGAATGGGATCTCACAGAGTTCACACTCACTCCAAAGCTGCCATTTTCTCTGTTGTCTGGAGATCAGCTGTAATTCTAGGTGATCTCCAGGCCCCACCCGGAGGGTGGCAAGCCTAGTAAAGATGCTTGAACTCAAGTGGGTTCAGATTGCATCATAATCACCAGGTGCGAATATGTCTCTGATTTATCAACTGATTGCTTGACTGATGGGTGAGCCATTTGCCAGAATTCACTGGTTGGGGGGGGTGGCAGTCACTGTTCCCTCTAAGCTGAGTTTTTGAGAGCTAGCTCACAGGTTTTTAGCCTCCAGCTTGCACATTTTTGTCTTCACTCAGGAAGGAGGGCTCCAGAGCAAACTAATTTATGCAGCAGCCAAATTGCTTGCTCACAACTTTAATGCCAATAGTAGCTCGCTAAGTAGAATTTTTGCTCACAAGACTCTACAGCTTAGAGGGAGCATTGGTGGCAGCAAATGCTGCCCCACCCCACACTTCTCAGGCTCCACCCCCAAAATCTCCAGGTATTTCCCAGCCTAGAGCTGGCAACCCTATGGGATGTACACACACTCAGCTTTCAGGCATGCACGTTGTCTCTTGCATCCCAATGTCACTACTATACAGACAGAATCATTTCCTCTGCAACCCAGTTTATATCTGCCTTCCAAAATGAATCAGTTTTAAGGTAGATTCAACCATTTGTTGTTTAGCCAGCATGGTTTTACTGCTTGCAATATAGCTGTTTTCCAAAGGAGCTCAGAATAGGGGTCACAGTTACCCATAAAACCAGGAATGGACTTTGAAGAATAAAGGGATGGGTTTAAACTCTGCAGGCAGGATGACGCTGGGTCCTTCATCTGAGTAGAATGGTTAAAAAACCAACTGGGATGCCAAAGGACCCCTGGAGAGACCCCACCCCCACCCCCCAGCAACAGTGGCCTCTTTGGTGTGTGGAAGCAGCAGCTTTTGGACCTTTCCAGATCACTGAGAAATATACTCTTGGACGTGCGTGGCAGGCAGAGGAGGAGATGGCTGTGATTTTGGAGCTTTTAATAAGCTTGAGCAAACAACTTTTACGCTGGGAACTCGCTTTAATATCTGCAGATATTACATAGTTGTCATTAAAAATGAGATGTAACACACGGAAGTAAACAGCCCTTGGCCAAAAGCCAAAGCCAACACATTTTGTTAAACAAGCAAGCCAGACTTCATCTATTAGAATATCCCAGAGTGAAGCAGATGAAATGGAGGTGAGAATCCCGCCACTAAACAGCCCAAATAGAACGCAGATGTCAGGACTCAGGTACAGAAACACAACGAGAGCCCTATATGGGTTCAACCCCCCCAAGGCCTTCTGGTCTGGCATCCTCTACCCCACATTGGCCAGTATTTTGCAACAAGTAACAACAGTGAAGGAAACCAGCATTTATGGATCGTGCATTGCTGGGGCCGTATGTTAGGGCCGTCTCAGTACAGAGGTCTTCATTAGGAAGGGTTGCCAGGTCCTTACCTTTTTTTAGTGGGGGTGAGAGGCTCCTGGTCCAGAAGTGACCTCACCACACTAGGCACATTGCTGGGATGCTCTAGCATTCAGCCTGAAAACTCCATGATTCCATAGAGTTTTCAGGCTGAATGCTAGAGCATCCCTCCGGCAATGTGCCCAGTGCACTCCAGGTACTTTGGAGTGGGGTTCCTCCACCGGCCAGATCTGGGCCAGTGGGTTGGGGGCTGCTAGAGTGGGGGGATCTGGCAGCCCTTTAGAGGCCTGTAGACACATTTGGAATTCTGGTGTGGCATGATGGGCACAGCAATAAAATGGCTGCAACAAAATGGTTAAAGAAATGTACTCCATAAACAAGAACATGAAGAAAAAGATGGGAGAACTAGTGAATAAGGAGAACTGCCAGGAAAACCATTTGCTGCAACTACAAATGGAAAAGGCAAATATGTTTCTCAGATTTCAAGGGGTTCCTGAAGCACCGAATGAGGAAAGTGTTCAGCAAAATTATCACACCAGTAACAGGCTTGAAAGCGGAAGAAATCACCCATGATATGGAAGCAGCGTATAGGGTGTATTCTAACTACACCAAAAAAAATAGCCTGCCTGGGGAAATAACGGTCAGATTCTCAAGAAGACAGACCAGAGATGTAATTTTGAAAGCAACGTCAGCAACTCCACTGAAACTGAGAAGCACAATCATTAAAACTATAAAGGACATTCTATTTGAAATTCATCAAAAAAGAAAGAACTACAAGGACTTGATTCTTTTTCTTCAAACGAATCAAATCTCATACACATGGGCGGTGCCAGAAGGGGTCATTTTTAAATTTAATGATAAAACTGAGAAGATTGACTCCATCTTTAAAGCTAAAGACTTTCTAAAACGCCACCTGGGAACAAAAGAAGAAGGAGAAACCGGGTCAAGTGGCTCTACTCCCTCAGAGATGGACGAAGACCTGGCCGAGGAAGAGGGCGCTGCTGCCATTAAAGCATCTTATGATTTAAGAGATAGAAAGCCTAGATAGAGGCAGAAGGACTCTGATAATTGCCTTTATGCTGATGGGGATGCTCTGGAATTCCCTCATAACAAGTAACAAATTAATACAGTAGCTGAGCTAGATAGGAACTTACAGTTTGCATTGTTTACTAACACTAGCGTAGTAACATTTAGATTAACAGGGATAAGATCTCCTTCTCTTGGGTTTTTAGTTTTGTGTGGGTTTCTTTTCTTTATCCTTAGTTATAGTTCCCCCACCCTTTTTTTTCTTTTGTAGTTTGTAGTGTATAAGCAAAAAATCAATAAAAAATCCCCCTTCAGGGGGCCAAAAAAAACCCCGATTGCTTAGGTACTCTGTGCATACAGCATTAAGTTCTATGACAATAAAAATGTTACCAACTACAAAAAAATAATGGAAAAAGCTAATTGGAAAATCTCCAGTTGTTATTACTCACAAAACTGATACCGTGGGAAAGTTTGTCGATCTTTAAGGTGCTTCTGGACTCAGACCTTGTTCTGCCTTAAAATTGGTTTCCACGTTGGGAGACAGGGTGTCCTGCTTCAGTGCTGTCCCTCTCTCTCTGCTGGCCACTCACCTGCTGAGGGCTGGAGGGGGCATTTTTAAAAAGGGCCTTGTGCCAACAATGTGACATCAGCACTACACTCTAGGATTTGGATAAAGCTCTATGGTTTTCTCCAAATCCCAGAGTGTCAAACTGACATCATGCTGGCAACAAGATGTCCCTTCTGGAGGTGTTGTTGCACCACTGGTGCAAGGTCATTCCCTTTTGCCCCACCTACCCACCCCTGCTGGCCGTTGCCTGCCTACCCTGGTTCCATGGATCCTCCTCATCCTCCATCCTTTTGCTTTCATTTCTAAGGACAGACCTGGAGTTCTTTTGTCTCTCCTCCCTGGCAAGCTTTTCACCCCCCACCTGAGGATAAATCTAAAATTAGAACACCTCTTATGATCCTAGACACTTCTGACTGAGCAGGAGTTAAGGCTCTCTAATTTGAACAAACCTATAAAAAGACCTTGGTATTCCAAAGGCTGAGTAGCAGACATAAGTTGTGGTTTAATGTCTCCACCTCAGCTTTCCCTTACAGAAATTATTCCTGCCCGCAAATGGCACATGGGAGAAAAAGGCTTGTCTTTGGATGCAATAGATGCTTAAAAAAATGCCATTTGGATAGTAAAAAGCTTATGAGCACTGCTGAACCTTTGGGTGTTGACTCTTTTTCAAGCTCAAGAGCAACTGATTGTAGTGGGTGAGAGAAACCACATCGCTCCTGTTTTGGTCCATCTACACTGGCTCCCAGTATGTTTCTGGGGCCAATTCAAGGTCCGGTGCTGACCTTTGAAGCTCCGTATGGCTCGGGACCAGCACACCTCCTCCCACATGAACCTACCTGACCAGTAAGGTTGTCTCCTGAGGCCCTCGTAGGTTAGATGGACAGCAGCCCATGAGAGGGCCTTCTCAGTCACGGCACCAAAACTGTGGAGCTCCCTCCATAGGGAGAATTGTTTGTCCCCTTCTGTCCCTGTTGTTTGTTTGTTTTGTTTCCTCAAGGACCTCTCCATCCTGCCCTTTGTTCTAACTGCTGTTTCTGCATTTTATATATGAAGCTCTCCTGTTCTTTTCCCATTACTTGTTTGATTTTTCCAGGAAGAAGAAGGTATTGGATTTATACCTTGCTCTTCACTCAGAGTCTCAGAGCAGCTCACAATCTCCTACCCTTCCTCTCCCCACAACAGACACCCTGTGCGGTAGGTGTGACCGAGAGATCTCTGAGAGAACTGGGACTCACCCAAGGGCTCCCAGCTGGCTACATGTGGAGGAGTGGGGAATCAAACCCGGTTCTCCCAGATTACAATCCATGCTCCTAACCACTACACCAAACAGGAGCTGATTTGGTATGGCTTTTTTCTTTTTTATGGGATAGGACAACAAAAGAAAAAAATATAACAGATCATCTCCTGGAAAAATCCAGAGTGTGATGGGGAAAGACCAGGAAAATCTCAAATTGTAATGGAGGTAGCCCCTGGAGCCACCATTAAAACTACATGCATAATGGACAGCAATTGCACCACAGTGATGGAACCCTAAAAGTGGTTGTGACAGACCCCTTCTGCTTCCCCCCCTCAGAGGCTAGATTTTTCCTCCATTTCTCTGGTCCTTCACTGACTGAGCAACCCTGGTAACTTTTTTTTTTCTTCCCTGAAGAAGCCTTGGCTGTCCCACCCTGTCAGAAAGATATGTTTTGGCTATTTGCTCAGCCCAGGAACCCAAGGGAAGGGATAGGATCACCCTGTAAATTAAACCCTTGAAAATGGCACTTGAGACGCTTCCAACATTCAAAAATAACAATGGATTTATTTAACATCGAGGGGAAAGTTCAGATGAAATCAGGGGTTGAAAGTATTGATGTAAATCTGGTACAAGCAAAGACTTTTGATATTATATATCAGGCTAGTGAGAAGTTCTTAATTTATTCAGTTACTTAGGTCTTCATATAGAGAGGCTTTTGTTCCTGGGTTTTCCTTTTTTTCCTTTTTTCATTTTTAACTTTTGAGGAAATACAGAATAGAAAAGGGGTAATGGGAAAGAATAAAAGGCAAGGTTACCAAAACATAGTATGAAGGGCATTTTTTGCAAGTATAAAGGACAATGCTTGATTCAAATACTTGGATTTTTTAGAGAAATTATGTAACATAACTTTAAAAACCACTATAACAACCTACTCAACTTTCTGCCATTTTCTCAAAATATATTAACATTTTTATCCTATCTTATCAGTCTTATCAGTTATATGACAAATCATGAATAACCTCATAAAATTTGTGTATAATTTTACCATAACAGATTGTTGTGATAATAATCATACAAAGGAAAACCTTTCGTATTCCATATGGGAACTATCATATAATATACACCATTCAACTGCATAACTACAAAGATAGGTTATAGTAATCATAGAAAACTTGCCAGTTATTTTCAAATTTATCTTTCGATCTCTGATTAATGAAGCTTGTCAGTTTTGCCATAGCAGCATATTCTTGCATTTTATCTATCCAATTCTCAAAAGTTGGACAATCTTCGGTTTTCTACTTTGCTGCAATTACTATTCTTGTTGTAGGTAACATGTATATAAGCAGTTCGTGTATAGTCTTATCTGCGTTTGCTGATAGAATTCCTAGTAACATTGTCTCTGGTAACATAGCAAATGTTATATTCAATTTTTCTTTGAATTTCAGTATGTATTTCTATCCAATATTTACTAGTTTTTTTGCAGGACCACCACATATTGTAAAAGATACCATCTATCTCTTCACATTTCCAACACAGTCCTTTATAGTTTTTACCCACCTTCTCGATATCTTTTGGGATAATGTACCAGTGATAAAACATTTTATACCAATTTTCTCTAAGTGCTTGACTTGCAGTAAATTGTAGGTCTTTCATCCATAGTTTTTCCCATTACTGAAATGAAATCTCCTTTCCATAATTTTGTGACCATTTCACCATGCATGTCTTAAGTTGTTCTGTTTCAGTGTCGTATTGTAATAAAAGTTTATAAATGTATCCTAGAAGATGATCTTTTTTGTTCAATATTATCTTTTCAAATTCAGTCAGATTTCTTAGTCTCTCTCTTTCTCAATGAGTATCTTCTTTAAGCCTTGATGAGAGCTGTAGATATATTAACCATTTTATTTTTCCCCCTTATTCATTCATAGCTTGCCAAGATTTAATTTTCCCATGTTTGTTGATCATATCTTGATATGTTATAAAGTCATTATTTTTCCTCTCATGTTTATCATGATAGGCATCTAGTGGTGACATTATAGGTGATGTTGGGGGATTTATTCTTGTATTAAGTGGCCACCATTTTTTCAGTAAACTGTCTCTAATTACATGACCATGACATCTCATAGCTTTTTAACATGTTTTCCCAGTTGTTTTAATCCAAAGATTTCTACATAAGCCTTTGGACAAATCTGCTGCTTCCAGTTTCATCAGTCATTCATTCAGGTTTTTAATCCAATCAGAGATCCAAACCAAACAGGCTGCTTGATAATACAACTTGGTATTAGGGACAGTACACAATAGTCCTTTAGCAGGTTTATTGGCAAATTATGGCTTCTGGACAGGTGAACACCTTTGCCAGAACTGGCAATCAATAGCATGGAACAAGGGAAGAGGAGTTAGGGTCCCACCCTCAAGCATACGTCACCCAGAGATACCTAGGCTACTATAGGTCATGAAAGAATATGAAACCTAACTAGCTATCTTCAAGACTCTTGTCTCCCAGAGTCTTGGGTCCAGCTGCGGCTCCCAAGCTAGATGGGGGCTGCTTAGGAATAATTGCTGCTGAAGCCACTACAACACTCTCTCCATTCATTCACACGCTCCCACCCCCCCAGGAATGTCAGGGAGGACTGATAAGGTGCAAGGCAGATGTGCTATGGGCTAAACAAGCAGGCGAAGCAAGCGGGCTTACAAAAGCGAAAGTAAGGCATTTGCAGTATCAGGCATAAGGTCTTGGGGATTACAGGCACTGAGTATTGATCATGGTACAAACATTGTCACCCAGGAGAAAGTTCGATCCTGACAGGTGACACTGCCTGTTTCTCTGCACTGTAAACAGTACCATCCTATAGGTGATGGATTTTATGTGGCTGGAGAAGATATAGACTATTTTAAAAACTGCTCATAGAGAGATGTCCTTACTACTACATATTTGAGACAGGGTACATATCACGCATAGTGAGAAACATTAACAACTGCCAGTGTTCCACATCTACAAAACAGTGCTCTTCAGTGGGTCTTAGAAACCATTTTTTATATATAAAAGTGATTCTCAAAAAGAAGCTGCTATTTTAAAAAAATAAAACAAGTGCCAGAACAGGTCCGAGAAGGAAGGCAGGCATTACCAACAGGCTCCAAGTTGGGTTCCCATTTGACCACTTATGATGGGTGACCTCCAATCAATTTCAGACCTTGCCCACCTATGGCAGGTGGAGACTGAGGCCAAAAGAGGGAGGGCGCATGTTATGTATTGTGTTATATGGAGAGCCTGAATTGTAGAATGAGCCTCAGCTTCAGTCACAAGCTCCATAGACTCTCAGTTTCCTGAAATCAACAGCCTGATTGGCTGCCGTTGTGCAATGGACCAATCAGGGAAGACTATGACTTTCAGTGGGAACAAACCCTATTGGTCCTAAGCACTCACTTATGATTGGACCCAGGGCTCTTTTTGTAGCAGGAGCTCCTTTGCATATTAGGCGACACACTCCTAATGTAGCCAATCCTCCAAGAGCTTACAGAGCTCTTCTTACAGGGGCTACTGCAAGCTCTTGGAGGTTTGGCTACATTAGGGCTGTGTCGCCTAATTTGCAAAGGAGTTCCTGCTACAAAAAGAGCCCTGATTGGACCTTACTGTTCTAGAGGTGTGGTTTAGCCAGTTCCAAACGGTATATAAGTTGGAGTTGTTCTGTGTTCTGTTCTAATAAATTGAATGCCTGATTTTGAGTTACAACAGCGCACAATTTTTTTTGGGGGGGGATTAAACAGAAAAATAAGGCCTAACCTATTGATAGGGAGTTCTGACCATAGAATTCTTGATGGTTCCTAGAACTACCTGGAAGTGACAAAGGTAGCTGTAGCAATTGCCAGAAGTTCTACGGTAAGATTACTTCTGAGTGGCTCTAGGAATCATCAGGAGCTCTATGGTCAAAAATTCTGGTAAGCAGCCAAAGGCTTTTTTTTGTTTTCCCTTTTTTCTCTTTTCTCCTGGGACTTTGCCCCCACACACAGCCCAGCTGCCAGTTGCCAACTCCCTAGCTCCCAGTAGCCTCCCTTTCACACACCCCTTTTTTGTGTGTGGAGATCTAATGCAGCCCTGATCTATGTCATGCAATAAAAGCTCCTATAGAAATGCATTTAAGTGCAACCCTCTCCAGGTCTCTGGATCCTGAGCTCCTTTTGGGAAGGGAGGTCACATGACAAAATGAGCCTTTGAATCTGATGGGCCTTTGGTCTGATCCAGCATAGCTCTTATGTTTTTATGAATGCCATGTAAAAGAGCTCACCGCATGTAGAAAACTAGTCTAGCTGCTCCCCTGACATACTAGATTTCTATGTATAAGATTTTTTTTTTTTTTGCATGAGAGAGCATTCAGTCATGATATCTCCATCAGCAATCTGAAATGGAATTTTTCAGGAATAATTTCATCCCATAATGCTTTGTCTGAGTAGAGCACTTCCTGTATGCCCTGACCTGGAAGTCCCAGGCTAGCTCATCCTCATCAGATCTCTGAAGCTAGCTGAGTCAGCTCTGGTTAGTATTTGGATGAGAGATGACCAAGGAAGTCCAGGGTTGCTACACAGAGGCAGGCAGTGGCAAAATACGGTTGCCAACCTCCAGGTGTTGGCTGGAGATCTTCTGGAATTACAATGGATCTCCAGGTGACAGAGATCAGTTTACCTGGAGAAAATGGCTGCTTTCGAAGCTGGACTGTGTGGCATTATACTCCGCTGTGGTCTCTCCACCCCCAAAATCTCCAGGTATTTCTCAATTTGGAGCTGGCGACCCTATTGCAAACCCACCTCTCTTTGCCTCTTGCCTTAAAAACCCTACAGGGTCACCATAAGTCAACTGCAGGCAGCACTTTCCACACCACCACTTCTTGTATAATAATAATAAAAAAAAACCACGACAGGTTCAGGATGGGCCTGATTTGATGTGACACTCAGTGTTGAAGTAACAAGAAGCCAAGAAGAAGCACAACAACTCCTGACCGTTTTGGCGTGTGCACAAATACCTCTTTCTGGCAGCTACGCAGGCCTGCTGTGATCGCTGATTACTAATGAAATGTTCACTTAGTTCCCTGAAACGGGGACTGTTAGTCATCACAAAGACATTGCCAGGATAAAGATTCATCATGGTTCTCTGTCATCTCAGAAAAGCAGTAATTAAGAAGAATCTGTACGTCTTATTTTCTTCAGAAGCTGACTGAATTTTGCATCAAGGAAGGAACATTTGCTTTTATCAGTGATCCTCATAACAGAAAAGACACAAAAACAATGAGGAGACTTGCGCACCACAAAGCTCAGCAGTTTTATTGTGATGTGACTTTTTTGTGGGTGGGTGGTGGTGGAAAGTGCCATCAAGTTGCAACTGATTTATGCCAACCCCCTTGGGATTTCCAAGGCAAGAGACACTCAGAGGTGATTTGCCATTGTCTGCCTCTGCGTCATAACCCTGGTATTCCTTGGAGGTCTCCCATCCAAATACTAGCCAAGGTCAACCCTGCTTAGCTTCCAAGATATGCCAGGAGTGGGCTAGCCTGGGCGATTCAGGTCAGAGCTTTTGTGAACTAGAGGCTGCTTTTCAAGACAGAGTGCTATTTTCACGTAGCAAGGACAGGTAGCTTAGGCTGCCAGACCACCACCCTGCAGTCCCCTGCTGACAGACTCAGCCTCCCAGCCGCCAGTCAGCTGGCCAGCAGGGGGAACTGTCAGGCTCTCAGAAAAACCACTCTTCGTGCAATATTCCTCAGTTAAGGTTTATTGGCAAGATTTGGTCAACTGTAGAGGTGAATGTCTTTGTCAGAACTGGCAGGCTAAAGCAAGGGATCGATAAGCAAGGAGCAGGATCCACATTCCAATCATACGTCACACACACAGGCGTTACTACGGGTCATGAAAGAGTATACGACCCGTCTAGCCATTCCCAAAGTTTTATCGCACCCAAGGTCACATCTCAGGCAAGGACCTGAAAACTGTCTGGGGGCTGCGTTAAGAAGTTATGAGCGGCGCATCCTTACACCTTCACACAAGCAATTGCACACACACACACACCACTAGGAATGTCAGCGAGGGCTGATAAGGGCAACGAGCTGAACCAGATATGCCAAGCAGGTAGGAATACAAAAGCAAAAGTAAGCATTAGCAATACAAAAGGCAATGGGGCAATAATCAATAATGGAATAATGGAAGTAATGTCATCAGTACCAGCAGGGCTGGCTCGAGGTGTCTCTGTGCCCTAGGCGGGTGCAGATGCCAACCTCCCGGTGGGGCCTGGAAACACCCACCATGCTACCCCCGCCTCCTCTCCCCGCTGGGGGGAGGGAGAGGGCGGCCGAGCCACTATCCAGGGAAGGGGCGGGGGGGTTAACCCCCACCCCTTCCCTCCCAGTGCCAGCTTACCTGGGTGCTCCACAGCTGCGGGGCACCCAGACAAGCCAGGGAAGAGGCGGGGGGGTTAACCCCCACCCCTTCCCTCCCAGCGCTGGCTTCCCAAGGGGGGAGAAGGAGGGCGGGCAAGCTCCACCACTGCCTCCTGCACCCTGCTGGGGTGCTCTTCACTGGTGGCAGCGGGGAGGCGGCGGTGATGGGGGGCTTTTCGCAGGGTGGGCAGGGTGCAGTTTGGCACCCCTGCAGCTGGCGCACTCTAGGCGAACCGGCCCTGAGTACCAGGATGTTGGAGCAACACTCTAGTATTTGGGCAAAAACTCTATGGTAGAAGCCAAATTTACCATAGAGTTTTTGCCAAATACCAGGACATCACCCCAACATCATGGAAGCGATGGCATCATTTCTGGGTCCTGTGGGCAGTGACATAGGCACACTGCGGCCTGTCAGAAGAGACTCCCTCCTGCTCCTGGTAAGTCCCCGCTCCTTCCCCTCCCTGTTGCCTGGAGGGATCTGGCAACCTTGTAGGTAGCTGAATGAGAGAGAAGAAATAATTATTAACTGAGGGGCAAAAGACTTAGACTTTCAGTACAAAATTCAGATGTATACAACACTGTGCACAAAAGTGTCTGTGTATACAAATATATCTGCCAAAGAAGCACAATCTTTTATGGTTCGGACAGAATCAGTTTCAATCCACGGAAGCTCATCACACTCACACACACATGCCAGGCTTTTGTTTTGCTTTGTTTCTGCTAGGACAGGAGTCCCCAAGATGGTGCCCATGGGTGCCCTGGTACCTGCTGACACCTTTCCTGGGGCCCACCAAGTGTTCTTAGAAAGTGGGTGGGGTCAGGTAGGGCTTTTGCCTATCAGGGCTTCTGATTGGCCGATGAAGATCTGGTTGACTATGCAGATTTTTAAAACATTGCTCTGGCAACAGTATGCTCATTTAAAAATGGCATCCTGCAAAGCAGAGCTTCTGCCTGAAGTGGTTGCTATTAGAGTGATGCATAACCTCACAACTTGACATTTTGGGTTACTCCGCCTCCTGAGGCAGCCATTTTGTGGTTGCCCCCACCAGCCTCCATCAGTATTGCAAAGGTGCCCACAGGCTGGAAATAGTTGGGGACCCTTGCTCTATGATATACCATAGACTCTAGGTGAAAGCCCTCCATGAGTTTCCCCCTCTACAGGCTCTGCCTCCAAATCTCCAGGAATTTCCCAGGCTGGAGTTGGAAGCCTTAAGCTGAGCTGAAGCAGTGAAGAAGAAAAGCCAAGTGCTGATGTTTAACCTCAACCTGGGGACCCTCGGCCAAGAGTTCTCTGCTCCCTGCCAGGTCCTCCTGTGAGTGCCCTGCAGGCGACACGTATTGAAGGAGACCTTTGGATATCAGCCCAAGGAGCAAGCCCTGCGCTCACCATTCACAGCAGCAAATAAGCAGATAAATTGCCCACAAAATATGCTAGGAACATACCTGCCATTTCTCCTTGATTAAATGTATCCCAAAATGGGCACAATCTGCATAAATACACTGTAACTGTCAAAGGGTAAAGTATAGAGTAACACAAATAACACAGACTCACACAAACCTAATTAATGTTGGTGATTTATCTGCATCTGTAAATAAAACACAAAACCCTTCATTTTGCAGTGAGGCAATTGTGGAACGTGAAGAAGGGAATATTCGTTTCAGGTTGTTGATGCTGTTTGTTTCCTTTCCTTTTGTTCTTTTCAAGCTCTTTTCACCAAATCACATTCCAGTACATCTTTTCTGTCGCCACATCCGAACTGCATTGCTTCAGCATGGGCGGGAGTCATTGCCCTACGACTGGACTGAAATCAGAAACGGTTGTCTAACAATGGTCTAGAAATAAACAGGAAGGCATACTTCTTGCTGGATTTCAAGGCCAGGGATGGCTGAGAGACCAACAAGACTTTGGGAGTGGGGCGAGAGATAAGCTCCTGAAGGTCAACGCTCCCTTCATCAGATACTAGTTGGAATGGAGACCCCAGAGTCCTTCTATCCAATTTGTATCCAATGAATGGGACTTAGATTCTCAAAAACTTCTACCTCCAAAATTTTGTTGCTCTCTCAGGTGGCACTGCATTCAAATCTAGCCAGTTCTTAACATCTCATCCCACTTCCTGGCCTTTTTCACACTTTAGCATTTCCTAGAAGCAGGATTCAGGTTGGGCCGTGCAAATAATGGCCAATATAGAAGGAATGGCCAAAATAGAAGGAAGAGGACTCCAGGACACCAGAAGACTGGGGCAAAGCCAGGACCACCCGTAACAACAGAAAGGCAGAAATCATCACATGGAGTGTAGAAGTCCCAGAAAGAAGGAAATGATGGACTCTGAAGCAAAACTAAAGTGTAACTTTATCAGATCTATTTGCACCTCTTTGGGACACAGAAGCTAAGCAGGGCTGGCCCTGGTTAATTCTTGGATGAGAGACCACCAAGGAAGCCTGGGGCAGCCATGCAGAGGCAGGCATTGCAAGCCACCTCCTTTTGTCTCTTGCCTTGAAAACCCCACAAGTTGGCTGCAACTGGATCATGCTTTCCACCATCCACCACCACTTGTAATAGAGTAATATGGATCTCCAGTTTACACGAACATGCACAATGAAATGTGCAGGATAATATGATGAGATCCAGGATATCCTTCTGATAGCTTGTTCAGGTTGAATGAAGAATAAAGACCATGCCCATACAATTATAAAAGTGGAAACAAGCAGTAACTGAGAGCCAGTTTGGTGTAGTAGTTAGGATTTTGTGGACTCTAATCTGGGAGAACCGGGTTTGATTCCCCACTCCTCCACTCACAGCTGCTGGATGACCTTGGGCAAGCCACAGTTTTGTCAGAGCTGTTCTAGAAAGAACAGTTTCTGTCAGAGCTCTCTCAGCCCCACCTACGTCACAGGGTGTCTGTTGTGTGGAGGGGAAGGGAAAGGAGTTTGTAAGCCACTCTGAGACTCTGAGTGAAGGGCGGGGTATAAATCCAATCTCCTCCTCCTCCTCTTCTTCTTTTTGATAGTGTGACAAACATAATAGAAGTCATAATAGTACTAGACTGAACAGAGCATATTAGACCATAAGAAGAGCCCTGCTGAATCAGATCAATAGTCCATCTATTCCAGCATCTTGTCTCAAACAATGGCCAACCAGTTCCTCTGGAGGGCTAAAGAAAGGACACAGAGGCCGAGGCCTTCCCCTGATGTTGCCTCCTGGCAATGGGATTCAGAGGATTAGTGCCTCTGAACATGGAGGTTCCCCTCAGTCACTGACAGACATCCTCCATGAACCACCTTTTAAAGCTGTCTATGTCCATAACCATCACTACATCCTCTGGCAATATATTCTCATAGTAATCTTATAGATAGGAAGGTAGAGAATAATAATTAAAGTATTACATTGTCGATATTGATATTTCCTCTGATTACAATCAAAATCTGAATATGAAGCCCACCTCCAAACCATGTTCCTGTCTTCTCAAGCAAGTCTGAAGGGCTCTGCTTTGGCTTGTACTTCATTAGATCCTTTCAGGTGGGATTTATACATTCCAGATGATTGTCATTTCTTCACTTTTGGATGTGCTGGCTGGCCCTGCCTTTGCCCTTGTATATCAATGGCACCATTGAGTTCTCGGAGGTACAGACAATGGACTGCAGCATCGGGCAGGGTGGAGAAGTGGGAAAAGTACACAGAGATGCTTTACAAACCTTCCAGGAGCATCTGCAACATACACACATTATCACTGTATCATGTACTGTGATAAATCACAATGATAAGCTTGTTTAGGGCTGCAGATTGAATCTCACTGTTCTTGCGGCCTGCATTCTGCTCCGCCTTCTTTCCTGTTTAACTTGGATGCTATCTAAAATTAAGCCCCCGTCCCCTTCTGCACCACGGATGGCTGGGAGTGAAGGAAGGAAGGAGCTCCTGTGGTGGATCTAGTCTTTGGCTTGGCATCCCCTTGGGAGGACCTGGGGGCAGAGACAGATGTGCCAGGGCCGAACCAGTGCATGACATCACTTCCTGCAAAAACGGGAAGTGACATCATGATGCTGAGGGCCAACACTGTAGGACTGGCCAAAATATTATGGTTAAACGACAGAGTTTGGGGCAGATCCTAGCACAATGCCCGTGATGTCATGACATCATGTCTCGCTTTCACTGGAGTGGAGCCCAAGGAAGGTGGCGTTTGGGGAGGGGAAGGACTTCAAGGGGGGTAGAATTCCATACAGTCCCCCTTCCAAAGCAGCCATTTTCTCCAGGGGAATTTATCTCTGTCAACGGGAGATCAGTTGCAATCCCAGGAGATCGCCAGCCACCCCCTGGAGATTGGCAAGTCTCCTGAGGACCCCTTTTCTTAACTGGAGGTGCTGGGAATGGAAACATGGGGCTTCCCAAGCTTGTGCTTTACCCCTGAACTATGGAGGTCAAACAGTTCTTTTCCTAGACCTTCTATCATTGCCTTTACCTTGAAAATGGGAAAACAGTATGTTCTTGGTTTGGCAGAGATGCAGGTTTTCTTTCTTATCAGGAAAAGACCTCAGTAATTGCTTTTTAGCTTGCCCCATAAACATCTTCTTTAAAAAAATGTTCTCTCTTTTATAGCTTTAATTATTTACTATTTATTTACTGCCTCTCTCTCTCTCTTTCTCTCTCTCTCTCTCTCTCTCTCAGACACACACACACACAACTGTTGCAATGTGAAGTGTTCAGAATAATTTCATGACGGAGCTTGCAGTGAACAACCCAGCATCCTAGAATATGCTCTGAGGGGAAAGTCCCTGGCTCATGCAGATAGTCTCTGTATGGGAAAAAAAGATTGCTTTTTTCCAGAAGGGCAAGTGGAGAATCGGACGCTTAGTATTTTATCTGCAAAAGAACATGCGCTTAATCCACTCCTAATGCATGTTGATTTGGGAATGACTGGAAAATATAAATTCTCTGAAGAACTCCCCTAAGAGCCCTTAGCAACCTTATTATACTTCAAGGGCTGATTCATAATCCAAAGCAACATTTTTTTCCCCATCCTTTCAGGGAAAATGTTTCATTTTAAGTAGTGCATAAGCAGTCCACTCCCTCCGAGAAATACTTACCTGTCAAAGGGCTATCTCAAAAGCCCTTTTGATTAAAGCATACCATCTATGCTACCCAAACTGGTAAGGAAAGGCCAAACTTTGCTGTAAAATAATATCTTAGAAAGCTCACAAATATGCAAAGAGCCGGTTTGGACAAGGATCCATGTATCCCAATATCTTGCGTTCCACAGAAGGCAGCTAAAAAAGCTGAAAGCTTATAGGCAAACCCAAAAGCCCTCTGAATCTGATTTTTCTGCCTCTGTGCATGATGACTCTATTCAGATTTTAAGGCTACTGGGTCATTCAGAGGCAGCTAGCTAGAGGCCCATCTTCGGGGGAGGCCGGCAACATTTCAGCTAATTACTGTGCTGTGCGAAAATTGCCTGCGTGCCACTTCCCCACATATTTTCCGAATCTGTTGTGTGTGTGGTTCTTCCACAGTGGATTGTACCCAGCCAGCGGGACCCCCCCCCCAATAAGAGCTGGAGCCCACAGGGGTGCCGTATTGTGTCATCTCTGCACGGCTTACAGCATCATGTGAATTCTTATGTAATGCTTCAGTTCTTGCTGGTTGGTTCCAGACTCTAAAATCTCCATACAGGAGTTATTGAATATTCCTGTGTTGTCGGTTGAACTGACTCACTCTGTGTAATCCGCCTTCAGCCCCTGTGAGAAAGGCAGGCTATAAATAAGGTAAATAAATACATAAATAGATAAAGACAACTAAAATACATCTTTGTTGACAAACAAGAAGTTTCTCTTTATGCTGATTTTTTTTAACACAACTCCTGCGCAAATCACGTGATGACAAGTTCTCCTTAGACAGGGCATGTCCTCATGCATAGGAGGAAAGGCATCTTTGTTTTTAGGTAATAAATGTATACAATTAGTCGCTAGGAAAAAATAGCTATTATTTCATACGTAGCACATTTATGCAGATTTAATTTCAAAATAAAAAAAAAATCTGATCTTGAACTCAGTATGGTGATGGTGAAATATAGCGCTTGTTGGTGCTGTTTTATGTGCCGGTGAGGATAAATTAAGCCGGCAGCAACGCCGGCTAAGTTTGAACTTGCTCAAAATGCTTGTAGCCACCCTAGGCTGCTTGTTAGCACCGACTTGCACTAATTCAGGGATGTTCAACTGATGTAGATCAGCCATCAATAAGCTAGTTAACCCACATTGTGATGTCTTTAGAGCTAATTTGGGAAATTCCTGGAGATTTGGGGGCTGCAGCCTGGGGAGCGAGTGGTTTGGGGAGAGGAGGGACCTTCCACGGGGTAAGAACATAAAGAGAGAAGCCAAATGCTGGATCAGGCCAATGGCCCATCCAGTCCCAACACTCTCTGGGTCACACAGTGGCCAAAAAGACCAGGTGCCATCAGGAGGTCCAGCAGTGGGGCCAGGACACCAGAAGCCCTCCCACTGTTGCCCCCCCCAAGCACCAAGAATACAGAACATCCCTTGCCCCAGACTGAGAGTCCCTACCCATACCTTGTGGCTAAGAGCCACTGATGGACCTCTGCTCCAGATGTCATAGATTCCGCACAATGTCGTAGATTCCGCCCTCCAAAGCAGCTCTTTTCTCCAAGGGTCTGTCAGGTCTCCCAGTTAAGACACTCTCCATAACACACTTTGGCAGTGATCGTTTATTGAGATAAGCTTACTTCAGGAAACAAGCTCTGTGTCAGAACTGGAAAAGGTGCATAAAAGCCCCTATTATAGTTAATACAAAATACACCCCACACCTCTCACATACATCACCATTAAGCCCCTACAGTCACTATGGCAACCCTGACAGATATACGGCACCTTATCTAGCTTCCAGCCTGGCAGAAAAGACTCCAAGGCCTGCCTTTTAAGCAAGGTTGAATCGGTAGAGCATATGTTCTTCAGCTGTCCATTTTACAGGGAGGCTTGTCTTATTATTACCCCATTAGTCGACACCTGGGCACATTAATACAAACAAAGCAAGGCTTCACTGGCTCCTATCAGATAAGAATGCAGAGATTACACATTCAGTCGCTGAGTTTTGTGCATGAATTCTTAGACTGCAGGAATTGCATTTTAAAAGTTCATAAATTCAGATTTCTCTCTTTGTAGATTATGACTGTTTTTTTCTCTCCCTCATATATTATGCTTACTCCGTACGTTGGTCTTAAGACCATAATAATAAACCATACCGTACCATACTACCATACCATACCATACCATACCATACCATACCATACCATACTCCAAGGCCTGGTCACTTGGGAACCAGCACTGGGGCACAACCTTAAGCGAAAGTTATGTCTTCTACATGCATCCCCTCTAAACACCCGTGCACTCCCGTCAGGAATTCTCTCCCCCCCATCTCTGGCAAGCAGTAGAGTGAAACGTAAGTGAAATGAAACGAATGCTTGGCAGGCTACTGATCCCGTCACCTGGAGATCGGTTGTAATTCTGGGAAATCTCTACACTTACCTGGAGGTTGGCAACCCTAGTGGGAAGTAATGATGAAATAGAATTATGAAAATGAAACAATTATGATGAAAGGAACGAAACAAAACCTTGTGAAACAACCCAATAATGAAGTCGTTCCTTTTGGAAGTATTATTCAAAATGAAACAAATGTAAAATCTACTTCACAGTGATGGAGGGTCGGATTGTGAATATTAAAGCGTTTGAGGGAGGTCTTTGAATGTCTTGCTTTATTGGGTATGTTCCTATATTTTGATGGCATAATGGATTTCTTTTAAAGAACAGTGTTGGCAATTAAAGATGATTGTAAGGGAAGTTATCAATGAAAGAGAACACTGTGTCATCTCCAAGAGATTCCTGATTTCAAATCCAGAAATATACCCACAATGCTTTGTCCCACGGCCTTTATTTAGATTGTGGCTAATTTCAAGTGAGTTTCAGCTGTTTTCTCTCTGTGAAGCCTAGAGCAGATCAGAACTGAACAAAATGGTATTGATTTGTCTGCCAAGTCAGGTGAGTAATGAAAGAGGTAAGGATGGCAGAGCTCTTGCTATTAGTGAAGGGCCAATTTACACACAGTCACATCCAGAAAGCTATGCCAGTGCTTTCATTCTCAAAAGACATCTGTGAAAGCCAGACAACTTGTGAATGGAAACACTGACATGTGAAAGTGAACAATCCCAGATAAATGCTGTGAGTGACCAAAACTTTGCTAGCTTCAGACTTACCCCTTTAGGGTTGCCAGCCTCCAGGTGGTGGCTGGAGATCTCCCGCTATTGCAACTAATCTCCAGGTGACAGATACCAGTTCACCTGGAGAAAATGGCCGCTTTGGTAGGTGGGCTTTATGTCATAATACCCCACTGAAACTCCTCCCTTCCCCAACCACCCCCTTCTCAGGTTTCACCCCCAAAATCTCCAGGAATTTCCCAACATGGAGCTGGCCACCCTATACCACATCCATGAACCAGAAATTAAGTCGCAGCTTCTCTGGTTGAGGGTGTGGCCTTCAGGAAGACTTGCCCCCAAGCACCATTTTCACTGTATGCTTTAGCTGGGATGTATGAAAATGTGCATGGGCAGAGGGAAAGTGCCCGATGAGTAAGATTGCCAACTTCTAGGTGGGGCCTGGGTGCCTCCTGGAATCAAAGATCAGCTCCCCTGGAGGGTGGGCGCTGTGGAATTATACCCTGCTGTGGTCCTTCCCCTCCACACATCCCCAAATCTCCAGGAATTTTCCAGCCTAGAGCTGGCAACCCTACAAGAATTAGGCCTTCATTTTATTTTCGTACAAACACAGAATGAAGACCACTCATCATGTGAGAATGGGTCACATCCAGACTGATCCCAGTTAATTACCCAGGAAGCCCCCCCAAATACAAAACAAGGGGGTTAACCCCAATCCACTGGATCATCCCTTTACCCTCCTTCTCTAGCAGGGAGGGCCAACATAGTCAAAACCTAGGGTTTTCACCAGATGGGAGCAGTTGGCCCCTAGGCTTCAGACTGGGTTATAGTCCTCTGACAATGGGACCTTCCAGCCCGTAAGTCACTAGCCATGTCATACTGGAAGAGGGTGACAGCAGGGACGTATTGAACTGGTAGGATAAGAGGAGGTGGTGATCCTACTATAGATGTCTCCATAACTAGACTTGTAGATTTTTAATCAATCAATCGAGAGAGAGAGAGAGTCATAGTAAAAACACCATGCTGAAGATAAGTACTAGCACTTTTAATTTTGCTCAAAGGCAAGTTGGAAGCCAGTGCAGTGACTCCATAACTGTCCATGGGTTCTCACTGCTGCGTTCATTAAGGTTTCCAAGCCATCTGTTAAAACAGGTCCAGGGGAAGCAAGTCTGGATCTGACCACAGCCTAGAACAGCCTAATGTAACTGGAACATTGATGTTGTTTATGTGCACAATGTGGCACACATGAGACCTGAATGTCTGTCCACCACTGTCAGGCATTTCAGAAAGTCAGTCAAACAGCAGGCTTCATGAAGAAGATAGCGTTTATTGAAAGCAGTTCTAAAGGCACGGTAACATCTCTTTGTCAGGGATGACTAGATCTAAAGAAGCATCTACAGTTATACCCACTCAAAGTAAACCCCCCTCCATCAACCAATGGTCACTAAGCCCGCGTGCGGGAAGAGGTGTGAAAGTGGTAAAGCAGTAAATAACCAAACTGCCCCAAAGCTGTCTCAGACAGAGAAAACAAGAAGTGTGAGACCAGGGACATTTGGTGAGATAACAGAGTGCCCAGGCCATGGAATCCTGAATCTCCTAGGCAACCTGCACACCTACCTACATTCCATACATGAGAAGTTGCAGACCATCCCTCCCTCCTTCCCTTCCATCCATCTCATGGCAGGTCTACCTGACAACCACACAGATCTAAAACTAGGAGCAGCTAAGCTGATGATTTGGGGGAGTGCAACCCTGCAAAGTAGCTGGACTTCTCACCACCTAGTTAGTATGGTGATTGATTGACAACACCTTAATATCACCTGGGTTGATCTTCCTTCTGTTGAACTTCATCCAAATGATCACAACCTCTGGACTGCCATCCATGGTCTGATCTACATGTCAATGGTTTTGCTCAGAAAGCAGGGCAGGATTATCATCTCCATGATGGCCAGCGACGGTGGCTGGAATGGGGAACATAATGCAGGGGATTCATGGAGCCATGAACTGGTGACTTTTCATCTCAGGCTCTTGCTGTGCCACCCTAATTAAAGTTGGGGTCAATGGGTTTAGGAGGGAATCAGACTATTTAGCCCAGCACCGTCAGCCACTGTGCCAATTGGGCACTCATGAAGTGAAGTCACGTTTGTATTGGTGTGATCAGGCATCATTGAAAAATGCAGTTGAGAAAAGTGCAAAACATGTGCAGGTCAGAACGATCTTGCCCCTCAAGAGCACCTTTCCTCCTATGGTATATCAACACCATTGGAATAACCTTTGTTTGTTTCCAACCAATCCAATACGCGAGATTTTTAAAATCCAACTGAGAAAGTAAGAAAATATCCTCTAACTGAGCAAGAACACACACACACACACACATATGGATAGCAAAATATGCTTTTGAATAGCATTGTACTATCCTTTTAATTCCAATTCACCACCATTAACCTAGTCATCGGAGGATGTTTCTAGTGACGCCTCCTTTGCTTGAAATGAAAATGCATTTGTTATGTCTCGGACTTTAAAGAGCTGGAAAACAGCCAATTAACAGCAGCTTTGAGAGTGTAAAATATAATTTAATATGAAAGGATGCTGCTGGGATGGCTGTGATATACACGCTGCTGAAAGAAGAGCCCAGCAGTGAGAAGTAAATTCACGATGCAGGGACTGTATCCCGCGTTACTGGGAACACAGAGTTGATTGAACACCTATACAAAGCGGGTTACCCAGTGGATTTTTTTTTCTGTCTAGCACATCTCTAAAATAAACCATACAGCAATACCTCAAAGGACACACTACATTTCAGGCTCCTTGAAATAGTAGAGTGCAGAGCCCTCCTTTTTTTTCTGGGGGCATTGTCCTCGCCATATATTATGCATCACTGCTAGAAGTAACAGGGAACTGTTCATCTTTTGATGTTTTTGGGGGGGGGACTTTTCCCATCAAAGTCTACACCAGCTTTTCATCACTAGCCAAGCTCAGTCCACAACCTAAGGAGTTGTTTGACCTTGGGGGAAATAAATACTGCTAGCGTAAATGCAATTCCATATAAACACTTGTCACGGTTTCTACGGCTGCCCATTGCAAAATTTATCATCAGAGCAGTAACGGAAATAATGCCGCAGCCATTGCAGCCTCGGCAAATATAGAGGGGAAAGTAGAAAACAAAATTAAATCCAGCAGCTGGATCCAAGGTAGATTGGTCCATGTTGTGCTTCTGTGGAAGATGCCTCTGAGCCATGTGATGCATGAGATGCAATGAGGGATTTTATGTTTTGGTTTCCTAAAAGGAACTCAGGGCCATATAAAACCCTGTAACCCTAAGGCGACCGGGGAAGTTTGAACCTGGGGGGCAAACTACATGATATGCATCATCAGTTGTTTGTACTAGTTTACCGGTGCTCCCCACACCTGCATGGCACCTGTAGGGAACTGCTTCTAGAAAAAAGGAAAGTCCAGATAGGATCAGAATAGCACTGTGAGGAGAGGAAGCAGGGTTGCCAGATCTGGGTTGCAAGATTCCTAGAGATTTGGGGGGTGGAGCCTAGGGGAGGCTGAGTTCGGGGAGGGGAGGGACTTCAATGGGGTCTAATCCCATAGAGTCCACCTTCCAAAGTAGCTGCTTTGTCCAGGTGAACTGACCTCTGTTGCTTGGAGATCAGCTGTAATCCCAGGAGATCTCCAGCCACCATCTGGAGGTTGGCAACCCTAGGAGGAAGGGCTCCTGCCCCTCTTCCCCCCCCAGCAGTTTCCACACGTGAAACCCACCTTGGCGGTGAGGAGTTTTGCCCCGTGTTGCTGCTCCACATGGAGTATCTGTGTGTCTGGAGCAGCAAAATTGGCAAAATAGCCCCCCGCCATTTTCACATGAGAAAACTGGGGGCTTTTCAGCTCCACTTGCACCACATCTGTCCCCTGCTTGTAAGATGTGCTGATGCAGAGACTAATCTGGTTTGTGTGTGTGGGGGGTGTGTGTGGAAATAACAGACAATGGGGCTTTTAATTCCCCAACTCCCTGCTTTGTGTCACAGAAAAATGTATCCAGGGGCAGAACACATTTGTGGCTGGAGAGTCAATTTGTAAAAGCGCTCCTTTATTTCCGTTAAGGACGCTCAGTAGTTCTTGCCCGCCATCAGGTGTTTCTCTGTGACAGAGACTAGTGGAAGTGTCAATATTTCTGCTTTTTATTTTTAAGTCTACTTTTACATTTTAGATCTGTATCGATTGTTGGATTTTTCCTGTATTTTGAAATTGCTCCCTGGTCTATTCCTGAGAAGCAAAGGGTATGAAATACTTAAAATTAAAAATCAGTGCTGCAAATTCGCCTTAGTCATGCAAACACTAATTTGCCTTACTGGAGCGAGGCTTATTATTATGAATCATCACAGTCAGATTGACTGGTCAATGGTGTTCTGCAGTTTGAGATCCAGCCAAGTTCTTGGGAATCTTTGCAGGATTCTTGCTCTTCCAAACAACAACAGCTGACCTGGTATTATTTGCTCAGTGCTCAGAATGTCCAGTTGTGTCTTGAAACTTCTAGGCATATCTTTCAAACATGCAAGTGTTGTTGTTGTTGTTGTTAGAAGAAGAACAGCTGGTTTTTCTATGATGCTTTTCACTACCTGAAGGAGTTGAAGAGTGGCTTACAATTGCCTTCCCTTCCTCTCCCCACAACAGGCACCCTGTGAGGTAGGTGGGGCTGAGAGAGCTCTGAGAGAACTGTGAGTGACCCGAGGTCACCCAGCTGGCTTCATGTGGAGGAGGGGTGGGGAATCAAACCCAGTTCTCCAGATTAGGGTCCGCGACTCTTAACCACTATACCATGCTGTCTTTTACATTTTAAATATGGCTTTTACATTTTAGATGATGATGATTATAATAATAATAGTTGTTGTTATGTGAACTGTCACGGTCAGACGTTTGACTGGTAGATGGTGTTCTGCAATTTGAGATCTAGCCAAGTTGTCAGGGACTGCAGGTGTATCTTTGCAGGATTCCTGCTGTTCCAAGCAAAACTGTCTTCTGGAGCTGAGCTGGAGTTAATTGCTCAAGGCCCAGAATGTCCAGGTGTTTTGTGATTGAGACGAGTTCTCAGCACTGCTCCAAGGGCTCCAATTACAACTGGCACAATGGTCACCTTCTTCTCCCAGAGGTGCTCTTGGAATTTTGTGATCTTCTCCTTTTCTTTCTTTTCTATTCTGCTTTCTCCTGGGATTGCAGTGTCAATGATCCAAACCCTATTTCTCATGTTTTCCCTACATTTGTGATATCAGGATTGTTATGCTCCAGGTGTTTATTGGTTTGTAATTGGAAGTCCCAAAGAATCTTTGTTTCCTCATTCTTCATGATCTTGTCTGGTTTGTATTCCCATGAATTTCTGGCTGATGGTAAGCCATACTTTTAGCAAAGATTCCAGTGCAACAACGGCTGCAACTCTATCATGATATTCTTAATAGTTAAATTGCCCATACTGCAGAAACTGACCATGTGCCTGATGACGATGATGAAGATGAAGATGATGATCATGATTTGTCACAACCATATATTTGACTGGTAAATGGTGTTTTGCTGTTTGAGATCTAGCCAAGTTCTTGGGAATTGCAGGTGTATTATTATAATTATTATTTGGTCTTTATATTTGTGCATGTTGCTGTACAGAGACAACACCACAACGCACAGACTAGACATGTATTAACTTTCTGATATCACAGGACTGTTGAGAGGTAAATGGGGGGGGGGGTCCAGCATGCAAAACCATCCTTAAGGGGAAAGGGGAAATAAAATTGTGAAGGGGACACAAGTATCAAGGGGACACAAGTATCAAGCCTTTGACAAAGCTTCCCATGATATCCTTGAGAATAAGCTGTTAAGTGTGGGCTGGATGGTGCAACCGTTGGACGGATTCATCGTTGGTTGAAAAATCATACCCAACAAGTGCTCGTAAATGGCTCTGTGTCTACATGGAGGGAAGTCTCGAGTGGAGTGCCACAGGGCTCGGTCCTGGGCCTGGTGTTGTTCAATGTTTTTATAAATGACCTGGAGGAAGACATAGAGGGGATGCTTATAAAATCTGCAGATGACACAAAGCTGGGTGGGACTGCTAATTCTGAAGAAGACAGAGTCAGGATTCAAAATAATCTAGATAGGCTGGAACAGTGGGCTGAGATAAATAAAATGAATTCCAATAGAGATAAGTGCAAAGTCCTACTCTTAGGTACAAAAAATCAAAGGCACAGATATAGAATGGGAGGGACTTGGCTTGATAGCAGCACATGTGAAAGGGATCTAGGTGTTATGGTTGATCACAAGCTAAACATGAGCCTGCAGTATGATGTGGCTGTGAGGAAAGCTAATGCAATCTTAGGATGCATTAACAGAAGCATTGTGTCCAGATCACGGGAAGTGGTAGTTCCGCTCTATTCTGCTATAGTCGGGCCTCACCTGGAGTACTGTGTCCAGTTTTGGGCACCACACTTTAGGAAGGATGTTGACAAGCTCAAGCATGTCCAGGAGAGGGCGACCAGGCTGGTGAGAGGGTTTGAATCCAAGTCTTATGAGGAAAGGCTGAAAGAGTTGGGTATGTTTAGCCTGGGAAAGAGAACGCTTAGAGGGGACACGATTGCAGTCTTCAAGTATTTGAAGGGCTGTCACGTAGAAGATGGAGCAGATCTATTCTCTCTTGCGCTGGATTGCAAGACTAGATCTAATGGGTGGAAATTACAAGGGAGTTGTTACTGGCTAAATATCAGGAGAAACTTCCTAACTGTAAGAGTGGTTGAGCACTCGAACGGTCTGCCTCGGGAGGTGGTGGATGCTCCTTTGCTGGACGTTTTCAAACGGAGACTGGACAACCATCTTTCGGGTGTGTTGTAGGTATGTAGGTAGGTAGGTCTATCTTTCAGCTATGCTCCTGCAGAGTGCAGGGGGTTGGACTAGATGACCTGCAAGGTCCGTTCCAGATCTAACATTCTATGATTCTGTGATGAGAACAAAAAGAGAGGAGACAGAGATGGAAGAATATTGGCTGAAGTTGTACAAACAGGGGATGGTAGATCATTCACTCTGTCCTAATCATGCTCCCAGTTCTCACTTTAGAGGAGTGAGTTAATATGCAATGCGTCTTATGAGCACCGAACATGTTACAGAATCAAGGCAAAAATCGATTTGTTCAATTCAGCCAGTGTGATTGGAATGTTAGGCTCTGAGAAACCCCCACGGAAATCTCTACTCCACCATGACACTTGCTGAGTGACTTTGAGCCAGACAGTCTTTCTCAGCCTCACCTACCTCACAGGGTTGTTGTGAGGATAAAATGGAGGTAAACTTGTTACAGTCACAGTTTCTCTCAGCCCAAACTGATCTACAGGATTTCTGTGAGGATAAAACGTGGCAGAAATAACCAGATATGCCACACTTTCCTAGCTTTCTGCCAACCATGCAAAACTGAATTATTCAAGACGCAAGAGGGCTTTTCTATACAGGCAACAGAGTTGCATTGTACTAAATGATTCACAGAGTTACTTAGATAAGTCTATGTTACCGGGTTTACATTACTAAATCTAGGATCCTACCATGTAATTTTTGTCTCATTTAATGTGTCACGTTAAGACTCACACTTTGCTTCACTTCAGTTTTTAGATTTCTGAGTTGTTCTACAACCCAAATCCTACTGCATTGTTCACTGACTCCCTCTTAATCCGCCTTGAGTACATGTGAGAAAGACTATAAACAACATAAATTAAATGAGCAAACAAAAATGGGATCTATAGATAAATTGGGCTGCATAAAAGGAAAATCACTGCAAGCTTATATAGATTTCACGTTTGCTTTCCCCCTCATTGACTGCATTAAAAATGTGGGAAATATGACCCAGGACTCCTCTGCCCTAAGGGCGTCCAGTTGTTGGCCTGAATACTGCAGGATACGAGCAGGCTTGTTGCTTTTCCAGTTGTGGGGCAGAGCACAGCCTGCACATTTTTCTCTTATCTCTTACCAATTATGAGAAAAGGAGAAAGAATCTCAGCCAGGTAATGACTCAAATGGATACCAAGTGGAATTCAGGTTGCCAGGCAAGCAGGTGGCACCTGGCGAGAGAATGGTGGGGGCATGGGGCCATCAACAGCATGAAGCCATTTCTAGGGTGAATCCAGAAGAGACATCATGTCACTCTTAGATTCAGTGGAAATTTTCAACATAGAGATTCCACTGAATCCTAGAACGGTGTGACGTCACTTCCTGGTATACCCCAGAAGTGACATCACACCATCGATGGAATGGCTTTTTTCCTTCTCTCCTCCTCCCCAGCCTACTAGGCAGCAGGAAGAGTGGGGTACGGTGCTGGGAGGAGGTCTCTTAGCACAACCCTAGATGGAATGCTTTGAGTCCAGCAAACCCTAGCTCTTCAGGCCCCATTGGAGGGTTGCGTTCAACTTGGAGGATGGCTGAAAATGTACAAATTAATTAAGGAAGTGTTATGAGACCTCCAGTGCTTGGATGATGTAGGTGGAGTAAAACTTCATACAAATGTGGTGTGCTTTTTTTCTTGGTCAAAGCTTTCGTTTTGTCAGCTTTTATCACCAGTCAAGCGCAAAGTTGAATTAAAGAAGTTTTCTGACCTTGTCAAGAATAAATGGCTGAGCGGGCCCCAACAAACAAAAACCCGCCATCTTTCCAATCACAGCTTGTATAATGCACTGCTGCTCTGTCGAAATGTCACATTACCCATGTCAAGAAGAAAACATGAAGAAAAACAAGAAGGAAATAGAAGAAAACACTGAAGTGTATTAAAGGTTCTATTAAGCAGTTGCTCTTCGATGAATTGCTACTGAAACGCTATGCCTACGCAATAGATTTCTTATCTAATAGTATCTGTACCATGATAAATGGTCACTGTCAACTACATAATTCCATGTTTACTTTTAAGGAAATAGGTGATTTAAAAGAACAGGTCATTTGCCCTTTGAAATTTAGATCCAGAAAGTGCCTGAGAAATCAGTCACATTAACTTTTGCTATTAAAGGGAACAGCAATGCTGAGGCTATTTATCTTAATACTTTGGACTCTAGAGTGCTCGTTTTTAAGCATGTTTCTATGAAGGGCAGAGTTGCAGCAGCCAAACCTTGACCTGAATTAATATAAGCAAATGACATGGGGCGGGGGGAGAGAGAGAGAGAGAGAGAGAGAGAGAGAGAGAGAGAGAGAGAGAGAGAGAGAGAGAGAGAGAGAGACCTCATTTCCCAAGGTGCAGCTGACTGATAGCTGAAAAACCAGTCTGTCAAGGATGTGGTCATCATCAGGGAACTGAGAGTGGCAGTGTGTCAGGTAGCCCTGCCATTATGGAGGGGTGGGAGGTGGGCTATGATGGATGACAGGGAGGGAGGTGGGCTGTTGGCGCCTTAGTGGCGTACCAGACGGGAGGTTGGAATCCGGGGAGTTGTTGATTTACACCTCGGGTGTGAGAATGGAATGTGGCTTTTATTTTATTATCTCTTTGCAGCCCAGACGTTCTGACCTTGGCAAGTCGGGCTGTGAGCTTCTCTATCGCTGGCATAGATGTAGCAGCTGTGGTTAATGGGGGCGGTGGGAAATTTATTAGCTTAGTAACTTTCGATTTCCCAGTCGCATGGTATTCATTGTATGGAAGAAGGGGGGTCCCCATTCACCCCCTTTCCCTGTATAACCGCTTGCTTTTTGTAACCAAGTCATTCTGAACAAGAGACCTGTTTCAGTGATCTATCTATTGCAGCTTAATAAACGCTAACCTTGCTTGCATCAAAAAGGTCTGGTGTTTGCTGACTAAGTTAGGACTTCTGACAGTTTGTTCAGAATCATCATTTACTTTCGGGACTGGTCCTAAACCCACCACTCCAAAATGAGTGATGGAGAAGAAGACACTCTCCCGATTGAAGAAGACGAAAAGGACAAGAAACCTCCAGGGAAAGGCGTACCCAAAGAAACCCCTGACACATACGTGCCGGGACAATGGGGTTTGGAGTACGACTTTGGAGGGCCCTACGGCAATCCGTATGGGGCAGCTTATGGAGGGGTGACCCACCGAGCGGGACGCAGACGGGACTGGGTGAAACCCCTGACCGAGACCCACGAGGCGTGGTTCGGGACCCCGAGAGCATCCATGGGGATGAGCCACCCCGAGAGGTCGGTCCGCAAATTGGCTACCGCCGAACCCCTGGAAGACACCGGCAGGGACTCCGAGCCCCGAGAGAGTGTCGTGGTGAGGCGGAGATGGAGCGGGGAGCCAAGCCAAGACCGCCTGATGCGTTTCCTGGATGAATCCCTCGCTCGCATCCCACAGATGATTGCGGAGGGCATTCGGGAGGAGCGTGAACGACAGAGACGGGAAGAGCCGCCGGCACAAGTCCCTCCAGATCAACGCCCAGCACCGGACCAGGGGGCGGGGAACGTGCCAGCCGGACCACCGGATCAACCAGCGGGGCCAGCGCCACGGGGGCCGCCGGGGCAACAACCCCCTCGTCCTTGGGGGTTCCTGCCTCCTAAGCCTACGGAGCTCCTGGATGCGGACTTTGACGGAGACCCCGAAAAGTTCCCGTTCTTCCTGGTGCGAGCCGAGAAGTTCATCGAAACTTGGGGCCACCTGTTCCAGAGGGAAGAGCGGATGGTCGACGTCATAGCGGCTCACCTGAAGGGAGCAGCAGCTGACTGGTACGTGGGGCTCCACCAAGCCGATGGGCGCGAGCTGAGAGAGATCGACTCTTTCATGTGGGCTATGAAAGAACAATTTGAAGACGTGCACTCAACTAAAGCAGCAAAAGCAACGATCCGGAGCCTCAAGCAGGGCGCGAGGTCGGTGAGAGATTACACCGCGGAGTTCCGCAGATGTGCCGCAAAGCTGCGAGGAGAAGGAAATCTCCTGGAGTTTTACAAATGGGGGTTGAACCCGGAGGTTCGCCGTGAGGTCACCCTGAACCAAGATCCGAACACCCTCACTGGATGGATCCAGGCCGCAATCACGATGGAAAACCGGCTGAAGACCATCAAACTAGACGATGCCGCAGCGCTGGCGACCCGAGGGAACGCACCGACTGCGAGAGGAAAGGCCCCCGTCCAGAACCCAAAGCAGAAGGACGGGACAAGAGAACTCCGGATGAAGCAAGGTCTGTGCCTCAAATGCGGAGAAGGGGGCCATTTCGCCGTGAACTGCCCGACCGCGTCTGCATCGACTGGGGCGCAAAAAGGATCAAAGAAGAAGTTCGACACATCCACGCCAAAACAGGTGGCGAGGCCGAAGGGGGCGAAAGCTTTGCAAGCTAAACCACTCAGCGAGCCATCCGACTCCTCCGATGGCGAGGTCGTGCCGCAGGGAAACGAGGCGGACCTGCTGTGAACAGCGCTGAACAGCAGGTCCCACAACCCCAGGCGCAACTCCCGGTGAGCAAAACCCCCTCTCTTTTTTTTCTTACAGTGACTTTAATGGACCCGGGTCTATTGACCCATGTGAGAGTACGAGCTCTCATTGACTCAGGGTGTGGGAGAGACCTGATCAACCCTACCCTACTGACGGGACTCGGGGCGAAAGTCCTTAAACTAAAAGACCCCTTGATTTTTACCCAAATGGACGGGTCCACAATGAAGGAACCTTGTAAATACGAGACTGTGCCATTGCGGGTGGGACTGGGGCAGCACTGGGAAGAGAGGTCTTTTGTAGTTACCCCGTCCGCCCGGTTTCCCCTGGTTTTAGGAAGTCCGTGGTTCTTTGATCACGATCCCCACGTACTTTGGGGGAGGGGAAGGTGAACTTCATCTCCGAGAAATGCCGCTCCCACGTCTGGAAGACAGAGTGGGGACCCATAAGCGGGGGCCAACTCTTGGTAACGGCTGGGGTAGCCGACGCAGAGCTGGAAAGCATTCCCCCGAATATCGTGATCTAGCCCCTGTGTTTGGGGAGGAGGAAGCCGACGAACTGCCCCCCACAGGAACTCTGATTGTGCAATTGAAATTTTGCCCAACCAAAAGTTACCTAAAGGGAAACTTTATTCTATGAGCCCCTCGGAAAAGGTGGAACTGAGGAAATTCATTGACAAAAACCTCAGCAGGGGTTTCATACGACCAGCGTCCTCCCCTTTGCAGCCCCCGTACTCTTTAGGAAAAAGAAAGACGGGGGATTACGACTTTGCACGGATTATCGGGGCTTGAATGCAGTTTCTAATACAAACGCTTACCCCATGCCTCTCATTAAAGACTTGTTGGCGGCAGTCGCTGGAGGGAAAATTTTCTCAAAACTTGACCTCCGGGATGCCTACTTCCGAGTCCGGATTCGGGAGGGGGACGAGTTTAAAACGGCTTTCAACACACCCCTCGGGCAGTTTGAATACCTGGTCATGCCGTTCGGGCTACAAGGGGCCCCAGGGGTATTCATGAACTTAATTAACGAAGTGTTGCATAAGTACCTGTTCAAAGGGGTCCTTGTTTACCTTGATGACATTCTTTTGTATTCCCCCGACCTAAAGTCTCATGTGAAACTGGTACGGGAAGTACTACAAACGTTGCACAAGCATAAACTGTTTGCCAAACTGTCAAAGTGTGAATTTCACAAAACAGAAATCCCGTTTCTGGGCTACCGCATATCTCAACGGGGGATTGAGATGGACCCTGATAAGATTAGAGATGTAGTGGGGTGGGAACCTCCTAAAACGCGGAGGCAACTCCAGGGTTTTCTCGGATTCGCGAACTTTTATAGGTCATTCCTATCGAACTTTGCCCAGGTGGCTCTTCCCTTAACAGACTTATTAAAAACCAAAGGGAAGCCACCCGAATGCACTCGACCCGGCGCCAAACTTGTGTGGTCACCAGAGTGCCAACGGGCTTTTGACGAATTGAAGACCCTTTTTACTTCAGAACCGGTTTTGGCCCACCCGAATGAACTTAAAAAATTCATTGTCCAGGTTGACGCCTCGGACGTTGCTATGGGGGGGGCGATCCTCCAGGAGGGGGAGGACGGCAAATTGCACCCCCTAGCCTATGTGTCTAGAAAATTCAACGATACTGAACGAAATTGGTCCATTTGGGAGAAAGAAGCGGGGTCGATCCGCTTGGCGTTAGCTACCTGGCGCCATTGGTTGGAGGGTGCGCGAGTCCCATTCGAGGTCTGGACTGATCACAAGAACCTCGAGCTGCTCCGCTCCCCCGTTCCTTGAACGCCAAACAGCTCCGCTGGGCTGATTTCTTCTCCAAGTTCAATTTCACATTGCACCACTTTCCTGGGACATCAAATTCGCTGGCCGATGCTCTATCACGCCTACCTCAACACGACAGCAAAAGGGAGGAGATTCGTGATTCCGTGTTCACTCCTTCCCAGTTGGGAGGAGCGGTAACCACTCGGAGGCAGGCCAAACGTTCCCCCAACCACCAGACCCTCCCCCGAATGACTGGGCCGTAAAATTTTCCACTGAACTGTCTGATGTGGATAGGGAGGAGGTGGAGGGGGAAGAAGGAATGTCCCTTGATGTGCATGGCTGCTGGACTAAAAATGGCAAACTCTTTGTTCCCCGATCTCTCAGGGGGAGGTAATGGGTTGGGCACACGGATCTAAGCTGGCTGGACACACAGGGTTTGTAAAATCCCTCCAGCTCTTGCAGCGGCAATTTTGGTGGCCGGGCCTACGTAAAGATGTTTCACTTTTCACATCTGCCTGTCAAACCTGCTTAATGAGTAAACCTCGGCCCGGTAAACCCCCAGGTGCCCTACAACCCCTCCCTACGCCGGCTCGGCCATGGGAAGTGATCTCTATGGACTTTATTACTGATTTACCCCCAAGTGGGGGAAAAACTGTCATTTGGGTGGTAGTAGACCTGTTTACTAAACAGGCGCATTTCGTTCCTTTTGCCGCCATCCCCTCTGCTAAGAAATTGGCCTCTGCGTTCTTGCAACACGTCGTGAGACTCCATACCTTGCCTGCTAAGGTGATCTCCGACAGAGGAGTTCAGTTCGTTTCAAAGTTCTGGAGCGAACTTATGTCACTGCTTGGGGTAGAACGGGGGTGAGCAGTGCCTACCATCCTGAATCGGATGGGCAGACTGAACGTGTGAATCAAACGCTGGAACAATATTTGCGGTGTTTTTCTAATTTTCAGCAGGACAATTGGCATTCTCTTTTGCCTTTGGCTGAGTTCTGTTACAATAATACTCAGCACTCATCAACGGGGATGTCTCCTTTTAAAGCGGTGCATGGGTATGACGCCCCGCCTCTACCGTTTTTGTCTTCTCCCGACCTCCCGGCGGGAGATGCTGGTGACTGGTGCAAACAGTTGCAGGGGGCGTGGGGCTCATTGGCCGAGACTTTGGAAGAAGCTAAGGCGGCGTATAAACTCCAGGCCGATAAGAAACGTAGTCTTGCCTGGATTCCCAAATGTGGACAGTTTGCTTACTTGTCCACCCAACATTTGCGTCGCATTCAGCCGAGCCGCAAACTCGGATGGAAATTTATTGGTCCTTTTGAGATTGTGAGAGTGATTAACAATGTAACTGTTGAACTTGCGTTGCCTAAGTCTCTAAAGTCTGTTCATCCTGTTTTTCATGTACGGCTTCTTCGCCCAGCGCCTGAAGGGAACAAATGGAGACCGCAACGCCCCGTCCCGCCTCCGCTGCTGGTGGGGGGGGAACCTCACTACGAAGTCTCGCAAATTTTGGACTCTAAACTCTCTCGCAATCGCTTGTTTTACCTTGTTGAATGGATTGACTTTGGGCCGGAGCAGAGGGAGTGGGTACGGGCGGAAAATGTTCTGGCCCCCCGGCTAGTTAAAGCCTTTCACAAATTGTACCCCCATAAACCAAAGGGGTAGGGCTCTTTTCGAGGGGGCTGCATGTCAGGTAGCCCTGCCATTATGGAGGGGTGGGAGGTGGGCTATGATGGATGACAGGGAGGGAGGTGGGCTGTTGGCGCCTTAGTGGCGTACCAGACGGGAGGTTGGAATCCGGGGAGTTGTTGATTTACACCTCGGGTGTGAGAATGGAATGTGGCTTTTATTTTATTATCTCTTTGCAGCCCAGACGTTCTGACCTTGGCAAGTCGGGCTGTGAGCTTCTCTATCGCTGGCATAGATGTAGCAGCTGTGGTTAATGGGGGCGGTGGGAAATTTATTAGCTTAGTAACTTTCGATTTCCCAGTCGCATGGTATTCATTGTATGGAAGAAGGGGGGTCCCCATTCACCCCCTTTCCCTGTATAACCGCTTGCTTTTTGTAACCAAGTCATTCTGAACAAGAGACCTGTTTCAGTGATCTATCTATTGCAGCTTAATAAACGCTAACCTTGCTTGCATCAAAAAGGTCTGGTGTTTGCTGACTAAGTTAGGACTTCTGACACAGTGGAAGGCATTCAGACAAAAAAGATAGGCCCTGAACTTTACAGTCAGTCTCATCTTAGCCTTGGTAACACTTAACCCCCAATCTGTCCTGGGGGGATAACAAGAAATGATCACATAAAAAGTGCTATATAACTTGGTCACATCGGCAGCTTGGCGCGGTATGGTGGCACCTCTAATTGTCCTGGTTTAAAGTGTTGTGGGACATATCATCCAAACAGCACACCCTGCTGCGGGTTATCCACATGGCCATCTCCTGGTCAAGCATCCACATCCTGCAGTGCCTCAGCCACAGAGTGTGCTGCCTGGTCATTTTCTAAAATGCAGGTGGTTGCATATGTGCCCATGTGCGTGCATATGTGCATTTGCACATGCATATGTGTTCATGCACATGTGCACATGTGTGACCATGTGCATATAGGCAAAAAAACACACCCCAGTGAGGAAACGGATCTGCAGGTTTAGAGGTCCCTTCCAGGTTCCTTTCGCTGCAGGAGAGTTCAGATGCTGGAAAACCTGGAGGGAACCCCGAACAACTTGTTAATACCAGACTTTCCCCGGTATCTGTTTATTCCGCTTGCATTGCAGAACAGCATTGCAGAACAGGGTTGCCGATGGCTGCACCATGGGAGGCAGATGTTCTCTTCTGGAGAGGCCCATTTATTCCGCTCAGGTAATACCACTATAGTGCCACAAACTGCCTGTGTGACCACAGCCTTGGTGTGGTGTAATGCTCAGAGTGTTAGACTATGATCTGAGAGACCTAGGTTCAAATCCCCACTCTGTCACAGAAACTAGTCTAACTTACCTCACAGGGTTATTGTTATGAGGGTAAAATGGAGTGGAGGGGAATGACATAACCCATTGTAAGGCCCCCAGAGTTTGCAGAATCCTATGTCATTGCTGATGTCTGATTTGTGGATTTCCCTATCCATGCATGCTCAGTTCTAGGCTCTAGAGATCAATATACATCTAATTTTCAACATTCTCATCTATAGATACTTAAATCCAGAGACTGGAGCCACAAATAAGGAAGACAGGTCTTTCTACAAACCCGAGGAAAGCCCCAGGATTTGCAGGAGAATCTGAAATCTAAACATTTGAAACAATTAAAATGGGGGGAGGTTAACCCTCCAAAATAATATGAATAGTGCCATTGAGAAAGGAGATCTTAGTGGCCATTGTGTGTGTCTGTGTGTGTGTGTGGGGGGGGGTTGATAGTCACATGAAGTACAATTCTGCACTCAATTCTGTGTTTTGTTTTGCTTCAGAATCAGAGCACACACAGAGCAAACGCAACCCTGCTTTTATGTTGAATTTAATTGCTGGGGGCAGAGGAGGAGAGATAAGTCACTGCAGAGAGACGACAACTCATTCAGCGAGAGAAAGGTGTAAAGTATTGGGTTTGCCGCAAGGAGACTCAGACTACGACATGCATTCAGATGTGTTTATTGTACTTCACACTCAAAGACTGAAGACTGGTCCCGCAAGGGCCAACTATACACACCCCACCCAGTACACCCACAGTCCCATTGGAGGGTTTGAATTTCCCACTAGATGGCCTATAGGTGGACCCAAGGTGGTCTAGGATCCAAGGTCCCTTTTGTGTTTGGGACCCAAGCTCCTTACTTTAGCCATGGACCCCTGGTGGCTGTCCTCGTACATAACATCCCTCCCCCCATAGTTCCAACCCAACCTGTGTGACATAGTCCTGCAAATAGGCTGGTGGTCTGTGCTCTCGCAAGGAATGCTGGGGCATGGGTACAGGATCACTCGCGACTGTTTCTGGTTGGCTGGCTGGTTCTAGTAGCTTCAGGGGCGGTGGCTGTTCCACTGGCCCCGGTGTTGCGGGCATCGGTTCTACCATTGGCACCTCCCCGAGGTTAGGTGGGTCGGTCCGGGTGCTTGACTTGGGGTTGAAGGGCTCGGGCCCCACGAGCTGTGGGGGTTGCTTCTCTGCTACCAGGAGTTGTCACCTCCGCAGTTGGTTGATGTGTTTCTTTAAGACTTGACCATCCTCTGTAGACACTTCGTATGACATGGGGCCGATAACCCATATGACTCTTCCTGCCAGCCATGGGGGTCCCTTCCCAAAGTTCTTTATGTAGACAGGGTCTTCTGGGAAGAACCCCCTGGGAGCTTCCTGTTGTTCTGTCATCTTCCTAGATTCCAGTGTCTGGTCCAGGTGTAGCCAGTCCAGCAGGATGGTGGGGCGGCGACCCATCAAGAGTTCTGCAGGGCAGCAGCCACTGATGGGATTTGGTGTCATCCACTGGGTCAGGAGGAATTATGCGAGATAAAACTCCCAGTCACCACACGAGATCCTGCTGAGGGCTTCTTTCACGGTGCGCACCATTCACTCCACTTGCCTGTTGGTCGAGGGGTGGAAAGGTGCCAACCTCATGTGGCGGATGAGGTTCCTCTGCAGGAAGTCCTGGAATTCCGCTGACATAAAGGCTGCCCCATTGTCAGAAACGATGGTGTCTGGCAGTCCATGAGTTGCAAAGATCCGGTGAAGCACCCAGATGACAGTCTTTGTTGATGTAGTGGTTACTGGGCTGACCTCCAACCATTTGGAGTAAGAGTCCACCGTGACCAAGAAAATCAGTCCTTGGAACAGCCCAGCAAAGTCTATGTGGAGCCGGGACCACGGCTTATGTGTGCACTCCCACAGCTGTGTGGGTGCGCTCGGTGGATTCAGGTGGACAACCTGGCATGTCTGGCAACCACACACCCATGACTCGATCTCCGCATCAATCCCCGGCCACCATGTATAGCTCTGGGCCATCGCCTTCATTCGGATGATTCCCGGGTGGGCCTTGTAGAGTGTGTCGAGGACCTGCTGCCACAGGGCACTGGAAACCACCACCCTTTCCCCCCACAGGAGACACCCCTTAAGAGCTGACAGTTCATCTCTGCGAGTAACGAAAGCTGTAAACTCTGGGCCCACTGAGGCTGTGGCCACCCCCTCACCACTCAGCCCAAGACCCAAGAGAGAACAGGGTTGCAGGCCAAGTGGCAGGCAATGTTGGCGGCCTGAAGGGGTGGATCTGGGAGGCCCTCGAGCAAGAGGACCCCAGGGGTGGGAGTGGGATTGGTATCCATGGCTGGAAGCAGCAGGTGGCTGAGGGCATCGGCATGACCCATAGCCTTGCTGGGGCCATGCTCCAGGGGTAGGTTTAACCCACCAGGAAGAGTGACCAGTAGAGGACCTGGGGAGAGAGCACTTGGGGGGTCTGCTCGTCTGCTGCAAAGAGGCCAAGAAGCGGCTTATGGTCCATAACAATTGTAAAGGGGTAACCATACACAAAGTCATGGAATTTTTTTACCCCAGCCACAATCACCAAGCCCTCCCAGTCGATCTGGGCGTAATTCTGCTCGGCTGCCAACAAGGTCTGGGAATAGTAGGCCACCAGGACTTCTCGACTGTCAGGGAGAATGTGACCCAAGACCATGCCCACGCCATAAGGGGAGGCATCACTTGAGAGGACCACCAGCAGGGACTCGTTAAAATGAGCCAGCACCTAATTTGAGATCAGGAGGGCCTTTACACCCCTGAACGCTGCCACCTCACAGGTTCCCCAGGACCACAGTGCCAACTTGTCTAACAACTGGTGCAGGGGCTCGGCTACCACCACCTTGTGGGGGAGAAAGGCATGGTAGAAGTTCAGAAGCCCTAACAATGCCTGAAGTTCTGCCTTGGTGTTGGGCGTGGGGGGCTCCATGATGGCCTTGACTTTGTCCCTCACTGGATGGAGGCCTGTCATGTCAACCCGGAACCCCAAGAAATCCACCTCTGGGACCCCAAGAAGGCACTTCTCCCTCTCACCGAGAGCCAGTTTGGTGTAGTGGTTAAGTGCGCGGACTCTGATCTGAGAGAACCAGGTTTGATTCCCCACTCCTCCACTTGCACCTGCTGATGTGACCTTGGGTCAGTCACAAGCTCTGGGACAGCTGTTCTCTCAAGGACAGTTTGTGTTAAAGTTCTCTCAGCCCCACCTACCTTACAGGGTGTCTGTTGTGGGGAGGGGAAGGGAAAGGAGTTTGTAAGCTGCTCTGAGACTCCCTTGGGTAGTGAAGGGCGGGGTATAAATCCAATCTCTTCTTCTTCTTCTTCTTCTTGACCTTAAGGCCCACCAAGTCAATGCGGTGCAGGACAGCGCGGAGATGGGAGGTGAAGTCATCTGGTGTGGCCGCAGCTATGAGGACATCATTGAAGAAGGGTGTCACTCCAGGGATCCCTTTTAACAGAGAGTCCATTAGCTGTTGGACTATCCCTGGGGCCACACTGCTCCCAAACTGCAGCCACTTGATTTTGAATGCCCCCCAGTGTGTCACGATGGTCTGAGCAGCCTCATCAATGGGCAGTTGTTGGTATGCTTGTGCAAGATCCAACTTTCCAAAAATCTTGGCCCCAGCTAAGGACACTAACACGTGACTCACGACCAGGACCGGGTAGGATTGGTCGTGGAGGGCCTTGTTCAAAGTGCATTTATAGTCCACACAGATGTGGACATCATCATTGGGCTTTACAGGGGTTACAATAGGAGTCTCCCACAGTGTGTGCAAGACAGGTTCAAGGACCCCTCGCGCCATCAAGCGGTCTAGTTCCGTGTCTATTTTTGGCTGCAATGCTATCGGCATGTGGCAGAACCGCATGCGGATGGGGCCCACCTGGGGGTCTAGCTGAAGTGAAACTGGGAGCCACCTAGAGCCCCATCGAAAACCCTGGGGAATTCCCTGCAAACCTCAGCAAAATCCCTCGGCACACATTGCCTCACCCCCCCAATGGTGATGCCCAGCGGCTCAAACCATGCCCACCCCACGAGACTAACCAAGTTGCCCTCAACCACTATCAAGTCCAGTGAGCCCTCGAACCCCCTGGTACTTCACCCAGAAGGTCCCCACGCCTGGAATCAGAACCTGGTTCCTTTGGAAATCCACTAGGCTCAAGGGCACAGGCGGGGCCCCCCATTCGGGCAAAGTCTGTTCAGCGTTTCCGCTGATATGATGGATGCTGCTGACCTGGAGTCTACTTCCATTGCACAGGGGGACCCCTCGATCTGGACTTGGGCCTGGATCTTTGGGGCTGTGGCCGGCGCTGGGACGGAAAGGGCGGGGGTTTAAACCCCCACCCCTTCCCTGGCTTGCAGCTCGCCCACCCTCCCCCCTTGGGGGGGAGAGGAGGCGGTGGTGGCATGGCGGGTCTCCAGGCCCCACTGGGAGGTTGGCATTTGCGCCCCACCTAGGGCAAATGAATCATATTTTTAAAATACCTAGGATGTCATTTTCTCAAGGAGGATCTATATGGATCCTATGGAGAAAGCCTGCATGGTGTAGTGGTTCGAGTTCTGGCCTGGGACCTGGGACAGGACAACCCAGTCTAGATTCCTGCTCTGTCCTTGGAAACCTGCCAGTAAACCTTGGTCTTGTTGCAATCTCTCAGGCCAGCCTACCTCATAGGGTTGCTGTTGTGCAGATAAAGTGGAAGAGGGGAGAAGGACATGAGTATTTGGAATACTGTGTACAATTCTGGTCTCCGTATCTCAGAAAGGACACGGCAGAGCCGGGAAAAATACAGAGGAGGGGTGACCAGGATGATGAGGGGGCTGGAGCCCCTTCCCTAGGAGGAAAGGCCCAAGAGTCTGGGGACTTTTGGGCTGAGAAAAGAGATGACTAAGCGGGGGGACAGGACATGCTTATGAAATTATGCCGGAGGTGAAGAGAGATGACAAAGACAAAATTTTCTCCCTCTCCCAAAATACTAGAACTCAAGGGGATCCAATCAAGCAGGTGGGCAGTAGGTTCAGGATGGACAAAAAGAAATACTTCTTTTCAGCTCCAGCCAGAGAGTGATTAAAATGCGGAATTCGCTGCAGTGAATAGCCACAGGAATAGACAGCTTTGAAAGGGGATTCAATGGATCCACGGAGGTCGGCCTCTGTGCCCTGTTACTGGCCCTCCAGAGGAACTGGTTGGCTGCTGTGTGAGGCAGGAGGCTGGACTAGAAGGACCTTCACTGGTCTGACCCAGCAGGGCTCTTCTGAGGTTCTTAAGGGTGAGAAAGAACGCTGACATTTCCTCTTCTACAACAATGAAAGGAACAGGAACCCCCTGGGCCTTCATCGCAACTGGTCTCTCTCTTCCTCTTTCTGACTTTCTTCTTTTTAATAACGAAAGGGGGGACGACAATGGTGTTACTACTGCTAGAGAGACTCATAGGTATTTGGGGCAGGCTGCCAACTCTCAGACTTTTGACCCCAATTTCAGGTTTTATTCTCCATCTCAGGGTCTTGAGGGGAATGACTTAGATGTCAGAATGAGGAACCTAGAAACTAAAGAGGAGGCTATTTTGTACAGTGATGCATTTGACAGCTGTTTTCCAGAGTTGTTTTTTTTTAATTCTCAGTATCTTTTCTTCTGTGTGGAAGAAAGGGAATGAGAGGGGGACACCAATATAAGCATCATGAATGCAGCTTGAAAATATGCAAGGATTCGGCAAGGAGACCCTAATCCTGTGCTGCTGAAGATCAGTTAGAAGATTTATTTATGTTTGTTTCTCAAAGCTTTTATATTCTGCCTTTCCCCTCGGTTTGAGGTGGCTTACAATAATAGTTTAAAACATCTCTGGCTAAAACCAAAGATAAAATAGCAAGCCCCAGATCCCTCATCCCTTGAAAGTTGCCTGTTATTCAAACCAATTGACAAATCCTGGCAAACAGGCAAGCCTTGCATCGCCTCCTAGAGAGCCAGTTTGGTGTAGTGGTTAAGAAAGCAGACTCTAATCTGGGAGAACAGGGTTTGATTCCCCACTCCTCCGCTTGCAGCCAGCTGGGTGACCTTTGGTCAATCACAAGTTCTCTCAGAGTTGTTCTCTCAAGAGCAGTTCTTGAAGAGTTCTCTCAGCTCCACCTACCTCACAGGGTGTCTGTTGTGGGGAGGGGAAGGGATTGTAAGCCACTCTGAGACTCCAATTGAAGGGCAGGGCATAAATCCAATCTCTTCTTCCTCTCTTCTTCTTCTTCTTCTCCTGAAGATCTCCAAGGAGGAGGGCCCCCTCACCTCTTCAAGGAGCCCCTTCCACAGAGCCAGGGTCATGATGGAAAAGAGCAAGTTGTGGAATGGACAAGACATGGCTGCCTGATAACCTCAGTTGGTCCACAAGGACATAGGGAAGGAGTCAGTCCTTCAGATATGTGGGTACCAGGTTGTGAAGGGCTTTAAAGGTCAAAACCAGCATCTTGAACTGATCTTGGAAACAGGCTGGCGGCCAATGTAGCTTTTTCAAGATGGGCAAGGTATGGTCCCAGCAGCTAGGCCCTGACAATAGTCAGGCTGCTACATTTTGGACCAGCTGAGTTTCTGGGTTATTTTCAAGAGCAGCCCCACATAGAGTGTGTTGCAGTAATCCAACTGTGAGTTTACAGAGGCATGGATCTGCGTGGCCAGATCAGCTGAGTCTACGTAATGAGAGGGTTGGCAAATCAGGTGCAGCTGACAGAGGGGGCCCTTGGCCACCAGGCCCACCTGCTTTTCAGACAGCAACACACACACACACACACACACCCAAGCTTTTAACCTGCTTGGAAAAATCCCAAATCACTCCACTTAGGACAGGTGGATTTAGTCCCTCTAAAATATCCACCTTCCCAATATGTTTAAAATGTTTTTTTTTTTAATTACAAATAAAATATCCACCTTCCCAACCAGTATTACCTTTGTCTGTCAGCATACAGTTATGTATTGCAGGCAAGATGACAGCCAGGTAATGTGTGTCAATTAGATCATCTTGATCTGAAGGTGACAGGAGTGGAGTCATGTGACTAGTCACTGGATCAGAGTGGCATCATACTCATAGGAGTCACAGTGAGTCAGCACTTCTCCACGTGATTGGTGCTTCATGGCATATATTCTGTGCACTCTGTATGTAATTCATCACTCTTATGAATGGGATTCCTTGCGAAGCACTTTGTTAGTCTGCCTGAGGAATTGGAGTCTACAAGCGCTACCCTGGACTGTATGTATATTACTGTAAATAAAACCACTGTATATAGTTCAGCACTAGCCTATTGTGGATTGCATTATTATCTGCGCTTCCACTACGCTGACATTGTCTTGTCTGAATTAAGCTTCAGTTTGCTTGAGAATGTTGTTGTTGTTTTTTTAAGCTTTCAAGGAAACTAAGCGGGCTTCATGTTCTGCTTCAACTGTCACCTCCTGTGAATAAAAAAATCTGTATGCATCGACAATGTTTTGCTTGCATGCACTGGCATACAGGCAGGCAGTGCTGTGGATCTCAGGAAGTGGAGGTGGCTGCAACTATCATAACTGCCCCCTCAGTACCAGGCAGTGTCTTCTATGGCATCTGGATGCAGTAGTAGTAGCAGCAGCAGCAGAAGCAATAGTAAATGTTTATTACATGTGGCCAAAGGCCATTACAAAGTACATCTAAATAAAACACAGATAAAATATAGGAAGAATAAAAACAATGATCAAGATAAGAGGCCACACAATTAAAATGCCATCATTGGTTTGGGTTGCTGAAAGGGTTGTGGAGGTGTGTTGCCTTTCACACTGAGCAGCAGGGTCTAAGCTCTTTGTTGTGTCACCAGCACTTAATAATAATAATAATAATAATAATAATAATAATAATAATAATAATAATAATAATAATAATAATAATAATAATATACTTTATTGTCATTGTACATAGTACAACGAAATTAAAAGTGCAAACATTTCAGTGATCTACCACAATAATCATGCGTGCTCACACAGCCATTCACAACTGCTTCATAGCTCCCCTAAAGTTCACATAGCAACTAAACCACTGATGTCCCCAATTCCAATCTCATGCAGCATTTAGGGCAATAATGGCTCTTGGATAAAAACTGTTTTTTAATCTATTTGTCCTTGTTTTAATTGTCCTGTATCTTCTGCCCGAAGGCAGCAATTCAAACAAGGAGTGTTCAGGGTGTGATGAGTCCTGCAAAATGTTCTTTGCCTTTTTTAAGCATTGAGAACTGTACAGTTGTTCCAGGGATGGGAGAGGGCAGCCAATGATCTCCTGAGCTGTGGTGGTAACTCTCTGGAGGGAGAGGAAGCTTGGCACTTCTTGGCACAGTTTTACCTTCATGCAAGGATAAACAAAGCCAGGGATGATGTTGGCTAAGTTTGGAGCCAGGGCAGGGTTGCCCACAACACCTGAGGCCATAAGAGACACACTTAAAAACAACAATGCTTTAAAAATGTCTAGTAGTGACGGAAAGTGCTGTGAAGTTGCAGATCTGGTGGGTTTAAATGTCTGGGAGCCATTTAACCCTCCAATTTTGCTGCCCACCTCTTCGGCGAGGGGTGAGGGAAAATACCCAGAGGGTTAATTATGGGGATGAAGTGCTTCCTGGGGGCATTTCACCCCCTCCTTTTTGCTGGCTGCGGCTTTCCTCAGAAAGGCATTTCATCCCTTCCATTTAAGCCTTCCTTTATGCTCCCTGTGGCTTTTCATGGGGTGCATAAAACAGGGCCCTTCAAACTCATTTTCTGCTCCCTGCAGAAAGGTGCAGAAAGCGGCAGTGGTTTAAAAGGCTCAAAACCATTTAAACCCTGTTTTCTGCTGCTCGGGAAAAGCCAACAGGAGCTGAAAGCAATTTAAATCAAGCAGCTGAGTTGTGGGGCTCAGCTGTTTCTCATGAAGGGCAGAAAGCCGGAGTAAACCTCTCCTTTCTGCTCTTCACAAACCGTCATGAGCCACCATGAATTGTGCCTAAATTCATCGTACTTCATTGCAGTTCTTCAGTTCATGAACTTTTGTTCATGACCCACAAACAGGCCAAAATTTGTGATGAACTTTAGGTTCATCAACTGGTCATGCCCATCCTTAGTGGGCTCCTGTCATGAGGGTTTAGCTTTCAAGTTCTGATGGGATCAAGCTAGTCTGCGCTGTCCAGATCTGGGTTTAATAACGTATAGTAAAGGTAAAGGTTCCCTTGCTCGAAAGCCAGTCGAATCCGACTCTAGGGTTGCGGTGCTCATCTCCGTTTCAAAGCCGAAGAGCCAGCGCTGTCCAAAGACGTTTCTGTGGTCATGTGGCCGGCATGACTAAACACCAAGGCGCACAGAACGCTGTTACCTTCCCACCGAAGTGGTACCTATTTATCTACTTGCAATTTCTTGCTTTCGAACTGCTAGGTTGGCAGGAGCTGGAACTAGAGACGGGGGCTCACTCCGTCATGCGGCACTCTCGGGTCTCGAACTGCTGAACTACTGACCTTCCACAGCCTGCAGTTCAGCGTCTTAACCACTTGAGCCACCGCAGTATACTGGCCACAAATACAATCCAGTTTAGCCCATGTATAATATCTTGTGTTCAGCCCATATATGGGTTGTGGCCACGCTGGGGACTTTGCGCCATGTGGCTTTCCCTCTATTTGTGGCAGTTTAAATAGTTGTGGGAAGTGTTGATCAGACATCCTACCCTGAACCAGCTTCAACATGCACCGGCCCCGTGGTCAGTCATTCCGATTATTTCAGCATCTTTTTTTTTTATCTTTCATCCACGTGCATAAGAGTGTATCCAAAACCTCGGCTCCTTTTTGACAGCTCCGCAATCCCTCTGCCAAGTGCCCTGGCCCCTCTCAGCCTCCTTCCCTTCACCTCTCTTCCTTGGAATACATGGGGAGGGGCAAAGTGCAGATTTACATGAGAGTAGTCCCATTGACTTCAGTGCATTTACCCTTGTGTCAGTCATGGGATGCTCTCAAACAGCAACTCTGATGCAGAAACAGGAGGGGGGGGTGTTGCTCAAAAACAGCTCCCCAGGGACTCCCGATCCAGATTGACCACTTGGCTGCAGTGACTGACAACGGCAGGGGCGATTATGCGCTTATATGCAAATAGCTACCTGATCCAAAAAAACACACATAGGCTGTGGTCACATGGCAAGCCTATAGCACTTTGTTCCTGCTATATTTTTGATCAGGGATAGTCTTTGTGGGTTGGGATGATCACACATCCCTCCCCAAACCGTTTCTATCGCTCAATGAAGCTTCAGGCACCATCCAGATAGCAACTCTCAGCCGTGAATGCTCAGTGGAGCTTCTATGGACAGCCGTGGTATAGCACTGATTATCCAATGAAGGGGACACCCCACTTGTGAGTGTGTCCCCCACCCCGCCAGTCTGCTCCAGTGCTGGGGGAGGTGGGCTCTGGGCTCAGCGGGGCACATCTACTGCAGCCCAAATGAGGTGAAGAAGGAACACACGCAGTGGCAGGGAGCGAGGGAAGAGAACCACCTTCAGAATGCTCCTTGGGGGTGTCGCAGCCCCCTCCCACTTTGCTCCAAGCCCACTGATGATCACGTTGAGTCTCCCAGCAACCTACCTTCCCTCACGGTAACTGGGGGAGGGAGACAAGTGATGGTTCCCTCTCAGTGTTTGGGGAGGGAGGAGATCAGCTTTGGAGACGAGAGGGGAAAGAGTCGGCTTCTCTGCCCCCTTCCTGGCACCACGTGAAGAGAGGGGGTGGAAAACAGGATTTGTTTTTGGTGAAAGTGCGCAGGATTGGGGAGGGGGGGCAGTAGTGGGCACTGGAGTGGGATGGATCAGACCTGGCAGAGAAGGAAGTCCATGGGCCAGAGGAGCCTCGCTGGAAACCAAGAAACCCAGGACCAATGGGGGGGGGCACAGGAGAAAGGAGAGGAAGAAGTCTATGTGCGCTTGAATGTTCATGCGATGAATGCATTCAGTGCAGGATTGCTCATGCGCCCAAAGGAGGAAGCTGGGGGGGGGAACCTCATTGTGCGAAGGATGGTCAGATGACCTAATCGCAATCATTGCATGAGAGATGGCTCTCCAGATTGGTGAAATCGCATATTCAAAGCACAAATACCCAGGAAGTACTTGATTTTCCTGGTGTCGGAAAACTCGCAAGGGAACTGAGAGGACTGCGCAACTGAGCCACTTCGGTGCAGGAGGTGGAGGCAGTGTCTGATCAGCAATTTGAAATGCAAGAGAGAACAGCGTTGAAACCAGGGCTCTTTTTGCAGCAAGAACTCCTTTGCATATTAGGCGACACACCCCTAATGTAGCCAGTCCTCCAAGAGCTGACAGTAGCCCCTGTGAGAAGAGCTCTGTAAGCTCTTAGAGGATTGGCTACATTAGGGGGGTGTTGCCTAATATGCAAAGGAGTTCCTGCTACAAAAAGGGCCCTGGGTGAAACCCAATCAAAATGACCATGTGACCATGCCATACCCACCCAAGGAGATGGAAACGGAAGGGAAGATTCAGACTTCCCAAATGGCTTGATTTTGCAACATGGAGGTTCAAAACTGGGAAATGTGGGGTGGAAATGTTGGCATACGTAAAGACCAGACTTTCCCCAGTGTTGGCAAACTCCACTTCCAGGATGCGCTGGACCCAGGTGCTGACGACTGGGGCATGGAAGGCAGATGTTGTTGTCTGATCATGCTCTTTACATCTTGGCACAACCTGCTTGTGTGACCACAGCCATGCTGTCTTCAGAGCTTCACGTCTCTGGGTCCAACTCATCTCATAGCTGGGTTGGGAAATTTCTGGAGATTTGCAGTGGTGCCTGGGGAGGGTGGGCTGCGGGGAAGGGAGGATCCTGAGATGCATCTGATGCCACAGAAGAGTCCACCCTCCAGAGCAGCTGTTTTCTCCGGGGCAACCGATCTCTGAAGTCGAGAGGCCAGCTGTAATTCCAGGGGATCTCCAAGCCTCACTTGGAGGTTGGCAACCCTGCCTCCCAGAGTTGTAGGCTCAGCTGGAAGTAGGAAATATCTACACATACATGAGCTCTCAGAAACATGGGTGGGAGGGGAGATGCCCAGAAGACCCCTCCCCCTTGCATTTGTGCTGATGAGAGAACAGCAAGGGTTTGGGCCGTGTTCTGGGGGGGAGCAGGCTGCCAGTGGTTGTCTGCAGTCGTATTCTGCCACACAAGAAGAACTTAACTCAGACTTCACTTGAGAGAATTACACATCATTGACTTCAGGGATAGTCTTGACTGAACTGAGGCTGCAGCCAGGGCCTGCCCCAGGAGTCTGTTCCTGGCAGGCAAATCAATGAAAGCTGAAGGTCAGCAGGATTGAGGAGGCAGGAATTGGTGCTCTGGGAGATTAAACAAATCTGGGCAGTGTCAGAGCAGAAACCGTCGTTTGAATGTAATGGGGCAGTGGCCGTATTTCAGACCCCTGAGCGGGTGTTGGAAAATTAAAATTTTACTAGGCTCAGTGGTGGGGTTTGTCGGCTTATGGGATGGCAGGGCGTGCCCCTCCCCCCAGTGTGCCCATGCCACAGAGGAATGGCACAGCTGAAACACTAAGGAATAGTTTGCACTGAGGGATTCAACTTGCCCCAGCTGTGCTACTGCAGCCTGCATGTGGGGCAGGGTTGCCAGGTCTGGGGGGGTGGAATCTGGATTTCTGGGGGGGGGGAGCCTGGGGAGGCTGAGTTTTGTGGAGGAGAGGGAGCTCCCCCCCTCCAAAGCAGCAGCCGTTTTCTCCAGGGGAACCGATCTCTGTTGTCTGGAGTTCCGTTGTAATAGTGTGAGGTCTCCAGGCCCCATCTGCAAGTTGGCATCCCTATGGAGACTCTCATTACTGAATTTCCCTCCATTTAAAAGACCTGCATGTAGAATACTAGAATGTCAGGAAGAACAGAAAGCTAGATCCTTTGGCCCTGACTTTTCATTCTCTAAATTCAGGGCACTTAAAAAAAAAATATTTTAATGTTATGTTTTGGAAGGATGGAACATGAGCCCCTGGCTTGTAATCTGAAATGATAACAGCACAGACACAAGTACAGTAGCCAGCTCTGAGCTGGGAAATTCCTGAAGATTTGGGGGCAGATGTTGTGTAGGGCAGGGTTCGAAGAACACAGCCTTATGAACCTAGCTGACCACTGTGGTCATTTTCAGAAGGCCTTCTTTGGGTGCCCCTGCCTTCTGAGATTAGGTGGGTGACAGCCCGGTACAGGGCCTTCTCAGTAGTAGCACCAAAAACTCTGACACTTTCTCCCCAGGGAGATTTGCCTGCCCCCTTCTGCTACTGTCTTTCACTAGTGGCTAAAGACTTATGCTGCCTCCTTCCTCCCGAACATTTTAACTCTTCTTTTTATCTCTTATGCTTATTTTAAGCTCTGGTTTTAATCTGCTTTCATGATGCATTTGTGTCTTGGTTTTAATGGCTTTTAAGATGAGATGGTGGCCCTATGAAGGCAGAGCAGTGGGGTAAAATCTTGGTAATAACAAGAATGCATTCTTAAGCTGCTAAAAAGATGCAGGCATTGCAGACCTGATGGTTATTTTATGGGGCTCTTAAACAGGATTGTTGTTATTTAAAGAGATGCTGGAACTCTCAAGGGGAAAATGAAGTTTTCAATATGTATACTGAAAACTCATGAACTTTTCAACATTTTAAAAAGATTTATTTATTTATTTATTTGTTAGTTTGTTTGTGTTTGTTTTCTTAAATTTCTACCCTGTCCTCCCAGCCAAGGCTGGCTTAGGGCGGCTTACATAAAATCAGCATATATTTGCAATAAAACAATTAAAACAATGTTAAAACTTGTTAACAATAACACAGTCGGTGCTAGTATTGTTGTTGCTGGGTTGGCGAAGGCTACTATATTAGTTCTTTCTTCCCATAACCGGCTTTTAGGTCTACTTCCAAAGTCTTTCAGGTGGTGGGCCCAGGCTGATGTTATAAATTCCAGGGCTTCCTATCCTTCAACAACTAGTTGTTAATAAAGCTGAGTGGTGGCGGCAGCTCCAAAAGCCTGGCGGAAGAGCTCCGTTTTTGTCGAAAAGGTTCCAGAACTCCATTTTGGTGCATTCCCCCAGGAAAAAGCCCTGCTCTTGAACTAGGGTTGCCAAGTCCATCTTCGCCCGCAGCGGGGGACTTTGGGGGCCGTTCCTGGAGGGGGCGGGGCATCCCTGAAGTGATGACGTCACATTGGGGATGTCCGCTCCCCCCCCAGCCGTGCGCCCCTTGCGTGCGGGGAAATGCTGTGCAGAGAGCTGGCATTTCCCCGCTCACCCGAATGCCAGCTCCATTTAAGCACAGGCAGCCTTCCCTGTGTGCTCGATCTTGAGCGGAGATTGGGCTTGCGAGGAAATGCCAGCTTCCTGCACTGTCCCTTTAAGAGCAGTTTCCAGGCACCCCGATCTCTGCTCGAGATCCAGCATGGAAGGCTGCCTTTGAAGCTGGCATTCAGGTGAGCGGGGAACGCCAGCTCTGTGCATTTAAAGGGAGGCCTTCAAGAGAGAAGGGAGAGGGGTGGCTGGCGGCGGATAGAACCCCCCAAAGCGGGGAGCACCGCCAAACCGGGGGTTTGGCAACCCTATCTTGAACACCATTGAGTCTGTTCTGTAGCTTCATCTGACCTAGGGATCCTCTGATTTGGCCCCTCGTGACATTCAGTTGGTTGGCTGGGGGAGGACTTACCAACAGCACCCATCATATCACTGGATGCATGGACACTCTGGTATTTGGGCAAAAACTCTATGGTAAGAGTGGACTAGGCCTCAGTTTAGTGCTGGGAAGTCCCCCCCACTCCCCGCCCCCTGGCAGTTGCCAGGGGTACCCAGCAAACCTAGTCACACAACACACACGCACGTGCCAAACTCTGCCTTATGAAGTTGTCTTATGGCTGCAGCAGATACTTCCACTGAGTATGAAGAATGAGTTCTGTCGACATTGTACATCTGCAGATAAAAGCCACAAGGGAAAGGAATGACACTTACTAGAGTTATATAAATATGTGATTTATTTTAGAGGGACAAATGAGGATTTTGTATTCCTGACAGAGCTTGCTTTTGTATGATGTCTCCAGGAGATAATGCTCTCCGGTTTGTAGTGTGATCTTAGCCGCTTCTCTTCAGTGGATAGCAGACATTTTCAGAGCCAGCGATGGAATTCAAGAAAGGCATTTAGCAGGAAAGGAAGCAATTACAGGCGGATTAGTAAAGTGGGGTTGTACAAAAGAGCCTTTGCAAGCATGTGATAAGGCTTGGTCACGGGGCATGTGCGGCTGGTTGGTTGACATCCCCGCTTGGCGGTTTGTGGTGGTGAATGAGCTTTGCACACTATATTGATGTGGTTTGGGATTAACTGTTTCCAAGTCCACTTTGAGTACAGCAGGAAAGCAAGTCAGGAATCATTTTAATCAATCAATCAATCAATGCCTGGGAAGTTCATATTGTGTCAAAGTGGTTTGTTCTGATATGGTTCATAGCACTGAATAAGTTTTAGAGCAGGGTGTGGAACTCATTTGTTATGAGGGCCGGATCTGGCATAAACGAGACCTTGTCACGTGTGCCATAAAATGCAATGCCAGGGAGCGGAGATATAAACTTTATAAAGGACAGAAACACAAAGTTTTTAAAAAACTTAAAATAAAAACATGCTTAAAACATCAGCGCTCTTGCAATATTTTGTTTATTTAAACAGTGTCTGATAACTGGCACCTTTTGCTCTGAATTATTGCATCAAAATGTCTGTGCTGTTGCAATCTTGAGTATGCTGTTCAGGTGTGTATCTGTAAGATGCAAACCTACAATGATGATGCAGCAGCAGCAGAACTGGAAGAAGAAGCAGAAGACAGCCAGTCCCACTGCAGGCCTGATAGAAGCCCTCTGGCCTAATCTGGCCTAATCTGGCCCCCAGGCAGAATGTTTGACACCCCTGTTTTAGAAGGAAATTTTTACTCTTGAAAGCTCTTACTGTGAAAATCTTGTTGATCTATAAGATGTGAAGCCAACTTTCGGCCCATTAACAGCTCTGCTGGGCTCCTCCCAGTGGCAGAGCAGCACATGATATGCTGCCTCAGCAGGAAAGAGTCTATCTTTTGGCTCCAATCCCCACAACTCAGGCGCCCAAATGACTCCTTCGCCATCCGAACCAACCGCTCGGCCTGGCTGTTGGAGGCCGGATGGAATGGGGCTGAAGTCACATGGTGAATGAGGTTGTCCCTCAGAAAGCCCTCAAACTCAGCTGACACAAACTGTGGCCCATTGTCCAAGACCAAGCAGTCTGGCAGCCCATGCATTGCAAACAGTTTTCAGAGGGCGTTGATCACTGCTCCCGACCCAGTTGACCTCATGTTTACAATTTCCAACCATTTGGAATACGCGTCAACACAAATCAAAAACATTTGCCCTTGGTAAGGGCCCACAAAATCAATGTGGAGGCAGGACCATGGCCTCCTAGACTTCTCCCATGGCTGAATGGGAGCCTGAGGTGGTTCTGGGCGAGATTGTTGGCAACACATACAGTTCTTAACCCACACCTCTATGTCTGCATCCAGATTGGGGCTACCACACATACCCACAGGAGAGGGCCTTCATGTGCACCATGCCCGGATGGCCAGCATGTAAGGCCTCCAACACTCTCTCCCTCAGCTTAGAGGGAATCACCACCCGACTCCCCCAAAGCAGACAACCTTTTGCCACTGACAGTTCATTTTGGTGCAAAATGAAAGGTTTAAACTCTGGCTCCATTTTTCCTGCCAGCCACCCCCTCCACGCCCAATTGAGAACATGGGCAAGCACAGGATCTTTTGCCGACACGGTGGCAATGTCTGAGGAGGTGACTGGAGCCTCCGGGAGTTCCTCCAAGGCCAAAATGTCCAAGTCCTCAGCACCGTCAGAGACTGCAGGCGGTGCAGGGCAACGGCTGAGGGCATCCGCGTGCCCGATAGCCTTTCCAGGCCGGTGTTCAAGTTCAAAGTCATAGGCGGACAGGAAAACTGCCCACCTTAGCACACTCGGTGAGAGGATATTCGGAGTCTGCCGGTCCGGCGAAAATATGCCCAGAAGCAGTTGATGATCAGTCACAAGGAGGAACTGTCGCCCATATACAAAGTCATGGAATTTTTTAACTCCAGCAATTAGGGCGAGGCCCTCGCTGTTGATCTGGGCATAGTTTTTCTCCGCTGCAGTGAGGGACCACGAGTAGAAAGCGATTGGTGCCTTGGTGATGTCTGGCATTAGATGACTTAACACGGCACCCACCCCAAAAGGGGACACGTCAGTGGCCAACACGAGCAGTTTGTCCTCATCAAAGTCCGTAAGCACTGCATCCAACAAAAGTAGGTCTTTTATTGCTGCAAACGTTCGCCTCTGCCGTTCGCCCCACTCCCACTTTGCATTTTTGTGGAGCAGTGCGTGCAGGGGCTTTGCCACTGAAGCCTTGTGTGGCAGGAACAAGTCATAAAAATTCACTGTGCCCAAGAACGACTGGAGGTCCTTCTTGGACTTAGGCGGGGGTGCGCTCTTGATGGCAGTGACCTTATCCAGTGTAGGGTGGACCCCATTTGCATCAATGAGGAACCCCAAGAACTCAACCTTGTCTACACCGACAATGCATTTGGACCTTTTCACCCGCAGCCCAGCGCCTTTAAAATGGTTTAACACTGCTCTCAGTTGAGCCATTAGTTCACATTTGTCTGTGCCAGCTATCAAAACATCATCGAAATAGGGCACAACACCGGGTAGCCCACGCAGGAGCCCCTCCATTAGCCCTTGAAAAATGCCCGGGGTGACATTGACGCCAAATTGCAAGCGTTTTACCTTAAAAGCCCCTTTGTGGGTCACAATCGTTTGGGCTTCAGCAGTTGCGTCATCCACGGGCAACTGCTGATAAGCTTGAGGTAGGTCAAGCTTGGTGAAAACCTTTCCTCCTCCCAGTGATGCCAACACGTGACTGATCACAGGCACTGGGTAGGAGTGTTGCTGCAGGGCTTTGTTGACAGTACATTTATAATCGGCACAGATACGAATTGAGCCGTTGGCCTTGACAGGCGTTACAATGGGAGTTTCCCATTTATCATAGGGCACCGGTTCAAGGATACCCTGTTTAACTGGTTTGTCTAATTCAGACTCAATTTTTGCTTTTAAGGCAAGTGGTACCTTCCTATACTTCAGCCGTATTGGATGTACTGAAGGGTCTAAATCAAAAGAAACCAGGGGGGCGGTGTACATGCCAAGCCCCTCCCCAAACACATCAGGAAACTCGCTATACAATGAGTCCCTTTTATTTTCACATATTTGCTTAACACCAGTAATAGCGATATCCAATGCCTCAAACCAATCAAGGCCCAACAGACTGACCCTCTCACCCTCTGCAACCAGGAGAGACAGCTCAGCCTTCCAATCCTTGAACTCAACTTGGAAGGTCGCCTTTCCTGCCAACGGAATGTGCCTTCCTTGGAAGTCAGTCAGGTGGGTCGAAACTGGTGACAACCAGCGGCGACTTCATCTCGGGAACAAGCGCTGCCACATCTGTGTAGAGATGACCATGACAGACAATCCAGAGTCCACCTCCATCGTGCAGGGCACGCCATCCAGACGAAGCATGACGTGGATCTTCCGGCTGGGCTTGTCCCCGGTTGCCAGGACCGTCGATGGGCAGCAGCAGGTGTTGGTCTGATGACAGTCGGACGTCTTGTCGCTGTCTCGGGGCTGAACCTTGGGGTCTGCACGTTGTGAAGACGGTGGAGATTTCCTGGCCACTCGACAAACTCAAGCAATATTCAAGACTAGCCAGAGAAATTCTGCTCAGAAATACAGACAGCTAGTTTTCTTGAGTATTGGTGGATGCCTATACAAATATCCTATCCAGTTTGACCTGGTTACGTGCCTCACATCCTGTATATACTGGCAGGACTTCAAAGCAGCCTTATTATCAATTTACACTTCCAACTCAATGACAAGTCTATAATAACAGGAGATTTTCTGATATATGATGTATTTGTGGATACATTTGTATATGGCTATTATCAGACGTTTATTCATCAGAAGCTAAAAGCTTATCACACCGCTGAGGAAGGCAGGAGTCAAAAGGCATTCAGTGTTCCATCTAATTCTTTGTCCAACTGAATGTGTGTTACGTGGTGATTGCTCCAGGTGGATTAATTTAATGGTGTATTTGCCGTATTGGTAAAGGGACTTCTGTACATTAGAAGCAATTATGTGGTCTATTGATTATTATTTTAATGTGATTAATGGATGATTAAAATTAATCTTTGGTTTTGTTTTTCATTGGCACATCATCTTGAGGCTTGTTGACTTAACCCTGTTGTTTATTGGGTCAACCTAAAGGAAAACGAGGCAGCGGCAGATGAACACGTGGGGAAAAGACCCCAATGATCACAGAGCAGCAGAATAAAATTCAAGTTCTGCGGCACCTTTAAGGCCAGTGAAGTTTTATTCGAGGTGTACATATAAGCTTTCAGGTACATGCACAGGAAGCTCACACCTTGGATCAAACTTCGTTGGCCTTAAACGTGCCCCCACTGGACTCTAATTTTGGTCTGTTGCTTCAGACTAACATGGCGACTCTCCTGAATCTATCTTCATGGGAAGCCCAGCAGCAGAGAAGTATAATAACAGAAGACCAGTGCTTGCAATAGCCTCATGGGTGATAGCACCACCCTGAAACAAGTCAACCTCTCTTCCCCCCCACCCTGATCTCCCCCAGGGCATCTTTCTTAGGCTTCTACACTGCAGGTTTTGAGCCTGCATTCTTAATCAGCCATCTTTAACTTTAGGAGGGGTAATATACCCAAGGCTCTCCCAGTGTTGGCCAATCAGCTTCTGTCTCCTGTGCCTATTAAAGGCACGTCACTCATGGCATTTGAGTGGGGAAAGGCACAGAGGAGACTTGTGGAACACTAGAGTTGCCAACCTCCAGGAGGCACCTGGAGATCCCCTGCTATTACAATTGACCTCCCGATGACCAAGATTAATTCCCCTGGAGAAAACAGATGCTTTGGAAGGTGGCCTCTATGGTCCCTGCCCCCAACTCCCACCCACCCCAGGCTCCATTTCTAATATCTCCAGGTAGTTCCCAACTCACAGTTGGCAACCCCATGGCACACTGCCAGACTCCTTGGAAGAATCTTCCATGTTTCCACTTGTCAAGATTTTGGTTTTGCTTCTCTTCGTTTTGCTTCACTGCTTACCTTGCCATGTATTAGAGGGGAGGGAACTCCTGAGGGGAGTGTGTGTGGGTCGACTGCTTGCCTGTAGTTGCCATAACCAGGGCTATTTTGGGGCAGGAACACGCAGGAATGGAGTTCTGGCAGGCTTCAGAATTGGCCATGCCCACTACAGCCGAAACATCTGCGAGTGTGGTTACAGAGGGAAGGCCTGGAGAGCGACCCCCTCCCCCCCGGCAACTCCAAGGCAGGCGGGCCAGGGGGGCCCTGGAAGGATTTAAATGCCTCCCTGTGCCTTCCCTGGCCTGTCCAAGGGCTGGCTTGCCTGGGCTTCCTGTAGCTGCGGGGCGCCTGGGCAAGCCAAGGGAATTGAGTTTCTGCTGTTGAGTGTGGCCTGTTATGCTAATGAGTTCCTGCTGGGCTTTTTCTACAAAAAAAGCCCTGGCCATAACCATTTCTCAAGTTGCACCCCTCTGCCTGTTCTCATGGGATTTTGCCAGGCTAGAATAGATACAACACTGTATATCCATCAGGGCTGTCAGAGTAACGCTAGGGGCCGAATGCTGACATATGAATGGGGTGTGGGGTGCATTGGGTTTTACCTATAACCTCTGAATCTTGCATGCTTTCTTTAGTCCTGACAAAGATCCAGTTCCTGTAGTAAGCATATCTCTAATGAAGCATCACTGCCAAAAGTGTTGTGGAGAGTGTCTTAACTGGGGATCTGACACCACTACAACTGTTTGATTTAAATTGTACTGTAAACTGCCTAGAGCATTTTATGAGGAAAGGCAGTTGAGAAATAAATAAAATGGTGTCCACCATGTAATGAAAAAAACGGAGATAAAGCATACTCTTTCACTTTTTATGAATTGTTATAAGTGCCCTTCTGTTTCTCTGTATTAAGGCATTCTGTAAATTAATATATGCAATAAACATGGGAAAATGGTACCCAGCAGCTGTAACAATATAATGTTTAATTAGATACCTGCAAATTTAGGGCAAGCAGGATCTGCTGCCTTGGATGGATTCTTCGTTTTGCCTAACAACAGGGATGAGCCTAAGCGGGACCCCCCCAATTCCTCTTCAAAATTTCATCTGCTCTGGTCAAGCTGACTACAGTGCCCATTGTGTGCCTCTGCGTCCTGCCTTTCTTCTTTACAACACCCTTCCTACCTTCTGCCTGGGAAACAAGGACTCCGAGATCTCCTTTCCGACTTCTATCTGATGAAGGGAGCTTTGGCTCTCAGAAGCTTTTACATCAAAATATCTTGACAGTCTCTAAGGTGCTGCTGGACTCGGATCTCACCAGTTGCCCTCTGAAATGATCAATATTGCCTTGACTCCTGTTCTGAATTAGAACTCAGACAACTTGCAGGGCAAATTCCACAAGCATGCTTGCACCTCCCATTGTTGGAAAAAGCACACCAGGGTATGTGTGTGTGAGAGAGAGAGGGAATGTATCCCATGTTGCAACTATGCCAAAGCCTCCTGCTTTGCTGTGCAGCAATTCAGGGACCATGTGCGTGCATATGTGCATTTGCACATGCATATGTGTTCAGGGACCAAACCAACACAGCATGACCCGTGATATGGCAACACAGGGAGAGTCAGCCTGGATCCATATTTGCATATCCATTCAAATGTACAGTGAAGAGCTGATGCCGCCTGTTCATTCAGTATTGCTCTTGAAGGATTTGAAAATGAATTCTTACGTTTGCCCAAGCGAGGGATGTTTGAATGTCTGCTGGTTCACTGGGTGTCAGGTGGCAGCCAGCTTTTCACCAATGATCTGGCTGTCTGCAAGAAATTATTTTTTTTAAAAAAATAACTTTTTTATTTTATATAACAGACATACAAAGACAAACATGCAGAAATGGGGAATTTTGTTTACATCATTTGATCTATTTGATGCCCTCATACAGTATCTATATATTTTCATTACTATTTTTGCCTTGTAGATTACTCATATACCTTTTGCGTATAGTTAAAAATATAGCTTTTATTTCAGTTTGGTGGTATTCTTCTATCTGGTACTCTTCTATCCATTTATAAAATCTTGACCAAGTGTCTTCAACATCTTCTTTGTTATGTCCTCTCAGAATTAAGGTTAATTTGTCCATCTCTGCTGTTTCCAATATTATAGTTATAGCTCCTTCCTTTGAAGGAATTTCATTTTTTCTTCAATACTTGGCATATACTGTTCTTGCTGCTATTACTACATGTATAATAAGATAAAAGACTTCTTGTTTACAATTTTCTGGTATTATATTCAATAAAAAGAGTTCTGGTGTATATGGTATCATATTTTTAACACTTTTCGTACCAGTTCATGTATCCAGGACCAACTTTTTTTAACTTTATCACAAGTCCACCACATATGGAAAAAGGAACCAACATTTTTTGACATTTCCAACATTCATTAGATATGTCAGGATAGAATTTAGTTAGCTTATCTGAAGTAATATACCACCTATAAAACATTTTATAAATATTTTCTTTATATGCAGTCACTTTTGTAATCTTTGCATTTGTTTCCATACACTTAACCACTGATCTATATCAATATTATGACCACCATTTTGTGCCCATTTAACAATAGAATTTTTAACTATTTCATCTTGTGTTTTATCTTCTAACATTATGTACAATCTCTTAATCAGTTTATTATAAGCATGCAATAATACCTTATCCATTTCTGTTATAAACCCTCTGGTTTGTCTTTAGCAAATCTAGACTCTATTTGTACACTTTCCCACCAACTTAGATTGATTTCTTGTTCTTTTTCTGTTAATTTTAGTTCATTTTCATTGTCCAGTAGATCTTCATGTCTCAGCAGCTTCTTTTTTGAAATAAATTGGGATTTGTAAAAGCTTCAAGTGGTGAGACCCATTTGGGAGTTTTAGTGTAAAAATTTTTTTATACTTTCTCATACTTTCAGTAATGACTTCTTAACAATATGCTGTTTAAAATATTTATGACTATCTGATTTTTCATATCATAAAAATGCATGCCAGCCCAATAGTAAGTCATGTCCTTCTAAAACTAATAATCTGGTATTTTCTGGTATAATCCATTCTTTTAACCACATCAAGGTTGCTGCTCTATAGTATAGGAGCCAGTTAGATAAAGCAAAACCAGCTCTTTCTTTTGCACCTTGTAAAGACTTCATCTTTATTCCTGGTTTCTTATTTTGCCATATGAACTTTGTCATCATTTTATCAAGATCTTTAAAATATTTCTAGTTTTGGAGAACTGGAATTGTTTGAAACAAAAATATCAGTCTTGGTAAGATGTTCATCTTTACTGTAGCTATTCTGCCCATCAAAGATATTTGTAACTTTTTTCATTTACCCAGATCTTTTTTGGATTTTTGCATAAGTTCCAGATACTGGTCTTTCATCAGAGAGCCATATCTATTTGTTATGTTTATCCCTAAATTTTTCACTCTTTTTTGTACTTCAAGACATGATTTCTCTTCTAGCTGCTGGATTTGATCTTTAGTCATATTTTTATTAACATTTTCATTTTAGTCAAATTGATCTTCAATCTTAACCTGTAATTGAATCAAATGGGTTTTCTAGAATAAATACCAGGTCTTCTGCAAACTCTTGTAATTTGTATTCCTCTCTTCTTACTTTAAGTCCTCTGATGTGTCTATCTTTTCTTATAGTGTCATTCAGGACATCTAATATCAGTATGAACAGTAATGGTGACAGTGGGCAACCTTGTCTAGTTTCTTCTTGTATTTCAACACTTTGTGATAAATCTCCATTAATAAGAATCTTTGCATGTTGTTTGGTATATATTGCTTTAACCATTGTAAAAAATTCTTCACCACATTGTGAATCTGCCAATTGTTCCAACATAAAACTCCAACTGACCTTGTCAAATGCTTTTTTAGCATCAAGAAAGATCAAAGCCACTGGTTTTTCTGGGTGTGCTTCAAAATATTCAATTATATTCAGGATTTTTCTAACATTATTTCTGAGTTGTCTTTTTGATCAAAATGCTGCTTGATCTTGATGAATTATCTGTATCAGTATTTTCTTCAGTCTTGTAGCTAAAATAGAAGCAAATTTTATAATCTATATTTAGTAGTGAAATTGGTCTATAATTTTTAATTTCTTTCTCATCTGAATTTGGTTTATGTATCAGTGTTATAAGTGCTTCATTCCAAGTTTCTAGTATTTTGCCTTGTGCTCTTTTGTTCTGTATTACATACTTTAAAGGTAATGTCACTTGATCTTCAAATACATGGTAGAATTCTGCCGGTGTCCGTCCCCCCTTTTTAAACACTTCTATAATTTCACACATTATTTGATTATTTAATTTTTTTTTGTTCTTCAGTAAATTTTTTAATTTGTACTTCTTCAAGTCATCTTTAATCTCCTCTGTTGTAGCTTCTCTTCTTTAATATAACTTGCTATAAAATGTCTCAATTTTTTTTTTTAATTTTTGGGTGTATTTTTTTCTTCTCCTTCACTGTCTTTTAAGATTTTTATAGTTCTCTTTTCTTTTCCTTTTCATAATTTATATGCTAACCATCTAGTTGGTTTATTAGCATTTTCAAAATAATTTTGTTTTGCATAAGTAATCTTTTTAGCTATTTCCTCTTTCAAGATACAATTCATTTGATGTTGTAATAGTTTTAATTTCACTCTTAGATGTTCAGCTGAGGAATCTTGTTTCAAATTTTCATCCTGCATCTTAATTTGTTCTGTAATTTGGAAAAAAACTTTTCTGATCTTCTTCGTGGTCTCTGTGCATCACACCTATGGGATCTAGTGCACCTGCGCTGATCTGATCAGTGTTGTACAAAGCTCACAATGGGATTTTCACACCTCCACCCTGGGCCTGTGCGGGAACCCCTACCATGCATGCCCAAGGGGTGGGACATGGACATCCCACCAATTCTCTTCTGACCGCCATGCTGTTTGCAGCTCTTTCATTGGTCGGTGTATGAGAATTTCTCCTCACAGTAGGGATTGCTTCAAAACCATTTTTTCTTCAGTTCTTTTTCACCTTTTTCATTTCTTTTGTTGATTTCTGCCACACGGGACATTTTGGACTGTTTCTTCCAACTTCTCTGTGGTTTTTGGACCCAGTCCCTCCACACACACCTTATGACCTTTGGCAGAAGTCATTTTATGGAGAAGAAGTGGGGGTGTTTTAAGAGGTGTGCTTCCTGAGGCAGCAAATTAGCCCCTCGAGACAAGCAAACTCACTGCATAATCTGTCTTGGCACTAAATTCTCCAATCAGATGCACAAAAACAGGGCTGCAAGGCTTAAGGTCACCCTCTGGGAGTCTGCTCTCACCCCTCCATTGTCTCCCATGGATGTAGACCAGTCTACCTCAAAGCCTTCCATGTCGTCAATGTTGGTACCGAAGGACCAACCGGTGCTTTTGATACTGAAGCCACCTCAACCGGGCAAATTGGCATCCAACACGGGGCTCACCCCTAATAAGGGCAATTCCAAACTGGCCTCTTCAGTCTCCACACCAATCAAAAGGGCACACTGCCTATAAGTCACGAGACTTGCGTAAGTCTCATGAGTTGAGCGGCATAGCACCTCCTAAGGGCTCTGCGCTGCAGATTGATATGCAGTCTCAATCCCTTCAGATGCACGGTTCCACACCAGAGCTGCCAAAGATCCATCCAGAGCCTCCTGTCGAGATACTGGATTCTCCTCCTAGGCAGCTGAACCCTCCGGTGCTGGCTGTCAAATGGCATCATAAGAGAGCTCCTTCGGTATCAACCTCAGAGGTCAGGGTCGACTTGATCTCCAACATGCAAGCAGTGGGCCCTCACTCCCCTTCGACAGCCTCCTGGGCCAGTGGGCACTCCGCTAGTCCTTAATATCATGTGAGGGACAGGTCCCGCTCTACTCACTATAATAACTGGGATTGATGGGATGACTACGACTCCCACCCTGATCAATACCGTCCATCTCGGCCACCTCGTGAATCCCCATCGGGATATCCACATGGGCCACCAATGTATCCTTATGATCATAGGCATGATATGTCTTATTGGTTCTCATCCATGCCATGGCTACTGCCTAGGGACCAGGTCAATTGGACCTCCCATCATCATCAGTCTCATTCCCCCCGTCATATTCCACCCTCAGCATTGATCTCTAAACCACTCCCATCCCCACCCCCGTCGGAACCTCCCCATCAGTCGCCCCCCAAACACCAATTGATACCGACACCACTTCAAGATGCAGACTTGCACTCGGAGACTTCACAGGGTTTTTCTGATGTTGAGCACTCAGATGAGGAGTCATCCCTGAGAGACCTTCCTCCAAAACAGAACGTCTCAGAGGACACACCAGTCTCTCCTTCCGAGGACATGACCTCCTATGGTGACCTCATAAAGAGGATGGCTCACTCCTTACGGTTGCCAATAATACAGTCACAACCCTCCGTTTCTGATGAGGTCTACAATGTCGTAGAAATAGATGCCTTGACACCGATAGCCCTACCCATGTCTAAAGTCCTCCTTCGAGCGGTCAAGATGCCATGGGAGAAACCATTGTCAGCACCGGTATCCACAAAATGGCTCGATCACATGTATCGAGTACAAGAAGAGGATGCTGCTTTCCTTTATACACCCCCCCAACCAAATTCAATGGTGGTCTCCACTTCCTCAAAGAACAAATGTCCCAACACCACCCCGTCTGACAAAGAAAGTAAAAAGATGGATGCTTTTGGGAGGCGCTTCTATTCTGCTGCCGCACTGGGAATCAAGGCATCGAATTATATTGCCTGTTTAGGGAGATACCAGTTTGGTGTAGTGGTTAAGTGTGCGGACTCTTATCTGGGAGAACCAGGTTTGATTCCCCACTCCTCCACTTGCACTTGCTGATGTGACCTTGGGTCAGTCACAAGCTCTGACACAGCTGTTCTCTCAAGGACAGTTTGTGTTAGAGTTCTCTCAGCCCCACCTACCTCACAGGGTGTCTGTTGTGGGGAGGGGAAGGGAAAGGAGTTTGTAAGCCACTCTGAGACGCCTTTGGGCAGTGAAGGGCGGAGTATAAATCCAATCTCTTCTCTTCTTCTTCTACTCTCTTTGGCAATGAATGGTGGAATTTCTCCCTTCCATGCCAGAGGATAAAACCGAGGAAGCCCATGCGGTCGAGAAGGAGGGTCTCCTAGTAGGCAAACAGCTACTCAACTCCGCAAAGCACACTCTGGATGCTTTTTCTGTCTTCCGAGTCTTCCGTCCCACCCCTCCCTCTCCCGTCCTTCTCCAGGAGGTTAACTCTCTACTGGAAAAGGATGCAATAGAGTCAGTACTGAAGGCATCCGAATGAAAGGGGTTTTATTTCTGCTACTTTGCAGTTCCAAAATGGGACGGAGGACTATGCCCGATCTTAGACCTCTGGGACGTGAATGTCTTCATCTGGTTCCACAAATTCAAGATGACGACCCTACAGGTTATCCTTCCTCTTCTGTCCCAGAGATCCTGGATGGCAACCATCGACCTCCAGGATGCCTATTTTCATCTCAACATCCACCTGTCCCACCAAAAATACTTCCGCTTCACCATAGGGGACCACCACTTCCAGTACAAGTGCCTCCCTTTCGGTCTATGTACTGCACCAAGAGTCTTCACCAAAACAATGGTGGTGGTGGCAGCCCACCTTCATCTTCAGGGAATCACCATTTTTCCTTATATCAATGACTGGCTCTTGGTGGCGGGCACCCCAACACTTGTATGCAATCACATCAGACAGATGCTGCACCTCCTGTCTTCCCTCAGACTTCAAGTCAACCTCCTGAAGTCACATCTGGAACCTTCCCAAAAGGTGCTGTTTATTGGGGTCCTCCTGGACACGGTATCCTGCAGGGCCTACCTACCCACCGACAGGGCGACAACCTTGTCCTCCCTTGCTACAACTGTTTGCACTTGCCCTTCATCCATGGCATTCCACATCCAGTGCCTCTTAGGACACATGTCTGCCTCTACGGCTGTCCTTCTGCTAGCAAAGCTTCATATGAGACCTCTCCAGCTCTGGTTTCTGAAGAGTTTCAAGCCAGCATGAATGCCACAATCTATGGCACTCACACCTCCACAAAATGTGCAGGACTCTCTTCTTTGGTGGACAGTCATCACCAATATTACCCAGGGGGCCCCCTTCCTCCTGCCCAATCCATCTTTCACAATGACAATAGATGTCTTCCTTTGGGGATGGGGAGCCCATCTCAATGGCATCAGCATAGGATACCACTGGGATGCTCCCACTACGACCAGGCACATCAACTTCCTTGAGCTGCTGGTGATCAAGTTGGTGCTAAGAGCCTTCCAACCTCTCCTTTGAGGGCATTGCATAGCTGTCCTAACAGACAATACCACGGCACTCAGCTACATTAACCGCCAGGGAGGAACGGTTTCCCGAAGCCTATGTTGACTAGTGATTGAGCTCTGGGATTGGTGTGTTGCCAACCAGATTGTCCCCATAGCCACTCACATTACAGGCATCCTAAATGTGGAGGCAGACCTTCTCAGCAGGGGCCTTGCGCAACATCACAAGTGGGAGCTGAACTGGTCCTATCTCTGGCCCCTCTTTCAGACATGGGGCATGCCCGAAATTGACATATTTGTTTCCAGGAAGAATGTGAAATGCCCTCTCTTCTGCAGTCAAGGAGGAACAGATCCACTCTCCCTAGGGGATGGTCTCCTACATCCATGGGGATGGGCATTCCTCTACATGTTTCCTCCTCTGCCACTAATTTTAAGAGTAGTGCACAAACTGGCCAGGGTCCGTCCAAATTGCATTCTGATAATGCCATGGTGTCCTCGTCAACCCTGGTTCCCCATCCTACTTTGTCTTGCAAGGGGCCAATACCTCCACCTCCCCAAGGTTCCAGACCTCCTCTTGGCGGAGGGAGGAATGCTGTTCCATCCAGAGATCAATACTCTGAAATTGATGGCTTGGCAAATAATGCATTCACTTTCTCTGCACATGTCTCTGAGGTCCTCTGTAACACAAGGAAGGAATCCATGCGTCTCTTGTAGCAGAGGAAATGGCATAGGTTCCTCTCCTTTCTTCATTCTTCTGTTGATTCTCCATCTTCGGCAGGTTTAGACAAGATCCTGGACTTCCTTATCTCCCTCAAGGACCAGGGGCTCTCCCACTCTTCCATCAGGGTCTATTTGGCAGCTATATCCACACACCATCAGGACCTGGATGGCTACACAATTTTTTCCCATCCAACCTCCAAAAAATTTCTAAGAGGCCTTACCTGACTTTATCCTCCTGTAGCTACTCCTACAGAGTTGTGGGATTTGCCGTTGGTACTCCACCACCTCACCAGATGGCCATTTGAACCCATGGCAACTTGTGACTTGCAGTATGCTGCTTGGAAAATGGCTTTCCTAGTGGCCATTACATCAGCTCAGAGGGTCAGCAAACTCATGGCACTACGTCATGACCGTATTTAGTCTTCCTGCCAAATAGTGTACATCTACAGCCGGACCTCTCCTTCATTCCTAAAGTGGTCTCTGAATTTCTACCTGATTTTTTCCCACATCTTGAGGGGGAAGAGCAATGTTTGCTTCACACTCTGGATGTCAAGAGGGCACTCCTCTTCTACCTCAATCAGACTTGGCCCACTAGAAAGGACAACAACCTGTTCCTGTCCTACTCTACTGCTTCCTTAGGGTTGCATATTTCACCTCAACGCTTGTCTAAGTGGATTATTGGGACAATCAGACTGTGCTACTCTCTATCAAAGCAGTCTTTCCCTCCTCACCTGAGAGAACACTCTACCAAGTCCATGGTGACCTCTATGGCCTTTCTGAATGGAGCATCCATGTCCTCCATCTGCAGAGCGGCTACGTGGTCCACGCCAACCACGTTCATCAAGCACTACGCTCTGGACATTCGTGCACAACAGAAAGGTGACTTGGGTTGTTTGGTCCTGTCTGCTGCGGCTCACTGAGTCTGATAGCACCCACCTCCAGGTGGGCCACTGCTTTTTAATCTCCCATAGGTGTGATGCACAGAGACCATGAAGAAGACAAATAGGTTGCTTACCTGTAACTGGTGATCTTCGAGTGGTCATCTGTGCATTCACACCACCCACCCGTCCTTCCCCACTGCTGTCATCCTCAGTTGTTCTACATATGACTTGGGTTGATAACGGTCATAAGGAAATGGCGTAATGTCCGTGCCCTGCCCCTTGGGCATGCATGGTAGGGGTTCCCACACAGGTCCAGGGCAAAGGTGCGAAAATCCCATTGTGAGCTTTGTACAACACCGATCAGATCAGCACAGGCACACTAGATCTCATAGATGTGAATGCACAGACGATCACTCAAAGATCACCAGTTACAGGTAAGCAACCTGGGTTTTTTGGGGTTCTTTTGTATGTGCTGTTTCTCTAATTATCCAGCTTTTGGCATAAGCCTTAAATGCATCCTATACAGTTAGAACAGAAATATTTAGTTGGATATTCTGTTAAAAAAATGTTTTGTTTTTTTTGTCTCTGTTACAAATGTTGGGTTTTTCAGTAAAAACATGTTGAGAGTCCATCAACTTTTCTTTGGCGTGTCTTGCAGTGTTATCATAACAGAACTGTGATCTGCAAAAGTTGCTGGCAGTATTTCTACTTCTACTAGGTCATTTATGGTTGTTGCTGAAATCCACACATATCTATTCTTGACCATGACTTATGTCTTGCTGAATAAAAGGTATAATCCTTCTTTTTATCTTCAGATAAAGAAAGAAAAAAGAGAGGTGTAGTGACATATGTTAAAGAACATTTGCATCCAGAATTAGTCTACAGCTCTGAAGATGGTAGAACTTTGATAGTTCAGATACAAAGACAAGGTAAAACAACCTTAATTATAAATATATATGCTCCCAACCAACATCAAGAATTTTTCAAAAAAAGATTACAAGAATTTATTTCAAAACAAAATTATGATGAAATGTGCCTGATTGGAGATTACAATGCTGTCTTTGACAAGTTTTTAGATAGAAAAACACTAACTGGAAAACAGAAACAAGGTAACCAACTTCCAAACACATTCTTACAACTGGCAGAAGAACATAATCTGATTGACTCTCAGAAAACTGTTTACAAGCAATTCTTTTTTTTTTAATAAACTCTCCTAAAAAGGAGAGAATTTTATTACTTTTTATAAAAAGAAAAGGGGAAGGTATATAGAAGGATTAAGAAAAAGAGTGGAGTGAATTTTTCCTGTTAAAAATTAGTTTTAGTTAGTATAATTACAAATTTTGGCAACCACCATGGTTGGAGGATCTTCTTTTCATCTTAAAAAAGTCCAAGATAACTCTGTTAGTAAAGTTAGTAAAGTCCGTTGGGGTTAGTTATTAATCAGCTCCTTTCTGACATTCCACGAACTACTTCTTTGGATATCTTCCTTTTACATCTCTCAAGTTGTACGATGGGCCCTCTTTAGGCTTCTTGTCTCCCACTCCAGCTCCTCCCTCTTCCGGATCGCTGTCTTCCTCGCTGCTTGAATCTGTCCAAATTGCGAGTGCTGCATCTTCCTCTGTACTGGCGTGTCTCTTCAGAAATTCTTGTGCTTTGAAGACGGAGTCTATCTTCTCTCTTTTGTCGTTATATTTAAAAATTAGTCCTTTGGGAATGCACCATCTGTAAATTGTCTGATGTCTTTGTAAGAACGTGGTCAATCCTTTATATGCTTTTCTTTTCATACGGATTTCATAGGGAACATCTTTCAAAGTTCTAATGGTCTGCTCCCCAATTTTCAAGGGCACCGCTGAAACTGAACGCAGAATTTGATCTCTGGTATGCTGCTTTGTGAACTTGACAACCACTTCTGCTGGCAGATTATTTTTCTTTGTAAAGGTTGAATAGGCTCTGTAGGCCAAATCCATCTCTTCTTTCAATTCCAACGCTTCTCTGCCAGTTAGAGATGCCAAGGCATTCGCCAATGTAGTTCTGAGATCCTCTTTTTCCTCTTCTTTGATGCCCTGAAAGCGGAGAGTCTGATTTGATTTTTCCATCTGTAACATTAAAATTCTTTTTTCTTGCATATCCTGATATTTTTCTAATTTATTGACCTTTTTCTTTATTTTCTTGGTGTCTTCCGTTGAGACCAGACACTTCTGTGCGATCTCCTCCATCTTCTTTGATGTTTCTGTTAATTGTTTTTGTTGACTGTTGAGAACACTTTCCATGTTACACAGAGTTTCGCTGATTTTCTGCATTTGATCCAGTAGAGGGCGCAGTGACTCGCTTTTCTGTTGATTGACAGCTAACTCCGGTGGGGGGGGTGCTCAGACCAGAAGTCCCTCCCCCCTTCTTTTCCGGCTTCTGCGGGACCTTTTTCAATGCGGACATCTTTTTAATTGTTTACTTTAACAAAGTTCGTGCCGTGCCACTCAGGAGACTAACAAACTCTTAATCTTCAGTGTTTCCCCAAAGGTATCTTCACCAACTCTTTTTTCCCCTTTACCCCCCTCCGCTTTTCTTTTATAAGTCCCGTTTCTCAAGGGGGGTGGGGATTCCTCCCTCCTCCCATCCGCTTATACGCTTGCGGAGGGTTTCAACTTTTCGCTTCAAAATAGATCTCCAACTCACGGTTCGATGCCAAGTCTTTCCATTTAACTTCAACTCGATCGCTTTGTTCACTCCTGGAAGTCGGTGGCGTTGCTAAGTCCCATTACGGGCACGACGCAGCGGGGCCGATTGAGGCGGGGAGAAAGCCTCAATTTCCCAGCTATTTTGCCGGCAAAGAGGCTACTCCCCAAGCGCCCCCGGTTCGGAGCCTTTGCCTAAGGCTCACTAGGGTGTTTCGCATAAGCAAAGACCCCCCCAAACTGCGCGTGGGCTAACCACCTCCGGGAGCGTCCTGAGAGGTAGCCGCCATTCGCTCCGCCGAAACCGAAAGTCCTGTTTACAAGCAATTCAAACCTGTTCATCTGGTCACTTTTCACATATTCAAAGAGTACAACACAGCACAGTGAAATTGGCTGTGTTTCATGTGCCAGACAGTACGATGAGCCTTCTAGTTTCCCTCCTCCCCAACAGACCTGCCATCACTGCATGCTGATCAGAAGCCCCCTGTATAAATCTGTAAACCAGTGGTTGTAAACACTCTGTTCTTTCCCCAAAGCCTTCACTTAAAGCTGGCTTATCTAGATTATTTTGTGTCTGTACATTTCGGGATATTTATGGGAGGCTACTGTGGGAGTGTTACATGCTGTCAAGTTGCCTTCAATTCATGGTGACCTTATGAATTAATGACCTCCAAAACATCCCTTCCTCATGTCTTGCAAACGGAGGGCCTTTGCGGCTTCCTTGATCGATTCAATCCATCTTGTGTTGGGTTTTCCTCTTTTCCTGATGCCATCGGCTTTTCTAAGCATTATCTTCTTTTCCAGGGAGTCTTGTTGTTATGTATTGCTATATACATAATGCCTGAGCTTGAAATCTATCTCCTATTCAAGTCTGGTATCATAACTCCTGCAAGCTGATTGGATACTCTGCACAGCAGTCCAATCAGGATACAAGAAAGGAGGGAAGGAGATGACTTGATTGGTTATGTTCATATTTTGATTGGTTCTTATCACAACTAAGGGTGTGGCCTACCAAGCCCAGATAGTTTAAAAGAGAGGCTGTTGCTCTCCTGTTGTGTGTTCGTCCTACCTTGTAAATAAAGCTGAATAATTTGTTATGAGCTGCTGCCTTAAGTCCCATACTTAACACTTGTCTTCTCATAATGTTACTTTCTACACAAACAAAAGTGCTTGCAAAGCATGGAAACAAAACTCCAGCACTGTAACATTCTGCACCACTCCCAAGCTGTTTGGTAGCTGTTTGAGTTGGATGGCAGTGAACTGAACAGACATCAGGCTCCAAAGAGCTTGTGACTGTCCAACAGGGTCAGTTTACTGGCTGGACTGGTTTGCTCCAAAGTTTGTGGCATCCCTAAGCCAAATATGCATTCCAGAGTGAAATTTGGCATGAGATGTTGGACTGGGATTTCAGAGTGAGAGTCATGTGGCTTTGTGTCTTCTCACTGATGACCCCACATAGCCAAATTGGATTGGTCCCATAGCTCCATGGTCTCATCATGTTCATTACACGATCCCTGATTGGCTTGAATCATGTAGTCAGAAAGGAGCCCTATTAAAATTTCCACAGCAGTAGCAGATCAGCAGACTAATGTCTGTAATCAGTCTTGATAACACCTCCAAAAATCTTGTGCCTCAGCATGGCCTCAATATTCTAAACGATCACTCTGTTGCCATTGGAATGAACAGATGCTGGTTAAATACTAAGATCTGCTTTTGTAGATTTCTCTCAAGCAGTGAGACGTGACTATCATCGATATGATCTGTTGGCCTCTGTACTTTTCCATCTGCTATGGGATTTATCAGTCTGAGACTGCTTGGTAATGGGGCAGGAAGAACAGAATAACATGATGCTTCTATGAAGTAGACTCCAAGTACTATACAAGGGAGGGGAAAGTATATGTGCAAGGCTGTTAAAAATTAATAACTTTTTCTACAAAAGAGGTGTTCAGAAATTATTAACTCTGGTGACATCCTAGGACTCTAACTTCCCTCACTCTTTGCCAGTAATTTTATATAGATGTAGGACACCATGGTAGCCAAGACAGAAACCCGCAGAGCTCCATAAAGCAATGACTGTGGGGTATGAGAGCAGTCTTTCAGCACCACCTTCTGGGACTTGCCCTCCAGGAAGGATCAGAGCCATTGCAAAATGGTACCTCATCCATCCCTCCAAGCGATGTGACACAGAAAGACACCATGGCTGGATCATCCAGGAGGAAGTGAGAATGGTCACAGCTCTCATACAATAGAAAGAAAGCCACAGAACTGTGATAACAAGGCTTCAAAAAAATTTCTATCTTTAAATAACATCAAATACAATAACAATAAACACTTTCACATCAGTTACATAGGTTGAAGATGACAGAAGGTGACAGGAACGGTGGTCTCCGGAATGAAGATTCCGTTTCGATTCTGAAGGAGTCTTCTTCCAACCTGAAGTTAAGTTGTGTAGATGAGTCAAATCATTTCAAACCTCTATCCTTTAAGGCCATTCTGAGTAGTTTCAATGTTCCATTTAACTAGTTATAACAGGGAAGAAACTTCCTAACATCGATGAATCAGTCTTTCCTTTTTTCTTTTTTTTTTAGGAAGTTTCTTCCCTGTTATATGGAACATTGGTCACCTTCTGTCATCTTCAACCTATGTAACTGATGTGAAAGTGTTCACTGTTATTGTATTTGATGTTATTTAAAGATAGAAAAAAAAATTGAAGCCTTGTTATCACAGTTCTGTGGCTTTCTTTCTATTGGATCATCCAGGAGACCAATAGGTATGGCTCAAGAAGAGATAGGAACGGAATGCCACAACAACAGAAGGGGAAGAGATGGATTTGGGCAGCTCAAAGCCAAGCACAGAGACAGATTTTTATTAAGTAAAAACAACAGATTTGAATGGGCTTTGTGTTGCTAACAGAGCCAAGTAATTGAACTGTGTGAGGGTTTCCAGTATTAAAAACCCAGAATTCTGTCCTCTCCTTTCAATTTGTGCTTCAAAATCAGTCCTTTATGACAATTGGAGTCCATTGAAACTGATAAATGAATCCAAGGGCAGGACATAATGGAAGACCATTTTGCATGTGTGTATCATGCCAATGCTGTCAAGCTGTCTCTATTCTTCTCCACACTGTAATTTAGGTATTCCCCAATGGCTCTTTTAACATTACTAGGAATTTCTCTCTTCTTCTTCACATGTACGACCCACACAGCAAGGACTGAATCTCCTGCATAATGAAAGCCATTGTTTTCAGAAGAATACCCTCAATGCCTCAAGAACAACACCAAACAAAGTAAAGAAATGCCCAGGGGGTCCTAAGCCCTATTTCTGAATGATTTAGGATGAAATTAAGTCCTAAGTCCTAATGCCAGAGTCCCTGAGATCTGTTCCCCAGACAACTGGTTTTCAAAGACACATGGCCTCTGGAACATGAATTCCAGTGAATTAATTTGCATTTAACTGAGGTTTTGGGGTATGTGTGTGTGTTTTTTGCCTTCAAACCATGAGGGAAAACAGGAGAATATAATAAAAAGCCTTAGCAAAAATAGGAAGTTCTCTGAGTCTTGATCAGAAAATGTCTACAATTCCTTTTAAAAATCACCCTAAGGTGGGTGGGGTTTTTTACTTTTCTATGTCATTTCCATTAAAAGTTCCATGGTAAAAAGGTTCTTATGTGGAGGAGATTTTTTTTCTATTTTTTAAAAAATATATCCATTGATTTCTCTTACTATCTCTTTTTCCTTCTTTAAGAAAAGGACTTCTCTTTCATTTCTCTTTGAAGAGAAATCAATGTGCCCTTTTGTAACTCTGCCCTTGCAGTGATTTTGTTATCTACCACCAGGTGGTGCTCTAGCAGGAGGAGAGGAAGGTTAGGCATACACGGCTGGCCTCTGAGCCTCTACAGAGTGAAATTCTGTAGCTTTGATGAGCCTCCCTTCCTGCCCCTCCTCTCTTCCAGTTTCTCTTTGATCAAAATGGAATTAATTGGAAACCTACATCAGATTCTTAAAAAGAGGAACAAAAATGGATTGTTCAATTTCAGGAAGAAATTTTGTAAAGAAGTATTAAGGCAAATTCTCTTAATAACCCTACACAGTAATCTATTCATACTGAATCTTATTTTGCATTCCAAACTACAGAATAATTGCTGAAGAAACATTCTAATATACCTGGACAGTAGAAAATGCAAATTCATCTCTATAAAACTGCACTGTAGGTTTTAAAAAAGATTTAAATGAACCACAGAACCTGAAAGTTTAAGTTAGTTTATTTCAGCCTAAGGCTGCTTCTCATGCTGGGTTGTTGTTCTTGTTGTTGCTCTGTGTGTGTGTGTGTGTGTGTGTGTATGCCTGAGATGTTCAACTGTTTGCCTAAAAAAGTAACATGTGAAAGCCAGCATGGTGTAGGAGTTAAATCCTTGAACTAGAATCTGGGAGACCCTGCGGCTTAGCGGTTTAAATCAGCCTGCCTTCTAAAAGGGCTTTCTTTGGCTGCCAAGTTTGTGGAGGTTCATGGAAGTTCTGAGTGCCAGTTTGGTGTAGTGGTTCGGAGCATGGACTGTAATCTGGGAGAACCACGTTTGATTCCCCACTTCTCCACATGCAGCTGCTGATGTCAGCCATGGCTCTATCAAAGCTGTTCTCTCAAGGGCAGTCCTCGAGAGAGCTCTCTCATCCCCACCCACCTCACAGGGTGTCTGTTGTGGGGAGGGGAAGGGAAACAAGATTGTAAACCACTCTGAGATTCCCAGTGAAGGGTGGGATATAAATCTAATTTCTTCTTCTTCTTCTTCTTCTTCTTCTTCTTCTTCTTCTTCTTCTTCTTCTTCTTCTTCTTCTTCTCCTTCTCCTTCTTCTCCTTCTTCTCCTTCTCCTCCTCCTCCTCCTCCTCCTCCTCCTCCTCCTCCTCCTCCTCAAATGGATTACAATTGTCCACTGAGACTGTGGCTAATGATAGGAACTGCCTGGCAAGGTCTCGAGGCAGCAAGAGGAAGGCTGTGGGCTTAACAAACGTGGGAAACTATAAGTGTTTATACACAAATGCTAGAAGTCTCCGAGGTAAAATCGGGGAGTTGGAATGCTTGGTGTTGGGGGGGGGAAATAGACATTGTGGGTATTTCAGAAACTTGGTGGGATGAGGAAAACCAGTGGGATACGGTGATTCCTGGTTATAAAGGACTTCCTCTCTTGTCATCGCAATCTGATTCAGTTCTTTCAAACCCCCTCCCGAAATCGGTGCTTCTGGAGTGGGCAAACACTTCTCCTCTTCCACAGTGAAGACAGAGGCAAAAAATGCATTCAGCTTCTCAGTCATTTCCCTATCATCCTTCACTACTCCTTTTACCCCTTGGTCATCCAAGGGCCCCACTGCCTCCCTGGCTGGCTTCCTACTTCTAATGTATTTGAAGAAAGTTTTATTGTTGGCCTTTATGCTTTTTGCGATATGCTCCTCATATTCCCTTTTTGCTTGCCTGATCACAGACTTGCATTTTATTTGCCATAGTCTGTGTTCCCTTTTATCAACCTCACTAAGACTAGCTTTCCACCGCTTAAAGGAATCCTTCTTACCTTTTACAGCTTCCATTACTTTATTTGTTAACCATGCAGGCTTTTTTCTATACCTATTTGTACCTTTCCTAACCTGCGGTATATATTTTTTCTGAGCTTCTAGGATTGTCTTTTTAAATAGTCTCCAAGCTTCCCCAATGGTTTTGACCTTCTCCACTCTTCCTTTCAATTTCTTCATCACATGTCCCCTCATACCAGAAAAGTTACCCCTTTTAAAGTTAAAAGTGGTTGCGTCAGTCTTTTTGGGCAACTCCCTATCTGTACAAATGTTAAACTCAATGACATTATGATCACTGTTCCCAAGTGGTGCAATCACTTTTACATCTCTCACCAGGTCTTGGGTGTTACTTAGAACCAAATCCAGGATTGCATCTCCCCTGGTAGGATCTGTGACCATCTGTTCCACAGCACAGTCATTGAGAGTGTCTAAAAACTCAATCTCTTTTTCCCGACTAGAACTCATATTGACCCAATCAATGTGTGGGTAGTTAAAATCGCCTATTACAACACAGTTATTTCGTCTAGCCGCTATCTTTAATTCATTCATCATTTTATAATCCTCCTCTATTTTTTGATCTGGTGGGCGATAACAAACTCCCACTGTTAAGCTTCCTTTTGGACCCACTATTTCAACCCATAGCATTTCCAGAAGCGAATCCAATTCTCTTACCCTCTCAATCTTACTGGACGGTATACCCTCTCTGACATACAGAGCCACCCCACCTCCGACCCTTCCCCTCTATCCTTCCGATATAATTTATAACCAGGAATCACCGTATCCCACTGGTTTTCCTCATCCCAGCAAGTTTCTGAAATACCCACAATGTCTATTTCCCCCCAACACCAAGCATTCCAACTCCCCAATTTTACCTCGGAGACTTCTAGCATTTGTGTATAAACACTTATAGTTTCCCATGTTTGTTAAGCCCACAGCCTTCCTCTTGCTGCCTCGAGACCTTGCCAGGCAGTTCCTATCATTAGCCACAGTCTCAGTGGACAATTGTAATCCATTTCCTTGTACAAAAGTAATAGCTACCCCTTCATCTCTTTGAGATGAGCCATCCCGAACCAGAGACTTTTCATCTCCTGTCGGCTTTCCCCCATTATTCAGTTTAAAAACTGCTCTGCCACCTTTTTGATTTTGAGCGCCAGCAGCCTGGTTCCTTCTCGGGACAAGTGGAGACCGTCCCTTTTGTACAGCTCCCTCTTGACCCAAAAAGCATCCCAGTGCCTAACAAACTTGAACCCTTCTCCCCTACACCACCATCTCATCCACGCATTGAGACTCCTGATCTGTGCCTGTCTCTCCGGCCCTGCGCATGAAACAGGTAGCACTTCTGAGAAGGCTACCTTGGAGGTCCTAGCCTTGAGTTTCCTGCCCAGCAGCCTAAATTTCTCCTCCAGGACCTCACGACTGCATTTCCCCACATCGTTGGTGCCGACATGCACCACGACCACTGGCTCCTCCCCAGCACTATCTACCAGCCTATCTAAAACACGCGTAATGTCCACTACCTTCGCACCAGGCAGGCAACTCACCATACGGTCAGTACGCGGGTTCGCCACCCAGCTGTCTACCTGCCTAAGGATCGAATCACCAACTACCAAGAGCCCCCCTCCCACCCTTCCCAGGGACGGTTCCTTGGTACGAAATTTATTGTCTTTAAGACATTTGATAGTATCGTATTGTTAATAAAGTTTCTATTTTAGAGCAGTTTAGGGCCACAGAAGGGCATTTAGACTCCCTTCTACTGATTAGGTTCAGACATGGTTCTCCCTGCTTCTATGCACCTTTTCATTTGAATTTAGAACAAGAAGGCGAGGTGTGAAATGCCCCAAAGTCATGTCTAGGGGGGGGGGATAACAACTCTAAACCCTGAAAGAGAGCATTATCATACAAATCAGATCACTTTCTTCAGAGGTTCTAGAAATATCTCAGGGGTGAGAAGGGTGAAAAGCTGTTTGTATGGTTTCATTAGTATAAACTTTAGTGAAAATAAATATGATTTAATAGCTCTCCGGTATGGAGGCAGGGCACTCTATCTCAACAGGGATCCTGGCAGTTGTATTTAGGGTTTTTTAAAGGCCCAGGAGTTGGAATAATTGGGATGAAAAGGAAGGCTTGAAACTTCAGAACAATTAGAACAACAGTTGCAAACATCTGAAGCTGCCATGTAGCTGATTCAGGGAAGAGAAGTGTCTACTGAAATATCACAAAGCCAAAACATGTCCCAGTAGGGCTGCCACTGTTGTGTCTGCAGACAACCTCGTGCCATCAACGAAGAGCTGGAGCTTGAGTACCTGAGAACAATGGGACTGAGGTTCCTGGCTCCCGCGTAGGGGGACCAATGGGAACGGCGGCGGGAATTCAAACCCGCCAATGGTACCAGGGGGCGGCCCCTCCCTAATGTATATAGTTGGCCTCCTGGCCAGGTATCTGGGTCTCGTGTTGTATAATAGCGAACCATGCTGATCACTACATCGCTGTCTGTGGTTTCTTTATGCATCTAACCCACTATACAACAGCCACCTTCTGGTGGGGAAACTCCTGAAGATCTGGAGGGTGGGGCCTTGGGAAGGGTGGGGCTTGTGGAGGGGAGGGACCTCAGCAGGACATCCTACCGTAGGGTCTCTCCTCCAAAGCAGCCGTTTTCTCCAGGAAAACTGATCTCTACCATTTGGAGATCAGCTGTGATTTCAGGAGAACTCCAGGCCCTACCTGGAGGTTGGCAACCCATTTCCTGGATGTGACTGTAATGGTAAAGAGGCTGCCCTTTATTAGGGTGGAGTCCCTGGGCTGGATTTTCTTATTTGTTCCTCAGCCCCAACCTGTCCCTTGTTTACCAGCTGCAGTGCTTGACTGATTGCCGGCACATCTTAGAAAGGGATGCTGGGAAATCAAGGAAGGCTCGGATGCTGGCCGTGTGCTGGCCTCTGTTCATCTAGGTATCCATCCCTGTCAAATCCTGTGATTCTCCTTGCCAGGTTTTTCCCCTCATCTGTTTCCCCGTCCTGGTGAGCTCCACAGCAGTCATCCATCCTTCTAAACCCATTGACTCAATGGATTTAGAAGGGTGCGACATTTGCTTTGGACTGTACTGCTAGAAACCCCTCATACCAAACTAAAAAGAAGCTTGACAAATCAGTGTTCTCTTTGTTGCAAAGATCATTAGATACCCAGATGCGACATGCTATGTGCAAGAATCAAAATTCAGTAACAGAGGTCTTTGGGGTAGCTGAAAGCAGGGCTCTTTTTGTAGCAGGAACTCCTTTGCATATTAGGAGACACACCCCTGATGTAGCCAATCCTCCAAGAGCTTACAGAGCTCTTCTCACAGGGGCTACTGTAAGCTCTTGGAGGACTGGCTACATCAGGGCGGTGTGCTGCCTAATATGCAAAGGCGTTCCTGCTACAAAAAGAGCCCTGGTTGAAAGTGCCGTCAAGTCCCAGCTGACTTCTGGCAACCCTTCAGGGTTTTCAAGGCAAGAGATGAGACGAGGTGGTTTTGCCCTTGCCTGCCTCTTTATCATGACCCGAGACTTCCTAGGTGGCCTCCCATCCAAATACCAACCAGGGCCAACCTGCTTAGCTTCTGAGAACTGATGAGAACGGGCTATCCTGGGCTATCCAGGCCAAGGCGACCTGGTCATTACTCACCATTAAAGTGGATGTTATGGTAATCGTAATCTGATATTGTGACCCCCCCCTCCCCCATTTTGTGTCTTTCCCGGCCACCATGCACCTTTCAGCTGTGTTACAAGATTTTTCAGCACCACACACAGAAAAGGCAGCTGATGTTGAAATCCTGCCAAGGAATTCTTGCTGATCGAATTGTTGTCCACATTTTGCTGCAACGATTTAGAGATGCAGAAAGACAAAAGTAGGTCTGCACGGAACTCCAGGCGCTGACTGTCAAAGTACCTGTCACGATACTCTGAATCCCCTCTGTGGGAGCTGTGTTCTAATCCCCCCCCCCATTTTCTCTGGACTCCTTCACTATTCTAATTATAGAAGAGGAAAGTTATTGAAATTCTAATAAAGTCCCCCAGTTAGAAGAACAAGGTTATTGTTTTAAAATCATAATTTATATCACTGATTTTTGCCTCGTCATTTATTGGAAATCCTGATTTATCACCTAGTTGGGAAAAGGAGTCATAAAAGCATTATATGGGGAAGGATTTTTTTTTTTTTTTTACTGCTGCATAGTTTACTTGCAGAATCAAGGAGAAAGAAATTAGTGCATGCAAGGGGGAAAGATGGAGGTGTATTATCATGTCCAGGAGGCAAATGAAAGCATTATACTTGCAACATATTTCCAATATATTTATATGGGTGCACATGACTGGATTAGATATCATAGTCTTTTAAACTAACACCCCCTAAGTCTGCCAGCCTGTCCCCTCCCCTTTAACAACTTTGTGGTGGAGGACTGGAAGAGTTCTGCCTGAGAGCTGAGAGGGACCGATTAGTAACAGGTGACGCTTTTTGTCCATTTGTCAGTTACTGTCAAGAGACAGCCAACCCACGGCAACCCCAGAAGGTTTTCAAGGCAAGAGACACTCAGAAGTGGTTGGCCATTGCCTGCCTCTATACAGCCACCCTGGACTTACTTCTGGTCTCCCACCCAAGTAGTAACTAGAGCTAACCCTGCTTTACTTCCAAGTTTTCACGGGATCAGGCTAGCCTGGCCCATCCAGGTCAAGGCAACAGACAAAAAGAGGTGGTTTTCCATTGCCTGCCTCTGTGGAGCAACCCTGGATTTCCTTGGCATTCTCCCATCCAAATACTAACCAAGGCTGACCCAGTTTAGCTTCTGAGATCAGGCTAGCCTGAGCTACCAAGGTCAGAGCAGGCAGCAACTGGGAAGCATGATGTCAGACTCTTGGACAAAGTTACTCTCAACAACACTGAGTGGAGGTGATTTGTTTATCTCTCCTTATGTATAACTGCAAAGTGGGGTGGCCCATTCTGAACATTCCACATGCTCCTAAATCAGTTGGCTCCATGGTGTGTCACTCAGAAGCTGTCCCTATCCACTGACTGTGTTGCCTGAGTCCCACCTCCAACATTCCAAACAGTTTGCTGTTCCTCTCCCGCCCATAACCAGTTGGAACACAGAGGTCGTTTGCATATGCGGCCTGATTGGCCTTTGCCTCTAACATTCTGAACAGTTTTCTGTTGCTGTTGGGAGTAATCAAATGTGTCCTAAGGTAAAATACATATCCCAATCTTCCCTTAAACGGTCACTGGAGTTGCCAATCGCCCTGTGGGGCCTGGAGATCTTCCAGAAATCACCGTGTTCCCCAGCCACAGCACATCATTTCCCCTACAGAAAATTTCCCAGCTGTTACAACTGATCTCCAGATGACTAAGATCAGTTCTCCTGGAGACAATGGCTGCTTTGGGCAGTGCACTCTATGGCATTATACCTCATGAAGTCCCTCCCCACCCCAAACCCTGCCCTCCCCAGGTTCTACCCCTCAAATCTACAGGTATTTCCCAACCCAGAGTTGGCAACCATGTAATTGGCTATGGAACCACTTACCAGACCCCAGAAGACATGGCATAGGAGGAGGTGCTTTTCTACCTTAGCTGCCACTGCATAGCCCCAAATCAACATAAGTCAGAAGTGGAGGGAACCATACCTGTTACCATGAGGCTGTCCTCCCATACTACCCACTTGGGGCAGCAAAATGACTTGAGAAAGCCCTGCCTTATAGCTCAGCAGAAGGAAATAAACATGGCTTGCCTCCCTCTATTTTCCCCTTCCCCCTGCCGCCCCACCAGCTACAGCCGGGACATTCACCTGGAGCTTCCTTCTAGAGCTCATTGTATTTCTTCCCACAATGGGCCTTATTCCTAGTTAAAGAATAAAGATGTTCCAAGCGAAGAATGTTGTTGAGTCAGAACTGAGATTCTGGCGCGAACCCCCCCCCCCAATCATACCTGGTTCAAATGTAGTCCCCTCCAATCATACTGACCATTCATTCCCACCTAACCAACATGCCTCTACCCCCCCACCTGTAAATTATCCATTTGTTATCTCGCTAAGGCAGCAGGCAGAGAGACATCTGGCTGACATCCCTGGAAAAGGGAGGTATCTTCAGAACATTACATGAGATGCATTGCTCTACAATAAAGCCATTTTCACTCTCACACATTCACACTTCCCCCTCCCCTGGAATTTCCCCAAATTACATGGCAAATGAGGCAGTGACTTTGACATATTACGCCCCCCGTAAAGGCCTCACCCTCCCGGTTTGCGTGGGTGTTGTTTATGAAATGTGCACACTAATTTGGGAGTGTTGTTTCTCCTGCACCCATTCATTATGGCTGGGATCAAAGTCCTTCCACTTGATGAGATAATATAGGTGGGAACATTTCACTTTAGAATTGAGAATGTCCTCCACCTCTTGGTGTGGTTTTCCCTTTATGATCAGGGAAGGGGGAGCTGCAGGACAAAGTCTCCAAGTCGATGATCCTGGACCCTTCTTCAATAGACTAAAATGGAAAATAGGATGGATGTTACACAAGCTGTTAGGCAGTTCTACCTCAACAGTTACCTTATTAATTAGATGCACCACTTTAAATGGTCCCAGGTACTTCCACCCTAGCTTTTTCCCTGGCCGTAGGCTTCTGAGGTTCTTTGTGGAAATATACACCAAGTCTCCCACTTTCAAGTCCCACTCTTAGCCCCTGCCTTTGTCGGCTTGCCACTTGTAATCCTCTTTAGCTTTAGTCAAAGTCTCTTGGAGGGCCACCCATCCCTGAGTTACATTGGACCACCACACTTGAGCATCTCCTGGATTGGTTTTCCCAGGGCTCAGAGTAGGGAGGGGGCCCCCTTCATAGCCATGCACTGCCTTAAAGGGGGAAATACCAATGGGGCTGTGCACTGAATTGTTGTAGCTATATTCAGCAAATGGAAGCAGGTCAACCCAGTCATCCTGCTGGTAGTTTATGAAACATGTAAGAAATTGCTCCAACACTTGATTTGTCCATTCCGTTTACCTGTCTGTTTCAGGGTGGTAAGTGCTGCCAAGTCCTTGCTCCACCCCCAACAGCTTCAGCAGTTCCTTCCAAAACCCCATCACAAACTGGGAGCCCTGATCTGATATTATCTTATCGGGCAAGGCATGCAGCCTAAGTATATGTTGCAGGAACAACTGGGCCAGTTTCCGGGCAGTGGACAGTTGCTTACAGGGGATGAAATGGGCTTGCTTAGAGAACAATTCCACTAAACAAGATCATCAACTGGTTGAAGGCCTGCTGGCACTCAGGGGGCCATAGCGACCTGCTGCTCGGTTTCATGCAGTCCGCCCCCTTCCCCTTCATCCTCAGAAAATTGGTTAGGGGTAGGATGACCTGGGCAAAATTGGGGATGAAGGGGCAGTAGAAGGATTGTAGTTGGCATTGGGTTTGGGGGGGGTTCCCACCCCACCATGTCCTGGACTTTTTGCGGGTCCATACCCAGTCCCTTCCTTGAGATCCAGTACCCAAGGAAGTCCAACTTCTCCTTGTGGAACTCACACTTGGAAAGCTTAGCATAGATTTGATTTATGTAGAGGGCTTTGAGCACATCCCTCACCAGTTTCACATGTGACTCCTTATCTCTCCTTAAATATAATTGTGTTTTGGTCATGGACTCTCCTGAACATTCCACACCCTCCAAAATCAATTGGCTCCCTGATCTGTCACTCAGAGGGTGTCCCTAGCCACTGGCTGTATTGCTTGAGTCCTGCCCAGCTGCCACTCAAGAGTACTTGTGTGCCATTGGCCAGGTGCTGGTTTGCTCCTCTTTCCCGCTCACTCCTTCAGACACTGTGCCCTGTCAGAATTTCTGACAAACTGTTTTCTCTCTTGATGAAGATGCTTGCCTCCTGTGTAGGACTAATTTTTTCCTCAGTAGCTGTTGGTAGGTGTAACAAAATGGCAGTTACCTGTGTCTGTAAGATGGCTGCTGTCTCTGTGTTTAAAATGTTCCCCCATAAGGCTTAATTGAACTGTAGTTCCAGAGAGGGGCCTACAGGGGTATCACTCACTGGGTTGAATGGGGTTTCCTCATCTGCTTCAGAGCAGGGTCTGCTAGATCCAGGTTCTTGCTGTAGAAGCTGAGTTGGTGATTTTGGACCAGTCACAGACTTTCAGCCTAACCTACCTCACAGGGTTGTTGTGCAAGCCAATATGAGAATGATGTAGCTGCTTTGGTCCACATTGCAGAGAAAGACTACTTTTCCTCCTGGGAAACCATTGTTGCCAATATCCAGGTAAGGGCTGGAGATCACTCAGAATTACAATTGCTCTCCAGATGGAAGAGATCAGTTCCCCTGGAGAACATGGTGGATTCTGTGTCCTTATACCCTGCTGAGATGGCCCCCCATGACAGCCAATGTGATGTGGAAGTCAGGGTTTCACAGCACTGTAGAGGCTGCAGGTGGGGGGGAGATGGAAAGCTGAAGAGTGAGGAGAAAATAAAGGTAGGCTGATGCTTGGCTGAGAAGGAGATAGGGTTGCCAGGTCCAGGTGGGAAATTCTTGGAGATCTGAGGGATGGAACCTGGAGAGGGTGAGGTTTGAGGAGGGGTGGGACCTCAGACAGGTAAAATGCCATAGACTCCACCTTCCCAACCAGCCATTGTGGAACCACTGTTGCCAATCTCCCGGTGAGGGTGGAAGATCACTCAAAATTACAGCTGCTCTTCAGGTAGCAGAGATCAGTTCCTCTGGAGAAAGTGGTGGACTCTGTGTCATTATACCCTGCTGAGGTCGCCACAGCAAATTGACGCTGAGTGTCCAAGGCCTTGGCACTCTCCCAGAGCCTCTTTCTAGAGCTTGTTGTATTTATTTCCACAATGGGCCTGATTCCTAGTTTTTGGTATAAATCAAAATGTCATCACATGAATTCTTTCATGTGGGGAGAAAGCATCACAAATTCCACTTCCACCACATACACAAGAGAAGATCACAACATTCCTCCTGTCTTAAGGAGTTGTCTTGTATTTTCCTCTTCTGTCTAGTAAACAGAGAAAATATTGGATGCATGAATGTCCAGTCTTCTGTTTAAGGAAGCTTGTAACCACTGCAGCCAAGCTCCAAGCTGTGGTGTTTGTGACAATTAAGGTTCCCATCCTCCAGGTGGTGCCTGGAGATCTCCTGGCATTACAACTGATCAACAACAGGGATCAGTTCCCTTGGAGAAAATGGCTCCATTGGAGGGTGGGCTGTAATATTCCTGTTAAGCTCCCTCCCTCCCTGCTGAGGTCTCTCCCCTCCCCCAAACCCAACTCTTCCATCCCCCAAATCCCCAGGGTTTTCCTAACCCAGAGCTGGCAACCCTATATGGCAATGCTGTTCCTTTAAACCAGGCAAATGTTTTAGGCTGCCCGAGTCAACTACAGGACTTGGTGTGGGCAGCAACAGGGAGGGAGTTGGGGTCACTGCAGTTTCACACAGAGGAAGAACCTGACTTTATAAAATGTACTCCTGTTTGAGACTATGCTGCCTCCTTATTCTGATGCCTAGCATGAAGGACACAACTCATGTATGTGTTGTTTTATCAAGTGTGTCTAGTAATTTTTTTTAAGAAATCCAGCAATCCTAGTTATTAGCTTAGTGTCAGGTTCAAGAGCAAGCAAGTCCAGGTACATTTTACTTAGAAAGTTATGCTTTATTGGAATACCAGTCTGCTGCCCATTAATGCAGAGTCATTGTCAGGAATAGCGGATAGTGCGTGGGGAGCTGTGTATATACTCTGATGCTTCAACTAGCCAAGCAAATGAAATCCAAGCACACACACGGGATATTACATAATGAACGGGAGACCACCCCCGTCCATAAGAGGGCTGATACATTCACACCAGCTGGGAACCCAAGCCCTCCCCTCTGTTCAAGGTCATACAGATAGTGGCTGCTAGCAGAGGAATGTCTCCCACAGTTCCTTAAGCAAAGCAAAGCAAAGCTATGCGCATGCGAGCAAGCAAGGAATGAGGTTATACAGAAAACATGGCAGTTATCTGACACTTAGTAGTGCCCAGCCCAGCTGCAGTGTCTGCACTTGACCCTGCACTACCCTCAATGGTGTTCATCTGGATCTCACACTAGTAAGGGCATGCCTGCGTTAATTCCACTTGGACCTACATATCCTGCTAGCCTCTAGGGTTGCCAAAGCCCCTGGGGGAGGTGGGGGTTCCCCACCACCAGGACTTACCCCCAGCCATTGATCAGCTGGCCGGGGGGGGCTTACCAGGAGAAATGAGACGGCCTAGGCCTCGTTACCAGCATTGCATGGGAAGTGACATCATCATGCCAATGACGTCCGGGTGATGCTCTGCTGTTTGGTCAAAACTATGACAGAAGCTGATTTTACCAAAGAGTGTTTGCCTCTATGCCAGAGCCTTGCCTGGATGTCGCTTGGTTGATGTCACTTTCTGCGCAGACTGGCTGTGCAGATTTTTTTAAACAGTGCACTGGCAGCAGCTAACCAACAGCAAATGATAAGAAGACAACAGGGGGGTTATGAAGCAGCAGCTGTGCCCAACAGTAAAGGAGCAATAAGAAAGTACCTTCCGGTGTTTGTGTCTGCTTTGCAACTGTATAAGTGGAGAAAGATGTCACTCGTCAGCCTGGCTTTTGCCTGGTCCTCCCTCTCTTAACAAAACCATCGCCATACCAATCAGCGGACACTCACTGCTCTGCCCCCAGACGCTGGCTGTTTAGGGAACGTTTCACTTTTCATTTTCTCAAGCAGCCCAGCTACCTTTCTATGGGATTCCAAATATTTGGAATTAGTCTGAATGCCATTATTTTTTTGAATTCCAAATTGCACAGAGTGAAGCATGTGTTTAAGTCACCCACTGAAAGACAGGGACTTGCAAGTCTGTTGCTTGAGCAGTACCTACAGTTGCCAGCTCCAGGTTGGGAAATACCTGGAGATTTTGGGGGGTGGAGCATGAGAAGAGTGGGGTTTGGGGAGGGGAGGGTCTTCAGTGGGATATTATGCCATAGAGTCCACCTTCCAGAGCAGATTTTTGTCACCTGAAGATCCATTCTCATCTCAGGAGATCTCCAGCCACCACCTGGAGGCTGGTAACCCTAGCAGCACCATGCCCCATAAGACTCCAGTACTCCTCCCTTACCAGGAAACTGACCGTGCCCTTCTGCTGTAAGATTTTCCAAAACCTCAGGAAGCGAGATGGATGAAATTATACACCAGATTTCTTTAGCTGTCCAAGAGACTTGTACACTGTTACAGCTGGTTACCATTTTTTCCTGTTACTGTTTCACTCCTGGAACTTGTCATTTGGTGACAGAACAGGCAAGTGATAAGGATGACTTCGTAAGACTCACTTGAATCACTCATTGAAAGCTTGTCACGAGACTTTTGAATGAACTGGGCTAGCTATAAGAAAGCACCACTTCACTGGGTTGTCAAAACAGATGGAGCTACGCCCACTGCTGCCTGATTAGACTATTATGTGCAGTGATGGTAACGATCTTGCGCCCTCTCTCCCAGCTAAATTGGCCCAAAATATTGCTTGTTTTCCATATCTCCAAAAAAAGAAATGCCAGTGGTAATTTAACTAGGCCAAATAATGAATTTGTATTTATCTCCATCCTCTATTTCCAATTGTAGATCACTTTTCAATCAAGAGCCTCTCACAGTGTCTAACAACAATTAAAGCAACATTAATTTAAATGCTCAATTCCACTGCCATGCAATCCACAGTCAAGGAGCAGGGGGGGAAACATAAAACTAGCAGCAGCAGCAGCAAAACAAAAAAAACCCCAAAAAACCCCTCAAAAAACTGAAACAAACCTAAAGGCTAATAACATGAATCCCTACAGCCCTTTCTTGACGGAGTAATACACCTTTCCTGGTGTCTGCCAAGTGTTTATAGAAAGTGGGAGGGGGCCAGGGCAGGTGCGCCTTTGCCCAGCAAGGCTTCTGATTGGCTATTGGAGTTTTGATTGGCTCTGCAGATTTTTTTAAAAGGTTGCTTTGGCAGCACAAGGATCTTCACCGTGTGATTGAAGATAAGCTGTAGCAGACATTTTGTGGAAGCCATTTTGTGTCAGAATTCCAAAGGTGCCTGCCGGCTTAAAAAGGTTAGGGATCCCTACCTTAAAGGATGGATTGTCACTCAATAAGAATGACAAAAAATCTCCAGTATGCCAAAGATAACAATACTATTAATACCTTAGATAATGTCTAGACCAAGGCTAGATCAAAATTAGTGCCTGGAATCTCACTTTTATCATCAGTAATAAGATACAGTGATTTAGTCAAGTAGTGAAAGAAAGTAATTTTACAGTATGGGGTGACTGGGGGATTTATGATTATAAATCTTTAGTTCCTAATGTGCAAAAGGTTATTACTTCCAAAGAGATTTCAACCTTACTTAATAAGCAGATTTGCAGGTGAATTTTTTTTATATGTAATCAGAGTTGAGAATAATGGGGGGGGATGACAGATTTTGAAAAAATTAACAGTAGCTGGAAAGGAAATATATTTTCTAAGGTATACTGTTAGATTGAAACACCAATCAGGAGGAAAAAATATATAAAGCTATGGACTAGGGATCTGGAACTTGTAACTGAACTCAAGTTCTGGGTATTAGCATTAAAAAATGGCTTAATTTTTTCAATAAATCTCACTGCTAAAGAGAATATGATGAAAATGGATAAGTGGCATCTAGCCCCACATAAATTAGCTGAAATTAATCAAGGTGTTAAAGGTGATTGTTGGCTTTCTGGAGATGCTAACAACATCTTAGAAATATGTGATGGGAAGACATAGCAGAGTCAAAGAATATCGGGAAGTTATTTCTAGAGCTAATTCACGAGGGTTAGGCAAAGAGTTGTCTTTCTCCCCTGTTTTTTGCTGACTTATGTAGATTTCCATCCCCAAAATACTCAAGGATGTGTTTTAAATGCCACAACTTCTGCAAGATTAGACTTCGCTACATATTGGAAAAGGAACATAACTCCAAATAAAGAAGAGCGGGTGGAGAAAATAAAGAAATCTTTACAGTTGAGTAAACTAACCTGTACGTTGCATGATTAAAAAGTTAGATAAGTTTGATAAATGGAATGGTATTCTGACTATGATAGTGAATTAGACTTAATAACATCCATTTGATTTGTTTATAGAATTGATTATGAATTTGTATAGCTTTCTGTTCAACTTTTTTCATTTAATAAAATTTTGTTTTTTTAAAATGACTGATTCACAATAAGGGCCACCACCAAAAAGGCACTGTTTCTATCAGACGGAAGCCTCCAATGCCTCAAATGGTTGTGGCCTCATAGTTTGGCCTCCCAAACAGTTTGATGGGGCATTGGGATGAGAATTTCTCACTGGATTTCACTCCCAAAACACAGAGGCTCAGATCTCAAGGAGTCTATATTAAAATAGAATGGCATTAATTTCTTAACGAGATTCCTTAAAACATGAAGATTCAAGTTATTTTTCTTTGCAAGCCTTATAGTCTAAATGTAATGCAAAGTATGATTATAAATCTCAAGACAGGTTATTACAGCTAGGTCAGTATTGATCACCAGTTATAAAATTGCTATATTACATGTTGTAAAAAAATGTCATATCCCAGGAAAATATTGCATTAAAACTCTAATAAATTGCAATAGTTTAATCACTTGGCAAATTATTTCACTCCTTCAATTCAAATTATCCACTTTCTTTCTCAGCTCTTCTATCATAAAAATTCGAATGGCTTTTAGGGGGCTTGATAGAGGAATAGGATAATTTATGCTATTGCGCTTTCTATATAATAATTCTATTTTTTCTTCCACAGGTAAGTTTCATTTTTTAATCTTTTTATGGTATTTGAGGATATCACTTACTGTTCTGGCTCATCGTTACCAGTTGGCAAATTAATAAAAGTACTTCATTTTCAGATAACGTCGTATTTCATAACTCCCATCTTTATTACGCTTTTCTTGACTTAATTATAAATCATTCCAATGCCCATTTAGAAAAATATGAGCATCCCTGAGACTGCACTTCTGTTTCCAGACAAGTTTTATGGCACTGCATTCATTATTTTAAATTAAATATTTATTGAATTTTCCATGTGAGAGTGTAACAAACAAATACGTGCACAACAAACTGCATCTGAGTAGAGAACCACAATATTAGTCAAAATGCAGAAGCAATCAGATTAGTGACGAGAAACAGGCATTTGCCGTGGAGACCCTGGAGGGACTGAGAGCCAGGAAAGCTCCCGGTGGATGTGCAGGGCGGTCCTCAGAGCTCTTTTTTTAAGCAGGGACTCCTTTGCACATTAGGCGACACACCCCTGATGTAGCCAGTCCTCCGAGAGCTTACAGTAGCCCCCGTAAGAAGAGCTCCGTAAGCTCTTGGAGGATTGGCTACATTAGGGGTGTGTCGCCTAATATGCAAAGGAGTTCCTGCTACAAAAAGAGCCCTGGGTCCTCATGCTGGCTCTCCTCCAGCACTTAGGGCTGTGCCTGAGTCCCAGGCTTACCAGGTTGCCCTCCACAGCAGGAAACCTCTCTCCCACTCTTGCAGAGGGGAAAATGAGGAGATGACATCACAGGGGCAGCAACATCACCTCTAGTCATAGAATCATAGCATCATAGAATATGAGAATTGGAAGGGACCTTGCAGGTCATCTAGTCTAACCCCCTGCATTCTGCAGGAGCATAGCCAAAAGATAGCCCTACAGCATACCTGGAAGATGGTTGTCCAGCCTCCGATTGAAAACGTCCAGTGAAGGAGCATCCACCACCTCCCGAGGCAGTCTGTTCCACTGCTCAACCACTCTTACAGTTAGGAAGTTTCTCCTGATATTTAGTCGGTATCGACTCCCTTGTAATTCCCACCCATTAGATCTAGTCTTGCAATCCAGAGCCAGAGAGAACAGATCTGCTCCATCTTCTGCGTGACAGCCCTTCAGATATTTGAAGACAGTCCTGCACCCAAGTCCCACTCCAAAAAAGCTCCTGGGTTTGCCAGGCTTGCAATCCTGAGAGGTTGGATTGGAAGCCACATAGAGAGACATGGCCTTGGGGTCCCTAGTGTGGTGTCTGTGGGTGCCATGGGGCCTCCTGATGCCATTCCTGGCGCCCACCAAGTATTTTTAGAAAGTGGGTGGGGCCCGGAACAGCCACGGCACAGATTTCTAAAAACATTGTTTGGGCAGTAGCTGCCACAACAGCACAAGGATCTTCTCATGTGTGACTGAAGGTCAGCTGTAGCTACCAGGTTGTGGCTGACTCCGCCTCCTTCGGCAGCCATTTTTGAGGATGCACCAGCCACACCATGCCAGAATTCCCAAGATGCTTACAGGCTGAAAACAATCTGGGGACTTGTGCATTGCATACATGAATCGGTCTTTTGTAAGGGCCAAAGTAGATTTTTTTGTCCCTTTTAAAGTGCTTTTAGAGACTTCTGAAACAGTACGGGTGAAAGCATCCTCCTCCTCTCCCAGCATTGGTGGGGTCCATGCAGACCAGGGCTCTGCTACAGGAGGCACAGGTTAACACACCCTCCTCCTAATGCTGAACCTCAGACCAAAACTCAGAGCTCCCTGCCGCTGTTTCAAAGGTCAGCAGAAGAAGCTTCAGTCCCATGAAGTGTCTCATTCAGACATGGTTTCTTTCTCTTTCATTCCTATGAATCCGTTTGATCTGGAAGGATTAGGGGTCTCAACTCCAGGTTGGGAAATTCCTGAAGAATTAGGGGTGAAGTGTGGGGAGGGTGGGGTTTGGGCAGGAGAGGGACCTCAGTGGGGTACCATGCCATAAAGCCAAGGCAGCCATTTTCTCCAGGGGCACTGATCCCTGAAGTCTGGAGGCCAGTTGCAATCTTTGGATATCTCCAGACTCCACCTGGAGGCTGGCAACCCTGGGAAAGATCCACAAGGAGGCTTACATAAGACAAAGCAGAACAAAAGATTAAACCATAACCTGCCCCCTCTACTGACAGGTGCACTCGTAGATCTCCCATTTCATGGCTGTCTCAGCTCTATTAATAACTGCAGCAGTTGTGAGCCGTCTCTCTAGATAAACTGTCAGTTGACAGTGTGAAAAAGAGGTACAATTTCTTTGTTTTCTATGAAATGCTAAAAACAAGACGAAACTGTCTTTCAGTGGAGCCAGGAACTGAAGGATGCTCTCTCTCGTATGGCTCATGACATCCTGGTGCCATTGGGACTATCTCTGTCAAATAAAACAAAACGTTCTGAATATACAAGTTCTGGTGTTTACTTGGAAAGATGAATGTGGACGTCTCTGTCCTGGGCACGGCTGGGTGTCCACAGGTGACGTTTCTGAAGATTCCAATCTCGGTATTGTCTCCAGTGTCACTGAGGACTGCTCCCTGGTGGCAAATGGTGATGAGAGTTGGAAATGGAAATGTAGCTTGGCCTCTTGGAACATTTTTCCATTGAAGACTGCTCTCTCAGATCTTGATTTGGCTCTATCTGCATTTACTTCTATGACAGCCAAACATAGCTTGGATGTCCAAGTAACAGCCTACATATACTAGGGAAGAGTTAAATCATTTTTTACTTTCATGCCCACTTTGGGGGATGCTGAAAAACATCTCCTTTTTGATGGTTTTTGGCAGGGCTCTTTTTGTAGCAGGAACTCCTTTGCACATTAGGCAACACACCTCATGTAGCCAATCCTCCAAGAGCTTACAGTAGCCCTGTAATAAGAGCTCTGTAAGCTCTTGGAGGATTGGCTACATGAGGGGTGTGCCGCCTAATATGCAAAGGAGTTCCTGCTACGAAAAGAGCCCTGGTTTTTGGTATTTTTTGGAAAACATCATCACACAACCAGATGTGATTGGCCACATAGTGTTGCAATGCTATTCCCTTCATTACAGGATCCCTGATTGGGTGTAATTGCCCACCTAATTAAAGCAAGAGAATGGAAAAAAGAGAGGAGATAAAGAGGGGAGAGCCAGCATTGTGTACAGGGTTGCCAGGTCTGGACCGGAAAATACCTGGAGACTTTGGGAGTGGATCCAGGAGAGGGCGGGGTTTGGGGAGGGGGGTGCCTCAACATGGCACAGTGCCATAGAGTCCACCGTCTGATGCAGCAATTTTCTCCAGAGGAGCTGATCTCTGTTAGCTGGAGATCAGTTGTAAAAGCGGGAGGTCCCCAGGCCCAACCTGGAGGCTGGCAACCCTAGTGACGTAGTGTCTAGAGTGCTGGATGAGGATCTGGACCACCCAGGTTGGAATCACCCCTCGTGCCATAGTGGCTGGCTGGGTGACCTTGGGCTGGTCACAACCTGGCCGAGTTCAGATTGGCAGTTTGAAGCCAAAGCGAGTCATGGGAAAAAAGCCCCGGAACAAACTGTTCCAGGTTTTCCCGGTCACACTGTGCCAACTGATTCGAGAGCATACCGGGGAGGTGGCGTGAGGGAGCGTTCACATTGTTGGCCCGAAGGCACGGCTGTAAGGCGCGGCTTTCTGTTTCGCTAATCTGGAGATATGCGCTTATGTGCATGAGTGCATATGTGCATGAGCACAAAAAATCATGGATTTTAGTGTTCACACTGTGTTGGTGTGGGATATATGTGGGATAGATATGCTTTCCGGGGTTTGATACCACTTTTAGTAGGTATCTTTTTAACTCAGGAACGAAGCGTTACAAGGTGGGTTAAGTACAGCTGGGGAACGCCAGACAGATGTGCCTGTGAGAATGCCCCCTTTAATCCGCTTGTGAAACGTTGCTGAAATGCACCTCCCTTGGGGCAAACTGCCCGTCTGAACTCGGCCCCTCTCAGCCTCACCTGCCTCACAGGGTTGGTTCAGAGGATAAAATGGAGGTGAGGAGAACGCTGTTGGCCTCCTTGGGTCCCCATTGGGGTTTCCAGCTCCTGATTTGGTAACACCTGGAGATTTGAGGGGTGGAGTCTGAGGAGGGCGGGGTTTGGGGAGGGGAGGGGCCTCAGTGCAGTACAATGCCATAGAGCCCACCTCGCAAAGGGGCCATTTTCTCCAGGGGAGGCTGATCTCTGTCACCTGGAGATCAGTTGTAATCCAGGCACCACCTGGAGGTTGGCAACCTTAGCCCCCATGGAGGAGAACGGTGGTACATAAATGAAGTAAAGAAAGGAAGAAAGAAAAAAAGAAATGCAGAAGGGGCAGTGGTGTGGGGAAACAACAGCACTGAACACGGTGGCAAAAGTGAATATTTACAGGAAGCCTTTTGCATAAGGAATTAAGACTCTAATCAAATTGGTAATTTCAACCTGAGAATTGAGAAGTGCTGTATTCTGCAGAAATGAAACTTCTGCTGCCTTGCAAGTCAAGATTCATATTTCTTTGAAAACACAGTAAAACTGGTACTGTCAGGAGAATTCTGCTTTGGATTTTAAAACCGTGTGCAAGAATGACTTTGACAATATAACCTTAAAGTTAAATCACAACAGACCAAAGTTTCCTTCATGGTTAAAACCTAGAATCAAGTGTACATCGTTCTATTTCTGTGCATTAGTTATCTAGCTTAATGCTTAATACCATATGCACCCCGGGTACCAGAGTACTCTTTAGACTCGTGCATTTTTTCATTATTAATTGCAATAATTACAAAAATGGGGTATTTCATTATTATTGTAATTCATATGAAAATGAAATAGAGGCTACAGTCACACAGCAAGCTTACCATGGTCTGCTCCTGCTGTAGACTTGATCTGGTGTTTTTCTTTGCAGGTTGGGATGATCAGACATCCCTCCGCTAACCATTCTAACTGTGCGACAAGGCTCCAGATTGTAGTCGTTCCACAAGTGGCGGTGCGGCACAATTCCCCCCCCGGAATTTCTTTGCACGTGTGCATATGCACATAGACAAATCACCACTTCCACTAGGATGTGCTGTACTCCCTCTGCCATCCTTAGCATGACTGAGAATCACTCCTCTCTTGACATGATCCCGAAGAAATGAGTGCACACTCTGTGATCTGGTGAATATGGATCCTCAGGCCATTCTTTGGACTCTTCTTATGACAGACATCAGGACACTCGCCCTGATCCTGCAACACGAAAAGGAGACAATCGCCCTTATCAGGAGGAAGAGGGGTCATTTTCAAATGACTGCCCCCTGATCACATCTTCTTCTTTCCTCTGTTTTTGCAGGTGATAAATGGATTTGCAACATTGGGCTTCTCACACTGCTTTGGAGGTTTGGAAGGCTGCCATATTCAGATTTGTGCCCCAGCATGCCAATCTGGAGAGTACACCAGCAGGAAGGGCTTCTTCTCAATGCTTCTCAGGGAACAGTAGATCACCAGGGCAGGTTCATAAACATTCGTGTGGGGCACAGTGGGGAGAGTCATGATGCATACATGTGTCGGGTGACCCCGCCGTAGTGAGGCTTGTTTGTCTGGCTGGTCTAATTCCCTTCTTGCAGCTGCAGAATGGCTTATCTCCCTGGCCTTGAGCTACCAGGCGCCTTGGGGGCGAGAGTGTACTTTCTTCCCGCTTGCATCCCAAACTGTTAGGTTTTTCCTGCGCTCATATCTCACCGCTTATTGGCCCTCAGGTGTCAGGGGGTCATGTATGAAACCAGTATAATCATGATAGCCATTTTGAATACCCCATTCCTGACTTAGAAGTGCAAGGCATCCCATCTCTCTGATCAATAAAGCTTTTCTTACCCAAGGACTGGCTGTTGATACTGAGTTATTGGGAACCTGACAACCTGTTCCATAGTTCAAACTTATGCAGAGGCATGGATGAAGGGTGTTCATGACAGGAAATCCTACCATCACTCTGGAGGGTGTACAGATTCTGACACTAATTGTGGCGTATGCTGCCTACCTGCTTAAACAATAGCTTATCACTTCTTACACAGGACCCCTGAATCCAGAAGAGGTGGTCTTCAACAAGATCCATAGTTGGGCATGTAATGTTGTTGAGCATGCCTTTGGTAGGTTGAAGGCAAGGTGGCATTGCCTGTCATTGAAGCTGCCAATTCAGGAGGAAAATGTGGTTGCCATGATAGTTGCATGCGCTATTCTCCACAATATATGTGGGGAGCATGGTCATGGACTGATTCCCCAGGAAGAGGACACCCTTCCTTTGCCTTGCCATGGTTCCAACATGCCACCAAGGGTGGCTAATGACAGACACCTCCAGGAGGAAAAGGCTGTGCGATTGGCGCTAACATGGTGGATGCCCAGGAGGCCTCGGCAGCACTGACTTACCTTCTCCATGGTTAATCACGCTGTCTTCCCCTGTTTTGCAGTGAGAACACTTGTAGGCCTTGCAGCCCACATTTCCTTTTGGGATAGTGAGCATTCCTGCACATGTTTTGTGGGTGGTTGTTGAAATAAATTTTCATCTAAATAATTTTTCATCTAAACAAGCTATTGTGAAAAAATAACCCTGATTTTCTTTGGTTTTGTTTGGTTTCTTTCAGCAGTGCGGTCTTTGTCTCTGCTTGTTACATTTTTACAAGGCAGCCAGCGTTTTCCTAAGAAGGGCGTAGAGAGAGCACAGTGTTCCTTCAGGGGAAGGGGAGAGAGGGGCTCTGGGGCTTCTTGACTGACTGTAAGCTGTCGCTGTCAACCAAGTGGCTGTCTTGAGCTTGGTTGCCATGGAGATGTGGGGGGTGCGAACAAGAATGTATACTTTCGTTTCTAGCCTCTGTGGTTTTATCTGTCTGATGTGCCATGTAACCTTGAGACCTGTACTGTTTCTGGTATTGTCTTTCTCCTGGGAATTTTGAGCCGTTTGCTCAGTGGGCTTACAGCTTAAGTGTGATTGGCCAAGAGTCACTAATGCTTCCTTTGAATGCAGTATAATGGTGTGCTTCACACGCTTGACCCCGGTTCTAACAAAGAACGTTATGAGTCTGGATCCTATCACTGTCTCAATAAACTTTAATTCTTCTGAATGACTGTTATTGGGAACTGATTTCTTCAGGGGCTCTGACAGTAGCCACTAGAATAAGGTTACCATGTTTTGAAAAGCAAAAAAGTAGAACATATTTCCCAACTGACTACTTCAAACAAGTACTCACAATGACAAATTTCACTTTAAATACCCCTACTATTTAAGCTTTGAGAATCGCCACTAGCTAGGAATAGTCCTAACCTTCCAACCCAAAAGGAGGACATTGTCATCAGGGTTTTTTTTAAAAAGAGAGCCCAAAAGAGGATGGACACCAAAAAAAAGAGGACATATCCTCTAAAATAGGACATCTGGTAACCCCATACATTACCTATAAGTGTGAGGCATTTCAATCCTGAGGGATCTACAACAGCTAATGAATTCCGGCCGTGAAAGCCTTCGACAACAACAATGATTATAATAGTCAGACCCAGGAGACCAGCTGCCTATAGCCACTGGTGAACCTACAATTTCTGATGCCCACCTGCTATTGCCAAAAGAAGGCAGCTCACCAGAAAGAAAGAAAAAGGTCGATCCACACCGTGCAGGGCCTTGAGTTAGGCAAGCCCTGCTCTGGAACGGAAGGAGCTGTTCTAGTTCACCGTTTCCATATCTTTGTTCTCCTCTGACTCTTTTATACTCCCCACTTTTAAAAGCAACAATAAATGTCAAAGATAAAGAAAAATTATTGTCAAGGAAAACTGCATAAAGTGATCTCTTCTTTTTTGCATATTTGACTGAGGAATGTTGCTGGTTGCAAAAAAAGGAGGAGGAAAAGGATGGGTAGCAGCGCGACTGGATTTAAGCTGGCGCCATTTGTTCCGTAATCATACCTATTCATTTTGTTTAAAACCTCATATTTCTCTGAACACACCAGGGCAACATTTTTATGAAAGAAAAACACATAATATCCTCGAGTTTAATGCTTTCTGGCAGTAACTGGAGCTGGTGGCAACATACATTATGGGGATGTGTCACTTTGTTTACTATATGGAGGAAGGGGAAGCAGGTGGAATGGATCAAACCCGAAGACTTGCTGGGCAAAATTCCTCCTTAAATGGGCCTTCCGAAGATCCCTAATTGGCTCCCGCTGATTGATTTCTAACTCCTTTAATGTAGCCATTTGTGTATCCAAGATGTGCCTCTCACAGGAAGGCTAAGAAGCATCTTTTTAAAAATAATAATAATAAGGGTCTGCATACAGCAGCAGTCAGATTTCACCCTCTGCTTAACGTGCATAAGCCTAGCACGTTCCATAACAACGATGTTCAAAAAAAATATGTTCACATTTATTTATTTTATTCAAAACATTTCTGTGCTGCCTTTCCACCCAAATAGGGTCCCCAAGGTGGCGAACACTGAACCATTAAAACGTTTCAACGCTGTGAAATTAATGGCATACCAGAAAAGCACAGACACACTCGGATTGGACCTACTACGGCTATACGGAAGACAGAAGTGGCCATAGAATAGACTGGATTATAATACCATAATTTCCCTATGCTGATAAAGGATGTCGGTGTCCATGGCTGTAAAGGGGAAAGGGATGGTTATGTATTTTATGTATCATTGTATTGTATATTTCCTTTCATTCTTTGTTTGTTTTAATAAAGAAAATAATAAATATACAATCATTCAATAAAAATATATAAGTGCACAGCAGTGGAAATGCACCCAATGGGGCCCGGGGCTCATCTGGGTGGTGGTCCCCTCTGTGCCCCCCATGAAGGGGAGGGAGGGTGGAAGGCACCTGTCAGGCCTGGGATGGTTGGTTGAATCCTCTGGGCAGACATAGAACCTTTCCTACTTCTTGTAAATAAGTATCCAAGGCCTTCTTCTCATTGCCACTTTGGGGTCAGGAAGCAATCCTGGAGGGGGGGTTGCCATCTTCTGGGCGTGGAACGGCAGTCACTGGGGGTGTGGAGGGGGACGTATTTGTGAATTTCCTGCCTTGTGCAGGGGGCTGGACTAGATGACCCTGGAGGTCCCTTCCAACTCTGTGATTCTTCTTTTTATCTTTTCCTCCTGGGGCACTGCTCCCTTCACAACTCTCCCACAGGTTGCCAGGCACTGTGTGTGTGTGTGACTGCTGAACTGCCCCATTTGGTAGCCCCCTGCCCTGCTGCAGGCCTCCTGCTGCGTGCAAGGATGGTAGGGAGGTCACAGTGGGAAGCCCTCTGACAAGGCCGTGGAAGGGGGTCTGCAGCTCCCCAGCTCCTCCTCGGGTCCTGGGGCAGCAGCAAGTGTCTGGGCAGGGGGGGCAGGGGACTCACAACCAGTGTTCCCTCTAAGCTGATTTAGTGTGAGCTAACTCACAGCTTTTTAGCCTCTGGCTCACAGATTTTTGTCTCAGCTCAGGAAGGATGACTCCAGAACAAACTAATTTATACAGTAGCCAAATCATTTGCTCACAATTTTATTGCCATTAGCTCACAAAGCAGAATTTTTGTTCACAAGACTCCACAGCTTAGAGGGAACATTGCTCACAATCAGCTGGATTGGAAGCACCCCTTTGTGCCTGGCCAAGTACTCCCCTAACTTAGGGTTGCCAACCTCCAGGGGGAACCAGGGGATCTTCCAAAATGACAATTGCTCTCCAGACAATAGAGATCAGTTCTGTGGAGAAAATGGCCACAGAGGGCCCTCCCCTCCACAAATCCCGCCCTCCCCAGGCTCCACCACCAAAATCTCTACCAATTTCCCAACCCGGAGTTGGCAACCCTGCCCTTGCTCCCCACCCCCTAATTTGCCAGCTCACCAACATCCTCAAAAGTAGGCGTTACACATTTGGGGGGCACTGGGTCTGAAGATGGCCTTCCCCGGACTTAGGCCAAGGGAGCGGTAACAATCCAGGCTTTAAGCAACCAGTATCAGCTGCAAGTACTCTTTCCTCGCATGCTTTTGATCTGATAGAGCCACCGTAAAGGAATGAGGGAGGGGAAAGAACACAAAACACGACCAGCCAGCTCCCGGATATTCAAAAGAAAATCTCCCCTGTGACCATATTATTATTTTCTTGACTTTTCTGTTTTTGCCTGTGGGGGGGGGGCAGGGTGAGCGGCATTCTTCCCCACCCCCTTCTCCTCTGTTCCCCAGCCCAGCAGGTGAATCCCCCACGCTGCCTGCCGCCCTCTTCCTTGCCTCACCTTTATACCAAAAGCGGGAAAGGAGAGGGGGAAGGAGAGAGCCAGCGGGTGGGGGGGGGGTGATTAGACACACGAGAGGGGGAGCTGCCGTGCCCTGAGCAGCTGTACAGAGCCGGATTTCAGCCAGCACAGCCGCTCTCAGGTCTTAATTATTCTATATGAAACTTGGCTTTCTTTCTAGGAGCTCAGCGCGGCAGTGCAAGTGGTTCCTGCCATTTGGATGAGGAGGACCATTATAAAAAGCGGAGACACTCGCTAGGGAAGGTTGCTTGTTTCTGTCCTGGCAACAGTTTGGAGCAGAGGGGAGGTGGCACAGTGTAGCCTGATGTCATCAGACCTCCTCAGAAGCTGAGCAGGGTCAGCACTTGGGAGGGAGACCACTGAGGAAGACTCTGCAGAGGAAGGCCATGGCCAACCACCTCTGCTTCTCACTTGCCTTGAAAGCCCCTTTGCTGGGGTCGTCAAAAGTATGGGAGACCACCAAGGAAGACTCTGCAGGGGAGGCAATAGAAAACCGCCTCTGCTTCTCACAGCAGGGATTGGGTGATCCATAAGTAATAACAACAACAACCCCAGAGAACACTCTCCTCTTCATTCATTCTCATCTCTCATAGGGTTGTCAGCTCTGGGGTGTGGGGATCCTGGAGATTTGGGGGTGTGCAGAAAGGTGAGGATGGGGTTTGGGGAGGGGAGGGACCTCAGCCATACAGCCCACCACTCTCCAACAGCCATTTTCTCTGGGAAACTGATCTCTTTAGACTGGGAGATCTCCAGGCCCCACCTGGACGTTGGCAACCAACTCAGGGTGTGTGTGTGAGAGGGGAGGGAGCACATCATGTATTTTTTTTTTTTTTTTTTGAAAAAGCAGGATTGTGGGAAAATAATCTATTGACAGCAAAATTTTATGAATGAAGATTCAGAAGTAAGCTGCACTATGGTCAGAGTGGATGCAGCCTCAGGATTTAATTAAAATAAAATGATATGTACATGATATTTATCACAGCCATGTTTGCCATATTTCAACATGAGGACTCAGGATCAGTTGAGCCCAGTGATTCCTAACGGGAGCAATCTACAATTTAGAGGGGAGGCATTCAGACATTTGGGGGACAAATACCATAGGGTTTGGATTGCAGAAGTCTGAAACCAAGCAAAAATCTGAACGGAAATGAAACAAAGCATTAGCATTTAAACATGAAAACTAATTGCAACAAAGCCCTTTGTGGTGCGGTGGTGGAATCCCATTGTTATCAAGGGACTTTGTTATCAAGGGACTTAGTTTCGCCTTGCCTCTTCAGGATTGATGGGCCTATTGTGATGACAGTGTAACCATTTGGCTCTAGCCACCTGGTTTGCAATTTCTGGCAGCTCTGCTTTCATGCAACACTGAGGTCGATGGCCGTGTTGATTAGATTGTATTGACAGAGGATATATCAATTTGGCGTAGTGGTTAAGTATGCAGACTCTAATCTGGGAGAACCAGGTTTGATTCCCCACTCCTCCACTTGCACCTGCTGATGTGACCTTGGGTCAGTCACAAGCTCTGGCACAGCTGTTCCTGAAAGAGCAGTTTGTGTTAAGAGCTCTCTCAGCCCCACCTACCTCACAGGGTGTCTGTTGTGGGGAGGGGAAGGGAAAGGAGTTTGTAAGCCGCTCTGAGACTCCAAGTGAAGGGCGGGGTATAAATCCAATCTCTTCTTCAATTCTCTCTATCAAAGCAGAGAACACACCATGTGCAATTTGTCCTTTATTAACAAAATTTATTGTTATTCATTAGGATTCTATTTCCTACGAGAAATAATTCATGACCGAATGCACCACCAAAAATAGCTGATTCGGCCAATTTTTGGCCAGCTGCTGGATGAATCAGATTCCCTTGTCTGATTCAGCCAGCCAAAAGAAAACTGCCGAATCATTTGGGGGCTTTTGGCAGATTCAACTGGCCAAAAAATGGCCAGGGAAAGGCAGCAAGAGCCGCTTGTTGCTTTCCCCACCAAAACTGGCCTTTTCCCTGGTTCCCACCTTTCCCTGGTTCCAGGGAGGAGGCCAGTTTCAGCCAATCACTGACATGCATTTGCAAGCTGCTTGCAAGTACATGTGACTTTGCAAGGTTGGTGGTGTTGCTTTGCATACCATCTTCCTTGCTTGGGAGCGGGGAGGGAGACTGCTAACTCTACCCAATAGGAGTGAGTTGCATCCTCTTTGGGCCAATCACAGGACAGTGTCATTTTTTGAAACTTTCCTGTGCGTGACCCAAAGAGCATATAAGGAGTCCTGCCTAGTGGTTAGACTTCATTGCTGTTCCTTACCTGCTGGCTGCCTGAGGGAGACTGTGCTGTGCTGGCCTTTGGCTTCAGCTGGTGGCTGCTCTCTCTGTGCCTGCCTGACCTCCGTAGACTGCTGCTGGACCCCTGGACACCAGAAAAGGGAAGACATCACCAGGTTTGCTTCTAGTGGGATCTCTTTAATTTTTAAAGGGCTTTCCCCCTTTTTTTCCCTCTATTTTTAAGGTTCTTTTTCCTGCTTTGGGTTGGGTGGATTCTGGGGTGGGTGGGTTGAGTTCTGGGGGTTCTCTTGGGTGGGGTGTTGGGGGGTATAGTTTGAGTTTTTAAAAAGTTATTAAAAGTTTCTTTTGTACTGTTTGTTGTTCCTGGGGTGCCTGGGTTTTGCCTTGGGTTTTTTTCCTGTTTGGTGGGGTTTTCTTTTCTTTAAAAGTTTACAGTTTTATAAGTTTCAAAATTTACAGTTTTATAGGTTTCAAAGTTTGAAAGTTCCACTGTTGCTTGTATTGTTGCTTGGGTGGGGGCTGGGGAGTTTGTGGGTTTTGTCTTGTTCCCCCCCTTCTTTGTCGGGGAAGGGTGCTGTGGGTTTAAAAGTTTTTTTTTTAAAGTTGTCTGTTTTTTTGTCTGTTTGGTGAGTTGTTGGTGTTGTGGTTTTCTTGGTAGTTTTCCTGTTCAATAGATAGAGATAGTGTGTGTGTTACTAGTTTTATGGTTCTATAGATAGATTCCTTCATGTGTGTGTGTGTTGTGATAGATAGATAGATAGATAGATAGATAGATAGATAGATAGATAGATAGATAGATAGATAGATAGATAGTGCTAGAGGTGCATTTCTGGTGGTTTTATTCCAGTTTCCTGTTTAATAGATATGTAATATGTTTGCCTTAGATTCCTGTTTGTTGGTAAGATTGTCAGATTAGATGATAGACAGACAGAGTAATTTTCTTCTGGTTGCTGGGGGGGGGTTACTGCTGGTGTTGGTGAGGTGAGGTCTTGTGGGTGGGTGTTTCTGGTTTGTTAGGGCCATTGATTTAAATATGTCAGTCTAATATGGGTCTGTTCAGGAGTTGTTTTTTTAACTATCAGTAATCCAGTGTAGGGCTTTAGTTTATATACCTAACTAGGCCAGAATAGGCACTATTAAAAGAGGTGAGGAGGGGTTTCCTTAAAAGCAGCACTTTAGCCTTAACTACTTACAGACAACAGTGTTCTGTGCACCTGACCTTCATTGGAGACCGGTGCTTACACATTGCCCAGGGTCAGCCCCAGCTTTTCAGTTCATCTCACAGACACCTGCATTTCCTTCCTAGGAAATCAGACTTGTCCTAGTATATTAGCCAGGAGAAGTTTAATAAAGAAACGCAAGCACTTCCAAAGAAGGTTCGTTTCCATCTCTAGGCTAGCTTAATAAAACCATCTAACTTGGAGCTGAAATAAAGCTGAAATCACTTTTGAATTTACCTCCGGTGTGTTGTCTCATACTTATCAACTGGCGACGAGGGTGGGATTTAGCAGGCAGGGTTGCCCAAGTGGTCACCACCAGCCGCCAACCAGAAGGTGAGTCATGCAGCAACCACCTCCAGTGCTCTCCCTTAGAGTTCTGTGGCAAGGGAGGGATGCCAGGCATCTCTCACTGTGATGTTTAGTGAGTGTGGCACTAGCATGCCTGGGGGGGGAAGCATGGTAGGAAGATGGTCACTCGCTGCATTGCTGAGATGATCGTCAAGGGCTACCCCTTCACAGCGGTTGAAAGTTCTGCATTGTGATGGTTCCTCAGGTATCTTGCACCCTGGTACATGGCTCCTTCTCACACCATGATGAGCAGGACCGTGGTGCCCTCACTTTACAGGGCTGCCAGGGACTTCATGAAGGAACAGCTCTCCTTTGTTGCAGGGAGGGCTGTTCACTTCACGTTGGCTATCTGGACCTCCAAACAGGGGCATGAAGCATATCTCTTGCTGACTGCCCACTTGTGGCAACCCAGTGACATCGTGGGTGGCAATAGCTGATGGGCTAGGACAGGGCCCCTGGGCCAGCTACCACAAGGCTCTCCTGCACACTGAACCACTCGACGTGCTGCACACGGGGGCCAACATTGGAGCCATCATCAGTAGGCAATCAGAGGACTGGGTAGGTAGTGACATCATCATGGGCTTCATGGTGACAGATGGTGGCACCAACATGATTGCCATGGTCGAGGCAGCAGGCCAGAAGTGCATTCCCTGAGCATCCCACCTTCTCCAACTCATGGTGAAGGATGCCTTGGGGCAGGGATCGGAGAATCCCAAGCATGTTGCCAGGTTCCACACTTAACAGCATCTCCTCCAGAAATGCCGGCACATTGTGGGCCACTTCTCACGCAGCAATAAGGACACTTATTGGCTGTGTGAGAAACAGAAACTGTTGGGCATGCTGGAACACCACCTATTCAGTAATGTCAGCACCCTCTGGAACTCCACCTCTGTCATGCTGGAGCACTTGGTGGAGCAGAAGGGAGCCCTGACTGCCCTGATCTCAGAGAGCGGGGTCATTCGGGAAGAGAACCGACTCACCCAGGATGAGTGGGTGATCGTTTCTCAGACTGTGGAGGTTCTTGCTCCATTCAAGATCCACACAGACATGCTCTCATCTGACACGGTGAGTCTGGCTCTGGTTGTCCCCTTGTTCCACATGGCACGTGAGGGGCTGGCCTCATTGTTAGAGCCAGGCACAGGACGTGCAGACCTTGTTCCAGAGGTGTGTGTGCTGGTGAGGACGCTGAAAGAAGGCCTCGAGGAATGCTTTCAGCCCGTCTTCAACAAGCAGAAGGCATACATGTTGGTGAGCATGTGTGACCCACACATAAAGGGCAGGATCGCCAAACAGGTCAACAAGCTCAACTGCTGGAGAGACATACTCTCCCAGCAGGTTGAACGCAGGCAGGCCAGTGGGGCCATGTTGCTGGGAGTTGAGGAAGTGAGGGGCAAAAGCAGCACACCTGTTGCTCTGCCCCAGCCTCCCCAGGTAGGCCACATCCCCCCTGGCCCCCACCTCAAAGAGTGAAAAGATGGAACTCTTGGGGTGGTTCGCTGGCCCCTTGGGGAGCAGTAGCAGGGCCATGAGACAGGACATGGTGGCTATGATGGTCAGGGACTACCTTTTGGTCCACCTGCCCACTGAGCTACTGGGCCGTGAAGGAGTTGGTCTGGCCAGCCCTCTCTATCATGGCCCAGGGGCTCCTCTCATGCCCTCCTATGAGTGTTCAGAGACAGCACAGTTTTTTCACATGCGGGCTATGTTGTCAGCCCACATGGCTCTTGCCTGAAGCCCTGGACAGTGGAGCAGTTGGTCTTCCTCAAGGTGAACTTGCCACTGTTCGGCTTTCCGGACCTGGACTTCGAGTGTGACTGAGGTGAGCACAGTCTTGTTGTGCCTGCATCCTCTCTGAGTCTGTGTGCTGCCGGGAAGTTTGGGGAGAAACACTCTTCCCAAAATTAGAAGTAGGGAGAGTGACCAAAGAGAGACACGTCCCCCAAATCATTCCAGTTGGCAGACAGATGCCCCACCAAACTCCCCCCCCGCACTGGTATGCTTTCACCCAGGCCACCCTCCCCAGAACACCTCCATAGAACCCCAGTAGCTATGTGGCACTGGGTCCCATCCATCCATACACCCCCCCCCCCAAAAAAAAAATTGAATACTGCAAAAACCAGTTTTCACTCAAGCTAGTAGAATACAATTCAAAAACCAGAAAAACCCACAGGAGTGCCACAGATACTGACATTTTTTTTTGCAGGGGTGGGTGGTGGGCATTGGGCAATGCTCCCTCTGAACTGTGGAAACCTGTGAGTAAAAATTGTGCTTTGTGAGCTACCAGCATTAAAGTTGTGTAAGTAGGCATGAATTAGTTTGCTCTGGAACCATCCTTCCTGAGCTGAGCTTTGAGCTACCAGCATTACAGTTGTGAGCAGGCGGGCGATTTGGCTACTGCATGAATTAGTTCCTTCCTGAGCTAAAACAAAAATGTGTGAACTGAGGGCTAAAAACCTGTGAGCTAGCTCACACCAACTCAGCTAAGCTTAGAGGGAACACCGGTGGCTAGCGGGTAAGGGAGGGCCCATGATGAGAGGGGCAGCCGCACCGAGGAGAAGGTTCCTCAGATGGGACAGTGACACAGCTGGTGCATTGCTGCAAAGAGAGGAGGATCAGGGTGGACAAACAGTGACCACCCCTCTTCTCTCTCTTTCTGAGGCCTTCCTTCCTTGGCTTGACTCAATGGGTGAGGGGATACTTGCGGGAGGATCCAACCCAGGTAGGTAGGCTTGGAGGGCCAAAAAGGTGCACAGCGCCATGTTTTAAGTTTAACAGACTAAGACTCATCTCTTTATTATGGTAGAATTACAATGTGGATAGAAAAGATGAGAGATGGGATATGGGAATACTAGTGGAGGAGGCAGGTGTGGGGCAGGTGAAAGGAAGAAAGGAAGTCCCCCCCCCCAGATCTCCATTCTACAAATTAAAGGGATAGTGAAGGTGCAGGAGAGAAAACACCGGAAAGTCAGTGTGGGAAAGACTATCCAGCTGTCTCTTGCTGCGAAGTCTGGAGGCGGCTGACCCAGGGAAAGCACCTTCTTGACTTCGGGCATGTGCCACCTGCTGTCCCCCCAAGCAGTCCATTCTGCAGTCCATCCGATCGTACAGGTAAAGTGAGGTGACAAGCTGGGGGGTGTCAGGGAGGAGGGAGGTTAGATAAGGTGTGGAACCCACCCCCACCTATCCTTCCTTTCCCAGGTTCCCCAGGTCTGTGGGGGTGGGGGAGCCTGTCTTGAAGCTTTTGAATGCAGTAATGCTGTATGGATTGGCAGGCAGGAAGTGTCAGATACGGTTCTGCTGGTTCTGCTGCCGTTTCAGAAAGGCCCCCATTGACAGAGATTCTCTGATGTTACATAAGAACATAAGGGAAGCCCATGTTGTATCAGGCCAACGGCCCATCCAGTCCAACACTCTGTTGTCACACAGTGGCCAACAATACCAGGTGCCATCAGGAGGTCCACCAGCAGGGCCAGGTCACTAGTAGCCCTCCCACTGTTGCCCCCCCTCCAAGCACCAAAGCATCACTTGCCCCAGAGACCAATAGTTCCTATCTGTATACCTTGTGGCTAATAGCCACTGATGGACCTCTGCTCCAGCCTCCATATATTTGTCCAGTTCCCTCTTGAAGCTGTTCATACTAGTCCACCACCACCACCTACTGTGGCTCTGAATTCCACGTGTTAATTGCTCTTTGGGTGAAGAAGTACTTCCTTTGATCTGCTCTAACCTGACTGCTCAGTAATTTTTCTGAGTGCCCACAAGATCTTGTATTGTGAGAAAGGGAGAAAAGTACTTCTTTCTGTACCTGCTGTGTCACATTCCCATGCATAATCTCATAAACCTCTATCATGTCACCCCTCAGTCGTAATTTCTTCAACCTAAAGAGCCCCAAACGCCTTTTACCTTTCTTCATAGGGAAAGTATTCCAATCCTTATCACTGTAGTTGCCCTTTTCTGCACGTTTTCCCAGTGCTATAATAAATACCCTTTCTGAGGTGTGTGCAGTGAGTGGCCAGTATTCCAATGAGGTTGCACCATTGATTTATTCAGGGCAAGGCCTGTATAAATGTTGGTCCTATTGGGTTTCTTGTTCTGGAGTGTACCACTTGTTCTCCTGGCAAACAAGCACCTCCCAACAGTTCACTTTCCCTGAGATTCTCTGGGAGAGTCTGACCGCTGGGTGCCTGCTTGCCTGCCTCGCAGAGTGCTGCTGGATGGGTTTCCCCATTGGAAACAATGAAGGGAATGGGGGCAACCTGTTTGGGTGCCCATAGAATTGGACCCACTGGTCCAATTTTTGGGGGACTTGGAGGTTTATGTGGGGAGAGGCTCCTGAAGCTATCCTAAAAAATTGGAGCCTCTCCCTCAAACCCCCTCCCCCCCACAGCCACTAACAGCACTGTGGGGGAAAATAACTTTTCCCTCACAATAGAGAACAATGGAGGGGATGGGAGCAACCTGTTTGGGGGTCCGTATAATTGGACCCCCGGTCCAATCTTCTTGAAACTTGGGGGGTATTTTGAGGAGAGGCTCCAGAAGCTACCCATTGAGTTTGGAGCCTCCCCCTCAAATCCCTTCTCCCAGTCCCCAGAATGTACCCTATGAGTTTTCACCATTGACTTCAATGGCCCATAGGGTTTAATGGGGCTGAATGTGATTCGGCCAGCCGAATGACTCCCGAATTGGCTTGCATTGCTGAAAGTGTCATTCGGGGATCATTCGAAGGGCTGAATCACATTCAGGCCAAAATTATTATTCTGTGCACATTCCTAACAATAAACATAAGGGCAACGTCTGTCTGTAGCGAGCTTATTATGGACAGAGCTCTCAAAAGATGAGTAATCCATCAAAATTATGAATGCTTTTCCACAAGGGCTGTGTGGAAATTTCTACACATCTGGCTTGCCTTTCAGCACTTGACCAAGAACCTACAAAGTGTCCCCAAAAAGAAAGGTGCCTTTCTGAAGCTTGTATGGTGTTGGTAGAAAGTACCATCAAGTTGTAGCAGACTTATGGCAACCCCTGGAGGTTTTCAAGGCAAGTGCTGTTCAGAGGCAGTTTGCCCTTGCCTCCCTCTGCGTATGAACCCTGGACTTCCTTGGTGGTCCCCTGTCCAAGTACTAAACAGGGCCAGCCCTGCTTAGCTTCTGAGATCTGATGAGACCAGGCTAGCTTGGGCCATCCGGTGAAGGCAAGAGACAGGTGGTTTGCCATTGCCTGGCTCTGCATAGCAACCTGGACTTCCCTCATGGTCTCCCATCCAAGTGTGAACCAGGGCTGACCCTGCTAAGCTTGATGAGATCAGGTTAGCCTGGACCATCCAGGTGAAAGCAAGAGACAAACAGAGGTGATTTACCACTGCCTGCCTTGTCAGCGTCCTGCCTGTGGCCTCACTGTGTTCCCCCAAACAAGAAGAAAGCACCATGTGTGTTCTCTGATTGCTGTCTCTGGAAAAAAAAGGCATAGCCTGCTTGTTGAAGTCATCCAGTAACTTCATTCATTTCTTTGTTCCCCCCACACATGTATATAACCCAAATCTCTCTCTGTGAATGAATGAAAACCTATTACACCAACCACTACGATAATAATATATATATATTATTATGTGTATCCAATTATTAACCAGGAATGACCCCGCTTAGCTTCTGAGATCTGACAAGACTGAGCTACCTTGTGTCAGACCATCCAGGTCAGCATGAAGCCTTTACATCCACAAACAAATTTGGTTTTAGAGATTTCACTGGCCTCAGAACCTAGTTCTTGGCACAGTTTTACAACAGAGATTAGATTGTTGTTGATTGTAGCTTTTAGGGGACCCCAAATCATAGTGATTTATTTATTTATACCCCACTTTCCTTCTGCTGGAAAGTATGATATTGTACATCATTCAGAAGCAGCATCCGTTGCCAGTTGCTTTATAGTTCGGCCGTTGAGCCCAATGTTCTCATTTCCTGTTTTGGCCTTAAGCATTTTGTTTGAACTCTGGAAGAAGAGGCTGAAGTGAAACTTTGATGGACGACATCAATTCCTGTCCAAATCCCAGGTGGTGCCGCATGGCAGGCGGCTATGGCTGTTTCGTTCTGTTTCTAATCCTTTTTTATAAAAGCCCTGACTGATATTCCCTGCCTTTGGTTTGTAGCAAGAAGCTCAAGATTGCAGGAAGAAGGTCAGAGAGCTCTTGCTGAACACTGCAAAGCTCTTTATAGAGACTTGCAAAGGCCAAAGTAATTTTGTTGGCTATTTTGTTTCAAACGGTAAAAAAAAGAAGAACTGTTGGTGTTCCCTGTGCAGGCTTGTTGTGTCTACCTGCCAGGGGTGCAGGGCTGCCTCCCATACAAATGTTCCCACTCATTGGGGTGCAAGAATGGAAGTAACACAGGCACTTTCCACCATGCACATTTATAGCAGGCCAGAAAGAAATGGTAGCTGTATTTAACTTATTCAGATACGTCTATCCTGACTTCCCAACCAGCCGTGAAGATTCAAGTCCAGTAGCACCTTAGGGACGAACAAGAAGAGTAAGGGGTATAAGCTTTTGAGAGTCAAAACAATGCAACTGTGTTTTGACAGTCTTTTCCCGTTCTGAAACATGGTGAAAATCTTTCCCTTTGCTTGCCGATTGTCCTTTGCTTTTATAAGCAGTTTCTGTCTTGATGACTGGCAAACTGCAGGTCTATAAGCCATTTCACTAAATGGCTGAGTGATGGGCTGATGGATGGATGGACAGGGCATCTGGTTCAGACACAGGCGAGGGCAGCCCTGACCTGGATAGCCCAGGCCAGCCTGATCTTGTCAGCTCTGAGAAGCAAAGCAGGGTCGGCCCCAGCTAGTATTTGGAAGGATGGCCTCCAAGGAATACCAGGGGCGTGATGCAGAGGCAGGTAATGGCAAACCACCTTTGAAACGGCTCTTGCCTTAAAGACGAGACTAGCTCACTCCCTAATGGTGCATAATGTTAAACTGGGTGCCAGGCAATCTTAGGATCTCCTAAGCTATAGTACACTGCCATACGATGATGATGATGATGATTACAGATAAGGACAACTTGGGAAGAGAATGACTCAAGACAGATGGAACCAAACCAGGGCGAGCCAAGCCAGGGATAGCAGAATTGCCAGGAAAAGTTCTGTCTGAGATTCTCCTTCCACAGACACGGCTGCATCAAGGACCTACTTTTTTCTTCTCTGGGATTTAAAAAACAATCGTTACAAATGACTTTCTTGGCATTTTATTGCTTTAATAATGCTAATCTATATAAAAATCCATATCTTTACGCTGTCTCTGTATTCCTTCTTTTATTTCAAACCATTAAAGTCATTACCAAGTGTTTACTTTCTTCTTAATCTGAAGTCAGCAGTTCAGGTTTTAGTCCATAAATTTTAATGAGCTAACATAACAATGAATTACAGTTATCTCCTGGCAGGTATCACAATCTGGGCAAGCTGAAATGAATAACATTTTGCCAAGAGGCAAAGAAATTACTTTAAAAGCACTGAGGGCCCCAAGTTGCAAATAGGACAAGGCAGTTTATAAGAAGTTCCAGGATTACATTAACCAAGAAGGATCAGCTCAAATACTTTCCTTTAAATAAGACTGGTTATGGATCCACCTTGAGGGTCTGAGATCACTGAAGACTGTAGAGATAAGAAAGGGTTGAAATGAATATTCCTACCGTAGGGGTGAATTATTCTACAGGCAGTATAACCAGTGCTTGTAGAGAGAGAGATAGGAAAGCTACAGTTCAGTATGAGTTTAGGCTAGCAAGAGATGCTAAAAACAAGAAAAAGGGTTCTTTTCTTATATTCAAAGTAAGAAAAAGAGCAAGGACATGGTAGGCCTATTGCAAGGACAGGAAAGTCCTCCTTGTAATTGTAACAGGTAATGAAGAGACAGCGGAACTGCTCAATTCCTACTTTTCCTTAGTCTTCTCTTGTGAGGGAAACGGTGTTCAACATGGCAAAAACAGAAGACATGATGAGGGAAGGGAGTTGCAACGTAGGATCGGCATAGAGGTAGTACATAAACACCTAGTTTATTTAAATGAAACTAAGTCCTTGGGGCCAGATGAATTGCATCCAAGGGTACTAAAAGAACTCACGGATGTAATTTCTGAGTCTCTGTCCATTATTTTTGAGAATCCAGAAGACTGGAAGTGGGCAAATGTCCCCATCTTCAAGAAGGGGGAAAAGGAGGATCCAGGTAAATACTGATCCGTCAACTTGACATCTATACCTGAAAATGTTTTAGAACAAATCATCAAATAGACAGTGTTTGAGCATTTAGAAAGGGCCACTGTGATTACTAAGAGCCAGCATGGGTTTCTCAAGAACAAGTCATGTCAGACTAAACTTATCTCTTTTTTTGAAAAAGTTACTACCTTGTTGGATCAGGGGAATGCTGTGGACATAGTTTATCTTGATTTCAGTAAGACTTTGAATAAGGTTCCATATAATATTCTTGTTGGCAAATTGGTAAAATGTGGTTTGGATCCTATTACAGTTACGTAGATCTGTAACTGGTTGACAGATCACACCTAAAGAGTGCTTGTGAATGATTCCTCATCCTCTTGGAAAGCATTGACAAGTGGAGTGCCTCAAAGATCTGTCCTGGGACCTGTTTTGTTCAACCTCTTTATCAATGATTTAGATGAAGGGATAGATATTAAATTTGCAGATGATACTAAACTGGGAGGGGTAGCAAATATGGTGGAAGGCAGAGTCAGGATACAGGGTGATCTTGACAGGCTGGAAAAGTGGGCTAAAACAAATAAAATGAATTTCAATGGGGATAAATGTAAACTTCTGCCTTTAGGTAGGAAAAATCAAACACATAATTATAGCAATCCCAATCCATGGCTTGATTTTTTTCTAGGGTGATGTGGGGAGTAGAGGGAGTGGTAGGTTTCTTATGGACATCTTTGTTTGTTTTTGCTGTTCACACATTAATCTACTGTAAGGAATTGTGAAAGGCTGTTCCGGTGATATCTGTTGAGTTGTTGGGGTTATAGTTGTTATATAGTTGCTGCATGTACTGGAGAGAGAGAGAGAGAGAGAGAGAGAGTTGGGGTTACAGCTGGTAATCTTTTTTAAATTCTATTATATTTTTCTAATCTTTGTATATTTTAAAGAAATAAAAAAATGCATAATATAAGGTGGGGGAGACATGTCTTGGCAATAGTGTGTGTGAAAAAGATCCTGTGGTATTAGTAGACCATACACTGAACATGAGTCATCAGTGTGATGTTTTAGCTAAAATGACAAATGCGATTTTGGGCTGTATCAACAGAAGTATAGGGTCCAGATCAGATGAAGTGATGGTACCACTTTACTCTGCTCTAGTTAGACCTCACCTATTGTGTTCAGTTTTGGGCACCACAATTTAAGAAGGATATAGACAAGCTGGAAGGTGTCCAGAGGAGGGCAACGAAGATGGTGAGGGGTCTGGAGCCCAAATCCTGGAGAGGAGAGAACTGAGAGGTGATATGATAACCATCTTCAACTACTTGAAGGGCTGTCATATAGAGGATAATATTGAGTTGTTTTCTGTTTCCCCAGAAGGTCAGACCAAACCAATGGGTTGAAATTAAATCAGAAGATTTTTCAGCTAAACATTAGGAATAACTTCCTGACAATTAGAGTGGTTCCTTAGTGGAACAGGCTTCCTTGGGAGGTGGTGGGCTCTCCTTCTTTGGAGGTTTTCAAACAGAGGCTAGATGGCCATCTGACAGCAATGCTGATTGTGTGAACTTAAGCAGTTCATGAGAGGGAGGGTAGGAAGGGTTGCCTCGATGCTTAGTTCTTGTGGCCCTTCCTTATACACCCAGGGAAATGTTGATTGCCACTTTGGGATCAGGAAGCAATTTTTCTCCTGGCCAGTTTGGCTGGAGATCCTGGAGGTTTTGTGGGGTTTTTTGTCATCTATTGGGTGTCAACAGCAGTCACTGGGGTTGTGGGGGGGGGGAGTATTTGTGAATTTCCTGCATTGTGTAGGGGGTTGGACTAGATGACCCTCGAGTTCCCTTCCAACTCTATGATTCTATGATTCAATATGGAAAATGCAATTCTTGATAAGGCTGCAAAATCCACAGGTGCCATATTTTAATACTAGCATGGTGTCAAAGTGCATATCTCTCTGGAATGGCCTTGATGTTGAAACTAAAAATTGCTGCTCACATTAGGGTCTATTAAAGCAATCCCATACCTCTAAGCTGTAATGTTGAGGAATATGCAGTTCATAGTGTGACCATCATCATATTTGAATTTCCTTGACTCAATGAAGCACAGCATGGGTAACAGAATTTTCTTTTAATTCTGTACTCAAGGTAACTAACAGGAAAAACATTAAAAGAAATTTTTAAAATATATTTTTTAAAAGTAAAATAAAATGCATACTGAAGTTCTGGCAAAAACTGCTGTGGTTGCCTAGCAATCACTGCTGAGGGCATCCATTTATTAAAGCTACATACACTCCTTTTATCATTTTGGTTTTTCAATAGGATTGCGAGGTCTTACCAGGCTTCCAGTGGGGGGTTCCCAGGTCTGTCCCTGGATCTTCTTGCAAGCGTGCAAAGCTTGCGTGCCGTGATAACATCACCAGGAAGTGTCATCATCATGCCAGGCATGTCTTGCATTGACGCTCTAGCATTCTGGCCAAAACTCTCTGGTAACCATAGAGTTTTGGCCAAAATGCTTGAGCATCAATGTGCCATGTGTCCGGTCTGATGATGTCACTTCCAGGTGATGTAATCGTGCCAACAACGTTGATGTGGGAGGTGGCTGTTTGGTGGTGGGGCTTCATATTCCCCCTCAACCTCCTCCAGATCCCTCAGCCTTTCCTCCTAGGGCTTGGGCTCCAGGCCCCCGTTCATCCCCATCGCTCTCCTCTGCACCCGCTCCATTCTGTCCACATTCTTTTTCAAGTGAGTGCTCATTGGCTGCCAGGCTTTTGGGAAATGTGAGAGTACCACAAAATGGGGATGCCCTCTAGGTCAGCCTTGTTTATCCTTGCCTGCACTCACCCGTGCAGAGAGGTGCCAAGCAGGGCTGGTCCCAGGGTTTTTTGCACCGTGGCAAGCGCCCTCTCCCTGAATGCCCACCAATTTTCAAACATAAATGCATTTTAGGAAGAATGAAAAGCACATCTGACTAGCTGATTACTGTGTTTTAAACAGGTGGAAAGTTCTTTGACTATGTAGTATTTTATATCCAGTGTGGTCAAGGGTATAAGGATACTGAATATGAATCTCAGTTAAAAGCCCTTTTTCCTTATAAACTCCTTGGGGAGAGCTGCTGCTGGTCTCTCTCACTCTTCTGTTTTTTTGGTTGTGTTTTTTAAAGCAAACACAGACCTATCCTAAAAGGAGCTTGTAAGGACAAGCAAGATAGAATTAGAGGTTTTAACTACTTTTACTTTGTGCTCTACAGAAAACAGCTTGGGCACTTGCTGCAAAATTTAAAGCACTTCCACACCCCAAATACAGACACAGTATTCTGATGCTTTCCAATCACAAAGGTATCTCTCCTTATAATTATTATCTTTTGGTTATGTAAGATTCCATGCGCTCCCATTGGCTGTAAAATGCCCTCCCTCAGCCATTGGTCCATCAGCCACCACTCAAGAGTACTCATGTGCCATTGGCCGGGTGCTGGTTCTGCTCCTCTTCCCCACCCACTCCCCCTTCAGACAGATTTGCATGTCAGATTTACTGGCAGACAGCTCTCTCTCCTGAGGAAGACAGTTCTCTTGACTCCTGTGAGGGACTGTCCCCTCAGTGGCTGTTAGAAGGCAGCCAAGCTTGGTTCTGTGAGTAAAAAAACAAAGGACTTTCAGCATAACCCCCTCCCCAATGGCCATTTTCCTGTCAGAATAAATGGAAAAAGGCTCTTTCTCCTGCTTAGCTTCAGCATGGCTGGCTGGCTAACGAGGTGGGCCAGAGACCATCAAACCATTTTCTTCAACTCCCCGCTGTGTGGCTGATTTTCCCCTAGGGCTGCCAATCTCCAGGTGGGACCTGGAGATCTCCCACTGTTACAATTGACCTCCAGATGACAGAGATCAGTTCCCCGGGAGACAATGGTTGCTTTGGAGGGTAGACTCTATGGCATTATACCCTGCTGAGTCCTTCCACACACCCCAAATGCTGCCCTCCACAGGATCCACCCCCCCAAATCTCCAGGTATTTCCCTAATCACAGTTGGCACCTGTACTTTCTCCTCTGTCAGTAAAAGGCTCTTTCCACACCTATGTTGGCCTTTGGGAGAAAACTCATTGGGCCCAGTCCTGATCAGGTTGCCAACTCCAGGTGGGCAATTCCTGGAGATTTGAGGGATGGAGCCTGGAGAGGGTGAGGTTTGAAGAGAGGTGGCACCTCAGACAGATACGATACCATAGACTCCACCCTCCAATCCAGCCATTCCCTGATGGGAAACCATTGTTGCCAATCTCCAGGTGGGGGCTGATCACTCAAAATCACAACTGCTGTCTAGGAGGGAGGGGGAGGAGATGGAAAACTAAAGGTAGGTTGATGGTTGGCTGGGAGGGAGATAGGGTTATCAACTCCAGGTTGGGAAATTCCTGGAGATTTGAGGGGTTGAACCTGGAGAGAGTGAGTGTTGAGGAGGGGTGGGACTGCAGACAGGTACAATGCCATAGACTCCACCCTCCAAACCAGCCACTCCCTCCTGGGGAACCACTGTTACCAATCTCGGGGGTGGGCTGGAGATCACTCATAATTACTACTGCTCTTCAGGTAGCAAAGATCAGTTCCTCTGGAGAAAATGGTGGGCTCTGTGTCATTATACCCTGCTGAGATTGCCACAGCAAATTGTCACTGAGTGCCCAGAGCTAGGGCACTCTCCCAGAGCCTCTTTCTAGAGCTCGTTGTATTTATTTTCACAATGGGCCTTATTCTTAGTAATAAATAATCCTTAGCATTTGTGTACTGGAATCCTGTGAATACTCAGGTATTCAAAGCATTGATGTAATCCTTACAGCAACACCATCAAGTAGGGCAGGATCATCATCCCATTTTTCAAACTGCAGAGGCCAAGAGACAGTGTAAAGCCACCTCATGGCAGACTCAGGCTCAGGTTCTCCTGATCTGTAGGCCAGTCTCTTAGCCATGACATTATACCAGATATAGAATGCTGGGAACTGTAGTTCTGCTTAAGCGCTGAGGCATAGGGCACATCTACCTTATAAGTTTACATTTGTTTAATACTGCTTTAATTGCCATGAAATCCCCCAAAGGATCCTGGGAATTTTTCTGGATAAAGATATTTAGAACTCCCTTTTAAAACTCCCATGGAGACAGCAATGGCTATTGAACCAGATTCAGCCTATGGTACAGATTTGAGCTGCCAACTGCCTAGCGGAAAAATGTAATACGCCTTTATAACTGCTGCCCACCTTCTGAGAATAGGCAAGTGGCAACCTGGGAGAGGGCATTCTCAATTGTGGCATCAAACCTCTGGAACTCTCCCTCCAGGGAAATTCATCTGTTCCTTTCTGATGCCATCTTCTGCCACTAGGTGAAGACTTTATTTGGCTTTCCTTGGTGCACGTGGGCGGCAGCTGAGCCATGTCACCCCCTTGGCATGTGGGCCCTGATCCCCAAGGCGGGCCCTCCCTCCGGAACCCCTCCCTCTCCCTACCCCCCACCTTACTGTGGGCCTTTCCCATGCCCTTCTCTCCCCCCTCCACCCATCACAGTCAGCAGAGAGGGGGGCCCTGGGGAAATCCATGGGGTGCCCCCACCCCCCTACCCCAAGCCACATACCTGTATGCCTGCAGGCTGCAGATGCCGGGGCAGCTGGGCCCCACAGCTCAAAAGCCCCGAATGTGCAGGTGGAGCTGCTTGTGGCCGTGATGCCACTGCCACCAGCTGGCCTGGCCAAGCCACGGAGAGGCCAGGAGCAGAGGCTGGGGAGAAGAAGAGCCTCCAGAGTCCCGTTGCGGCCCCCGCCCTCCGCCCTCTCCCATGGATCATCCCAGGCTCAGCCCTGCCATTGCAGCCTTGGCGCTCCAGCCTCCTCCCTGAGCAGCAGCACCGCGGGGCCACAGGGTGCCCCCCTCTTGCCCAGAGGGAGGCCCAGCAGGGAAAGAGCTTGCTCTCAGCCAGCTGCAGGCCCACCGAGTGGACCAAACTTGTTGTTGCCTCCCGGGAAGGGCAGGTGGGGTGAAGTGAGGCTGGTCCCGGCAGCCTAGGGTGGAGGAGCCCCTTCCGTCTGGGGCGTGGGGCCTGTGCCAAACCAACCTTAGATATTCCAGGGGGCAGGGGGGCAGTCCTTCCACGTGCTCACGACTGGCTGGGTGGGTGGGCGGCACGGCAGAGTGGCGGCGGGTGGCTCGCTGAGACGGCGGGCAGCAACTGGGGGTGTGTGCAGCACACATGCTTGGCCTGGGCACGGGGCTTCACGATGGAGGGAGGAGCACAGCACACAGGCAGGGGGCAAGCAGCAGAGCAGGCACGGTGCCGGGCTTTTGGTGAGGGGCGGGGGGCGGGGCAGCAGTGACGATGACGAAGGAGGAGCACTGGCTCTGGCCGCACAGGCACTGAAGCCCACAGGCAGCCGGGCGAGTGAAGCAGCAATGTGTGCACTGTGCCGGGCTTTTGGTGAGGCGAGGCGAGGCGAGGGAGGGTGGCAGGCCAGCGCTGGGCACCTAAGATATGTCTATGATGGTCCGGCCCTAGTGCCAAGGCTCATCACCCTCCCACACGGTGCCATGAAGACAACTAAGGGTTTTGGTGATGCTGCTCTGCACCCACCTCTCTCCAGCCCACCCTGACAAGCAACAAGTGATGGCCTGGGTCAGGAATGGTCCTTCATCCTTAAATAATAAGTGATGTGTTTTTGCTTAGGGGACTGCCTATCCCCAGAGAATGTCCAGTCCTTCAAAAAGGTAACTAGGAGGCTGAAGCACAGGAAAGGAAGAGGAGAGGGAGGAAGTGTCAAGGCAAAGGGGCAAACGGTGCAAAATCAGCAACACATTGAATGGTCAAGCACAGTTGAAGACATGAAAGTCCTCTAGTAAAAGAGGATTCTTTAAATATGGGCCCCCAAAGTGGTGCTCTTGGGGGCCATGGAACCCGTCAACAACTTTCCTGGCACCCGCCAAGTATTTTTGGAAAGTGGGTGGGGCCAGGTGGGGCTTTTGCCGAACACTTGTCAGGCCGGCCCGGCCTTGGCTACGGAATGAACTATTCGTAGCAATTTAAGGCTGCCAAGTCTGGATTGGGAAATCCCTGATGATTTGGGGGTTGAGCCTGGGAAGGAGAGGGAGCTCTGTGAGGTGTAGTGGCTATTGGAGATTTGATTGGCTGTGCAGATTTTTAATAGCAGTTGCCACCACAGCACAAAGCTCTTCACTGTGTGACTGAAGCTAAGCTGCAGCAGCCATTTTGTGACAGCCATTTTGTGCTCTGGCAGAATTCCAAATATACCCACAGGCTCTAAAATGTTGGGGACCCCTGCTTTAATGGATCTTCTATACACCCACTGAAAGTCAAGTTTCCCATTAATATCATGAAGGTTTGGCACTGGACCAGTTCTAACTCTCATGGAAGCGCATAGAAAAGCTGGGCTTGTGGGGGTTCGCTTCTAATGGATCCTCATTTCAGGCAAAGGCCTGGCTAGTTTCTGCTGCCACCTGAGAAATGAGGCACTTAATATGCCTTTACAGGAAGTGGTCTGATTCAAGTGAAGAAAGGCTTTGTTTGGAAAGGTCGGCTTCACCATCACAAGGCTTACCAAGTCCGGTAAATCTGAATTTGCACTCAGCCGCTCCCTCCACCTTTTGTTGCTGGGCAACAGAAGAAACTGAGAAAGGAAAAAGCTACCACAACAAAAACTTGACTCACTGGCCACAACAAACCAAAAGTCATTACGCTGGAAGATGTTGAGTAATTTACACGCCACTGATGGGCGCACTTTGTTCAAGAGCTGTGTCTTCTGGGATCGTAATCTGGTGTTCCAGCTGACCTGCGTGCTTACATATGCCTTTTCAGGAAGTGGTCTGATTCAAGTGCTATAACATGCAACCATTACTCCTGAGCTGGTGTCACTTTATTACAGTGAATGAACATTTAAGTGTCCATTGCACAATGGAGTAGCAGGAAGAAGAGTTAGAGGGCAAGTTTCATATTCCCCCAGAAAACAATTATGCAACAAGTCTCTTCCAGAGCCAATGATGTCATGCCGCCCTGCCTATATTATCTTTCATAAGCATCATTTCAGATCACAAAGGGATTCTTGTTATTCTTTATACTTAGGTCTGACAGTTGATCAAGGGATCTGATTGGTTGGACTGCCCAGCGGGTCTGAATTCAATCCAGCATTTTTTTGCCATCAAGTCACAGCCGACCTATTGTTGCGATCACACGCAGAATTAGCCGTGCCATAGGTGCAAATACTGGGCAGATTTTAAGGGCGTGATCAGACACAAACATCTGGGAAACATCCAACACCTGTCGGCAACCCGTTTTGCTCCACCGCAGAAGCGGAGTAAAAAAAACAGTAGGGAAAGTCCGGTAGCAGATGGGATTGCTACAGGCCAGGAACGGACTTTCCCCTGTGTGATCGCACCAGTGCTCTCTCATGGCATCGGGATGGTCTGATGGGGCCATCCCGACTCCATGCCATTGTTTCCCCCCCCATTTCAGCATGTGTATCATCACACACTGCATAGGGAGCACTCAGTGCAGAGATGCAAATCATCAACCCCCTGTTGAAGTGCACTGGAAACACACAGCAAACTGGCCCCCCCGATTCACCTGCTGTTGCATTGGATCATACAGTGGTGGACTGTCCCTGCAGCTCCCAGGGACTGTGTGATTGCACAATTGCAGGTTAAATTCTTACAGAGCAAATAGCCTCGCTTCCCCCCTGTGTTATCTTGCGTGTGTGACTGCAACCTATATTGACTTCATAGGGTTTTCAAGGCAAGAGACATTCAGAAGTGGCTTGCCATTGCCTACCTTGGCGAAGCAACCCTGGACTTCCTTGGTGGTCTCCCATCCAAGTCTGAACCAGGACTAACCTTGCTTAGCTTCCAAGCTCTGATGAGATCAGGATAGGCTGTGCCATCCAGGTCAGGGTGCCATATACATTAAGGACACGTGGATGCTTTCCTAGAGAGCTCTATGAATGGGCTTGAATCTAGTGTGTGTGTGTGTGTGTGTCAAGTGCCATCAAGCTGCAGCTGACTTACGGCAACCCCAGCAAGGGGATCTCCAGGCAAGTGAGAAGTAGAGGTGGTTGGCCATGGTCTTCCCCTGCAGAGTCTTCCTTGGTGATGTCCTTCCCAAGTACTGACCCTGCTTAGCTTTTGAGGCTGAGCTACCGTACTGCCTCCCTTCCCTGTATGCAGCATAACACTGGCGGAGTCGCTCCACAATCCAACAGGCAGCAACCCCTTTTTTGTCATGGCCACTGCAGCCACAGTGGACATTTAAAACACAGGTTTGTGTGTAGACATTTTTTCCCCTGCAGAAGTGAAAAGAAGGGTCAGGACACCATGAACATATTGGGTGCTTAGAGGAGATCTTCAACATGGGCTGATGCCCAGCATGGCACTACCTGTCAGACTCAGGCATTTGACCGACTGTACCTGTTGCATTTCTACCCAGTGCATTTATGCTCTCTGTATCCTGTTTGCTCCCTGCACCCAACCGTTTGTTATTCCTGCACCCTTATCGTTTGCACTCGCCTGCCATTGCATTCCTAGGGGGTGGGGGAGTGAGTGCCTGTATAATTTAGGGAGGCTGGCTTTGGTAAGTCTTCCATGAGGCCTCAAAGACATCCTTCACAGGGGAAGTGTCCTTGAAGTAGAGTCTGTGCCTGGCTAGTTGTTGACCCTATATCTTCCATGGTCTTTGTAGTATTGCTGACGTGTCTGGATGGAATTTAGGGTTGTGATTATACGGAGCTTTCCCGCCTTTGCACCTCAGTCCTGACAAAGAGTCTGAACCCATCAGTATCTCAAATCTCTAAATAAAACATTCACTAAAGAAAGTGCGTGGGGAGAGTGATTTGACTGGGAACCTGACACTACCCTTGCAGGGCAAAATGAAGGGAGTGATTTGAAGTCATCCCAAATGATACTTTAAACAGCAGATCTGTGCCATTTCCTTGTTTGACAGCAGGAATCCGTGAAAGTTCTGTGGGGAAGAATCTCGGGTCACCATTCTAGTCATTTGGTGGGTGTGAGCTAGAAGGAGGGACACTCAGGGAAAAAGACTAATGCACCCTAATGGTGAGGGACATGAAAGATCCATCTTCTCATTCCTTCTGGGTTTTCTAATTCTCCACTCTTAGGGTTGCCAGCTCTGGGTTGGGAAATAGCTGGAGATTCGGGGGGGGGGGTGGAGCCTGGGCAGGGTGGGATTTGGAGAGCGGCAGGACCTCAGCAGGCTATAATGCCATATAGAGTCCACCCTCCAAAGCAGCCATTTCCTCCAGGGGGACTGACCTTGGTCATCTGGAGATCAACTGTAACAGCAGGAGATCTCCAGGTTCCACCTGGAAGTTGGCAACCCCATTCACAGTACAGTTGGGTCTTGTTCATTTATTTCATTATTACTTACAGGAGTTATGACAATTGATAGCTTTGTAATTATCACGATCAACACGAAAACAAAACCAGTCCCCTGTCTAAACAGCATATTATACTAAATAAATAAACTAATCCTTGATTTTCTCTCATTTTGCTCTGGTTTCATTCATTCATGCAGTCTCCGTCTTTATTGGTTTGACTTTTAGAAGGCAGCCAGCATTTTACTACTAAGGGCACAGAGACAGCACAGCATTCCTTAAGGGAAGGCTCTGGGCTTTCTTGGTTGACTGCAAACTGTGGCCACTAGGACTGCACAAACGGGTGAGGCATTCCAATCCTGAAGCGGTATGGGAAGACACTACGGTTGCCAACCTCTAGGTAGCACCTGCAGATCTCTTGTTCTTACAGTGATCTCCAGACAACAGACATTAGCTCCTCTGGATAAAATGGTTGCTATGGAGGGTGGACACTATAGCACTATACACTACTGACGTACCTCCCCTCCCCAAACCCCACCCTCCTCAGGCTCCACCCCAATATCTCCAGGTGTTTCCCAAACCAGAGCTGGCAACACTCAAAGAGACTTTGACCTTCATCTCTCCTCCTAAGGCCTGCCCTCCTGTGCCAAATTTCCCCCTGTGCTCTTGCTTGCCTGTTACTCTACAAACCTGATCCCCAGTCTAAGCAACCGTACCTCAAGTCTTCCTGCTGCTGCCTGCCCGCCCAGATTCCTTATCCTCCTTGTGCCACCGGGTGGCCTTGCTTCGCCAGTCTGCCTCTTGCTTGAACTACTGTTCTTCAAGATCAGTGGCCACAGGGCGGTCTGAGTTCTTGTTTGGTATCCTTGTCCCCCCTCAGGTTTTCACATTAAATATGCATGACTTCCATTGCCTAAAAAAGTGGGGATTCTTTATTCTGCCTGTCTGAAGTTTGACAATATGCGTCTCCTCAGGAAATACTACAAGTGTCCTGAATGGTGTCCAGTTTGGATGGAAAACCAGTAAGGTACAGACCCAAGAAAAGGGGGGAGGATTCTATTGAATCCAAAGATTCAACAGAAGAGGAGCAACCAGGATGGTGAGCGGGTTGGAATCCAAGGCTTATGAGGAAAGGCTGAAAGAGTTGGGTATGTTTAGCCTGGGAAAGAGAAGACTTAGAGGGGACATGATTGCAGTCTTCAAGCATTTGAAGGGCTGTCATGTAAAAGATGGAGCAGATCTATTCTCTTTTGCTCCGGATTGCAAGACTAGATCTAATGGGTGGAAATTACAAGGGAGTCGTTACCGACTAGATATCAGGAGAAACTTCCTAACTGTAAGAGTGGTTGAACAGTGGAACAGACTGCCTCGGGAGGTGGTGGATGCTCCTTCGCTGGACATTTTCAAGCGGAGGCTGGATGACCATCTTTTGGCTATGTTCCTGCAGAGTGCAGGGGGTTGGACTAGATGACCTGCAAGGTCCCTTCCAACTCTAACATTCTATGATTCTATGAGAAAGAATAATGAAACAGAATTATGAAACTGAACCAACTACAATGAAATAAACAATAAAGAAACAATCAAATAATGAAAGTCCCCTTTGGAATTAATAACAAGAACTAATGGACAAAATAAGCTTCCACCGTGCCACAGTCTGCCACAGTCTCAGAGGGCATCAGAAACTCCATGGATATGCCTGGGATATTCCTATTTTTTAGGAATTCAAGAGATAAGTCCAATGTGCTGATACAAATGCTTATCCAAATGCAAATTTGGTTCATTACTTTTAACAAGCTTATGGGGGGCAGGGTGTCCAGCCTGCTGATGGTAGATGCATAAGTGGAGATCTCCAGTCCCTATCCGCCCGATTTACCATTAAAAATCACAACAGTGTTTAAATTCTCTCTCTTTAAAGTATGGGAAAGCCAGACAAACATAAAAGTAAACAACAATCGGGCAGCACCAGGCTTCTGACAGACTTTCTAACTAAAAAAAGACCTCAAAATGGTGGTCAGACTTGACTTGGGGAAAGCATCTAAAGAAAACCTAACTAAATAAGGTCTCCATGGGGAACTGAAAAACTTCAAGAAGGAAATACTCGTCAATCTACATGAAATCTGGAAACCACTTGCTGATCTATTAGACATCATGCATAAATCACTTCAAAAGGTGGTGCAGATGGCCAACATGGCCATGGAAGCCATGTTAGCCAACCATGCCAGAGTATAACAACTACAAAAACATGAAAAATGAGCAAAAGACAAGGTACTCACCTTGGAAAATAAAATTCATGAAAGAAACTTGAAGATACGTGGCTTGCCAGAGCACGCTGAAGGTCCCTCAGAGTTACCTATTTTCATAGCTACTTGGCTGGCCAAAATATTGCAGTTAGAGGAAGGAATTACACCACATATAATAAAAGCATTTCGAGCGAAAGGGGAGGTGGCAGGGCATATGAAACCCCACTCTAAATTCTTGTCTATGAACTGCCCCAGTTCCTCCCTTTCAGAAGGGCTCATGGCATAAAGTTTCCACTTAGGCATTTTGTGCCCCAGCAGTATTTTTATAGTGCAATCTGTTTTCCAGTGAGGGGGCAGCTCATCGGCCTCCCACTCCTCAAACACATGGCCCAAGTCTCTATACTCTGGCAGAATAGCATTCAGTTCCTCTCTTGCCAGGCAGACACACTCAGGCACCGGGCTTGGTTCCTCCCCCACTCTGAGTTCCACTGATGCTCCTTGCATCTAGGAAAGTCAGGGTTCCTAAACTCCACTGTATGTATGGGTCATGGGCTGCTAGCCATGGACTGCCCAGCACCATGGGGAACTGGGCCATGGGGATCTCTGCTCCCAGTGCCCCGACAACCCTATGGGTAACTTGATGGCACGATACTGGTAGGATTGGCAATCCATGGTATGATACTGGCAGTCCATCTGGGTGAACACTACTGGATCTTTCAGTTTCAACACCCCTTCTCCCAAGCCCATGACCAACATGGGACTCAGCAGATCTTGGGAATACTCTGAGTCTATAAGGGCCCTAACTGTAACTTGGGTCCCCACTTCAGGGTTCAGGATAGTAACAGTCACAAAAAAGAGGTAAAAACAGGTTCTCACCAGGTCTCACGCCGGGGTTTTGCAGACCTGCTGACTGGAGCCCTTCACAGCAGGTCCCATCCTTTTCCCTACCTCTGAGGCTCTTCTGCATCGCCAGAGGAAGTCCCCTCCAAAGTGGTGTACTCAGCTGCTTGCAAGGCTTTTGGCAACTGGGGCCTTTTCCCCGCCAGCTTGGATTTCTTGTCATGCTGCTCCTCGTGGTGCTCTCTCTCTTTCCTCCGAGGCTGGTTGCATTCCAAGGTGCTGGCTTTCCTGCAGCAGAAGCACAGCCCCTTCTTCAGCCAATGTTCTCAATCCCCTCTGGGTAGCAGTCCTCTACCCCACAGCATCCTCTGGGCAGCCCGCCATGTGCGGGCATCTTGTGTTGATAAAGCTTCACCAGGTTATGTCGGTTCTTGGCCTCGCAGGCTACCTGGATCCAACCCACTAAGGTTAAGGAGTTGTCTTGGGTCAGTGTCTTCTCCAAGATGATGGTGTTCAGGCCAGCCCAGTAGAACTTGATCAGGACCTCTTCCAGCCAACCTTGGAGCTTGGCCTCAGTAGCTTTGAACTAATCAGAGTAGTCTTGTACTGACCAAGCTCCTTGGAGGCATGTATGGGCCTTCTCCAGTTCTAGCAGGTCCTTGAACTGGTGCCACAGTGCTTGCATGAAGGCGTCCACATCCCGAAGCTCTGGGGCCGCGACATTGTAAAACCCCATTAACCAGTTGGCCACCTGCTCCCTAAATCCACGTAATCCACATGTTGCTCATCGGAGGTGAAAGTGTGCCCCCAATCACACAGCACCTTTTACACCTGGATCGCAAAGAATGCTAGCTTTCCCGGGCTGCCATTGAATGTGGCCTCCAAACTTGCCGGGGCCAGTCTCGTTCTCCCTCAGGTCTTTGGGGGGGGCCCTCTCAGGTTTGCTCTCACTCTTCTCCTCTTCTTTGGACTCTTCTGATTCCTCCTTCTCCATCAGCTCCTTGACTATCTTGGGGAGATTCCTCACCAAGTACTGGAGGCTTTCCTTCAGCTCCTTCACATTGACTTTGAGGGTGGACTGGCCTCTCTCCATTGCCAGCTCATCTTCCCATTCCTCTCGTATCTTGCCCAACTCTGGGTCATCATGGAAGGTATGGGACACACACTGTTTCTTGCAATCAGCCTTTCCCCGGGTACCACGGAACCCTGGGGTACTTGCCAACCAGGTCGGATCATCCCAGCAATTGGGGCTGCCATGTCTCTTTGGATATTAGAAAAGAACAAGAGGCGGGACCCGCGATACTTGCGGGGGGGAGGGAGTATTCCGGCTGCCAAGCTTCCCCCTCCCCCCCAGCAGCGGTGGCGGCAGCAGCAGCAGTGGCGAGGCCAGCCGGCCCGCCGAGATTCCCCCTCCCCAGCAGCAGCGGAGGGGCGGCGAGGCTGGCCGGCCCCTCAAGCCTCCCCTCCCTCCCCCCCCAGCAACGGCAGCGGCAGCGGCAAGGCCAGCCGGCGCGCCGAGATTCCCCCTCCCCAGCAGATTCTCCCCCCGGCTCCGGCGATCCTCCTCCTTCCCCCCACCCCCCAGCTCCGGAGGCGAGGCCCGAGCGGCTTCCAGCCACCGGGCCCGCCGATCTACTCCCCTCCCCCCAGCGATCCTCCTCCTCCCCCCCCCGGCGATCCCCCACCCCACCCCCGGCTCTGGAGGCGAGGCCCGAGCGGCTTCCAGCCGCCGGGCTCGTCGATCTCCTCCCCCCCTTCAGCTCTCTCTTCTCTCCCCCCCCTGGCTCCGGTGGCGAGGACTGAGCGGCTTTCAGCCGCCAGCCGCCGCAGAGTTCCCAGAGTGTTCCCTGCGCATGCGCAGGAAACGCTCTTACTTTTTTGGGGATTCTGATATCCCCCCTAGACTTTTAAACATTTTTTAGATTTTTCTGCACACGTGGGGACTGCCCCACGTGCGCAGGAAAATCTCCCTGCCCCCCAGGTGCCCCCGATGTGCGGATTTAGATATCCGCACACAGGGGGCCACTTGGGAATTAGATATATAGATGTGCTTTTTAGGCCTAGCACAAGTGGCCTTGCTGTCTTTCTTCTTCATGGGGTCTTGCACAGGAATCTTAGGTTCAGACCCTGTACTCATGCTTGCCCTGCTGTCTTCATCCCTGTTCCCCATGCCGTCGTAGGTTGGGGTTGGGGAGAGAGATCAATGGGAGTCCTAAGAATCTGTCATGTCCCCAGCTAATTCACTCACCACACACACTATTGGCAGTGTAATGCTTTATTAGGGATATGATGCTGTGGGTTCAAGAGTTTCTGTTAGGACTGAGGAAATGCATGGGGAATTACAAGATATAGGTAAAAGCATAAAATTCCACATCAATACACATCACCTCTACCCCTGGCGTTACTATGGCAACATAGACAGATATATGGTGCCCTATCTAGGCTAGGCTGGCAGAGAAAGGTACTCCAAGGTCAGTCTCAAGGGAAATTGACTTGGGGTGCTTCTTCAGGAAAGTTACAGCATCTACTCCCATGCACTCCAAGAACATCCCCCCCCCAGAATTCAAAATGAGAAGCGAAGGTAACGAGAAACAGAGTTTTAAGAAATTGAAAGTTAACACAGTTAGCCTGAGCTTGACATCAGGGCAGTTTCTCATGAGAGTAATAAATAGAAGTCTTTGGGATTATTGACTGATCCTGCCAGCATCCCTAGTGTTCATTTGGTGGCACTACATCAGGTTGGTTCCCATGTAGTTCCTTGCTTGACTGGCTATACCCTCAGATGCGAATCGAGTTGTCTCTTTTTTCCCCATCTCCAGTCCTTTCTTTTCTCTCAGGGCTGCGTCTTCTACTGACACATGTTTAATTCCACTCTCACAATCTGTCTCTGGCCTGGCACTGATTCTTTCTGATAGGTCGGCTGTCACAAGCATCATGATGTTGGGGCTTTATGTCTGATTTGCCATGTTTCTTGGCACTTGCATTTTAACTAGCCCTCTCAGGGCATTCTCACAAATGTCCCCTTATCTCCAGTTTCTCAGGGAGGTCTGTTAACCGCATCTTCTATTTCTATGCACTGAGAAGAAGTGATTGCATCTGCAGGCATAATATGGCAGAGGCTTCTACAGAGGAATGAAATCAGAGTTGGAGAAAGCCATTTCATAGGTGCATTTTTTCAACATTCCTAGAAAACAGTGGAAGAAATATAAGGAACATTTAAAAAAAACAAAACCAGAGATTATTTCACAATGCAGAGACTTCCATTTAGCAACTAGAACTAGAACTTCTGCAATATTATTGAAGTCGTCCATTTAATCATTATCATTCGCTGTCCAACACAGACCTCATTTTCTAGTATGACGATATCCTTTAGAGGATTTCCAATTGCTTCGGGACTCATCCTTAGGAGCTGATAAATTCTGAATTAACCTAACGGTTGCACTGGATGTGATTCAGCTGGCCGACGCTGGTGCAGATAAAGCTCAGTTTGTCCCCAGCGACACGACCTCCATGGCCTTCAAATGCGCTTTGTGGCGGGCCCTGCCAAACATGTCACGAGGGATGCCCTAATCTCCATAAGGATGTGAAGTCACCATAATTGATAGCAGCAATGCTGATGAACCAGTCCTAGGATTATTTATTCCCTTTCTTTATACTCTGCCTTTCTTGCCAGCAGTTGACACCGGTGGGAGGCCAGGGGGTTGGAATATGGGTGGGGGCACTGCCTCATTGAAGGTGTGCCATCATTTCTGGATTGAATGTGGAAATAACATTGGAGGTTTTCCCCCTAACTTTCCTCCCCCGGAAACCTACTGAGTAGTGGCCATGGGTGTGGGGAGGGGGCTGACAGCAGAAGGCTTGTAGGAAGAGACTTGGCAACCCTAGCAGTGATGGAAGGGCCACCACCCACAACTTCTCTTTAGGTGTACATTTTCCCGCGTGTTCACCCATGAATTTATTGGAACTCTTCTAGCTCTAGAAGGGCAAACTGGGGGCACAGCGTCTCCTAAGCCTGCACATATGCATGGTAGATTGGAGCATAAAAATGGCTGCTGCAGCACAACCCAGTAGCTTTTTTTTCCTTTGCCTCCCTTGCAGGTCCCATCTAAAGATGCCTTTCCCATCTACTCCGGCTGCTGACAATATTTGTTGCTTTGGACTGCTTTCTGCAGTCAAAATAATGGTGTTATGTGTTTTATGAACAAATGGGCATGAAGATTCACGGTCTATTTGCCGCCCGTCAGAGTAGTGGAATCAAACAAAAACACTCCAAATTAGTGAGGAAGGAGAGAGGAAATCATGCCCAACATAATGTGTTTCTGGGGGAAGGGAACGGGGATGAATTTTGGATTTGATTATCCTGGTAATGGGTGGCAGCAAGACTGGGAAAAAGTGAAGGCATGTTACATTCCTCCAAAAAGCAAAGGAATAAAACAGTTCTCTCTTCCACACCATTTACCCTGGATGATCACTGAAGCATAAAATATGAGAAAAGGGGAAGAAAATGGGGGTTGCTGTCAACCGGTAACGAGTGAGCGAATAGAATTGCCCTCTCCTGCTCAGGCTCGTTGCATAAAATTCTCTCAAGGTCTCGCAACAACAGTTTCCAACACCCATCCTCTGACATTATTCTTTCATTACACCGTCACCTGGTTAATTGCGTCCTATTGACGACAGCAATCTTAGTGATGTGCCGTTTTCTTTCTGATCAAGTGGAAGTTCACATCAGCTGAAACCTGCTATTAAGTAAATAAGGAAAATAATCACAAGACGTTGTAATAATAGGTTTTTGCCATAGAACACAAGGTTGGGAACAAAATGATCAGGCAAGTACACATTTCATGGAAAACCTATACAAAAATATGGTGCAATTCTCATAAATCCATAAACTTTTGCTATACAGTTGTTTGTTTGTTTGTTTGTTTATGCTGTTCTTTGCATTGCCACTTTCAGTTGGGCTAAGTTGATTCATGGACCTAAATGGGAAGATAAGTAGCGTTGTTGAGAGAAATCTGCTGAATGCCTGTTTACCCAGTTTCTCCCTAAAATCCAACAATCTGTTTCTTTCCCTTGTTTTAGGAATCTGGAGTCTGTTTCAAACTAATTCCCTTTTGATTGAAAGAGAAATTTGAAAAGTGTAGAGGCCCGAAGCGGGGTTTTGCGAAGTTTCAGAGTTTCTCTTCACAGATGTTGAGAGGCGGGCGGCATCTTCCCAGCCCTTCCTGCCTTCCTGCTAGAGTACCGCCTGGTGGCATGTAAGATTCTTAAAAGGACACGTCCAGCACCTCCGTGTGGTGGAGCAGAAATCCACAAATTGAAATTAAGGACAAATTCCGCTTTTGAAAAAGAATAGGAGGAATTAATGGCTGTATCTTAAAAAAAACAAACACCAAAACAACTGAATTCTGAAGAAGAAATTCCAGTCCCTGTACCAGTTGGCCCCTTGTGTGGTAGAGTGCGGTCTCAGAGAATTGCTTAGTCCCTACCTACAGAATCTTAAAGCCAATAATTACCTGTTCTTGTGTCCATCACGCAATTATTTGTGTAATGAGTGCATGGTGGTATCTATATAAGGCTGGACCACCTGAAGGCTCTATACTTTGGCTTCTTCATGTTTACATACCTGTAATTACGTGCACAAGTAAAGTAAAAATGAGGCACAACAACCTTATGTTCTTATATTGGAGAGATTCATGGTGAAAAGGTCAGTGACTACATCAGTGGAAGGCCTCGGCCTCTCTGCCCTGTCAACTGGCCCTCCAGAGGAACTGGTTGGCCACTGTATGAGACAGGATGCTGAACTAGATGGACCCTCCCTGGTCTGATCCAACAGGACTCTTCTGTTCTTATGTTCTTAACCTTCTCTTTAAAATCTGAACTTTTAACAACAGAAATTGCAACCAGCCAAGAGGTGAAAAAACTACATGTATGGGGGGACGACGACTAACAAATACACAGGTGCACATTTTTATGACTCCATTCAAATCCTGTATCACAAACTCCATATCTAGGTGGTCAGTCACGTTGGTATGAAGCAATAGAACAAATGCAACACAAAATGAAATAACAAGCTAAGGTTATAAGGTCAACAGTTGTAAAGCAATAAATAGGTCAAAATGAGACTGAGATTTTCCATTCTCTCCTTTCAGGCATTTTGTGTTGCATATCTTAAAACCTTTTCATCTCGTTACATGTTAATTTGCTGTTCATCCCATCTATAATTTTGAGCCTTACCTTCCTTTGTTGGTCTTAAAGGTGCCCGACTGGACTCTAAATTCCATATCTGTAGCTGAAAGCTCTTAACCATGTGACCTCTTCTTTCTTCTCTTTTGAACTGATGAACAACACAGGGATGACTAGACACTTTTCCTTTGATTAGGAGATATATCGCTCAGTGACAGACGTGGATCATTCAGATATCTGGCCACACCTGTGCTTTTGCCAGTTAATAGACTAAAGCATATATTTCTGGCTTATCATGTCCCATCCAGAGGTTATAAAAATCTAACACTGCCTTGTTATCTCTGACATAATTACAGAAAACCTGGCTGCATGAGAATGACGACAAAGTCAAACAGCAGAGAGATTGTCCGATGCACATCAATAAAGTGTCGGCTGGCAAGAAATGTATTTCCACTGGGAAATTAATCTTGTCACCTCACAGGTCCCATTGCCATTTCTATCAATTTGACATGTGGAATATTAAGCTGAGAAAAAGAGAGTAGAGGGCAGCTTTCTGGGTCTTCCATTCCGCACATCACAACCTTTCTCACAGTTGCCGAAAGACGTAATGTGCTCTGTGTGTGCGTATGTGTGTTGGATTTGGAGTGTGCTGGTGAAGATGCTCCTGGCGTGATGCTCAAGTGCTCCGCAGTCAAAGACCTAGAGTCAAACTGTGAGTGGCATGAACACACAACACTGGATTCTGTCAAAGTGTGCCAGTCAAGGTAAAACGGTGGTGAATGGGGCCACCTCAAGCTGATCATCCTTCATTTTTATGTGGATCACAGTTGTGGCCTCACAACAAAGGTGCTTTATTTTTCTCCCCCAGCACTGCCCTGAAGATATTTATCCAGATGTCTGCCTTTCAGCTAAATGCAAAGGGGGGGGGAGTGCATTGTATGGATTCTGGTTAAAGCCCTACTTGAAGAGAGGACTTTCTGTTTATGGATTTTTTCATGCATGTCAGGAGTTAAGTATGTGTCCAGTCTGGATTTAGAAGGAAACTATTTTTGGAAAAAAGGCTTTGTCCCAAAGCAGAAGCATGTTCTAGTTCATTGGGGTTCTCAGATTTCCTTTTTATAGACAGCACAAGATGGCTTTAAAACTGGGGATTAGACAGATGCATGAAGAAGAGGTCTATCAGGGGCTACTAGCTGTAGTGTCTAAAGCCAGCCTGTGAGTCCCAGAGCCAGGAGGCGACACCAGGGGAAGGCCTCAGCCTCTCTGCACTGTTGTTGACCATCCAGAGGAACTGGTTGGCCACTGAATGAGGCAGGATGCTGGACTACATGGACTGCTGATCTGATCCACCAGGGCTCTTCTGATATTCTTATAAGTTCAGTAGGAAAGGTCTATCACTGGCTACTACCCACTGTGACTAAAGGGAACTTTCAAATTCAGAAGAAGGAAATTTCTGAATCCCAGTGCCGGGAGACAACATCGGGAGACGGCCTTAGCCTTTATGCCTTGTTGCTGAATCTCCAGAAGACCTGGCTGGCCACAGTGTGAGTCCTCCAAGGTGAGATAAAGTCTGCAACATTACCATGAGGGTCAGGAATATTTATAAAATATATTTTACTATTTGCAGATTTTTTGTGGTATTTTTGTTGAATTAATACAGTGATGCTCTAACTGGCCGTATTTTTTCCTACAACAGCCCCTATTTTCTGGTACTTCTTCCAGGCAAGTTATTGTCCCTGTTTTATTCTTATTTATGCTCTTTGGGGAAATTTTTACAGATGCCTTTAATTTTTTTTAAAAAAAATGTTGCACACACATGGTTCAGAATTGCTGTTTGGGGGATTTCAGCTCCTTCTCCTGAACCTCCAAAAACGACCGCTTTGGGTGAGGCAGATGCTTCTGATCTCCGTTGCAGAGGCAGGTAAAGGATGCATCTGAATACTAAAGCAGAGAGATGCAAATTTTCTAGGAATTTTGAAACCACGGGAGGGTTGCCAGCCTATAGGTGGGTCATGAAAAAAGAATAGTACAGTGACACAATTACGAAGACAATGGCTGAGTTCACACTGGCAGTTTGCGGCGGGAGCCAGTCGTGGCAAAAAAAACCCCGCAATAAACTGTGCCGGGTTTTCCCAGTCACACGGGGCCGACAGATGTGGGTGCATCCCGGGAGGAGGCGCACAGGAGCATTCAGACTGCTGGCTCGGAGGCGCGGCTGTAAACGGCTTTTTCCTCTGTGTGTGTCTGGGCACATTCGGCCAATTTGGGGTGGACCCCATTGTGCTGGCACCTCATTGGGCAATAGAGCGGAGCACAGCCAATCTGATCGCTGCTGCCTTATGTGCGGAAACACCCAGCGCGCACTATAGAAGTGGGTTGCTCCCAGCTTTTTGGCTTTGCGTTCACACTTCCAGGAAGTGGAATAACATGGGATAAAGGCACTCTCCGGGACTTTCTACCACTTTTGTCAGGTATCTTTTTAATGCGGGAGCGAAGCGGAACAGCATGGGTTGCCTACAGATGGGGAACGCCAGGCAGATGTGCCTGTGTGAATGCCCCCTTTAATCCGCTTGGGAAATGTGGCTGAAAAGTGGCTATAGCAGGGCAAATTGCCAGTCTGAACTCAGCCAATGTACTTCAAATATGTAAATAACATTTTATACAAAAATAGTCATGTGTTCTTAACAATAGATTGCATTAAAGTAAGTGTTACAAAGCAACTTCATGTGATGTACACATTCTATCGAGCTTGAATCGGTCTGAGCCAGAAAGTCGGGAGACTCAGAGTGGCCTGCATCAGCTGGAGCAACTGAATTCTTGACTTGGCATCTGCATCTCAGCAAAGGAGGGGGTGCCCCAACTTTTAACTCTGTTGATTTAATTGATCATAGGATTTGGACCATTGGATTTGGATTATTTCTTATTTTTTGCATAGCAAGATAGATGGTTGATAATGTAGAGGTGGGAATAACCCTGCTTGTACAAATGACCAAACGCTATGCTTGGTGTGTACATTATATGATGTTGCATTATAACAGTTACTTTAATGTGATCTATTGTTAAGGACGCATGACTACTTTGTATAAAACATTATTGACATATTTGAAGCACCTTGTCTTAGCAATTATGTCACAGTGCTGTTCTTTTTCCCCCCAATCTGCTTCCTCATGATTCTCTCCTATTTAATTGACTTGTATATAAGAGTTAAGCCTCCAGGTGGAGCCTGAAGATCTCCTGGAATTCCAGCTGATCTCTAGACAAAAGAAATCCATTCCTCTGAAGAAAATGGCTGCTTTGGAGGATGGATTCTATAGCATCATATCCGTGCAGAAGAAGAGGAGGAGGAGGCGGCGATTGGATTTATACCCTGCCCTTCACTCAGAGTCTCAGGCTGCGATCCCATGCACCATTTGGTGTGGAGGGGAGGGGAGCCTATTTCCCCCCAGTGGAAATTGACATAGTGTTGCAAGATCACACATCCTTTGTAGCTGTGGGCTCAGCCCATCACTGCCTGATCAGATGGCATGTTTGGGTGAGTGGGGGAGGTTGCCTTTTGTTTTCCATGCATATAAATGAGAAATCACACCTCCACACTGGGGGTTCCCAATGGAGTATGCAGTTATACTCATACTGCTAAATGAGGGAAAAACAGCACCGAGTTGGGATGGAACGAGCAGACCATCCCAATGGCATGAGAGCGTGCTTGAGCAATCAGACGGGAAAGTTCGTCTACGGCCCATCAGCAAGCATTAGGGCCAGACTTTCCCCAAAGTCTTTAAACTCCACTTCTGTGGCAGAGCAGCACGGGGTGCCAATGACTGCAGGACCTTTCCCAGATGTTACTGTCTGATCGTGCCCTTTAGATCCATCAGGCATTCATCACTATGTTGCATCTAAAAGCACGTCTCACCACAGCCTTTCCCCTACTGGTAAGGAGCCGTCTCTGAAGTGGTTTGTCATTTCAGACTGCACCGCTTTGTTTTCCTGCCCTTTTTTGCCCGCTTGGGCACTCTCCGTCTTTTTTTTATGTTCTTTTAAGAGCACTATGGTGCTGTGACACAACCCCAAAACAGCGCAAAAGCAACCCAATTGGGATGCCTGGACCACTGAGATACATGAGATCGCTACATTTGTCACCTGGAAACAAGTGGAATCTCAGGCATGCACACACTTCTGGATTTGATTTCTGGAACATGAGGAAGGGAGGAAAGTTTTGTAAACTGGGTTTGTAAACTGTTCTGTTCCCCCCCCTTCCCTCACTGTGACTGAGTTCAGATTGGCAGTTTGCCCTGAGAGAGGCGCATTTCAGCAATGTTTCACAAGCGGATTAAAGGGGGCGTTCACACAGGCACATCTGTCCGGCGTTCCCCAGCTGTACTCAACCCATCTTGTAACGCTTCATTCTTGAATTAAAAAGATACCTGTTAAAAGTGGTATCAAACCCCGGAAAGCATGTCTATCCTGCGTATATCCCGCACCAACACAGTGTGAATGCTAAAATCCGTGAGTTTGATTGTTTGCTCATGCGCATAATCGCTCATGCACATTAGCGCATATCTCCAGATTGGTGAAACAGAAAGCCATGCCTTCAGGCCAACAGTGTGAAGGCTCCCTCACGCCTCCTCCCTGGTGTGCTCCCGCATCAGTTGGCGCAGTGTGACCAGGAAAACCCAGAACAGTTTGTTCCAGGGCTTTTTTGCCACTACTCGCTCCCACTTCAAACTGCCAGTCTGAACTTGGCCTGTGACTGCACTCTCTTTCAGGCCGCCTGGAATTTAAAAATCTCTTCCTTTAACTTTTCTCCTTCAGGCACCTTAAATCAAACTGCTTCCCCCCCACCCTAACCAGTATTTAGGAACAGGCTGCCTTTTCAGTCCCCTCTTTCCCAGCCTCCGTTTCACAAGGAGCTCTCTTGCCCAAGGAGAATTCCAGGAACTCAAAACCTGTGGCAGGATTTTAAAATCCCCCCTCCCGCTTTTCCAAGCCACACTAGCACCTTCCAGCCTTGCAAACAGTATCCTCTTTTTGATGGCCAGCATATAGGGGTGCCATGCCTCCAGGTGGGACCTGGGGATCCCCTACACTTACAGCCAGTGTTCCCTCTAAGCTGAGTTCGTATGAGCTAGCTCACAGGTTTTTTTAGCCTCTGGCTCACACGTTTTTTTCTTAGTTCAGGGAGGATGGCTCCAGAGCAAACTAATTGATGTAGTAGCCAAATCACCTGCTCACAACTTTAATGCCAGTAGCTCACAGAGTGGAATTTTTGCTCACAGGACTCCACAGCTTAGAGGGAACATTGCAGAGTTACAGAGTTATCTCCTGCCTACAGATATCAGTTCCCAGGCATATAGCGAATGCTGTGGAAGGAGGACTCCATGGCATCGTACTCCATTGAGATCCCTGTTCTCCCCAGATGCAGTGATCTCAGGTATCTCAGTGGTCCAGGCATCCCAAGGGGGTTGCCATTGTGCTGTTTTGGGGTTTTGTTACAGCACCATAGCGCTCTCACAAGAATGTTAAAAAAAGACGGAGATCGCCCACACAGGCAAAAAAAAGGGCACGAAAACCTCATAATCGGAGGAAGCGCTATGGGGGCATTTTACACAGCACCCTGTAGCGCTTCAGGAATGGTAGAAGAAATTGAAGACCACTTGGAAGCAGTTTGTAGGTAAAATGGCTCAGGAACGCTTCCCGAACAGGATAGAAGTGTTTCTGTCTGTAAGGGTCAATATATTCTGTTAGGGACAGACAGAAACCGTTAGTGAACAGTTCCAGAAACGGAACATATCAGCTGTCTGAAATTCCCCGATGTAAGCCACTTTGAGTCCCCACCCCCTTGGGGAGAAAGATAGGATATAAATAAAGTAAATAAATAAATAACAGATGGACAGACAGGCTGATTCTTTCATCACAATGCAAAAGAGATTTCTTTTGTTATGCTACTTGGTTTGGATCAGGGTCCTATGGGGGGGGGCAGGTGGAATCTTTGTCTGGGGGCCCTGGGGGCTCTTGGAAGCCCTGGTGAGGGATTGTGCATCTGCATAGCAGGTGAGATTGATTCCTCCCAGGGGTCGTGGAATCAGTGGAAGAGCATGTGCATTACATGCAGAAGGTCCCAAATTCAGTCCCCAGTAAAGGTTAAGGCAATAGGTGATGTGGAAGACCTGGAGAGGTGCTGCCAATCTATGTAGACAATATTGACAGTGATGGACCAAGGGTCTGCTTCCATATAGGGCAGCTTCACGTGTTTGGGATCAGGTTGTTAAAAAAAAACCAAGAGGGAATTATGTGTCCCCTAAATTTGGCTGTACAAAAATGCACATGAGCAAAATGATGTTACTAACACACATTCATAAGAACAACACATTGTAAAATTTAAACAGATGTTTATAATTGTTGTCTGACTGATTTTGCCATTGGTTGCCAAGTGGCATGCATCAACAACAGGTCTGCAAGGGAGGGTCGGAGGAGAAAGCAGATCTGCCCCCAGGCTTTGGGAGAAGGCACCTTACACAAGGCTTCCGATCGCTCTCTGCACTGTTTGAATGCTTGAAAAGTAACCCGGTGAACAGGCTCCAGTTGTCCATGCACAGGAAACTGATGGATGGGCTCCTTGCTCCTGACGGGTAAACAGATGGTGAGTGAACCTCTGCTACTGTGGTGTATGCATCTTATTTATTTTCTGTCATCTGAGAAGCAGTATTTAAAAATAATCTCCATACAACTGCAGCATCAAACACTATCAAGAGATTGGGATACTATAAAAACAATGGGAATCTTGCTTCTCTTCAATAGGGCATTATCATCATATGCTTGCCATTCTGTGGTGTTATAACCTACTGAGGTCCCTGTCCCCTCCAGGCTCCACCCACAAATATCCAGGAGCTTCTCAGAGTTGGCAACCCTACCCTCCTACCCTCCACTGGTGGACAGAGAAACCTGGCAACCCTACTTTTGAACAAAGTTAGTCAAACAAAAACAGATACATTGAAAACTAGGGAGCAAAGCCCATTGTGCTGGAAGACAATGGGCCCTAGAAAGGAAGGGAGGGAGGTGGAAGGGAGAGAGGGTTGGAGGAAGGAAGGAAGGAAGGAAGGAAGGAAGGAAGGAAGGAAGGAAGGAAGGAAGGAAGGAAGGAAGGAATAGGGGGAAGAGTGAAAGAAAGGAGAGAGGAAGAAAGGAAAAGGGGGAAAGGAAGGGAAGAGGGGCAGAAAAGGCCTTTTCTGTCCCCCACAGAAGGCCTTTCCTGTCCCCCACACAACATCCCATGGGCCTTCTCTGGGGGCAGTAGGCAGGGTGTGTGGGGAAAAGGCTTTTCTGAGCCTACTGCCCTCATGGAAGGCCCAGGGGATGGCGTGTGGGGGCGGAAAATGACTTTTCTGGGCCTAGTGCCCCACAGAAGGCCCAGGGGATGGCGTGTGGGGGACGGAAAAGGTCTTCTCTGGGCCTAGTGTCCCCATAGAAGGCCCAGGGGATGGCGTGTGGGGGGCAGAAAAGGCCTTCTCTGGGCCTAGTGCCCCCAAGGAAGGCTCAGGGGATGGCGTGTGGGGGCGGAAAAGGCCCTCTCTGGGCCTAGTGCCCCATTGAAGGCCCAGGGGATGGCATGTGGAGGGCGGAAAAGGGCTTCTCTGGGCCTAATCCCCTCATAGAAGGCCCAGGGGATGGCGTAGGGGGGCAGAAAAGGCCTTCTCTGGGACTAGTGCCCCCATGGAAGGCCCAGGGGATGGCATGGTGGGGACGGAAAAGGGCTTCTCTGGGCCTAGTGCCCCATAGAAGGCCCAGGGAATGGCATGTGGGGGTGGAAAAGGCCTTCTCTGGGCCTAGTGCCCCCAAGGAAGGCTCAGGGGATGGCGTGTGGGGGCGGAAAAGGCCCTCTCTGGGCCTAGTGCCCCATTGAAGGCCCAGGGGATGGCATGTGGGGGGCGGAAAAGGGCTTCTCTGGGCCTAATCCCCTCATAGAAGGCCCAGGGGATGGCGTAGGGGGCAGAAAAGGCCTTCTCTGGGCCTAGTGCCCCCATGGAAGGCCCAGGGGATGGCATGGTGGGGACGGAAAAGGGCTTCTCTGGGCCTAGTGCCCCATAGAAGGCCCAGGGGATGGCGTGTGGGGGGTGGAAAAGGCCTTCTCTGGGCCTAGTGCCCCCAAGGAAGGCTCAGGGGATGGCGTGTGGGGGCGGAAAAGGCCCTCTCTGGGCCTAGTGCCCCATTGAAGGCCCAGGGGATGGCATGTGGGGGCGGAAAAGGGCTTCTCTGGGCCTAATCCCCTCATAGAAGGCCCAGGGGATGGCGTAGGGGGGCAGAAAAGGCCTTCTCTGGGCCTAGTGCCCCCATGAAAGGCCCAGGGGATGGCATGGTGGGGACGGAAAAGGGCTTCTCTGGGCCTAGTGCCCCATAGAAGGCCCAGGGAATGGCATGTGGGGGGGCGGAAAAGGCCTTCTCTGGGCCTAGTGCCCCATTGAAGGCCCAGGGGATGGCGTGAGGGGCGGAAAAGGCCCTCTCTGGGCCTAGTGCCCCATTGAAGGCCCAGGGGATGGCATGTGGGGGCGGAAAAGGGCTTCTCTGGGCCTAATCCCCTCATAGAAGGCCCAGGGGATGGCGTAGGGGGGCAGAAAAGGCCTTCTCTGGGCCTAGTCCCCCCATGGAAGGCCCAGGAGATGGCATGGTGGGGACGGAAAAGGCCCTCTCTGGGCCTAGTGCCCCATAGAAGGCCCAGGGAATGGCATGTGGGGGGGCGGAAAAGGCCTTCTCTGGGCCTAGTGCCCCATTGAAGGCCCAGGGGATGGCGTGAGGGGGCGGTAAAGGTCTTCTCTGGGCCTAGTGCCCCATTGAAGGCCCAGGGGATGGCGTGTGGGGGCGGAAAAGGCCCTCTCTGGGCCTAGTGCCCCATTGAAGGCCCAGGGGATGGCATGTGCGGGGCGGAAAAGGGCTTCTCTGGGCCTAATCCCCTCATAGAAGGCCCAGGGGATGGCGTAGGGGGGCAGAAAAGGGCTTCTCTGGGCCTAGTGCCCCATAGAAGGCCCAGGGAATGGCATGTGGGGGGGCGGAAAAGGCCTTCTCTGGGCCTAGTGCCCCATTGAAGGCCCAGGGGAGGGCGTGAGGGGGGCGGAAAAGGCCTTCTCTGGGCCTAGTGCCCCATTGAAGGCCCAGGGAATGGCATGTGAAGGGGGGCGGAAAAGGCCTTCTCTGGGCCTAGTGCCCCATTGAAGGCCCAGGGGATGGCGTGAGGGGGCGGTAAAGGTCTTCTCTGGTCCTAGTGCCCCATAGAAGGCCCAGGGGATGGCATGTGGGGGATGGAAAAGGCCTTCTCTGGGCCTAGTCCCCTCATAGAAGGCCCAGGGGATGGTGTGGGGGGTGGAAAAGGCTTTCTCTGGGCCTAATGCCCCCATAGAAGGCCCAGGGGATGGTGTGTGGGGGCGGGAAAGGCCTTCTCTGGGCCTAGTGCCCCATAGAAGGCCCAGGGGATGGCGTAGGGGGCAGAAAAGGCCTTCTCTGGGCCTAGTGCCCCCATGAAAGGCCCAGGGGATGGCTTGGTGGGGACGGAAAAGGCCTTCTCTGGGCCTAGTGCCCCATAGAAGGCCCAGGGAATGGCATGTGGGGGAGCGGAAAAGGCCTTCTCTGGGCCTAGTGCCCCATTGAAGGCCCAGGGGATGGTGTGAGGGGGCGGTAAAGGTCTTCTCTGGGCCTAGTGCCCCATAGAAGGCCCAGGGGATGGCATGTGGGGGATGGAAAAGGCCTTCTATGGGCCTAGTCCCCTCATAGAAGGCCCAGGGGATGGTGTGGGGGTGGAAAAGGCTTTCTCTGGGCCTAATGCCCCCATAGAAGGCCCAGGGGATGGTGTGTGGGGGGCGGGAAAGGCCTTCTCTGGGCCTAGTGCCCCATAGAAGGCCCAGGGGATGGCGTAGGGGGGCAGAAAAGGCCTTCTCTGGGCCTAGTGCCCCCATGGAAGGCCCAGGGGATGGCTTGGTGGGGACGGAAAAGGCCTTCTCTGGGCCTAGTGCCCCATAGAAGGCCCAGGGAATGGCATGTGGGGGAGCGGAAAAGGCCTTCTCTGGGCCTAGTGCCCCATTGAAGGCCCAGGGGATGGTGTGAGGGGGCGGTAAAGGTCTTCTCTGGGCCTAGTGCCCCATAGAAGGCCCAGGGGATGGCGTGTGGGGGATGGAAAAGGCCTTCTCTGGGCCTAGTCCCCTCATAGAAGGCACAGGGGATGGTGTGGGGGGTGGAAAAGGCTTTCTCTGGGCCTAATGCCCCCATAGAAGGCCCAGGGGATGGCGTGTGGGGGGCGGGAAAGGCCTTCTCTGGGCCTAGTGCCCCATAGAAGGCCCAGGGGATGGCGTGTGGGGGCGGAAAAGGGCTTCTCTGGGCCTAGTACCCCATAGAAGGCCCAGGGGACGGCGTGTGGGGGACAGAAAAGGCCTTCTTTTGGCCTAGTGCCCCATAGAAGGCCCAGGGGATGGTGTGGGAGGGCGGAAAAGGCTTTCTCTGGGCCTAGTGCCCCCATAGAAGGCCCAGGGGATGGCGTGTGGGGGGTGGAAAAGGCCTTCTCTGGGCCTAGTGCCCCCAAGGAAGGCTCAGGGGATGGCGTGTGGGGGCGGAAAAGGCCTTCTCTTGGCCTAGTGCCCCATTGAAGGCCCAGGGGATGGCATGTGGGGGACGGAAAAGGCCTTCTCTGGGCCCAGTGCCCCATTGAAGGCCCAGGGGATGATGTGTGGGGTACGGAAAAGGCCTTCTCTGGGCCTAGTCCCCTCAAAGAAGACCAAGGGGATGGCGTGGGGGGGCAGAAAAGGCCTTCTCTGGGCCTAGTGCCCCATAGGAGGCCCTGGGGATGGCGTGTGGGAGGCGGAAGAGGCCTTCTCTGGCCCTAGTGCCCCATTGAAGGCCCAGGGGATGGCGTGGGGGGGAAGGTCTTCTCTGGACCTAGTGCCCCATAGAAGGCCCAGTGGATGGCGTGTGGGGGACGGAAAAGGTCTTCTCTGGGCCTAGTCCCCTCAAAGAAGGGGATGGCGTGGGGGGCGGAAAAGGCTTTCTCTGGGCCTTGTGCCCCCATAGAAGGCCCAGGGGATGGCATGTGGGGGCAGAAACGGCCTTCTCTGGGCCTAGTGCCCCATAGAAGGCCCAGGGGATGGCGTGTGGGGGACGGAAAAGGCCTTCTTTGGGCCTAGTCCCCTCATAGAAGGCCCAGGGGATGGCATGTGGGGCAGAAAAGGGCTTCTCTTGGCCTAGTCCCCTCATAGAAGGCCCAGGGGATGGTGTGGGGGGCGGAAAAGGGCTTCTCTCACTTGCCTCAGCCTTGAGGGCCTGTCCGTGTGCTCACACTCCAGACGGTCCTCTCCTGTCGGAGGACTGGAGCAGACTGAGCTGAGAACAGTGACCAGGGCTGACGTGGGCGGGACTTTGCGAAGCAGCCAGTCAGCCCTGGCCAGTGTCTTCTGACTGCCAGTTCTTGAGCTGAATCAATTATGGCAAGCATAGAATGCTGTGGAACCAAAATTCAAATATATATAAGGACAGGATGTGTGTGTCTACAATACACACAGGAATTACCATAAGAACGTAAGAACATAAGAGAAGCCAGTGCTGGATCAGGCCAATGGCCCATCCAGTCCAACACTCAGTGATGCAGTGCTCAAAAATACCAGGGGCCATCACGAGGTCTACCAGTGGGGCCAGGACACTAGAAGCCCTCCCACTGTTGCCCCCCCAGGCACCAAGAATACAGAGCATCCCTTGCTCCAGACTGAGAGTTCCTATCTATACCTTGTGGTTAATAGCCACTGATGGACTTCTGCTCCAGATGTTTATCCAATCCCCTCTTGAAGCCGTCCATGCTTGTAGCCACCACCACCCCCTGTGGCAGTGAATTCCATGTGTTAATCATATGTGTGTACCATTTTCTGTGTACCATTTTTTAACATTGTAGATAGTCATACCTAAGAGAAATCACACTACACTCTTTGGAATTTTATTTAGTATTTTAAGGAAAACCTTGTATTTAAAAGCATTTCACTTGTTCCCAAAAAAGAAGATACGGCATGGGAGCTTTTTCAGCGTTCCTCAAACTTTCAATTTTTCTACTGGAATTTCTTTTTAAGTCTGGGGGCAGAGAGAAGGGAACTGAAGTCATTTTCTAACCTGTTGTTTCATACGAACAAATTTAGAGTTCTACTACTTCAGACCAACACGGCTGACAAACTGGATCTGTCATTTCACAAGTAACAGATGACAAGGTTAATTTGGGGTCATTAATTATGATCAAATATTATAGGCTATTTAAGTTGAGTGACAGGGCAGCTTATGTCATCTAAACCTATTAATTTCAGTTGGTTTAAGGCTGGAATAACTGATAGGATTCCAGGGTTATTCTTGGAGGCCTACACATGCTAGTTCTCCATTTCCCCCCTCTTTTATGTCCTTTCCTTCAAAATAACAGTTTGACTGTTCCACTAAATGCTAGTCAATTGCTTTGCACCTTTTTATGCTTGTTATTTTTTGCATTAACAAAATTTCCCAATCAAGTGCAGTCAGACCCATAGCTACAGTGGGGCATCTCGGGGCCTGGCCCCCCGACTTGCTAAGCCCCCTAACTTCCCATCCAGCCCAGGCCCACCTTCTAATTTTTTTATTTTATTTGTGCCACTCCTTGGGGGGGAGTGCAAGGTGCTCCCCGACTTATTTAAAGGCCCCCTGAATTTAAAAAATCCTGGCTACGGGCCTGAGTGCAGTACTTCCTGATGAGTCAACTCTGGTTTCATTGATAATTTAAGGAAAAAAATATAAAAATCCCAGGCTGAATGCAAAGTGCTCTTGTTTAAACCCAACATTTCCAGTTTGTGAAATAAATTCTTTTATCTCCCTTTATCCTGGAACGCCTATCTCCAGATTTATAATGATTGAGCAAACATTGGCTGATCTGAGTTACCAACATTACAAAAGAATGATGAGCCAGCAGAAGTGCAGGCTAGGGGAAAATACTACTTTTTATATTCATGCTTCCTGTCAGTTCAAAGACAACAAAACTATTCAAATGATAGAAAATCCAAGTCTGACTTCAAACCCAATGTTTCAAAATGTTGGAAGGAATCCCTTCCTTTCTAAAGGATCAGTTGTTCTTATATACTAATTTGCAACCCAGGAGATATCAGATGATCACTCTAAGTTGGAATCCCCAACCTTTTGAGCCCACAACCACCTTTGTTGGAATTCTGACAAAGTATCATGGGTGCAGCAACAAAATGGCTGTCACAAAATGGCTGCTTCAGGAGGCAGAGTCAGCCACAAAATGGCTGCCACAGCTTACATTCAGTCACACAGTGAAGATCTTTGTGCTGTGGTAGCAGTTGCTTTAAAAACAATGTTTTTAAAAATCTGCAGCGTCAAGCACACCTCCAGTGGCCAGTCATAACCCCTGCTAGGTAAAAGTTCTATCTGGCCTGACCCAGTTTCTAAAAGCACTTGGTGGGAGCCAGGAAGGTGTCAGTGAAAACCATGGTGCCTGTGGGCATCATGCTGGGGACCCCTGCTCTAAGCCATCAGCATAATGATCAGCCAGCAAAAGTGCAGGTTAGGGAAAACAGGCTACTCAATCCTGAACTCCTTATTTAAGTCTGTCTCTTCACTGAGCACGTTTACTGGCTGTAATTGCTTCTCCTGTTTTAAATGGCAACTGCAATTTTGTCTTTCCATTTAGATGCACTCACTCACACTATTGAAGCTTGAATCAAACCAACAAATGTATTTTTATATCCTTATATTCGAGCATACCAGCTCTTTTAAATATCCTCCTATCTGAGATAGCATTTCTGTGTCCTAGCAGGACCGACCGGGGCCAATCGTATGATTAGAATCACCACATTGGAAGATGGATGGGAAGCTCCACTGAATCAACAGCTATTTGAAATATATTAAAAAATGTAAATATTATTGTTAAGATAATGTATTAAGTTAAAAATAAAATGAAATATTGTGAATTTTGAAAGTGAAGCCTCAGGGGGTTCATACAGAAAGAGCAGGATATAGTTATTTTAAATAATAAATACAACCTGAACTCTGCATTTGGACTTCAAAATTTGACCTCATAATCCAAAAACTGAGCGTATGGACTTCTAGGCAGACTCTCAATTGCCTGGTTTCTAGTTTTATCAGGCTGTATATATCAAATGCCATGAGTAGTCCTTATGATAGTAATGAAATAATAAAAATACTGTCACATATCAAATGTCAAGTATTGAAATAAATAACAGTTATAATGACAGAGCAGCTGCAGGTTGCTTTACTTGACCATTCATTATTGCGGAAAATGTCCAAACTACTTTTTTTGATAAACACTATAGATGAAGGGTGGACAGAAACTCTCCTTGAGAATTGTCACAAGACTTAGTGAAACTGTCCTTCCTTCAAAATTCCTTGGCTGTTTCTCCTGGGCAGAGCTTCACCTCAACATTTCCCTTTGTCAAAATTGTGTGAGAACTTAGCAATTGTCAGTTTGTCTCACTGTTGTTGGACTCCCGACAGGCCAGGTCACCTGGTTATCAAGAAAGGCTGAATGAGTCCACAGTGCTGTTTAACTTGCACAAGCTGATTAACTGGCTAAAAAATTGGTCACTGCAAACACAGAAAAACTGAGAGAGGATTTTATTTGGGACTGTGTTTCATTAAAGCAATCCTCAACTGAGTTTTTATATTTTGGTTTTCTATACTTTATGTACCCTGTTTTATGTATGTTACTTGTATTGTAAAATGCCTTAAGCTGTGAGGAAAAGTTGGCTAATTAATGAATAAAGGAAGAAAGCCGGCTAATAAATAAAAACACAAATAAATAAATATGCCATGTTATACTAATTCAGGCGACTAGGTACAACATAGGCAGAGATAAAATATTACAATAATAGTTTGCGGCCAAATATATTTTGGGCTGCTACAGCAAACATAAGATATTTGTACATTAAATGTTTAGCCTCAAATCTCATCCATCAAGAGTGAAACATTGTCAAAAGTTTGCTTCAGAAATCTTTTCCCTGGGGAGGAATATAGAAAAATGCACTTCAAGATGGGGTGGCCCTTGAGAAGTGTTTGGAAACTTCAGTTGCTGTGAAATGCTACTGCCTGGATGTCGACTGGAGTAGGGACTGTACCCCTTCAGTCTTGGCCTGTCTACGCTGGTCCCCAGTTTGCTTCCATGCACAATTCAAGAGGCTGCTGTTGACTTGGGATCCACATACCTGCAGGACTTGCATTCTGCCTTATGAACCTGCCCAGCCATTACAGCCATCTTCGGAGGCCCTGTGTTGGGTGCCCCCACCTTCTGAGATTAGGTAGAGGGCAACCTGGGAGAGGGCCTTCTCAGCTGTGGTACCAAAACTCTGGAACTTTCTCACCAGAAATGCTCATCTTCTACTGGCATGTGAAGACCTTTTTTTTGGGGGGGGTTCATCTGGCATCTCCTCAGTCATCCCTTCTTCCTCTTCTGCTGTTATTATTGTGTTTATGGTTTGTATGTGTAAAAAATGATGTATTTTTGTTTGGTTTAAATAGTTCTTAAGACATGTTATTTTTCCTCGGGCTATTAATCTCTTAGCTGCTTTGGTGGGCCTGATGAAGGCAGGAAGGCAGAGTATAAATTTTGTCAACGAGTTAATAAATATATGCCCTGACCTGGGTGGCCCCAGGTGGCCTGACCTCATCAGATCTCAGGAGCTAAGCAGCGTTGACTCTGCCTAGTGCTTGGAGGGGAGACCACCAAGGAAGTCAGAGGTCACTAAGCAGACACGGGCAGTGGCAAACCACCTCTCAGCATCTCTTGCCTTAACCTAGTCCTCAGAAGCTAAGCAGGGCTGGCCCTGGTTAGTACTCGGATGGGAGATGGCCACGGAAATCCAGGGTTGCTGTGCAGAGGCAGCCCCTGGCAAACCATCTCTCTTTTTCTCTAGCTTTGAAAGTGCATGGGGTTGCCATAAATCAGCTGCAACTTGACGGCACTTTATACACACACACGTAAACTAATTAAATAAACAACAACATAAGAACTTAAGGGAAGCCAATGTTGGACCAGGCCAATGGCCCACCCAGTCCAACACTCTCTCACACAGTGGCCAAAAACACCAGGGGCCATCAGGAGGTCCACCAGCGGGGCCAGGACACTAGAAGCCCTCCCACTGTTGACCCCCGCCCCAGCACCAAGAATATAGAGCATCACTTGCCCCAGACTGAGAGTTCCTTGTGGCTAATAGCCCCTGATGGACTTCTGCTCCAGATGTTTATCTAATTCCCTCTTGAAACTGTCCATGCTTGTAGCTGCCACCACCTCCTGTGGTAGTGAATCCCATGTGCTCTTTGGTGATTAACACTGTATCTAGTGCACAGTATCATCTTTGGTCACGCCACAGATACACAAGTGGCAGCTCTGAGGAACTTTGCTTTAAAAATGCTCCTGTTTGTATCTGCAAAGCTTTCCTCAGAACAAAACAGAGAATTCAAAGGCACAATTGAGTTACTATAATTTGTCTTAATGAAGTGATAAAGCGGAGAGACTGACTGGTCTCCCCCCACCTGCCAGCCGTTTTAGTTGTCTTATCGAAACTATTTTATTCCCTCAATATACTTCAGATGTTTCAACTCAGCAGGAACCTCCACGTTTCACTGAAGGCAAAATTTGCTGGCAACTCTAGTTGGAAATAAAGGATAATTTTTTTAAAAAAATAAAAAAGTAATATAATTCTCCAGCAAATTCCATGCAGCGAGACAAAGCTGAGTCCCTTCATTTCTGCTTTTCTGCAGAAAGCACTCACCTAATTCTTATTCTTTACATAACCAGAGAATAATGCCTTAATTGAATTTATTGATGGGTTCACTCTTCTTATTTGTATAGTAATAAATTAAAAAACAATTTCTCTGACCATTAATGGAAATTAAGGTAAATGTACTTTTAAAAGCCTAATGGCACGGTAATGCTTTGTGTTGGGTTCTTCACTCCATTATGTGTAGGAAAATGTCTCCCTACTTATCCAATGCATTAATTAATTAACTCGAAAAAGTATGATTATTTTATTGAAGAGAAATCTATTTAGCAAAATGACTGTGGCAATAGATTAGCTAATGTTCAGCACTGGGGATGGGCATGAACCTAAAAGGGTGGTTTGGCTGGGGGTTCAGGGAGGCCTATGAACCAAACCCCAAACTTATCCAAACAGGCACAAACTGAACTGAACTGGTCTGGTAAGTGGCAGACCCCACGCCCCTCTGCTGTTAGGCTTAAATGACTGGCCCCAAACAGCCAAACCAAACCAGCTCAAAGTTGGGTAAATGTTCGGGGAAGATGTATTCCCCGAACATGGTTTCCCAGGCTCTGATCTGGTTCATGCCAATCCCTATGCAGCACATTTATTCTGAGAATGTCAAACTTCGTTGTCCAAAATCGATCCTTTCTTTAGCCCACATTCCTGCATGGAGTACAAAGTGGTATTGATGGATCTTCCCTATTCTTTTTAGCCACACAACAAACCTGTGAGGTAGATTAGGCTGACACAGATAAATGATAGGGAGACAGGCAGAAAGATGTATTTATTAGCCACGCTTCTTCAGATGATTTTTGGTGAGGGGGAGCTGGATGGAGGAGGGGCGGGGAGAGAAAAAAGATTGGAGGTGCCCAGCAGTGAGGGGAGGCGAGGGTTTCCCCTGGGAGTGAAATTGACTGGAAAGAGGAAGCTGGGAAAGTCACTGGCTGGGGGTGGGGGGAGCTTTGGATTTTTACACACTGCTGGTGAAGATTGAACTGACACGAGGCTCTTTTCCACAGCTCTTTCTGTCCCATGCAACAGCCTCCTCCCCCCCTTGGTTCTTGCCCATCCACAAACCTGTTGCTCTGAAGTACTGAGACATCTCTTGTCCCCTGAAAACTGTCATCGCTTGTGGGGGGGCGGTGAGGACCAATTGCCTTGGGATTGCCTCTTTGTCATTTTCGTGCGAATCCCCCCCCCCCGGGTCTTTGTGTCTCTCTCATTCTGCATTTTTAAGACACCCTCACAGTGCCTGTGGAAGAGATGGGGGGGGATGGCTGCTGTGGAGGCTTGTCCTTCTAAGAGCCTTTGGCCAGTGGGGAAAAAACATGGTTGGGTTGCTCCTTCTCCCTGCCCTCAAAATATGTTTCTCCACTCCTGCATATTGTCACTTTGCATCTAGAAAGGATCAGCAATCATATGGGCAAAGGCAAGGAGCTGCTCTTCCACCACCCCTTCCCGTTGCCCCCTTGATGCGCTTCAGCTGGGCTCCATGTTCCAGAGCTTTGTTTGTTTTTGATTGTCAAATGTATGCCTAGTTGAGGCACTGGGGGGGGGAGGCAAGGAATTGGCTGGGTAAGGCACACTGGGTGCGAAGGGGATCAAACTGGAGCTCCTCTGTTGGCCATGGGAAACAGGAAGCAAGGAGCTGCTGGCTACTCCAGAAATGGGATGGGTGGGCTCTAAGATTTGGGGGCATCACAAATTCAGCATTCAGCATAAACCGAGCTGCAAAAATACTGGTCTCCCATCCAGGGCTGACCCTGCTTAGTTTCCAAGATCTCATCAGATCTTCGCTTCCAGCATCATCAGCATTAGCTTCCAAGATCAGGCTAACCTGGGCCATGCAGGTCAGGGGACACTCATTCAAAAATCCCTGTTTTCACCCATACCAATTGAATCTCTTCTAGGTTTGCCAGCCTTCAGGTGGGGCCTGGAGGTCTCCCGCTTTTACAACAGATCTCCTGCTGACAGAGATCAGCACCTCTGGAGAAAATGGCTGCTTTGGAGGGCGGACTCTCTATGGCCTTGGACCATGCTGAGGCCCCTCCCCTCCCCAAACCCTGCCCTCTCCTGGATCCACCCCCAAAGTCTTCAGGTATTTTCCAGCCCAGACCTAGCAACCCTAACCTGTTCACCCAGTTCTCATATCAAAAGGTGTCAGTATCCTGGTTAAATCAGTTCTCAACACCAGTCAGTTTGAAGAAAGCTAACTTTATTGAGACAGTTGATAGATACCATCCAGGACACATCTATTGTTAGGACTGAAGTTGAACGCTCGAAGGTTGCAAATGTGGTGTATTCAAGTAAAGGCACTAAAGATCGGGACCCAATCACCCCATGATATTTGCCCACCAGAACTAACCATCAGCTTTCCCCCCACTAAACATGTACTCTTCTCAGAGCATCCCCCCCACCAGAATTAATAGTTGCCTACCCCACCCCCCATAGGCACATAGCCTCTACATAGCAAGGAAAACAGGTTCACAGACATTTGAGAAGCCAGGACATTTGACACCGCTAAGGTGACAAGCGCCGGGCACATCAAAGAGAGAGAGAGGAGCCTCCTCTCTCAATGGCAGGTGAGCTGTAAAATGCAAAATGCACAGGGAGCCTGACAAAAGGACTATTGTGGGATCTTGCCATGAAGGAGCTTCTATGCTAGTAGTGATTTATGTGAATGGGAACAACCAATGAATCCCTGCCTCTATTTAGCATACACCAACAGGTAGGGGCAAATCCACCGCCTTTGGCAACAGAGAATACAATGGACTGAGCAAAGGATGTGAAGGGGTAACTAATTCACTTTAAGCAATCTTGAATATGCAGCCTTCTTTGTGTTTACTTTCTAAAGATTGCTGAAGCTGAACTTTGAACACCAGAGGACTGTGCTTCACTTCTGAAATATTTATCCTGTAGCTCAGGAAAAGCATGAAGTAAATGTCCAAGTCATCTTTAATATAGCTCCACAGTTTGAATGGGCTATTGAAAGCTACATATTCTTTATAACCCTTTGCTTACTAGAAGAGCAGCATTGCTAAATAATGCAACAAAGTTTTTGGATAAAGTAACCCACTTTAATGGTTTATATCTAGCTCTATTACGAAAGCATTAGATATAAAATTGTTTTTTAAAGACATCTGGAGAACAATTTTCACTGTGGTAAAGTACAGTGTGAAATTGTATATAAATCATCAAGCAAGAATAACTAGTCTAGTTTTATTAAGATATAAGCATGGAACATGCAAAGACTTGGAGGGTTTACTTTGTTTCTGCCCCATATCCCCTTCTCCACACAATGCCCTCTTTCTGTATTCCTGGCAGCCCCAACATCGTCTCCACTTCCCCTGCTTCCTTTTCTCCTTCTCATTCACCAACCAGTTTTTCTTTTATCTGCCCCCCGTCTTCAACTTTAATTAAGATATTGGTGTAGTGGTTAAGTGTGTGGACTCTAATCTGGGAGAACTGGGTTTGATTCCCCACTCCTCCACTGATATGTATGCCACTTAAAGGCAGCTTTCCAACAAGTGATCAGCTTTTAATGATAGTGATTCAACAGCTCAGAACAGATCAGAACAGACAACCCAACACAGAGCAACAGGCTCTTATTTAAACAGTGCGGGCTAGCATAGCCGCGCCCATATTCATGGTAACAACCGATAGCTTTGCAGAGATAAAGTTCAATCAGTTTGCTTCCCTCCAGCACAAGCCTTGTATCCTGATTGGCCTGCTACGCAGAGTGGCCAATCAGGTATTGTCATTCTGGATACCAGCCTGTCAATAGGGATGAAATCAAGCTCAGGACATAACATCCACTTGCACCTGCTGATGTGACCTTGGGTCAGTCACAAGCTCTGGCACAGCTGTTCCTGAAAAAGAGCAGTTTCTTTTCTCAGAGCTCTCTCAGCCCCACCTACCTCACAGGGTGTCTCTTGTGGGGAGGGCAAGGGAAAGGAGTTTGTAAACTGCTCTGAGACTCTGAGTGAAGGGAGGGGTATAAATCCAATATCTTCTCTTCTTCTATTTATACTTCACTTTTCTCATCAATGACAACCCAAAGCAGCTTACATCATTCATCTCTGTTTTATCCTCACAACAAACCTGGGAGGTAGATCAGGCTGAGATAGAGTGACTAGCCCAAGGTCATCCCACAAGCTCAGAGGGCATATTGGGGATTTGGACCTGGATGTCCCAGAACCCAGCTGACACTGTAACCACAAGACCACACTGGCTCTCGGGCTTTCTGCTGTGCTCACTCAGTGGAGAGGCAGGAGGGGACTTGAGGGGAATCAACACCAGGAAATCACTGTCTGTGTCAGAACAGGAAGTGACACGATTCCCCAGGAATTTCAAAAATCTAGAGTGTCAGGAAGTGACTTCCTCTTCCAAAACAGGAAGTGACTTCCAAAAAGGTTCCTCCCCCATTGCTCCTGGGGATTGCCAGCATAAGTCGGGCATCCCTATCCAGCACAGCCCAGCCCAGGCATGTAAAGTGGGGGATAGTTCTGACTGAATACCTTGTCACAAGCAAGGAGCTGACCGTTCAATGAGCTGTTTGGGTCTGTCTCAATGAATCTGGATGCATCTGTTTGCATGATCATGATTGTTTTTCCCCCTATGTCCCTTGTGCAAGATACAGAAGAAGAAGATTAGATTTATACCCCGCTCTTCACTACCTGAAGGGGTCTCAGAGCGGCTTCCAAACTCCTTTCCCTTCCCCTCCCCACAACAGACACCCTGTGAGGTGGGTGGGGCTGAGAGAGCTCTGAGAAAAGAAACTGCTCTTTTTCAAGAACAGCTGTGCCAGAACTATGGCTTGCCCAAGGTCATCCAGCAGGGTGCAAGTGGAGGAGTGGGGAATCAAACCCGGTTCTCTCAGATTAGAGTCCGCGCACTTAACCACTACACCAAACCACTACAGTCTTCTGGCTGTCACCCTCCAGTTATCCCCCTCCCCCCTGCTTACAGCTCTCTGCTTGTCAAGTACTACAGCCCATTCCTTCTCTCTAGTGGCTTCCACCTTGCAAAACAGGCTCTGTAAGACGGGAAGGACAGTGTTGTCTTTAAAAAAAGTCTGGGAGACATATTTGTAAGGTCTTTAAATAAGATTTAAGCTGCAAACGTTTCCTTGTGGAAGAGGATTGATGGGGTTTTACTGTATTTCTTATGTTTTTAATCTTTGAATTGTAAGCCACTTGCAGCAACAAGGTGGAAGATGGGGTATAAAATTTTAAATAAATATGTTCTCATGCGCAACTAGGCTTTCTCACCATTGGCCCTTGTCAGTCATCTAGCAGAATGGGGGGGGAGTTTTTTGAGTTGAGACTTCCTACTGAATATCTCTATGTGCCTTCAGTGTCTGCTCATGAACTCAGCTAATCTTGCTGTCATTCCTTACAATCACTTAGCAAACATATACCGCTGACTTCATAGGCACAAATAGTAGTCCGTGTACTCAATCCAAGTACCAGCCATTTATTATTTATGTTATCAAAGGCTTTTTATTTATTTATTTAATTAATTCTGTTTATACCCTGCCCTCCCCATCGAGGCGGGCTCAGGGTGGCCTACATGGAATCTCATATAAATACAATTAAAACCTGTCATAAAACATAAACATAAAATAACATTAATTTAAAATACTCCTAAAATGTTGGAACATGATGATCTGATAAAAAGTGAGGGCAAAGTTATTTATAATACAACTTAAGGTGACCGTATATTCCGATGGTATCCACACCAGCTCAGTTCACTCAAATTATTGTGCAGTGGAGAAAAAAGGCTTGAGAAAAAAGATGGTAGAGCCAGGGCACAGGGCACTCCTCGATGCATAGTGTGGCTTCTTAGTCAAAAGCCAGGTGGAAGAGCTCCATCTTGCAGGTCCTGCGGAACTAAAAGGTCCCTCAGGGCCCTGACTGCATAGATGCAAAAGAGATGATTTCTAAGCAATTCTGTGCTATGGACAAACTGGTCAATCTAATGCCCAGAATGACTATGGTTTTGGGGGCTACTGCCTCCTATCTAGTAAATAGGGTTGCCAGCCCCCACCCCCCCAGCCACCAGCAGGGGGGTAGGTTTGCTAGATCCAGATTAGAAAACTCCCAGGGATTTGGGGATGGAGCCTGGGGAGGACAGAGACAGAATGCCACAAAATGCACCCTCCAAAGCATCCGTTTTCTCCAAGAGAATGGGGCTGCAATCATATGCTCCTGCCCCCTCCCTCCCAGCGCCGGCTTTCCTGGAGGCTCCGCAGCTGCAGGGCCCCCAGGAAAGCCAGGGAAGGGGGCGGGGGTCTAGCCCCCACCCTCTCCCTCCCAGCGCCGGCTTTTCTGGAGGCTCCGCAGCCACGGGGCCCCCAGGAAAGGGGCGGGGATTCTAATCCCCACCCCTTCCCTCCCAGCGCCGGCTTGCTTGGGCGCTCCGCAGCTGCGGGGTGCCCAAGCAAGCCTGGGAAGAGGCGGGGGGGCTTGTCGCGGGGATGCCTTTTGGTGCCCCTGCGGCCAGCGCGCTCTAGGTGAGCGCCTAGCTCAGCTAGTGGGCGAGCCGGCCCTACGTGTCAACTAATATGCAATGGAGTTCCTGCTACAAAAAGAGCCCTGTGTCAGCTAGGTGCCATGCTTTCTTTGTTTTCTTTTATCCCTGACCGTTGCACATGTGCGTATGCTTGCTTTGCTTAGCTACCGTGGGTAACATAAGGGAGGCACCCTTTCAGCCGTGCAAACTGGCTCAGCCAGACGGTGCTATCAGTGTAACCTTGAAGGGAAGGGAGGGCTTGAATTCCACTATCGGTGTGAATGTTTCTGCTCTCAAGGGGGTGGGGAAAGTCTCCCGTTTATGATGTCGTGTCCCGCCGGGAGAATTCCCGCACACGCGCTTGGATTTCATTTGCTTAGCTAGATGAAGCATCAGAGTATATGCACTGAGTCCCTTGCACTAATCACTATTCCTGACAATGTACCTGTACTACTTGGCAACAGAACAGTATTCCAATAAAGCATAACTTTTCCTGGAGAGTGTGTTTGGACGTGCTTGCTTTTGACCCTGACACCCTGCATATAACAATGTCCTTCATGCAAAGAAAAAAGAGCAAAATAAACCCTTGGAAATTAATCCTTTTTTTTTTTTTTTGTAAAAACCATATTTTTAATGTGTGTGTGTATAATTACATTGCAGATCAGCAAAATAATTAATTGATTTGTGCTCCTTATTTAATTCTCTTGTCTTGTTTGTCTGTGCACCACTGATACTTCTGGCATCAGCCTGTTGGAAGAAAATGGAAGATAAAAAAAAATATTACAGATCAACTGGAAGATGTGGCTGAAGTCTCGGACAGCAGGTATTGGAATAAATAGATGCATCACAGTCTTATGAATCAAAGAAGAACCATGACAGTCCCTGACAAATGTCTGGCATTCCTCTTCTACTTTCTGGTACAGCCGGCAACAAGATCTATTACACAAACCATTTCATTGTGGTAGATTTATTAAAGTGTTTGACATTTTCCTTCTGCCTCACTTTGTGTAACTGTATCATATTAATTAATTTTGAACATGTATTATTTGTGTGCAAAATAAATGGCCTTGCATGCCCATGGGCTGCTTCTCTATGCAACACTTAATGGTGTCGGGTGTCTGAAGCTGTCCGGGGCCAGGCTTAGAAGGGCCAGCCTCTGGGTAGGGTTGAGAGGTCTCCTGGAATTATAATTGATCTCCAGATGGCAGAGATCAGTCCCCTTGGAGAAAACGGCTGCTTTAGGGTGGGGGGTTGGGCACTACCTCATTCTACCCTGCTGAGGTCTCTCCGCTCCCCAAGCCCTGCGCTCTTCAGGCTCCACACCCCCAAATCTCCAGGAATTTCAAAAGCCAAAGTTGGCAACACTAGCCGGGCTAGCTAAGATCCTCTGATTTTGTAGGCAGTCCCTCTTTTGGTCCTTTTTGGTTTTCCCTGCGGGGGGGGGAGATTTGGGGGACATCCTTTTACAAGTGTAGGAAATGTGTATTTCTTTTCTTTCACAACTTTGGGACCTGTGGGGTTCTGATGGCCGAGGAAGGATACTGGTAAAATCAGGCCTACATCTACAACGTCTGTGTGGTCTTTCCTGTCGGAGGCCTACAGTGCGCTGCTCTTCAGTTCCTCACTTTGCTGAGCCACTGTGGGGTGGTGGTTAAACCCAGGTTCCAGTCCCCAGGGAAGCTTGCTGGTTGACCACGGGCCAGTCAAACACTCTCAATCTAACCTACCTGACAGGGTTGTTGTGAGGATAAAACAGAGGAGAGGAGAATGATGTAAGCTGATTTGGGTACCCACTGGGGAGAAAGGTCAGATACGAATAAAGTTAATAAATTAATTAATTAATGGCCATTTTCCGGGGTATCCCCTTGACCCATTCCATGGACCGTGTCTTCCTTCTTTTTTCTCTTGCACTCATCATTCTTCCTCTTTCCCGAGACTGGCTCACCTCTCTGGAAGTTTTGTCTTTCAGGTCTCTCAGCTTGTATTTTCTCTGTTTCCAGGATCTCTTTTTCTCTGGTCACACCTGTTGGCAGAGTTTTAAATATGCAAAAAGGAGCAGAGCTCAAGCTACTGAAAGAATGAAGAGTTTTATTTAGACGAGAAATGACTGTGCAAAGAGGAGAGGAGAGAGATGCTTCGAAGCATCTAACTGTGTGTAACAAACAATCAGGGAGGAAGAGGACTCAAAGAGGAGGAAGTCTCCAAAGAGCCAATCAGGAGGCAGGAGGGGATCATTTGAAAAATACCAGGAAATTCTTAATCTGACTATGCCAGCTACTTAACCCTCCGCTACCTCTGTAGGACAGTCTTCTTATCCTTCTTGCTTCATGCACACAGCATGGAAATTCTAACTCCCCTTCTCAAGATCCAGTGGGCATGGTCCGTCAGATTCATCTTCTTTCATAAGATTTCAGATTTTTCAAGCAGAAGTGGCTTTGCGAGTGCATCTACAACCATTTCCTCAGTGGGACAATATTCTAGTTCAACAAGCCCTTCCTTCTGCATGTCCTTTTCTAAGTAATGTTTCACATCTGTGTTTAGTTCTCAAACTGACTTTTTCTGTCTGTGCAAGCTTTATACATCCCTGATTGTCCTCAAAAAGTTGCACTGGTTTAGATTCTTCAATTCCACAGTCCTGCATCAACTGTAATATCCATTTCAGTTGCTTACATGCCTCTGCAGCTGGCACAAACTGCCTCTATGGAGGATACTGCCATGGTCTCTTGCTTTCTGCTGGTCCAGCTGACTGCTCCATCTACACATAAAAACAGATGTCCACTGATCAATTTTCTGTCCGTGGTATCTCCTGCCCAGTCTGCATCCATCTACCCTATCAGTTTTGAAGTACTGTTTGCTGGCGGTTTGCATTTTAAATGAGTGTGCCTTGAAGATATCTGGCAAATCTTTTTATTGCATTCCAATCTCTTTTCCTTGGTGATTCTACCTTCCGACATAGGATGCCTACAGCTGCTGTGCTGTCAGCTCGTGTAAGTGTGTTTATATACAGTAGTCTTCCTATTGCTTCTCTGTACTGTTTGTTCTCAGTTAGTAGTTCTCCATTTCCTTGTTTTAAATAGTTTATCTCCATGGGACTGCCTACCTGCCTGGATTTTAAATCAGAGATTCAATTTCCTCTACTGCAACCTTCTTCTATTTTTCTGCTTGGCTGTTGGGCATTTTCTCTATATTTTCCCATTTGGAAGATTTTGTCACAGCCTCTGTTTCTGTTAGGTATGAGAGTTTCCTTGGTGGTACTCCCTTATTTGAAAATAAGAACATAAGAGAAGCCAATGTTGGATTAGGCCAATGGCCCATCCGGTCCAATACTCTGTCACTCAATGGCCAAAAATGCCAGGGGCCATCAGGAGGTCCAGCAGTGGGGCCAGGACACTAGAAGCCCTCCCACTGTTGCCCCTCCAGCACCAAGAATAAAGAGCATCACCTGTCCCAGACTGAGAGTTCCTATCTATACCTTGTGGCTAATAGCCACTGATGGACCTCTGCTCCATATGTTTATCTAATTCCCTCTTGAAGCCATCCATGCTTGTAGCTGCCACCCGCTCCTGTGGCAGTGAATTCCATGTGTTCATCACTCTTTGGGTAAAGAAGTACTTCCTTTTCTCTGTTCTAACCAGACTGCTCAGCAATTTCATTGAGTGCCCACAAGTTCTTCTATTGTGAGAAAGGAAGAAAAGTACCTCTTTCTCTACCTGCTCTATCCCATGCATAATCTTATAAACCTCAATCATGTCACTCCTCAGTTGCCGTTTCTCCAAGCTAAAGAGCCGCAAGCACTTCAACCTTTCTTTATAGGGAAAGTGTCCCAACCCTTTTATCATTCTAGTTGCCCTTTTCTGCACTTTTTCCAATGCTATAATATCCTTTTTGAGGTGTGGTGACCAGAACTGTACACAGTACTCCAAATGAGGGTGCACCAGCAATTTATACAGGGGCATTATGATACTGGCTGATTTGTTTTCAATTCCCTTCCTAATAATCTCCAGCATACCATTGGCCTTTTTTATTGCAGTCGCACACTGTCTCAACATTTTCAGTGAGTTATCTACTATGACTCCAAGACTTCTCTCTTGGTCAGCTGACCTTCTGACTTCAGTTTCTGCTTCCCCTTCTGGTTCCTGGGGTTCTGCTAGTGTCTCATCTGCTTCATTTATGGTGCTTAGTTCCATTACCTCTTTCTGTTGTGTTGGGTTTTCTTTCATTGATGTGGATTCTTGGTTATTCACTCTTTCTGTGGTTGTAGGCTTTTCTTTCTCATCAATGTATACTACATTAAAGAGAGGTTAACTTTAAAGTTTAAATCCCCCTGGAGTCGTGCCGCAGAGGCGGCATGCTTCCCTTCAGTGATGGGAGCTTCCTGTCACTCAAGGTAGCTACTTTGGTGGGGGAGGCATTTAAACAGGCGTCCCTGTGCCTTCCCTGGCTCGCCTACTAAAGCAGGGAAGCCAGGAAAGACCTGGAGTGAGCTCCCCAAGCCCGCCTAACAAGGCGGGCAAGCCGGGGAAGGCCTGGAAAGAACGGGCAGGCATTTTAAATGCCTCCCCATGCCTTTCCCAGCCCACCTGCCAAAGCAAGTGAGCCAGGGAAGGCCTGGAGTAAGCCCCCCCTCCGCCTTTCCTGGCCTGCCCACTGAGGTGGGTGAGCTGGGGAAGGCCTTGAGTGAGCCCCCCTGGGTGAGCCAGGGAAGACCTGAAAGGAGGGGGGAGGCATTTTAAATGCCTCCCTGTGCCTTTCCTGTTCCACCTGCTGAAGCAGGCAAGCCAGGGAAGGCCTGGAGTGAACCCCCTCTGCCTTTCCTGGCCTGCCCACCGAGGCTGGCGAGCTGGGGAAGGCATGGAGTGAGCCCCCCCCGGGTGAGCCGGGGAAGGCCTGGAAAGAGAGAGGAAGCATTTTAAATGCCTCCCCATGCTTTCTCCAGCCCACTGACCAAAGCAGGCAGGGAAGGGAAAGTGTTGAAATTTAAAACCCTTTCCCTTGCTTCCGGGGCTCGTTCTACCTTAGCGACCCGCGTCACTCCACTGAGGTGGCACAAGCCCCTGAAGCAAGTTCCCTTCCCCACCCAGCAAAGTGATTCTCCGAATGGATGCCGAATATACAGCCCCCATTTGGGGAATCCCTGTTCGGCCAGCCGAATCAGATTAGGGAATCTGATTCAGCTTTCAGCATGCCCAAAAAATGCTGAATAGGCGTTATTCTGTTTGTTTTTTGGTTTGTCCGAACTGAATGCACATCCCTAGCAGGTATTACCTATATTTTATATTGTTATTTTAGGATTAAAATATGTCATATTCCCATGCAACCATTTGTGTTGTGATTTTTTCAAGTATAATTAAATAATAGTTTTGCTATGTTATTAGTAAATTACTTCATTACTATACAAAAGTGACCTGCATGAAGAGGGCTTTAATGCCCTTGAGTGCGAAGGCTCGGAAGGGAAAATGCAGGAAATAAAAGTGACCATTTTGTTATCAACAGACTTTATTAAGAAGGAAAAACAGTAACAACAGAAATTAAACTAAATAGGGGAGAAATACATATTCATCAAATTTGTAAAATATTATGAATTGTTATGTACAACAAGTAAAATTAGATATATTACCAAATGTATTACATATTTCAAATATAAGAGGAAAGAATAAAACTTGAATATTACAGAATTACAAAATTTGGGATAGATTGTCTCTTTAAAGAATAGACAAAAACTTTCTTAAGGTTAACGATAATCTATTAACAATAGAGGAAATTGTATCTTTAACAATTGAACAGACATCTATACTAACGTTCAATCACTGTAAAAACCTCATAATCAATATCATCATCACCTTTAATATGATATTCAGGTAATTCCAGAACTTTTTAAAAAGAGTTAGTTGTTTCCATAGTATAAATAATTAGCTTGCCATTTCTGCTGAAATTCTTTCAATGTTCTTTTGTTTATATAATTGGTTAGTTTTGCCAATGTTGCAGACTCAGCTAGTTTTTCATTCCAGATCTCTATCGTAGGCCAGTCTTCTGTCTTCCATTTCATTGCAAATATTACTCTGGCAGCTGTTAACATATATTTAAACAGGTCTTGTGAAGTTCTGTCTATTTTATTTATGTATTTATTTGGCTTCTGTCCCGCCCTCCCCACGGCCGCAGGCTCAGGGTGGCTCACAGCATTATTACTGATAAAACAATTTCTCAGTTAAAATTACAATAAATTAAATCTAAAAACAATACAGAAAGTGGTAGCAATGGCCTACAGCATGGTGGGAGTCCACACTCAATGAGCGCCTGGTCTGGGTCATGTCACCAAGGCACAGGCTAGTCAGTGATGTTAAGGGTATTATTGGTGTTATTGAGATATTGATGGTATTTGGGGCCGGGGCCTCAGATGGTTGTGGGGGCTCCCTAATCAAATGCCTAGTGGAAGAGCTCTGATAAGATTCCCGGGAACATAGTCTCTGGTTTCATCAGGAACTTGGTTTTTAAAATATTTTGAATTTCTTCATGTATATTTTCCCAGTATCTTTCGGTTTTGATTCAAGTCCACCACCTATGATAAAAGGTGTCATCTTCATTTTTTTCCATTTCCAGCAAGCTCCTTTGTAATTCTTATTCATCTTTGCAATATCTATTGGAGTGATGTGCCATTGGTAAAACACCTTGTACCAATTTTCCCTTAGTGATTTACTGGCAGTAAATCTAATGCCTTTAGTCCACAGATTTTCCCAACACTGAAACTGTATTTCCTCTGTATTGCAACATATAGCTTGAGCTTCTCCAGCATCTGGCTCTTCTCCTTGAGCCAGTTTGGTGTAGCGGTTAGAAGCACGGACTCTAATCTGGGAGGAATGGGTTTGAGTCCCCACTCCTCCACATGCAGCTGCTGGTGTGACCATGGGTCAGTCATGGCTCTCTCAGGGCTGTTCTGTTGAGAGCAGTTCTTGAGAGAGCTTTCTCAGCCCCACCTACCCCACAGGGCATCTGTTGTGGGGAGGGGAAGGGAAAGGAGATTGTAAGCTGCTCTGAGACTCCTTCAGGTAGTGAAGGGTGGGTTATAAATCCAATCTCCTCTTCCTCCTCTTCTTCTTCTTGTAACTGCGAACTTGTAAAAATCATCAAAAAGGTTAGAATATATTTGTTCCCACTTGGGGTTTCAGTCTTTATTGTGTCTGGCTCACCTCATGGCTTTTACGGAAGTTTGGTTTTGTTCCTTTGGCTTGAATACTTTGCATACATTTCCCCCTCAGTATTGCATTTGGTTACTCCTATGCCCTTTATCAGACTCTGCCTCTCAAGCTGGGCAACAGCATTATTATCCCTGTGTCTGAGACATCTATGCCACAACCAGGAACATTTCTTATGCTTGCAGTTCTTGGTTAAATTTCTCCTCATGCACCCTTACTTTTGCAGTCAGTTTTCTCTTTTGCTTTATAAGGCATCTTTCTCCAAATGAGATCACCATTCTTCCCTTTGCATGAACTCTAATTAAAATTAAACTATTTGCCAGTTCTGACACATACAAGGAATCCTCAATCAGAACCTCTCTAATCAGTCCATTTGGAAGCCTACACTCCACAGTCCCCAAGCCTACCCCTTTTGCCACAACAGATCTTCCATCAGCCATGCTCAGTGTCTCCTTTTTCTTTTCTTTTAGGGTTTCAAAAAATCCCTGTTTGAATACATGTGCTTTGTACATGTACTGTCTAAAAACCATATTTACTTTTAGTTTCACATTTAGTTAGTATAAAGAACTTTTTCAGAGGTTGCTGGCTGCTTATAATTCTCCTTTCTTGTTGCTGTTGTTTTTTTAAGCACCCTTAATCTTAGAAACATTACAGTCCTTTCTAAAGTGCCCTTCCTTTCCACAAAAGTGGCAAATCACTCTGCTTTTGCTGTTAATGTTCAAGGCTGCTTGCTCAACATTTGGTTCAACTTTATCACGGCAGTCCTCAGACTGTTTATGTTTATAAGCCTCTTCCAGCTTGTTTAAGACTTCAGAAAGAGACAATTTTCCCTTTGCCTCAATTTGGGATACCTAATACTCACAAAGATCATGATGGTAACACTCAACAATAATGAAACCACACCGCTTAAAATCTGGCTATATATATTGTAAACAGTGTCTATTTAAATGTAACATACAGAACTACTGAGTATCAGGAAGGAGAGGGAGAGGGAGCAGAAGGAGAGGAGGGGGAGAAGGGGGAGGAGGAGATTGGATTTATACCCCACCCTTCACTATCTGAAGGAGTCTCAGAGCGGCTTACAAACTCCTTTGCCTTCCCCTCCTCACAATAGGCACCCTGTGAGGTAGGTGGGGCTGAGAGCTGCCCTTGACATGCAGTAAGAAATCAATATAGTGCACAAAACTTTTAAATATCACTAATATCATAAACATGCAGTAGTAGGGTACAATAGTATAAATATTTCATAGAATCATAGAGTTGGAAGGGACCTCCAGGGTAATCTAGTCCAATCCCCTACACAATGCAGGAAATTCACAAATACCTCCCCCTCCACACCCGCAGTAACCACTGTTCCACACCCAGAAGATGACAAAAACCTCCAGGATCCTTGGCCAAACTGGCCTGCAGAAAAATTGCTTCCTGACCCCAAAGTGGCAATCAGCATTTCCCTGGAAGTGTAAGAAAGGGCCACAAGAACTACACACTGAGGCAACACTTCCTGTCCTTTCTCTCGTGATCTGCCTAAGTTCACATAATCACTATGAATTTTCTGGTCTGCCTGCCATAGGAGGAGGAGGAGGGGGAGAGAGGTGTGAACACAGAAATGATTTTGCTTTCTTAAATGCTTTGATGTGCCAGACACTGTGTCACAAAGATCTGTTGTTTTGCCCGATTTCTGTAGAGGGGTACGTGCTTAGTGGGTGGGTAGTTGACTATTATTTCTGGCAGGCAAATGCCATGGGGTGATTGGGTCCTGATCTTTAGTGTCTTTGCTTAAACACAATATATCTGCAATCTCTGTGCTTTCACCTTCAGTTCTAACAAAAGCTAATGCTCAGTATGGTATCTATCAACGTCTCAATAAACTTAGCTTTCTTTGAAGTGAAAGGTGTTGAGAAGGAGAGCCCACCACCTCCCGAGGAACACTGAAGAACCACTCTGTCAGGAAGTTCTTCCTAATTTTTAACTTAAAACTCTTCTGATTTGATTTCAACCCATTGCTTCTGGTTCAATTTCAACATGTTGCAACAGAAAACAACTCCACACCATCCTCTAAATGACAGCCCTTAAAGTACTTGAAGATGATTATCATATCACCTCTCAGTCGTCTCCTCTCCAGCTAAACATACCCAGCTCCTTCAACCTTTCCTCATAGGACTTGGTTTCCAGAGCCCTCATCATCTTCGTTGCCCTCCTCTGGACATGTTCCAGCTTGCCTATATCCTTCTTAAATTGTGGTGCTGAAAACTGAACACAATACTCTAGGTGAGGTCTAACCAGAGCAGAGTAAAGTGGTACTATCACTTCGTGTGATCTGGATACTATACTTATAGAATCATAGAGTTGGAAGGGGCCATACAGACCATCTAGTCCAACCCCCTGCCCAACGCAGGACCAGCCTAAAGCATCTCTGACAAATATTTGTCCAGCCTCTACTTTTGTTGATACAGCCCAAAATCGTATTTGCCTTTTTAGCTGCCGCATCTCACTGCAGACTCATGTTCAGTGTATGGTCTACTAAGACCCCTAGATCCTTTTTGCACATACAACTGCGAAGACATGTTACCAATCCATACATATAGGTAGAAGGTGAGCAGCAAATTAGCATACAGCACATTAAAGTTATTTGACAGATGCAAGGATCAAACAGGAATAATAAGCTTAGTTTATATGGTCACCATATGTATGGATTTAATTCTGGGAAGAAACATAGCAAAGGAAATAAATATGTCAAATTAGGAGATTGATAGGCAGATGTAACCTTCTTAATTGTGGAATGTTGACAGTAATTAACGGAGACCCTGCTACCGCACTCCATCTGTCTCCTGTCAAGCATGGAGGTAATCCTCCTCTTTGAGGCGGCTCTGCAGTGTCTCAGCCATCACAACCAGGCCCAGAGTTTGCTGTGGTGGCCTGGAGACTTGGGGGGGGAATGATGTGATTCCCCCCTGCAAGTCCCGTGAGCCCCTACTTGTACATCTCTAAAAGCAAAAAATTGTGGATTGGCTGTTCTGGAAGGTTGCATGCATGTATGGGTGGAGACTGCACTATAGCAATCATTTGTGACTGAAGTTTATTATGCAGAAAGGACAATCCAGAAGGGATAATGCAATAAAAGCACAATATCCATGCACAGATTAGGGTTGTTAAAAGAATCTCTCTTTACCCAATTTCTCTCTGAGATCTAACAATCCTTTTCTTTTTTAGGAATTGGGAGCGTGTTTCTAATCAAGTCTGTTTTGATCAAAGGAAACTGGACAAGAGAAGGGGTAGAAAGGGAGGCTCTGCAAAATTTCAGGATTCCACTCTGTAGATGCTTAGAGGCAGGCAATGCCATCCCAAACCTTCCTGTGGTGTTTCTAGAGTCCTAACCTGTGGTATGTAAAATAAAACAAGCACTAAAGTTAGAAAAGGGTGCATTGATATATCTTCAAATAAAAATGAAAGAGAAATCCCTTTTTAAAAGACAATAGAGTAATTTATGGCTATATTTTAAAAAGTGAATTTTGGAAGAAAGAATTCCACTTGCTTAACAACACTAGCATAGATGCAGCCCAGCAGCACAACCCTAAGAATGCTTTTCCTGTGAGTAAGCCTCATTGAGTAGACCTGTTTAGGACTGCATTCTTAGAGTTGATATTTTATATTACCATTAAATGATAAATGAATAAAACTGGTAAGGAGGTGATTACTCTATTTACTTTAGGGGCACTTCTGAATTTGTTTAGTATTCAAATACCTCTAATGAGAGTGTTTTTTTAAAAAAAACTCAGCAAGCTGTACAGTGAAGGAATTCAAAATGTACTAAAGACTGCAGATCAGTAAATCTGTCCTCCAGATATGTATGTATTCATAATATTTGAATAATTCTGAATAACTCGTAATATACTAACAGAGCAATCTGGGAGGGGAGTGGTCTGGGATAGCCGAATTAGCCCTTTGCCAGCATAGGTGTCATGTACGCTGATGCAAATGTGACTTATGATGGCACAAGCCCTGCTGCATATAGGGGCTGGCGCTGAGCCCTGGCGGCTGTCTGTCAGAACATCCGGAGCAATGACACCGGCATGGGTGTGGGTGGTCCTGAGGGCATGGCCATAGTTAGTTGGCTCCCTGAGCCCTTCCATTGTGGGAATGTCCCCTGCCATAGGCGGAAAGTTATGCCAGCTAAAAACATGGCTCAGCCTATAGGCACCCGCTGAACCTCAAGATCAAGAGTTCCCGGGGCATGTCAGCCTCGCCCATTAGGCTCAGAGGAGCTCAGGATGCTGACTAGAGGCACAGCCAATCACCTCCCTCCCTGCAGCGGCCAAGCCACCTCCCTAGAAGTCAATCACAGGGGCCCCGCGTGCAACAAAAGTTTCTGGCGGAGTCCTGCACAAGCCATTAGGGAGGGTGGGTGGCTCCGGACTCTGGTCTCGGAGCTCTCTGCCATGCAGACTTAGAGCGAGCAGTGAGGCACCTTGGGGGTGGATGAAGCACAGACAGTGCTTTTGCCAGCACAGGACAAGGATTTTGGGCTGAAACCCAATGCAGAGTGGAAAGGTAGGAATCTGTGGCTGACCTCTCCTTCTCCCTTCCCATGCCAGAGGCTGGGTGCCATGACAGTGCTTCCCGGACTGAAAGCCAACCTGGGGTCCGTCTGGGAGCAGCAGACACCACGGCCTCTCAGCATCACGGCCCCTAACATGTCATTGGAGGAGTTCCCTGGGAAACTGGTTGGGAAAAGGGGGAGAGCTCTACCTTCAGGACAAGACAGGGCATGGGGCTCCACCACAAGTGGTTAACCACCTTGCAACGTGTCCTTTCAACGCATTCCTTTGCAGAATCACAGGTATGTGTTGCAGCTTCTGGAGTGGATGGATGGAAGCCAATTGGGAGAAGGCCAAACGGGACAGATGAGGTTGAGTGGGCAGGTACCATCACACATGTTGGGGGGTTGTGTGCCCCTCTCCCCTGTGGCTGCAGTAGTAGACCCTGTCAGGACACGACAACCTTAGCTGAGGCTGGATTGGCACTGGGGTCGGGTTGCCATGTCTCTGGGTTTTTCTCTTGCAGGTGGAGATTCAACAGAGAGACTTGTGGCAGTGCCAACTCCCCAGACCCCTCCCAAGCACTCTGCCCAGCCCACTGTCCCAGCCCCCCTGTGGAAGCGGAGCCTCATTGCCAGCAAGCCCTTCTGAGGGGCATCTGTGACGTCATCCACCCAGGCATCTGCCATGGCAAGGGTCTTCAGCAGCTCACCTCGTCACTCCAGCACCCAAGAGCACATGGCTCATTCCACTCCAGAGGCGCCACCCCCATGAGCATGGACATGCAGGACAGGTGAGGGCCAGGTGGGTGGCACTGTTCCATACTATCGGGGGGGGGGGTCATTGTTGGGCACAGCCTCTGCAGCACACATACCCTGACAAAGGATTGCAGAGTGAGGCTGGAGGCCGTACTGGCAATCTGGCCACCTGACATGGAGTGATGCAGCACTAGGTCCCTTGAATCCCAGGTGAAAGGTGCACTGATGGAATATCGTGGTGAGCCACCCAAGTTCCCCCCATTGCAAGCGTCAGTCATGTCATGCAGAGACCTCCCCTGGGAGCAATCTGCTCTTAAGGGATGGAATGATTGATTTGGGCCAGCAAGGAAGAGGGTGTGCACCTTGATGATGGGAGGGGTGTCCTACAAACAGGTAGTGGCTGAGGGCCTTCATGGGGTCGAGATAGTCACATGGACTCTGATTCCCCTGTCATTGTTACGGGATGCAGAGTTGAGATGCTCTGTGGTAGTATGGTGGCCATCGCTGCACTCGCAGGTGCGGGGGGCCACCCAGGGGACCCTCCAAATGCGTGTCACTCATGCAACACCTCCATCTGTCCCCCTTCAGGGGAGTCCCAGGACTCGACATGCAGCATGGCCCGCTCTGGCAAGGGCGGCAACGTGGAATGTGGTTGGAGTGCGCCACCTCAGCAGCAGACGGGGAACTGAGGCCTGGCTGGGTCGCCTGAGCCAAACACTATCAGGGCCCTGAGCCTGCAGCCCGGGTGCTCACATAACTAGCCGGAGACCACACACAAGGTCTGGCGATGAAGGGATGGAGGTCTCCACTGCCATGGCACCCATGTCCCTGGATCTGCCCGGGTGGGTGTGTGCTCGTGAGATGTGAGGGCACTGCTGTCCTATGCCAGGAGGGGCTGGTGGGCACCGACAGTATACTTTCCACACAGAGGCGCCTGCTCCCTGATGCTCAACACAGATATGGTGGAGAAGATCCACAGACTGACCCCTCAGAGACGCAAGGCTACGGCCACCTCCATCATCCTCCAGACCCAGGATGGGTGACAAGCTGGTGACCACAGATGACAGTGTACTGGCAACGTTCTCTGGGGGCTGCTCAGTGGGCAGTGGAGCCCTGATTGACAGCAGTGGCATGCCATGTTCCCTCTAAGCTGTGGAGTCTTGTGAGCCAAACCTCTGCTTTGTGAGCTACTGCTATTAAAGGTGTGAGCAAGCAGTCTGGCTACTGCATGCAGTAGTTTGCCCTGCAGCCATCCTTCCTGAGCCAAGACAAATATGTGTGAGTTGCTGGCTACAAAACTGTGAGCTCGCTCACAGTCACTCAGCTTAGAGGGAACACTGGTGACACGGCTGGCCCGAGGGTGGAAGGGGCCCGTGGGGCTGGGCCGGTCCCAGGACTCACAGGCATCTCCTGCACACCCGATCCCACCCACCCTGTTCTCCAGGTTGGCAGCCATTGAGGGTGAATGACTCGAAAGCTGCCAGGAGTGGTGCCAGGCAACGGCCATGGGCCATCAGTGGACGGGCAGCCTCCTCGACACAGTGTCAGTAGTGGGGAGGGCGAGACACCTGGTGGGGCTCATGGCCTCAGTGGGTGAGGGGCCAGAGAGGCAAGGGCGATTTGAGAGACTTCTGGCCCACATCGAGGGACTCCTGGCCCACACCGACCAGGCCCTCCATGCCACCCGTGTACCTGCCACCCCACTCCCCGTGCCAGGCCCAAGGGGGACCGGTTGTGGGGTGGGTGCAATGCGAGGGCAGTGCTGAGGATGACCACCCAGCCGGCGCAGCCACCCTTGAGCCACGCAGACCCACCCGCCTGGAACCTGTCTGGTGTGGCCCCCCAGCCCCTCCTCCTCGAGCTGCCTTCGGCCTGTGGTACCTGAGTGGCTCCTGGCCTCCACGGGATATGGGGAGCAGCTCTCCCCCTCCAGCCACATGCTCGGACTGCACTCGCCACACCCCCACAGCCCCCATACAAGGGACTGACTAACAGTGACCCCACGAGCCACCCTCCTACCCAGCCGCCCCAGCTGCCCTGAGAGTGGATGCCACCACTGGCCCCCGCCCCCCCCCCCCAGCCATGCCTCCAAGGTATTCCACAATGCCCTGCTTCACTGTGGGTGCTCACCAACTAGCGGCACCTTGTGCATACGGAAAAGGCAAACAGTTTATTTCCCGCTGAGGCAGAATGAAACTTTCCCCTCTGGATATGGACTAGGGGTGCCGTACTTCTGCTGTCGCCAGTCGCTGCCGCATGGGTGCAACTCAGGATTGTGCTGTCAACCACCTGACTACTCATTCTGAGCACTGAAAGGCTGCAAGTGCTGTAACTTCAGCCTGATCTGTCAGCACTAAGTCAGAGATAGTGATAAATACCGAGTCATTACCCCTAAACATCACTCGACAGCAGCAAGTATGATGGATGCGCCTTAATTTTCAATATGCTGGAAAGAGAGCAAATCACGAGAGCCGGGCCTTGGCTTTCTCTCTTTGTTTTTGTTTTCCAGAGAATGCAGCATAAGGCGAAGTGATATAAATGGCAAACAAAACATCGCCAAATGGTACTGGGTCAGATTTAATTGGTTGAAGTCCATTTAGCACAGTCAGTTCAATTTCACTTTGGACGGCAGAAAAAAGACTCAGCTGCTTTATCACTTCCAACAGGACTGTTGAAGCAGGACTTTCTAACAACGCCACACCGGCCCATCAGAGAGCATCGTGTGGTTTCGTTTGTTTTTTTCCCTTAGAAATTCTATGAGGGTGACAAGGGTAGTGTTTTAGTTCCTCGATATTTTGAATGGTAGGTAGATTATCTCCACAGCAAATTGAAAATCAGCATCAAATAAATGCAAGCACATTTTGTCTTCATTTAGACGTGTTTTTAAATGAGAGAAAGAATATGTTCATTTCAAATTTAAACCTTGTAGCATTGGAGAACATGACTGATCATTTATTTAATTAAAATTGTGAATCACCCAATCCCCACATTCACAGGGCTCTGGGCGATGTACAACAATAAAGAAAACAGGAAACATTCAGTACAATCCTAAAAACAATCCTCCAGATGGCATCTGTGAATCGAATTTTAAGGCAGTTCTGGACTGTGTTGCCACCTCACAGGCAGGACCGGGAGGAGGCCAAAGGAAACAGATGGAGTAAAGGAGGGGGTGCCAGCCATGACGGAGCCCGTCTCTGTCCTCGACCAAAAGCCTGGCGGAACATCTCTGCCTTACAGGCCCTGTGGAATTGCATTAGATCCCTCAGGGCCCTGATACTATTTAGAGAGCCCTGGCTCTGGTCAAGGACAGCCAGATATCTTTAGGGCCAGGGATCACCGGCAAATTCTTTTCTGCAGAGTGTAACACTCTCTGGGGAATATACCAGGGAGGTGATCCCAAAGTGGACTCTGATTCCCCTGTCATGATCCAGAAAGTGCCTTCCTATGATTGTTTAGCCAAAGTGTCCTCAGTAGAATTGTCCTTAAGCAAAGACCAGAAATTATTACCAGTGAAACACTACTTGGCGTGTGATTGCATCTTTGGAGGCCTCATTTGTACTTTTATTCTGTGCCTAATGGTTTCATTTTGGAACAATTTTCATCTGATCCTTCTTGTATTCCTATTCTACTAGGGAGCAAAGCCTGTTGTGGAGGAAGACAATGGGACCTAGAAAGGAAGGGAAGGAGGGAGGAAGAAAGAGGGGGAGAGTGAAAGAAAGAAGGAGAGAGGAAGAAAGGAAAAGGGGGAAAGGAAGGGAAGAGGGGCGGAACGGGCTTTTCTGGGCCTACTGGGCCCATAGAAGGCCCAGAGGATGGTGTGGGGGGACGGGACGGAAGGGGCTTCTCTGGCCTACTGGGCCCATAGAAGGCCCAGAGGATGGGGGAGGGGGTGGAAGGAGCTTCTCTGGCCTACTGGGCCCATAGAAGGCCCAGAGGATGGGGGGGGGAAGGGGCTTCTCTGGCCTACTGGGCCCATAGAAGACCCAGAGAATGGTGGGGGGGGACAAAAGGGGCTTCTCTGGCCTACTGGGCCCATAGAAGGCCCAGGGGATGGTGGGGGGGGCAGAAAGGGCTTCTCTGGCCTACTGGGCCCATAGAAGGCCCAGAGGATGGGGGGGGCGGAAGGGACTTCTCTGGCTTACTAGGCCCATAGAAGACCCAGAGGATGGTGTTTGGGGGGTGGCGGAAGGGGCTTCTCTGACCTATTGGGCCCCTAGAAGGCCCAGAGGATGGTGTCGGGAGCGGGGGCGGAAGGAGCTTCTCTGTCCTACTGGGCCCATAGAAGGCCCAGAGGATGGTGTGAGGGGGCGGAAGGGGCTCCTCTGGCCTACTGGGCCCATGGAAGGCCCAGAGGATAGTGGGGGGGGGGCGGAAGGGGCTTCTCTCACCTGCCTCGGCCTTGAAGGCTTGTCCCTGCACTCTCTCTGCAGACAGTCCTCTCCTGTCAGAGGACCGGAGCAGACTGAGCCAAAGATATTGGCCGGGGCTGACGTGGGCGGGACTTCACCAAGCAGCCAGTCAGCCCCAGCCAGCATCTTTTGACTGCCAGTTCTTGTGCCGAATCAATTATGGCGACCATAGAATGTTGTGGAACCAAAATTCAAATATATATAAGGACAGATGTATGATTGTACTGTACTATTATATAAGCCAAAATGGTCCTCACTGTGTTTGACTTCTGAATAAAGCCTATGCAGGCCGAAACACGTCAGGTCAAATCCATTAGCCCTTGTGTGTTAGATTCTGGTATTTTTACATGAGGTGTGATTGGGCCCTTATATATTTTTAATTTTTTGTTAATAAATACATGTATCTTTTTATATACTGTAGATATATTAAACCTGTATTGTTGGCCCTCTTTTCTATTTGAATAACCTTTTCAGGTTCTGGAGCTACGGAGAGGGACCATGGCTCAGTTGCAGAACATCTGCTTTGTATGCAGAAGGTCCCAGGTTCAGTCCTCAGCACCTCTAGTTAAAAGGGCTATGTGATGTGAAAGACCTTTGAGTAGACAATACTGAGCTTGATGGACCATTCAGTATAGGGCAGCTACATGTGTTTAACACCTTATTTTCCAACCTATCCTCACAAAGGATCAAAACAACACTTTTATGAGTATTTTTCCTAGGCTCTGGCTAGGTTGGATGGAGGATATTAATATGGGTACGCCATGTAGTTTCAATTTGACTGATCCCTTCCCCTATGCAAAAACCATAGTATGACAGTTATGATGCAAAAAAATACATGAGCAAAGTATTTCAAGATCTAATTTAGAACAATTCAAGAAAAAGAAATGATTGAGCATGATTTTTAACAATTTGAGATCAAATTATGCTTTGAGCAGTGGAGTGAAATCCCATCCTTAGTAATAACCCTGACCTAATGGAAACTGTAAGCTAGTGACACAGTCATATAGCTAACTCTTTAACCAGTTCATAGAGTGTGGATTAATGGAGCCACAAAATGGAGCTAGGGACAGATAGGGAAGAAGTCCCAGGTTTGCAGAAAAATCTGATACCGTAAAAAAAAGAAAAGGACTAACAAAAAACAATAACAGAGGATTGTTGTTGTTGTTCAGTCGCACGGTCGAGTCCAACTCTTTGCGACCTCATGGACCACATCATGCCAGGCCCTCCTGTCTTCCGTCGTGCTCTGGAGTTTGCTTAATTTCATGTTCATTGCCTCAATAACACTGTCTAACCATCTCATCAGTGTTTATGCACATGATCAAAGGACTCCGACAAATATTTTTTAAAAGAAAATGGCCAACAGCCCCGTGAACTACATATCCCAGCAGGCTCATCAGCACTTATGGGCATGCTCAAAGGACAAACTAAAAAAATGGACGACAGACCCACTCCCTGGCTACTGCATCTGATTGCTCAAGGATGGGGTGAAAATGCTTTGAAGAGTGCTACGGGGGTGAGTCTGATCACAATTCTCTATTATAAAAAAAACTAGATCAATTGAAGGTGGGGCTGCACTGGATCAAACTGCATGTCCGACTGCAGCCTTTAGCTGCCTCAAAGGGAGGAAGGGGCTTTGGGAAAGGAGTTGGTTTCTTGCTGCATGGGGAGATGGGATGATTGCTTCAACCGTGAATTTGTCTCCGTGTTTACTGGGCTGGAAGAGTTAGTGGGAATCTCTTCAATAGTGCATGAGCCTCCTCACCACAATAGAGGCTGCTGCAAGCAAGTTCCTCTTGGGTTACAGTATTAACTGGTGGGATTATCCACTGCAGGTTCCCCCTGCAAGGTAGGGCAGCTCAAAAACAAACAAACACTCAAACCCTGGATCCCACCTAACATTTTGGCAAAGAAAGCTCTCCAACGAACACATTTGTGAGATGTCTTATTCTATTGATTTACATTGATTTATACCATATAATCCACCTTGAGTCTGTAAAAAAGGCAGACTACAATAATGTAAATAAATAAATAAAGGACCCCAATAGTTCAACAGGGCTGAAATTCTGTGCAATGCTGATTAAAGCAAATCATTCATGTGACTGGGAGACAGGGGAGCTAAAATACCACTGGGGGGAATGGAAGACTAAATGTATATATCGCATTTGCATCAACTGTTAATCTACTCTCAGATGTAACATCTAAAGAGGTTTCAGTTCTTCAAATCTCTGCATTAGTCCAATTTATGTAAATATCATACTGCTGGACAATTGCACAGTGGAAAGGACTTGGCAAATTCAGTCTTTCTGACTTGATTTACACCTCCATTTGTCCTTGCGTGTTCAGTGTAGCAGAAATATATCTGAGATTTTCACATTTATACATTCTGGCAGTCTAAAAATCATGATTGTCTCTGGTATCTGGTAGAAGCTCTCAGATGACCTACATTTCCATCCATGGAAATAAATTATCTCTGGCTGACCACCGAACAAAGGAACAGGTTTATTCAAAAGGGACAGTCGTTCAACTCATCTAAAGTAAGACCTGATGAAAATTATAATCAAGGTTATAATGGAATATGGGACAAAAGTAACACATCTTTATCTAATACTGGGGACGTCTCGTGGCTCTTTGTGTAGATGGGAGGCTGCCTGTCTCAGCTGTATCTTTCACATCTGCACTAGCCCCGGTGACTTGTCATCCAATTAGCAGCAAACCAGATCGTGTCATAAGTGATGGAACTGCAAGAAGTATCAGACAGAAGTCCAGGGCACCTTAAATATTGTTCCCCCATGAGTTTTCATGTTTGATTGAGAGCCAGTTTGTTGTAGTGGTTAAGTGTTAAGTGTGCAGACTCTTATCTGGGAGAACCGGGTTTGATTCCCCACTCCTCCACTGGCACCTGCTGATGTGACCTTGGGTCAGTCACAAGCTCTGGCACAGCTGTTCTCTCAAGGACAGTTTCTGTCAGAAGTTCTCTCAGCCCCACCTACCTCACAGGGTGTCTGTTGTGGGGAGGGGAAGGGAAAGGAGCTTGTAAACCGCTCTGAGACGCCTTTGGGCAGTGAAGGGCGGGGTATAAATCCAAACTCTTCTTCTTCTTCTTACCAGAGCTCTCTCTGTCAGGTAAACATTGGCAGTGGATCCTAACACTACACTGGGAAGAGCTGGAAGCTCTCCTCCAGTCAAGGAAACCTCCAAATCAAGTGGAAAAGAGCAAGAGTCCAATAGCACGTTAAAGACTACCAAAATACGTGGCAGGGTATGAGCTTTCGTGAGTATCTGAAGAAGTATCTGAAGAAGTGAGCCATGACTCACGAAAGCTCCTCCCCTGCCACAAATTTGGTTAGTCTTTCAGGTGCTCCTGGACTCTGGCTCTTTTCTACCGCTACAGACAGACTAACATGGCGACCCGAATTAAGTGGTTGTTCCTCCAATGAAAGAGCTGCCGCTTAAGTTGGAAGAAGGCCCCTTAGACTGGAGGAGCAGGTAAGATATATGTTGTCATGTTGAACACACATGAAGCTGCCTTAGACTGAATGGGACTCTTGGTCCCTTAAAGTCAGTGTTGCCCACTCAGACTGGCAGCAGCTCTCCAGGGCCTCCGGCTGAGGTCTTTGACATCACCTACAACCTGATCTTTTTAACTGGAGATGCTGAGGATTGAACCAGGGACCTTCTGCATTCCAAGCAGATGCTCTGCCACTGAGCCATAGCCCCTCTGATGATGTAAGCTCATACTCATGGAAGTTCATGCTATAATAAGGATCTATCAGGCTGCTGTTTCATTTGGCTGCTCACCTTTGTTTGTTGGCCTCTTCACAAAGAGGATGCTGATGTTCCAGATTTAACCTACGAGAGCAGCCAATGTGTTCATCTTCTCCTCAGATTACAGAGGCAAAGACTAGAGGATTGGGCTTACAGTTAATGTTGCCTTTCATTAATGATCGTGGAGAGAAATGAATGAAGGGGAACAGCTGTTCCTTCCAATTTTCAGAAAGCAAGCCAGGACACAAATGACTTAAGCGGATAAGGGGAAATACTCAGGGCAATAAGGCCGAGATCTGGCAAATCGGTTTTGGAGTATGTGTGGGCTCAGGTAAGGTCAGAACAGAGACAGGCTGGGAAAACATTCTATGCTAGAAATTGTTAGGAAGGAGACAGAAAACAAGAAAGCCAGGGTCACAGCATCAATTGGTTGTAGGGATGCCAGCCTCCAGGGAGGACCTGGGGATCCCCCAGAATTACAGCTCATCTCCAGACTACTGAGATCAATTCCCCTGGAGAAAACTGATGCTTTGGAAGGTGGATTCTATGATGTTGTACCCCACTGAGGTCCCTGTCCTCCCCAGGCTCCACCCCTGTGATGGACTGCAGTTTTTAAAAGCTTAGAAGTGCTGTACAAACAGCTAAAGGACTGTGAAAGGACTCACACGAGTGTCAGATTGTTCCAAGAGATCTGATTGGTCAATATCAACTGAAAAGAAAAAGACTTCTGAACAGGATGCTGAGGAGAATTCAGTCTGATTTCAGCCCTAGCTGAGAAGAGTCCTGTACTGACAGTTTTGGAATTCAGCCCTGACTGACAGCACTTTATGCAGGCAGGAGAATTGGGGGAAAGTTGGCAAGGAGAAATGGGTAGTTAGACAGAGACACGCATTCGGGCCAAAGAAAGGGGATAGATCATCAAGTCAGAGGAGAATTTCCCTACCCAGTCAAACAGGGAGTTAGCTCTGAAGAGTACAGAGATCTCTAGTCTGGTATGGTTAGAGACTGCCTTTATAGACTTGTGAGTCAGTTAAAAACTCAAGACAAGTACTGGTGTTTCAAGAGGAGGGGGCTGGGTACTGGAAACAGTGCACCAGGCTTCTGGAAAAACAAAAGAGTCAGAGAATACTCAAAGAAAGTGTACAGGAGTTTGGGGAAAACACTGGAACAAAAAGCCTCTCAACATAAAGAGTTAAGTCACTAGGGCCCCGGTCACATGGAGAATTTGCTGCGCGAAAGGCATGAATGCTGGGCGGATTTTCAGGGCATGATCACACCGCAACATCTGGCAAGCGTAGTGCACCCATGGCCAACCCATGGCATCCCACCAAAGATGCGCAGTTAAAAAGTACCCGCAAAAATATACTAGCAAATGGTTTGGCATGGGCTGCAGATGGACTTATTCGGTGTGATCACGCCGGCGTGCTCCTATTCCTCCAGCCGTCCTCTTTGCAGCACATGCCAAAGGATGAAACCCTGGTGCACCACCGTCATGTCTGATCACATAATGGCAGATCAGAATGCGACAGCGCAAATAGCCACACCTCCCCCTCGCGTTTTCCGGCACGTGTGGCCGGGGCCTATGAAAGGTTTAAGAAACTCTTATTAGCCTGAAACATAAGAACTAAAATATGTGCATGTATTTGTTTTACCTCAGAAATTTCAACCCCTGATTTCATCTGACCTTTCCCCTCCATGTTAAATAAAATATTTTGTTATTTTTGAATTTCAAAATGCCTTGAGTGCCATTTAAGTTGTTTAAGTTAAAGTGGGCTCTGGAGTCTTCCCTCAGGTTCCTGGGCTGAGCCAACAGCCAAGGTATCATACTATGACAGGGTGGGACAGCCAGAGTTCTTCAGCAAAGAAGGAAACACATTCCTAGGGCAGCTTAGTCAGTAAAGAGAAAGAAAAATGGAAGGCAAACCTTGCCTCTGGGTGAGGGAAGTGAATGGGGCCATCATAACCCCCAGATCTCCACGAATATTCCAGCCTGGATCTGACCACCCTGCCCCCCCCCATCCCCTGTCAGTGGCCATGAGGGACCTGGCAACATTATCTGGTGGTGCAGCTGTATTTGGAACACTAAGGACAGTTTTGGTTCCGGTTTCTCAGATAGGAAGATCGGATGGCAGGGAACGGTGAAGAAACATCAATTAAAAAAAATCCAAGAGGGTAGAGAAATGCACGAGGACTTCATTTTGGACATTTTACATTTAGAGAAAAGACTGAGGGACATAGAAGTTTATAAATTATACATGGTGTGGGAAAAAGGAATAAGGAACTAACTATGGAAGATGGGGAAAAGAACTCTTTCCTCTCCTCCTTTCATTATATTACGACTTGCAGGTGGACCAATGAATGGATTCAACAGATCCAGGCCAGAAATGGCTACAACTTCAATGGTTTCAAGAGGGCAGCCATGGAAGTCTGCAGTCGTAGGACAACATTTGAGTGCAGTAGAGCCCTTCAAAGCCCAAATTTTTCAAGGTGTATATATAAGCTTTTGTGATGGCATCTGACAGAGTGAGCTTTGACTCATTAAAGCTTATACCCTGGAAAATCACATTGATCTTAAAGTGCTAGCAGACTTGAATTTTATAACTTAGAGGATTGTCAAAGGGAATTAGACACATTCACAGAGGACAGAGCCATCACTGGCTGTCAGCCATGCTGCTTAAATGGAACCTTTGTGTTCAAAGGGCCTGTGAAGACCAGAGCTTAGGGGCAAAAACAGGAGGATGTCCTGATGGTTGACTTTCATGGCAGGAGACATCTGGCTGGCTGTTGTGTGAAACAGGGATGCTGAAATACACGGAGCATTGGTCTGATCCAGCAGATCTGCTCTTATGTTTTGAAAACGGCAGGAAGCTGAGCAGTTCAAAGCACATGGCAAGTTGGCACCTGGAGAGCTCCTGCTATGACAACTGATCTCCAGATGACCAAGATTAGTTCTCCTGGAGAAAATGGCTGCTTTGGAGGGTGGGCTCTCTGGGGCATCAGCCCCAATGAAGTCCCCCCACACTGTCATTTCACTCTAGTGGCTATCATTCCAGTCCCAGAGTATTCTATCTGGGCCCAGAGACATTAATCGGAAATCCATTCCACATTTGTTTTGTAACTTTGTCTGTGCTGCAATGTACTTCAGTGAAGTGAAGCTTAATAAGTTTCACTTTTCAGTGTTTGCACAGTTGAAGCTGTTGCTTGCTGGAGTTGTCTCCTTGCAAATACAGGGTTGATATTTTGAGCCAGCTTGTCTCTGCTGAATGGACCTGAGAATGGGTGCCCGAGGGAGTACTCTAACCTGGGAACCCACAGCCAAGAGGGGACATTACACTGGAGAGCCACTGCCACTCTGAGCAGACCTGGTGAGGAGGGGAGAAGCTTGCAATGCCCAGCCATTTTATGTTCCTAGGCTCAGAGCGTTTTTATATTTTTAATTAAAATTTTTAATTTCTGCTGTGATCCTTGTACTTTTTCTAGATGTTTTATTTTAAAAATTGCATTGCCAAACCCCACTATTCCCCACCACCACCTTTCCATTTTAGGCAGGCATCTTTTAAGGGGGGGGGAGGTTTGGGAGGTGTCAGATATCAAAGGCTGTTAAATAAACAAAATATCACAAGAGTTTTAAGCATATTTGTATTTCAGGTAAAAAAATAATATCTTTAATTGTGTTTGTATCTTTTATAAAGTTTATATCTCTGCTGCCTGGCATTACATTTTATGACGCGCATGGCCTGGCCCCACAAGGTCACATTTATGTCAGACCCGGCCCTTGTAACAAGTAAGTTTGACAGCCCTGCTTTAGGCTGATCCCGAACTGAGCAGGGGGTTAGACTAGATGGCCTGTATGGCCCCTTCCAGCTCTTGTGACTCTCTGAGCCTATGACCTCTAGCCTGGAGGTTGGCTGTCCCTCCAGGAGCTCTCCAGACCCCACCTGGAAGTCAGCACCTCCCAAAGCAGAAGGTGGCTATTTATTACAGTTGAAAACTATTTTATCTATTTTAATTATTTATTTCATTCAGTTTTTGAATTTAATACCAACTCCCCATCAAAAACACTCGACAGACACATTTCTCCCTCCCAGGACTGAACAGCTTATTTCCCCCAATTACTTACTTGTGAGTAAACCTTCCTGGGATCCGGCTGCAAGGCTTTTTTCCTCCTGTTGCATATCTGAAGCCCTCCCTGTTCTCCTTGGTGATTCAATAGCAGGGCCTCCCCCCAAAAGACCTTTTCCTCTTTCCTGCCCCGCCCCCTTGCTTGGCCTCTCTAGGAAGCAGCTTGCTTGCTTTAACCCTTTTGTTGCTGCAGAGAAATGAGAAAAGCTTCCTCCATGTTCCTGTAACCTCTTCCCTGTTTTTCCAAACCAAATGTCAAGGAGCCCAACTGCACTAGCTGGCAGCTGGGAGGGAGCATCCCCGGCTCATGCGCGCTGGCTTCTTGTCCAGTCTCCAAGGGTGGGCCATGATGCACAAAGGACAGCTCAGGCACTAGCAGCAACTCCCGACGGGCACCAGGGGGAACAGCGCAGAAGGGTCACCTCAGCTGCCACCCGAGTGTACTGAGACATGTGTCCCCATCCCCCCACCCCCGGCAAGCCAGGTAGCCTTTGCAGGCTGTGGCTGTGGCTGGGTGGCTCAGGCTGAGCCAACTGAAGCTAAACCCTGCCAAGACAGAAGTCCTGTGCCAGGGTCGGACCAGTCGGGGGCTGGGGTTCCCTCTTCCGGCCTTGGATGGGGCACTGCTGGTGCCAGCATCGGAGGTTAGGAGTTTGGGAGTACTCCTGGACCCTGCGTTAACTATGGGGGCCCAGGTGGCAGCCACTGCCAAGTCGGCTTTTTACCATCTTCGGCTGATTCGGCAGTTGGTCCCATTCTTCGACCGCGATGACCTGGCCACGGTGATTCATGCAATGGTCACCTTGAGGCTAGACCACTGTAACGCCCTCTACATGGGGCTGCCTTTGGGGCAAATCCGGAGGCTGCAGCTAGTGCAGAATGCGGCAGCCAGGCTGTTGATGCACATCCGGCCTGTGCTGAAAGCGCTGCACTGGCTGCCTATAGCATACCGGATTCGCTTCAAAGTGCTGGTGCTTACCTTTAAAGCCCTATATGGCCAGGGTCCAGCATACCTGAGGGACCGCCTTTCCCCATATATGCCCCAAAGAGCACTTCGGTCTGAGTTTCAACATCGCCTGGCGGTTCTTGGCCCTAAGGACGCCAGGCTGGTGGCCACTAGGGCAAGGTCATTTTCAGTGGCGGCTCCTACCTGGTGGAATGAGCTCCCAGAAGAGATCAGGGCCCTGCGGGACCTCTCGCAGTTCTGCAGGGCCTGCAAGACGGAGCTCTTCCGCCAGGCTTTCGAGTAGGAGCCGCCACTCCCCTTCCCCTTTGGCCGCCATCCCCCCCCCGCTGCCGCCAACTGTTACCATCTTATGTGGTAGAGGGAGGGGACAGCCAAGTGAGATCTATTGGGTCCCGCTGTGACATTGCTGTGTTTAAATTACCATCTGACGCCATCGGACCGAGATAATAGAACAGCTGTAGAGCATTTATGATGTTGAAATGTTTTAGCGATTTTATATGTTTTAAAGATATTTGTCTTGGCACTTGGTTGCCTCACTGTAAGCCGCCCTGAGCCCGCTCGCGGGGAGGGCGGGGTAGAAATGAAATAAATAAATAATAATAAATAAATAATAGATGCTTCATGGGGGAGGGGGAGGCATGGTTGTTTGGAGACAGTGATGAGTTGTTTGATGGGGGTGCCAGGTACTCATAGGCACCCCCGTGCATACGGGCCTGGTTGCCAGGCTGGGCCTGGCATCCCTTTCCCACTTCTAGTCTGAAATAATACATCCATACATAAAACTGGGCCAGTGCTTTATAGGAAAAGGTGAGCAAGAAATATTATGAATGGACAAGGGGGACCCAATAGATATTGTGGGAGGGCTTCTAGTGTCCTGGCCCCACTGCTGGACCTCCTGACGGCACCTGGTATATTTTGACCGCTGTGTGACAGAGTGTTGGACTGGATGGGCCATTGGCCTGATCCAACATTGGCTTCTCTTATGTTCTTATGTTCTTATTGTTTACCTTGACTTCCAGAAAGCTTTCAATAAAGTTCCTCATCAAAGGCTCCTAAGTAAGCTCAAAAATCACGGGATAAAAGGACGTCCTTTTGTGGATCAAAAACTGGCTAATTAATAGGAAACAGAGAGTGAGTATAAATGGGCAATTTTCTCAGTGGAGGCTGGTAAGCAGTGGGGTACCACAGGGGTCAGTACTTGGTCCAGTGTTTTTTTAACTTGTTCATTAATGATTTGGAATTGGGAGTAAGCAGTGAAGTGGCTAAATTTGCCAAGGACATGAAGTTGTTCAGGGTGGTGAGAACCAGGGAGGATTGTGAGGCAGTCCAAAGGGATCTATTGAGGATGGGCAAGTGGGCATCAACATGGCAAATGGGGTTCAATGTAGCCAATGATGCACATTGGAGCCAAAAAATATTAACTATAAATACATGTTGATGGGGTCCGAACTGGCAGAGACTGACCAAGGGATAGATCTTGGAGTTGTCGTAGATAACTCACTGAAAATGTTGAGACAGTGTGCGACCGCAATAAAAACGGCCAATGCTATGCTGGAGATTAATAGGAAGGGTACTGAAAACAGATCAGCCAGTATCATAATGCCCCTATAAAAATCAATGGTGCAAGTTCATTTGGAATACTGTGTACAGTTCTGGTCACCACACCTTAAAAAGGATATTATAGCTTTGGGATAAGTGCAGAAAAGGGCAACTAGAATGATAAAAGGGCTGGAACACTTTCCCTATGAAAAAAGGTTAAAGTGCTTGGGGCTCTTTAGCCTGGAGAAACGACAGCTGAGGGGTGACATGATCAAGGTTTATAAGATTATGCATGGGATAGAGTAGGTAGAGAAAGAGGTACTTTTCTCCCTTTCTCACAATACAAGAACTCATGGGCACTCAATGAAATTGCTGAGCAGTCAGGTTAGAACAGATAAAAGGAAGTACTTCTTCACCCAAAGAGTGATTAACACATGGAATTCACTGCCACAGGAGGTGGTGGCTGCTACAAGCATAGACAGCTTCAAGAGGGAATTAGATAAACATATGGAGCAGAAATCCATCAGTGGCTATTAGTCACAAGGTATGGATAGGAACTCTGGGGCAAGGGATGCTCTGTATTCTTGGTGCTTGGGTGGGGTCAACAGTGGGAGAGTTTTGGGGGCTCTAGCCCCCAAATCAAGCTACCATTTAAGGGGGAAAAGAGGGAGAAAGTAGATTGTTATTGTTCTCTAGAGTATCTTAGAAAGAATTATATTAGTAGGAGGCAACTCTTTATGAAACTATAATTGTATTAGCGAGTGAAAAGTGAATAATATTTTAGTGAGATGATCATTCTCAGTGGAAGTCAATTTACATTTAAGAGGCGGAGGGTTTTTTAATTCAAATTGACTGTATGATCACCGACTCTTGGGTTTTTAGAGGTTATCTTTTCTTTCTCCTGTAGTTTGTAGTTCCCCACCCTGTTTTTTTCTGTTGTAGTTTTGTAGTATATAGAAAAAGCAATAAAAAAATCCCCTTCAGGGGGCCAAAAAAACCAACCAAGTGGGAGGGCTTCTAGTGTCCTGGCCCCACTGCCGGACCTCCTGGTGGCACCTGGTATTTCTGGCCACTGTGTGACACAGAGTGTTGGACTGGATGGGCCATTGGCCTGATCCAACATTGGCTTCTCTTATGTTCTTATGTTCTTAATTTATGAACAAATGAATGAATGATATGCTCTCTTCGGCACCTAGCCTACTCATCTGATATGGAACTACACTGGGGGGGGGGAGTATCAAACTCCAAAAAGCCCACGCTCGATTAAAGTGCTCCTTTCTCTGGATTGCCCAACTCCATAATCAATAGCCATGGTAATTTCCAATAATTAATCCTCAAAGTACACCAGCCAGTTTGCAAACAGTTGCACGTTCTTTGACCTTGCTTTATTTGATTGCTCTCCTGCTTAGCAAGCCAATCAACTTAATGTCACCATGTGACCCTTTTAAAATTTTGTGGTCCAGTAAAAGGCTACACGGTGAGCTTTGTGTCACCAACTCCTTAGTCACTGATTACAAAATTGGCATTTCTGGAAGCAGCAAATATTTGCTAAAGATTAACAACAAATGGCAATTTGAAGGACCAGTGAGTATGGAGTGCATTTTGCTTAAGTCATGATGTAGGAAAAAGAATTTATCCACAAACAGGGAGTAAACTTTAACTTTATGTTAGCACACTGCAAATGCAAACACTTAAATTAGCGTATTCCATTCCTTTCTCTTTCTCTAATCCTAATGAGTTTACTGGAGCACATTTAAACCATGGCTTGTTAATAAATGCTATCTGGGGCAACTGGTTGGCTCCATGTGAAACATCATGCTAGACTAGATGGATACCTGGTTACTGGTCTGATCTAGCAAGGCTTCTCTGGCCCCGGTCACACTGGGGGAAAAGGTGCAGCCAGGGGTCTTTTTGTAGAAAAACAGCTGCAGGAGCTCATTAGCATATGGTATGCTAATGAGCTATTAGGCTATTAGCATATGCCATGCCCCCTGACATCACCGGAAATGATGTCAGAAGGGGAAGCAAAAGGGGGGAGGCATCTTCAAAAGCCTCCCTTCACTTCCCCAGCTGGTCTGGGTGGGGGAGCTAAGAGAGAAGGGGTTTAAAGTTTAAACTCCTTCTCATGAGAGTTGGGCCACAGAAGGAGGAAAGAGGGAAGGAAAGAGAGAGAGTAGAGGGAAGGAAAGAAGGAGGGAAAGAGGGAAAGAAAGAGAAGGAAAGGGGAGGGAAAGAAAAAGAGGGAAAAGGAGGGAAACAGGGAAAGGAGGAAAAAGAGAAGAGAAGAAGGTGGGAAAGAAAGAAAGAAGAGAAGAAGGAGGGAAAGAGGAAAAAGAGAGAAGAAAAGGAGGGAATGAAAGAAATTCTGTGGCAATTCGGCCCCATTATATCCTATGGGCCATTGAAGTCAATGGTGAAAACATAGGGTATATTCTGGGGTCTGGAGGGGAGGGGGTTTGAGGGAGAGGCTCCAAACTCACAGGGTAGCTGATGGAGCCTCTCCCTAAGATACCCACCAAGTTTCAAGAACATTGGACCAGGGGGTCCAATTCTATGGGCCCCCAAACAGGTTGCCCCCATACCCTCCATTGTTCTCTATGGTGGGGAAAAAGTTACTTTTTCCCACCAGAGAGATCAATGGAGGGAATAGGGGCAACCTGTTGGGGGGCCCATAGAGTTGGACCCCTGATCCAATGTTCTTGAAACTTGGTGGGTATCTTAGGGAGAGGCTTCCTTTAGTCACCAATGTGTTAGCTAATACAGCAAAGTTGCACAGTCGTATCACGTGCAGTAAATACACTACAAAAAAGTATATCAAGACTGAGAATGCAAAGGGCACAGGAGGAGGAGGAGGAGGAGGAGGAGCCAAAGAGAAGCTTCCAGGTTAGACACAGAGAGGCGTCTCCTTCATTAAGAAGAGAACACATACACACAACTAGGGCAATGTAGCGCCTCCCAATGTCCAGGCGTGCCAAGATGCCTCACTCCAACATAACTGGATGTAAAACTAGCAAAATGCCACTTGTTATGATGGGCAAAGGAGAGGGAGGGGCCATTTATGTGGCGGAGATGCCTGAATGGGATATGTGATTTCTTCACATTATGTGGCAAATGAAGATGGAAGTAGAGTTGTCTGTTCCTAATGACATACATGAACAAGAAAAGAGGAAGAAAACATCCTTAAAATAATCTTAAAAACCCTTCATAGGAGTGTCTATTAAAATGACACGTGCTGATGTACATAATCAGTGCGAGAACCAGATGCTTTTTTACAAAAAAAATTGGGGGAAAATAGAAGCATTTTAGTGCAGGATCAAGAAAACTTTTATATTTTATGGTATCTTTGTGTGGCTAAGTTAGGGTCACCAGCTCTGGGTTTGGAGATTCCTGGAGATCTTGGGATGAAGCCTTGGGAAGGCAGAGTCTGGGGAGAGGACTGAGCTCACTCGGGTATAATGCCATTGAGAGTCCACCCTCCAAAGCAGCCATTTTCTCTGTATTGTGGAGACCAGCAGTGATTCCAGGAGCTCTCCAGGCTGCATCTGGAGGTTGGCAACTTTAGCTTGAATGTGGCCCTGAATGAGCTCCACATGGAATTTGTCTGGACTGATGTTAGGGGTGTTAGGGATGTACTCGGATTTAGGGTTTTAATATACTTTGTTCATGAAATCTGTGCTCATTGACAGTTCTTTCATGGCAACATGGTGTGTGTGCATTTATGATTCTCCCAGCGCTCGTCCCCTTGCAGGACAACCATACTTGGGGTTTAACTTGTTCATAAATATTTATTGTCTAATCTACTTCATCATTATTCCTCTTTAGGGATAGATGATGCTTAGTAGACCCTGACCCAGATAATCCAGGCTAGCCTGATCTCATCAGGTCTTGGAAGCTAAGCAGGGTCAGCCCTGGTTAGTACTTGGATGAGAGACCTCCAAGAAAGCCCAGGGTTACTACACAAAGCCAGCCAATGGCAAATATCTGAACATCCTTTGCCCTGCCCTGGATGGCCTAAGGCTACCTGGATTTCATCAGATCTCTGAAGTTAAGCCGGGTCCATCCTGGTTAGTAGTTGGATGTGAAACCACCAAGAAAGTCCAGGGTCATCAGTGCAGAGGCACACAATGGCAAACTACCTCTGCAGGTCTCTTGCCTTGAAAATCCTCCAGGGTCACCATAACTTGCTTGTGACTTGATGGCACTTTCCACCACCACCATGCTCAGTAGTCCTTTCAAAGGTCTAAGCTAGGCAACACCTTCCTGTCTGCAAATGAGATCAAGGTCCTGTAGGATTTACTACAATTCCACAGAAGACAGAGTTCTTCTTCTGGGCTTTTAGTTGAGGCACTGGATGCCCACACCCCTTCTGGTTGGCCTCCCATCAGTGTTCTGGATTCGAACAGTCACTTGGGAACCCACACTCTTGTTCCCTCTTAACTGCTGAGACATTTGATCAGATTTTGCGTGGTATTTTATGATATTTTATTATTTTGTACTGCTTTATGATTTTGTACTGTTGTTTTAAATTGTATTAGAACAAATTGAGAATCCGCTGGCACCTTTAAGACCAACAAAGGCTTATTCAAGGTAGGAGCTTTCGTGTGCAAGGCATGTGCCCCTGGACTCTACTGCTTCAGACCAACACGGCTGACCATCTGGATGTAAATCATATTAATATTGATGGAGCCCGTCCTGACCCAACTTGCGGGGGGAGGGAGGAATACAAGTCCAATAAAATAGATTAAAAAATAAAAATAAATGTATTGCTGACTACTCAAGAGAACTGAAGCAGCAGAACAAAGTTTGAGTCCAGTGGCACCTTTAGGACCAACAAATTTTTATTCAAGGCAGGCTGTAGCCACGGGGGCATTTGGGGGCAATACCACCCATGGATCACCCCCACTACCCCTGGGAGGATGCCAGCCCCACTACCCCTGGGAGGATGCAGGCTGGGGGGGGGTCCTTGGTTTCAGGTGTGGAGCAGGCAGGCAGGCAGGCAGTGGCTTCCAACAATATTATCTCACGACCCATCTCTCTCTCTCTCTCCCTCCCTTGCAGAGAGATAATACTACTGGGAGCCACCGCAGTCTCCTGGCTGCCTGCTCTGTGCCGAAGGAGGCCGGGCTTCTCCTTCTCCTCTTCCTCACTCACCAGCTCACAGGAGGAGGAGGGGGAGGGAGCGTGAGGCACGTGGTGAGCAGCAGGCCCGGAGCCCTCCCAGTGTCAAACCATGAGGCTCTGTGAGCAGGGACAGTGGGGCACCAAGGCAGGCGGTTCCTCCCAGCTGCCCCTCCCGCTCCCGCTCCCCTTCAGCTCAGCCACGAAGCCTCATCAGGGAAGGTCAGCCCGCCAAGGTCAGGAGGTGAGGAGCTGCGGCTGAGCGGGGGGGAGGGGGGCTTCCATGATGCCAGTTTAATTACAATCATTAATTTAATTAGCCACTGCACTAATTTGATTATCAGAGCTAATTAACTTGCCATTGTGCTAAACATCATGCCCCCTCTTTGCCCCCCTCCCAATTTCCTGGCTCTGAGGTTGATTCAAGGCACAAGCTTTCGTGTGCAAACACACTTCTTCAGATACAGTGAGAGAGAATTCCCTTTACCATTACATCTAGGAAGAGAGGGGAGCCTAGCTGCCGGAAAGGGCCAAATAGAGTCAAGACAGAGACAGAAGACAGAAACAAAAATGGAAATTACTAGTCTGTACTAATATACGTAATCATCATCACCATCATCTGCCTCGGGGCTGTTTTGGCGGGGAGGGTGGGGTATACGTTAAATAAATAAAAAATACATACAGGTAGAGGGTGAGCATTATCATATGACATAATGGAAGATGCTTAACAGATTCAAGGATCAAACAGGGGTACTAAGCTGAATTTATATGGTTACCATTTGTTTGGGTTCGATTCTGGGGGGAAACAGTGAAGGAAATAAACATGTCAAAATTGGAGATTGATGTATCCCTAACTGTGGAATGCTGAGAGTAATTATTTGAGACCCTGCCATCCGTCTCCTCTCAAGCATGGAGGCAAGTTTACAGCAGCATCTTCTTTGAAGTGGGGCAATTGGCTGTGCAGATTTATCTCCCTTGTCCCCAGACCAGAGAAATACATTCCAAATTCTACTATTCATTATGTTACATTACAATCTACTATTCTAATCTATTATTCCAAATAAGAGATAAAATAAAATTGCCCTTCTGGGTGACTGGTGAGAATACAGATGTAAGGACTGAATGAGGTTAGCATATGTAGTGAGATAAGAAACCGATATCCTTGTTAAGTCCTGGGGATTCCATTGTTCTGAGTGTTGCAATAACTTGCAGCTCAGCAATTTCCCTGACTAGTCTGTTCCTGAAGTTCCTTTGCATTGCACTCATGAGAACTCTTTGGAAAATCTAGCAACACTTGAGGACTGCTCCAACTTATTGCAAAATCCTTGCAAGAGAAAAGTTACCTCAACTCAATCTTTACTGCACATACAAGTATATACAGTGAATTTAGTAAGGTTGTGGAAGACTTTTTTATGCTCAGTTGGTGTTCAGGGCATGAAATGAGAGAAAATTCAGAGAGGCGAGAGGTACATATCTCTGGCTAGATTCTTTTTTTTGTTGTTGTTCAGTCGCACAGTCGAGTCCGACTCTTCGCGACCCCATGGACCAGATTACGCCAGGCCCTCCTGTCTTCCGCTGTCCGCTGAAGTCTGCTCAATTTCATGTTCGTTGCATCGATGACACTGTCTAACCATCTCATCCTTTGCCGTCCCCTTCTTCTTTGACCTTCAATCTTTCCCAGCATCAGGGTCTTCTCCAGTGAATGCTCCCTTCTCATTTGGTGGCCAAAGTATTTGAGCTTCAGCTTCAGGATCTGGCCTTCAAGGGAACAGTCAGGGTTGATTTCTTTTAGGATTGACTGATTTGATCTCCTTGCAGTCCAAGGGACTCTCAAGAGTCTTCTCCAGCACCATAGTTCAAAAGAATCTATTCTTCGGCGCTCAGCCTTCCTTATAGTCCAACTCTCGCAGCCATACATTACTACGGGGAATACCATTGCTTTGACCATGCGGACTTTTGTTGGCAAGGTGATGTCTCTGCTTTTTATCATGCTGTTTAGGTTTGCCATCGCTTTCCTCCCAAGGAGCAGGCGTCTTTTAATTTCATGGCTGCAGTCACCATCTGCAGTGATCTGGGATCCTAGGAACGTGAAGTCTGTCACTACTTCTACGACTTCCCCTTCTATTTGCCAAGGAGTGATGGGGCCAGATGCCATGATCTTAGTTTTTTTGATGTTGAGCTTCAAGCCCACTTTTGCACTCTCCTCTTTCACCCTGAGCAAGAGGCTCTTTAGGTCCTCTTCACTTTCTGCCATCAGAGTGGTATCGTCTGCATATCTGAGGTTATTGATCTTTTCCCCAGCAATCTTAACTCCAGCTTGTGATTCATCCAGGCCAGCATTTCGCATGATGTACTCTGCATATAAATTAAATAAGCAAGGTGACAATATACATCCTTGTCGTACTCCTTTTCCTATGCTAAACCAATCAGTTGTTCCATATCCGGTTCTAACTGTTGCTTCTTGACCCTTATACAGGTTTCTCAGGAGACATGTGAGGTGGTCTGGTACTCCCATCTCTTTAAGAACCTGCCATAATTTATTGTGATCCACACAATCAAAGGCTTTAGCATAGTCAATGAAGCAGAAGTAGATGTTTTTCTGGTACTCTCTTGCTTTCTCCATAATCCAGCGAATGTTGGCAATTTGATCTCTAGTTCCTCTACCTCTTCGAAACCCAGCTTGTACTTCTGGCAGTTCTCTATCCACGTACTGTTGGAGCCTAGCTTGTAGGATTTTGAGCATGACCTTGCTAGCGTGTGAAATGAGTGCAATTGTGCGATAGTTTGAACATTCTTTGACGTTGCCTTTCTTTGGGATTGGAATGTAAACTGACCTTTTCCAATCCTGTGGCCACTGTTGTGTTTTCCAAATTTGTTGGCAAATTGAATGCAGCACTTTAACAGCATCTTCTTTTAAGACTTTGAATAACTCAGCTGGGATACCATCACCTCCACTAGCTTTGTTGTTAGTAATGCTTTCTAAGGCCCATTTAACTTCGCTTTCCAGGATGTCTGGCTCGAGGTCAGTGATTATACCATCGTGGTTGTCAAGGACATCGAGGTCCTTCTTGTATAGTTCTTCTGTGTATTCTTGCCATCTTTTCCTAATCTCTTCTGCTTCTGTTAGGTCCCTACCGGTTTTGTCCTTTATCATGGCCAGCTTTGCATGGAACGTTCCCTTGATTTCTCCAATTTTCTTGAAGAGATCTCTAGTCCTTCCCAATCTATTGTTTTCCTCTATTACTCTGCATTGTTCATTCAGGAAAGCCTCCTTATCTCTCCTTGCTGTTCTCTGGAAATCTGCATTAAATTGGGCAAATTTTTCCTTATCCCCATTGCCTTTAGCTTTCCTTCTTTCCTCTGCTATGTGTAAAGCCTCATCAGACAGCCACTTTGCTTTTTTGCATTTCTTTTTCTTTGGGATGGCGGTGAGTGCTGCCTCCTTTACAATGTCACGGACCTCTGTCCATAGTTCTTCAGGCACTCTGTCTATCAAATCTAGTCCCTTAAACCTATTCTTCACCTCTACTGTATATTCATCGGGGATGTGATCTAGGTCAAATCTGAATGGCCTTGTGGTCTTCCCAACTTTCTTCAATTTAAGTCTGAATTTTGCAATGAGTAGCTCATGATCTGAGCCACAGTCAGCTCCAGGTCTTGTTTTTACTGACTGGATAGAGCTTCTCCATCTTTGACTGCAAATTATATAGTCAATCTGATTTCGGTGTTGCCCATCTGGTGATGTCCATGTGTAGAGACGCCTCTTAGGTTGTTGGAAAAGGGTGTTTGCTATGACCAGCGTGTTCTCTTGACAAAACTCTGTTAGCCTTTGCCCTGCTTCATTTTGTTCTCCAAGGCCAAATTTGTCTGTTATTCCGGTTACCTTTTGATTTCCTACTTTAGCATTCCAGTCCCCTATGATGATGAGGACATCATTTTTTGGTGTTAGTTCTACGAGCTGTTGTAGGTCTTCATAGAACTGGTCCACTTCAGCCTCTTCTGCAGCAGTGGTTGGGGCATAGACTTGGATTACTGTGATATTGAATGGTTTGCCTTGGATTCGGACCGAGATCATTCTGTCATTTTTGAGATTGTATCCCAATACTGCCTTTCTCACTCTCTTGTTGACTATAAAGGCCACACCATTTTTTCTACGGGATTCCTGGCCACAGTAGTAGATATAATGGTCTTCTGAGTTAAATTCGCCCATTCCTGTCCACTTTAGTTCACTGATTCCCAAGATGTCAATGTTCATTCTTGCCATCTCATTTTTGACCACGTCAAGCTTACCTTGATTCATAGATCTTACATTCCAGGTTCCTATGCAGTATTGTTCTTTGCAGCATCGAACTTTCCTTTCACCGTCAGACACATCCACAACTGAGCGTCCTTTCGGCTTTGGCCCAGCCGCTTCACTCTTTCTGGGGTTACTCGTACTTGCCCTCTGCTCTTCCTCAGTAGCATATTGGACACCTTCCAACCTGAGGGGCTCATCTTCCGGCGTCATATCTTTTAGCCTTTTGTTACTGTCCATGGGGTTTTCTTGGCAAAGATACTGGAGTGGGTTGCCATTTCCTTCTCCAGGGGATCACACTTGGTCTACCCCTATCTTAACACTCCACTGAGCAAAGTTTATTTATTAATCAAACATTTATACTCCACCTTTTCTTTCAGCTCAAGATTGAACTCTTACACTCAAATCTCAGGATTCTTCCTCCAATGTAATTGGCTTTTCCATTGGATCAAGAGCTGTTTAAGTTGGAGAAAGCCTCTTTCAACTGGGGAAGGCTACTTGTAGGCAATGTTCCCTCTAAGCTGTGGAGTCTTGTGAGCAAGAATTCTAGTTTGTGAGCTACAGGCATCAAAGTTGTGAGCAAGTGATTTGGCTGCTGCATAAATTAGTTTGCTCTGGAGCCATCCTTCCTGAGCTAAAAATGTGTGAGCCAGAGGCTAAAAACGGTGAGCTAGCTCACACTAACTCAGCTTAGAGGGAACACTGCTTGTAGGACGTTTGGATCCACTCCATCGTGTGGAGAAGTTGCATCCTGTTGCCCTAGTGAAGAAGACCATACATCTCCTTTCAGATGAGATGCAGAAGCAGGGGAAGAAGCAGGATGACCTGCTTCTTCTCTCCCAGGTTATTTCAGACATCCCAAACACCTCTAAAACTCAGCCTAAAATACCTCACCAGGCTGACGGGAGGCTAAATGAGATTAGAATTATGATGCCTTTGAACACTGATGAGGACAATTATGATGTAAAATAACTAGATCCAAGGAACAGAACAAAGTTTGAGTCCACTGAGGCACCTTTAAAACCAACAAAGTTTAATTCTGGGGATAAGCTTTCTTGTGCAGGCAGACTTCACACTTGGTCTTAAAGGTGCCCTGACTGGACCCAGACTTTGTTCTGCTGCTTCAGACCAACATGGCTGCCCTCCTGCATCTATCTTCATGGTAGGTCCAAAGAAGGAGAGAGAATAGATACTGTTATTCAAGTATGTGAAGGACAGTCACTCAGAGGAGGGAAGGGCATTAGTTCAGCTCATGGGGAGGATAGGACTCACGATAATAGGTGTAAATTACAGATGGGGAGACGCCAGCGGGGTAGTAGGAAAAAACTTTTAACAATACGGGTAGTTTGGTGGTGGAATCAGTTGCATAATGGATGTGGTGGGGTTCTCCCTCCTTGGAGGTGTCTGAGCAGAGACGGGATGTTCATTGGTCAGGGAGGCTTTAGGTCATCCTGCCTGGTGCAGGGGGTTGCACTAGAGGGTCTTTAGGCCTCCTCCAATTTTTTAGTTTTATGATTTAAATCCCATCTTATCTATAATACCACTTTTGTGAAATAATGCCGAGACTGTGTCAAGAAATAAAAGCAGCTACGAGCGGCTTCTGCATGCAGCTAGTTGAATGAGCTCTGTGGTACCTTCATTTTCCATGTTTCATTCATCTTTATGGATGCCATTTATCACATTTTACTTTTCAGATGGAGTTAGTGAGGACAATTAGACAAAACGCACTGAAATTAGAAGCATATTTCTTTTTCCAAGGAAGCCTCTTTCATGGTGTAGATTCCCAGCATACTTTAAAATCCTAGTGTTTGTGTGACGAATTGGATATTGTGGGGTTTTCTACACATTGAAAATGATTAATTTCACGGAAATGGGCAAGTTTCATTTTTTCAGGGAGATGTAGGAACATTTCCTGTGTTATGCAATTTTAATTCTGTTAAAATTTAAGTACTGAATAACCTGAATGCCTAAGGAGTTATATACTTTGTGTTTCAAATTACAGTAATTAAAACTCTCTTGGAAAACTCTCCCTCATATTAAATGGAGCATCATTTATGTCACAGTGAACAAAAATTATTCCTCTGGCAGAGTTTCCTTTCCCGCCACACCTCTGCCACGTAGCTCAGAAACTTTGTAGAGCATCGCAAGGTTATGCAGCACTTTTCTGGTGCAGCTGCTTTAGGGATTTTCTGAACATAATGCACAATTAGGCATCAGGCCAGGGGTCCCCAACCTTTTTGAAACTGTGAGCATTTTTGGAACTCCAATACGGGGTGGCTGCCACGGGAGGCGAAGCCACAGGCACCAAGGAAGAGGAAATGCCCGGGAGAAGAGTGATCATTTTAAAAATACATTGGGGAAAAGGAGCGAGGGAGAATAAAACTAACACTGGTGGCAGCTGCCACTGAAACGATGTTATTTTAATCTGCACAGACAATTGGATCTCCAGTGGCCAATCCAAAGCCCTCCAGGACAAGGGGCCCACCTGCCCCCACCCATTTTCTAAAGGCCCTTCGTGGGCTCCAGGAAAGGTGTTGGTGGGCACCACGTTGGGGACCCCTGCAATAGGCTGAGCTGGTTGATTTCTAGAGGTTCCTCTTTAAAGCAAGGGTGAGAGGGAGGTAATATTTTTAACGTTCCTCTGTGTAGCCTTTTTCACTCATGTAATAACAAGGAGAACATTAAGCCAAGAAATAGGGCAGAGAGACATTTGGTGCATTCATCTGCGGCCTCAAATGGGATCCCTTTGTACTGCGTCAAGTTTAAATTGGTACTTAATCAAAAGTGCCTCTAGGAAAAGAGAACAGGAAGGAGCTGGATGGTAGGAATAGAAATCTAGGGAGGGGTTTTTTTTAAAAAAAAAAACTTATTTTAATTGGACAAAACATGCCCTAAAACATTTATCTTTGGCATGATTACAGGTGTTATTTAATTTCTTGATGAGATCCAATTTAGCATGTCCATGTGGTATATATTCCTTTCCAATGTGTTTTTGTTTGTTTTTTTCAGGGGAGTGGGAGGTAGAACTGTGACTTCCAGATTTGTGACAGTATGTCCAGGAAGATTAAAATGCTCCATCGCCATTTTTTGAATGTTGTAGTTTCTTATATCAGCTTTGTGTCTATGGATTCTTTCATGTATACTCCAGCATGTTTGTCTGGCAGAGATAGCAGAAGGACATTGGCCCAATCTGCATCTAGCATTCACTCCACTATTTTACCAAACCCATACTGGAACAGAAAAAGATGTAGCTCAAAACCATATTCAGATACCTTGGGCAAACACCATACTTATTGCAGAGTCACCCCTGAAAGGCCATAAAACAGCCATAAATCTATGTAGACGGTACCATAAAACTGAGATATCAAACGGAGTGAAAACGGCCTGCAGTCTGGACACTCCCTTAAAAATCCGATGAACAATCAAAGTGAAAGTGGCATGCAATGTAGACGGGAATTTCTGTTCCAGAGTGAGTTTGATAAGACAGCAGAGCAAATGCTAGATGCAGATTGGGCCATTGTTGGCACATCCTGTCCTTATATATAATTGAATTTTGGCCACCAACATTTTATGCTTGCCACAATTGATTGGGGGCAAGAACTGGCAGTCAAAAGACGCTGGCCAGGTAGGGTTGCCAAGTCCAAATCCAGAAATATCTGAGAACTTTGGGGGGGGAGCCAGGAGACTTTGGGGGTGGAGCCAGGAGACTTTTGTGATGTCACTTCCTGTGATGTCATTTCCAGGTCAAATGGCAAGTGATGTCACTTCCCCTTCCAATGGTGTCACTTCCAGTACACTGCACGAAAACTTCACCTTCCTGTGATGTCACTTTCCAGGCACTCCCCCATACCCACCTCCCCCTCTGAAGTAACCTTCTTTCAAAAAATAAAATTTAAATTCAGTGTCATATATCAATTCCCACCCCACCTTTTCCCCTATGTTACATTACCAATAGGCTTTTAGGCCTCCTTCCAGGGCAAAAATAACAAAAAGCTTTAAGAAACATAAAATGCTTTAAACATTTAACAATCAGAAGGAAAAACAAGCAAACAGCACATGTCAAAAGTGAAGCCCTTTTCACTTTTTTCAGTAGGAAAGATAAGCACACACTGAAACATTACACTGAAATCAATAGGATTCAATGTGCTTAATTCTGACCAAATGAGACTATATGTATTATAATGAAAACAAAAAGTATGTGTGCTAGGTCCTAGAAAAAGATCACCAGACAACATTCCTTCACACTATGCAAAATACACAACAGAATGGTCTAAGAACTGAAGGCTGAATACTCTGCCAAAATCCTCTACCTAAAACCCTGGAGAATCACTGCCAGTCAGAGTAGACAATGCTGACATTGATGGACTGATGGTAGAGAGACCATGCTTTGTGTGCATTGTGTGTGTGAGCTGAAGAGAAGCCCTTGATGGATGAGGCCAATGGCCCATCCAGTCCAACACTCTGTCACACAGTGGCCAGAAACACCAGGGGCCATCAGGAGGTCCAGCAGTGGGGCCGGGACACTAGAAGCTCTCCCACTGCTGCACCCCCCCCCGAGCACCAAGAATACAGAGCATCACTTGCCCCAGCCTGAAAGTTCCTCTCTATATCTTCTGGTTAATAGCCACTGATAGATCTCTGTTCCATATGTTTATCCATAAAACCTGGAATTGGCTCGGGTATTTCTGGAATGTGTGTAGCTATCACCAGATCAGCTCCATCTCAGCTTCTTTGTTTCCTTACAAATTCATGAGGTTGATGTGAGCCACCTCCTCCATTGTCAATTATAAATCTTGCCCTTGTCCCTCTACCAGTTCCAGTGTCCAGTTCTGCTGCCTTCCTTACCTCCATGTTCCCTTTCCGTGTCACACTCTCCCAGATTTCTTTGCACACTATTGCCTACTCTGTTGACCACTGACCCAGAGAACCCCTTCCATAGTCTCTGTGAAATATCCCAACCTGTAGTCTAGCTTGGGGGTCTCCAACCTTTTTGAGTCTGTGGCATCTTTGTAATTCTGACACAGTATGCTGGATGCAGACACAAAATGTCTGCTGCAGGAGCCAGCCAGGAATAGATGGCCACAGCATACCTTCAGTCCTATAGTAACAATCCTGTAAGGTGGGGGCCAGATTCTTCCAACTCCTGCTACACCCTGGGGCTGTCATTCCACTCCATAGTCTCTCATCCCAGTCCCAGAACATTACTGCTGCACCCTGGGGTTGTCATTCCACTCTGTGGTCTCTCATTCCATTCCCAGAGTAGTGCATTTGGGCCCAGAGACCCTAATGGAAAATCCATTCTGCATTTTTATTGCAACTCTGCTTGTACTGTAATGTATTTTAATGGAGGCCATACAAGGCAATAGGCATTCCTGGCTCCCATTATTTCCAACGGGCCTTCAAGTGTTTCCCATTGTTTCCAATGGGCAATCCTGTCCTTCCTTTCAGTACGTCTCCAGAGAAACTCACTAGCTCAGCTTTCTGTCGTGAGCAGTCAGAAAGGGGGGGGGGTCCTTTCTTTTTAAAAATAAAAGTTAAGTAGAAACAATGAGTGGAAAAGCTGGAGAAATCCAAAAAGGACTGGGGGGGGGGGGAGTCAGGAGAGACGAAGGCGAGGGGGAGGGGAAAATGGAAGCCACATTCAACAATTTGTACTGCAAATAGTAAGAAGCCTGATTATTGCTTTTAATTCAGTTTTTTCTACTCCTTTCTCTTTCTCTCTCTGTCCACACACACACTCCACCTTCCTTTCTTCTTTGGCGTTCAAAATAAAAGGGAAGGGGGACCGGCCATAGGAAGAGCTGTTCTCCATCTCCAAGGATTTCCACATTTACAACACAAAAGAAGAAGCAAGGCTTTTGGGTAGAGGACTCTGACCCCCCCCCCCCATAGGGAAGCTACTGCTTGACTCCTAAGACATAGAAAAGAGGGATTTCTCACCACCACTCAAGCAGGATATCGGAGAGGCTGCAGAAGGAAAGAGCTGCAATGCCAGAGGCCAGAAGGAGGGAAATTTCACTGTACCTGAGCGGAGCAGAGCTTCTGAGGAGGGAGGGGCTGCTCGAAAATCAGCCAGAACTGTGCTCCAGGCGGAGCACACTAGAGGGAACACGCTCTAGCCCTCATCTCTATGGTTTTTATAACCATAGACTTGGAGGACTTAAGTGCTAGAGCGGCAATTTCCGGCCGCCATTTTTTCCCCCGGGCTGGAATTTTTAAAAAGCGGGTAAGGGGCTTTCAAATCAGGGGTTGACTGGCTGCTTGGCGGAGTCCCACCCATGTCAGCCCTGGCCAGTGTCTTCGGCTCAGTCTGCTCCGGTCCTCTGACAGGAGAGGACCATCTGCAGAGTGAGTGCAGGGACAGGCCCTCAAGGCCGAGGCAGGTGAGAGAAGTCAATTCCGCTCCACCCTACACCATCCTCTGGGCCTTTTATGGGCCCAGTAGGCCCAGAGAAGCCCATTCCGCCCCCCAAAAAAACTTTGGGCCTTCTATGGGCTCAGTAAGCCCAGAGAAGCCCATTCTGCCTCCCTACACACCATCCTCTGGGCCTTCTATGGGCCCAGTAAGCCCAGAGAAGCCCGTTCCGCCCCCCACCCCATCCTCTGGGCCTTCTATGGGCCCAGTAGGCCCAGAGAAGCCCATTCTGCCTCCCCACACACCATCCTCTGGGCCTTCTGTGGGCCCAGTAGGCCCAGAGAAGCCCATGGTGGACTCCACGGCATTATACCCTACTGAGGTGCACTGAGGAGCTACGATGGGGCTATTCAGGGCTATTCAGGGCTCCATCCTCTTCCTTAAGGGCACAGCCCCACAGGAATTTGTCCTGAAAACTCGTTTTAAAACATTTTTAAAGGTGCATGATCCCACTTCTCACACCCACTGAACCATCATGGGCTACCTGCTGCTCCCTGCACTTGCCTGCCAGCCCCCTTAAAAATTTGAAAGCCCCCTCCAATAAAATCCTAGCTATGGGCCTGTGGTGCCTCCCATCTCCAAACCCCATGCTCCCCAGACTCTGCCCACAAATCTCCAGGAATTTCCCAACCTGGAGTTGTGAACTCGATTGTGAGCTGTAGCTGTAGCTGTGTACAGAGGACTGGACACCCTAAGCTAACAGGCATGCGTTTTCTCTCTTCCGAGCCTGCCTTATGTTCAGATCTGCCACCTCCTTCACTATTAGGCTTCAGGGGGACTGCGGGATCATCTCCCTCTGGTGATGTAATCCATCTCCCTCCCACAGCAAGTCCAGACAGTGGCAGACCTGTGTAGTTTTCCTACATAGTCTTCCGCAACAGTTTGCCATGAGTTTGTTGGGGAGAGGGAGGTGGGCCTACACAATTTGTGAGCTACTAAGGTTCATGTTAACACCCCCCCCCGGTCACATATTGTGGGTGCCTGACAACTCCTCTATTTTTGCAGTCCTAGATGGGCAGCAAAGACAGAAAGTTTATTGTGCTCCAAGTTATATAACTGATGGGCTTCATTAGGCTTGGTGGATTAACAGTTGTGCAGATACATTATTTGGTTTACCTGATATTAAGGTTGTCAAGTTCCTCCTAGCACACGGCGTGGATGGGGGGGGACTTACCAGCAGTGGGGGAGGGTCTAGGTTGACGTTGCAATGATGTCACCAACAATGCAGTGACATCCCTTCTTGTGTACACCAGAAGTGATGCCATCCAGGGGATGTCAATGGAGGATGCTCTGGTATTTGAGCAAAAACTGTGAACTTTGGGCAAATGCCTTTTTATTGTAAAGTTTTTGCCCAAATACCAGAGCATCCTGCATTGACAACCACTGGATGACATCAGTTCTAGCACATGTGGGAACTTATATCACCGCATCACAGTTGATGTCACTGTGATGCCAAACTAGGCTTCCCTCCACTGCTGGTAAATTGCCCCACCAGCCAGCTGATTCAGCTTTATTTACAAGGTAGGACGAACACAAAACAGGAGAGCAACAGCCATTCTTTTAAACTATCCGGGCTTGGTAGGCCACGTCCTTAGTTGAGATAAGAACCAATCAAAATATGAACATAACAACCAATCAAGTCATCTCCCTCCAGATCCTTTCTTGTATCCTGATTGGACTGCTGTGCAGAGTATCCAATCAGCTTGCAGGAGTTACGATACCAGACTTAAATAGGAGATAGATTTCAAGCTCAGGCATTAGGTATACCAATACATAACACCAGGAGTGAGATCCCTACCCCTGGGCCACCCCAACTCAGGCACAGGACCTCCATCTTTGCCGGGTTCAGCTTCAGCCCCGGCTTGCAATGCCCGGTCCAGATCTTCTAGTCTGGAGTCCGACTAGCTGCCCAGCATCAGGTAGAGCTGGGTGTCATCAGCGTACTGGTGACACCTCATCCCATGCCTCCAGGCAATCTGGGCAAGGGGGCACACGTAGATGTTAAATAACATCGGGAGCAGCAGTGCCCCTTGAGGCACTCCACACTCCAGTGGGTGTCTCATGGACAGCCGTTCCCCTAGCACCACCCTTTGTCCCCAACCCTGGAGAAATGAGGCAAGCCATTGCAAGGCAAGCTCCTGGATACACACACACACACACACACACGCATGGACTGTGGTTTTATCATGATATGCTTCCAAAAGACCTCATTCTTCTTCTTTTTTTTTTACTCAAGAATTTCCAAGCAATTACGCAGCTGTATAATTGTGGAACAAGGACTGGAATTTTTGATTGCCAGGCCACAAGAGAACAAAGTCTGCACACAGGAGAGGAAAAAATCTCCACCATGACTTCCCAGGGAGACATGAAGCCGCCTTGCACTGAATCCGGCCATCAGTCCATGAAGGTCGATATTGTCTGCTCAGACTGGCAGCAGCTCTCCAGGGTCTCAGGCGGAGGTCTCTCCCGTCACCGACTCCCCAGACCTTCTGCATGACAAGCAGATGCTCCGCCACTGAGCCCCTACCACTCCCCATGTATTTAAGGCAGAGGGGACATATTTGATCTTATGAAATCCAGGGTGATGTGGTGCCACAGTGGTGGTTAAGAGTGTTGGACTAGTATCAGGTTCCCACTTGTGCCATTGAAGCTTGCTGGGAGAACTTGGGCCAGTCACACACTTTCAGCCAAACCTACCTCACAAGGTTATTGTGGTGATAAAATGGAGGAGAAGATAATGATGTAAGCGACCATGAACAGAGATGAACACACATGGAACTGCCTTCTACTGAATCAGACCCTTGGGGTCCATCAAGGTCGGTATTGTCTTCTCCGACTCACAACAGCTCTCCAGAGTCTCAAGCGGATGTCTTTCCCATCACCTACTAGCTGATCCTTTTAACTGGAGATGCAGAGGATTGAACCTGGGACCTTATGCATGTCAAGCAGAGGCTCTACCAATGAGCCATGGCCCTTTCCCATGCGGGAGAAAGGTGAGGTGCCTATGAAGTAAAAAAATAAAAACAAATAAAGAGAGCACCTCATTCCTTCTGGTTATTGATGACACAACCCTTTTTCTGGCAATTTCCTCTTTGGGTTCGGTGACTCTTCCAGCCCTCTATGTAAATGAGAATGGTTTGTGTGGAAATGACAGCCATCTAATATCAATTTTCCTCCCCACACAGAGTATCCCTCCCCCAAGTGTAGTTTTAAGTGCACTTGCATGTCATAACTTTCCAGAAGAAGATGAGTTGTCAACCTCCACTGCTCCACAAAGAAAAAGGTGAATGAATAAGCTGCCTTTCCCCACTGAGGGACCAGATAATGCATTAGTGGGACTGGGGACTTGTGCTGAGCAGTCCCACGAAGGGGAAAGCAATGCCAGTCAACTGTCTCCTTTACTACTTAGTCTTGTAAATAAACTGAAATGAATGCAGATTACACAATGTTTTTGGAGAGCCCTAGAAAAAAGCCATTTTGGCATCAGGATGAGGCTTCTGTAAAATCACTGAACGGCTTTTGACCCTGCTCCATGGAATGGAAATGTAAGACTTTGAAGCAAGTTTTACTAGGATTTATTAATGGTGGATCATCACAAGCTTTAGTGTGGATTGCTCTATCTATGTGCAGCCTGAATGGGCTACAGGCATATGGGAAACCCACCTGGGCTCAAAATGTAGCGCAGCATTGCTGCCATGCCTCCATTTCTTTGCCTGCACTAATAGGACTGGACAATCTCACGTTGCTTGAGATGGCAGGATGGACAGGTAAGTAAGCAGCTCACACCAAATGCTAGGAATGGGCATGAACTGGCTGATGAACTAAATTTCATCATGAATCTTGTGAAGCAACATTCACAAACTGAAGAACCACCGTGAACTTTCACAAATTCTGATGCAGTTCATGGCTCCGCATAAGAAAAAGCTGAGTGGTGAGGAGCTCAGCTGTTTGGTTTAAATGGCTGACTGCCATTTAAAACATTGCTTTCTGCTCCCTACAAAAAGCTGAGTGGTGGAGCAGAAAACTCCCCGGGGCAGAAACCAGGGGGTTAAACTTTAAATGGCTCACAAACCAATAGGAACCAGGTCAGTTTGCAAACTAACCTCCCAGTTCGTATGGGTTCATGATTTGGTTCATGGTTCAGCCACGAACTTCTAACTGCAAAAATGTTTGTGCCCATCCCTACAAATGCCTGCATGCAAAGGGAAGCACTTGCCTATCAACTCTTTGTTTTTTTAGCCCCACCCCAGCCAAACCATTGGAGTCAGAGGGGCCAGCACAGCTACATCCCTGGACCGAGCAGAGCCTGAAATGAATTCCTGGTAAAGGGTGACAACAAATTATCACCAGCCAAAAGTGCAACGTCGTAATGGTTATGGTATCTAAGGCAAACAATCACAATGTTGGAAGGAAATAAAATGATAATCACCCTTTTAATAAGTGAGAAGAATGTGTCTAAATTAAAATGCTGGTCAACGGAATATGGAGCTGACATTTGGAAAGGTTATATTTGCTTGTAATAAAATTAATGGCATTGTTTTGTATACACTGTTGTCAATTAAGATTGCACATACAACCCTCTTTGGTACATTTATTTTTGCCTAATGACTCTTGAGTCCAGCTGTAAATTTTCTAATAGTCAAACCTAACCTAATTTGTGGCTATCTAAATCCGTGGAGTGGGGCCACATTGACTTCAAACAGATATTTCAAAAAACTTTTGGGACCCCCCAGCTTTGCAAAAAAAACCCCCAAAAATGTTTAAAAATACGTTGGGGGGGGTTAATCCCCCTCAAAACAAAAGTGTTCTCTACACAAGTGCGGACAACTCTCAGACCTCCTCCTCCTCCTCCTCCTCCTTGATCAGGGGGCCTGGTGGGTGGGAAAGGCAGCCTGCCTGGGCCTGGCGCCTGTGGCACCAAGTGCGAAGCCACAGCAGGCCTGCTAGGAGCTGCGTCAGGGTCACTGGTGGGAGCAACAGCGGGGCCAAGGGAAGCAGCTGTGGGCCCTGCAGCGGCAGCCATGTTGGTGGAGGGTGGCCAGGAGCTGCAGCAGGCAGCAACAGTGGGGGAAGGAGGGGGAAGGGCTCCCCCAAGTACTGCAGGCCCCACTTGTATGTGTGTTTGTATACAGACGTATGCATGCATATGTGGGTGGGTATGTGGGTACATAAACTTTGGTAAATCCTTCAGACTGAACAAACAGCTAAAATTACTGGATGACTCTTGAAGATTGCAGGTGGCCTATGCAAGACTGCATGCAACTGGTTACATGGGCACAACCCATCAAGCTCTGTTTCCACTCAGCCTGTTGCAGGTTTTATCCCCAGTGGCAGGGCTATTTTTTGGCAGGAATGCACAGGAACGGAGTTCTGGCTGGCTTCTGAGTTGGCCACGCCTAAAGGCTCCCCCCCTCGCGTTCCCTAGGTGCCTTGCAAGCCGTGAGGCACCTGGGGGAGCCAAGACAAGCCAGGGAGGGAAGGCAGCTTAAACTGCCTCCCCTCTTCAGGTTCCCTGTGCGCCCCACAGCTGCGGGGCGTCTGGGGAAGCCGATCCAGAAATTGCCTTCCTTCCCTCGGTTCCCCGTGCGCCCTGCAAGCCACGGGGCACCTGGGGAAGCCGATCTTGGGAGGAAGCTGTGCTGTCGGGGGTGTGGCCTAATATGCTAATAAGTTTCTGCTGTTGGGTGTGGCCTGTTATGCTAATGAGTTCCTGCTGGGGTTTTTCTACCAAAGAAGCCCTGCCCAGTGGGATTTTGATATGGACATGACTTCTCAATTTATTCCACAGATACTGTTTCCCAATTTTAAATGTACAAGTTAGTGCTGCCAACTCCAGCTTGGGAAATTCCTGGAGAACGGAGGGTGGAGCCTGGGGAGGGCAGGATTTGGGGAGGAGTCTGTCCTCCCAACACAGCCTTTTTCTCCAGGCAAACTGGTTTCTGTAATCTGGAGGTCAGTTATTATCCCAGGAGGTCCCCAGGCCCCACCTGGAATTTGCCACTGTCGTACAAGTGCAAACCTATTTTTTTTTTTTAAGAAATAAGAACCATTAAATTAAAGGGCTGGTTGCAGAGTAGATTGGAAGTTGATCCCCCCTCCCTAATGCTTACCCCCGCCAGTTTGGTGTAGTGGTTAAGTGTGTGGACTGTAATCTGGATGAACCGGGTTTGATTCCCTACTCCTCCACTTGCACCTGCTGGATGACCTTGGGCAAGCCATAGTTCTGGCACAGCTGTTCTTGAAAAAGAGCAGTTTCTGTCAGAGCTCTCTCAGCCCCACCTACCTCACAGGGTGTGTGTTATGGGGAGGGGAAGGGAAAGGTGTTTGTAAGCCACTCTATGATTCCTTCGGGTAGTGAAGGGCGGGGTATAAATCCAATCTCCTCCTCTTCTTCTTCCCAAGGGTCCCTATCCCGCTGGGAGCAGCACTGCATGGAGATCTGTGTACTGCATTGGGAGGCAAAAAAACCCCATTCTGCCACTGAAAAATTCAATCTGGAGCTAAGCCATAGTAAGCAAGTATGTTATTGGTAATCCAGAAGGTTCAGTTCTCAAGGCAGGTATTCTATTTCTGCTAACTTGAGCCCACCTCCAGCTTATTGCTATATGATTTATTTTCTGTACACAAACTCTTGCGTGGTATGCTCAGGCATTTAAGAATGGGCAGACACGTGCATCCCACTGAAAAGCAAACAACCATACCTATGTTTAGCTAAAGAGGGGTGAGATCACAATGGCTGAATGCTAACACCCCTCAGAGCAAGTGAAGCCAATCCTAAGAGGGCAAAGCTTCCTGAATAGTAAACATTTTCACACCCCTCACTGAGTAATAGCTCCCATTTGATGTGGCTGAAAATGCTCATGATAAGCAGTTTAGGCATAATAATTTTACGTATAAAGGCACTTGGGCTTTACTCATCCACTCTCTTGCATCTTAATTTTATCTGTGGTATTATTTCTCACTATGGCAATGGTTCTTGAAAACGACATCATTACGATCGCCCAGAAATGTTTGTATTGACAGGAATAGAGCACCATCCCCCGAGAAAGTTATCACCAATTTCCCCTCATTATTTTGCTCTTCACTGTACAACAGAGCATGGGAAACCAAACTGCGGTTTAAATCTGATCTGAGTAATTATTTTAATTAATTAATCTTATTCTGTTTTTATCCTGCCCTCCCTGTCGAGGCAGGCTCCAGGGCGGCTTACCTTAAAAGGTTAAAAATGTTACATTAAAAGGTATCATAAAATACAAAACATAACAAACAAATCACTGTGCAAACAGAATAAAGTGCTGGTGGCGGTCACGTCCCGATGGCCGTGATAGGATGGTCCAAAGTGTGGCCCCCATCAGAGTCCAGCATAACAGGCCCTGAAGGGATTTCCTTACTTTTCGGATTTTTCTACAAACCCAGGAAGTCTACTGACTATGTAGGAAAAGCTGTTGGGGGACAGTGAGGCCCCTGTTGGAGGGAATAGGTATCCGCACAGAAAAAAAAAAAAGTCTGGGATTAGAATATAAGATGGGGCACTGAAAACAAGACAAGATGCTTTAAAAGGTATAACAGTGTTGAAAGGCAAAAAAATAAACACAAAGCTAACGCAGCTACCTATTACTCCTTAACTGTTACTACTTAAGGCCTACAAGTCTTCTTACCAGGCCTCGCTACCTGGAAACTCACTCTGACTAGTGAGGGATCTTTTCCTCTCAGACCAGCCTTTCTCCCTCAGTGATTCTGTGACAGGGAAAACCACAGAGAGACAGCAAGAACTCATAACACAGAGAGTTTATCATAGTCCCTTTTAGTTCACGCCTGTGTAAGGAAAGACACCACTTTCCATAGCTAACAGCTTGAGACACACCTCCACAAGAATGCAACAGTCTCCTCACAGAATCCCTGCATTCCCATTAGCTAAAAACCGTCCCCAAGCATTGTGGGGATTGTAGGCTGTCTGCTTTCTACTGCCAGACAGGCCCCTCCTATAATTTCGGCCTCTAGGCCCTGTCTCTGTCCTACACAGATCATGACAGAGGTGGAAAGAATAGCCTAGTGGATTTAGACTCACTTCAGAAAATTACTCCCTATTTAATAAGCTCTCTTGGAATGTTTGGAGGGTGGAGAGGACTCAGGGCAGACAAAACCAAGTACTTCTTCACACAGAGCACTATTAAGGTATGGATTGATGGCCAATGGCTTTTGGAAAGAATTAGACAAATTCATGGTCAAGGCATGACTGTCAACTTCTAAAAGTTTCACTAAGATATTTGATCAGAGCAAAAACAGCAAAGAATCCCCCATTGCCTCAACAAAGCTACCAGATTGTAGCATGAAATTTATGGGGCAAAAAGACCCAATGATATGCAGTGGTAAACTTCTAAGCAACATTAATGTGTGATTTGCATATTCCAACCCCTTTTTGTTATCAATTCGCCTCCCTAGGGTTTCATCTTTGGCCCTCTACCCAGAGCCTTTCATATGGAGAAAGGACATTTTAAAGCCAACAGTAACTTGGTTTTTCCACATCGGCAGCCATTAGTATGGGGAAATGCTGCCTCAAGAATAGCTGTTCAAGTAAACAAGCTTATCCTTGATATTTACTTTCAAGGAACTCTCGGACATAGGTTGTCTAGTGTAAAAATCTCATTAGTACAGAAGAGAAAAAAGATTTTTTAAATGCCAGGTGCAGTAGATAGCTATATTTCCCCCCCAGCTGTTGACATTTGTTGATAACATAACAGAATACTGTTAGGATGAAGTGAGCCAGATAATAAATTAACTACTTCTTTGAGGGAACAACAAAAACTAATAATACACTAAAATCGGATCTACAGTATTTGTGACCCAAGAAGACAAACAGGCTGGTATCCACCTGTGGAGGCCTATTAGGAGTTGATGTATCTCCTGGTTTTTTTCCACCTGGAAAAGCCAAATTTCAGACAGTGAACACCTGGCACTGGGCATTATATGCTCTCTGTGTTTTGCTTAGTATATCACACAAATTGAATAGGCCACAACTAATATTTTAAGCTGTTAAAACACTGAAGGTTTCTTCAAGTGGGTAACTGTGTTGGTCTGAAGCAATAGAACAAAGTTTGAGTCCAGTGGCACCTTTAAGACCAAGAAGGTTTTATTCAAGGTATAAGCTTTCATTTGCATGCTTATACACAGAATAAAACTTTCTTGGTCTTAAAGGTGCCACTTGTTCTGAAGGCTTCTGAAGGCTTCTGTGTCATGTCTCTTGAACAAATCCTATTGGTATGTTGGGGAAAAGCAGAGTTGCCACCCACTGGCAACCTAGGGACCCACTGGCAACCAGCAGTGGATGGGGTGGGTGCAGGGGTCATTTTGTAGAAAAAGAGCTGCAGGAGCTCATTAGCATATGCCATGCCCCCTGACATCACTGGAAGTGATATCAGAAGGGGAAGCAAAAGGGGGGAAGGCCTGTGGGGGGGGGAGTGAAGAGAGAAAGGGTTTAAAGTTTAAACCCCTTTTCACTAGAGTTGGGCCACAGAAGGAGGAAAGAGGGAAGGAAAAAGAGAGAGAGGAGAGAGAAGGAAAGGGGGAAAGAAAGAGAAGGAAAGAGGGGATAAAAAGAGAGAAGGAACAAGGGAAAGAAAGAGAAGGAAAGAAGAAGGGAAAGGGGAAAAGGAAAGAATGAAAGGAGGGAAAAAGAGAAGAGAAGGAGGAGGGAAAAAGGAAAAGGAGAGAAAAGAAGGGAAAGAGGGAAAGAAAGAAAGAAAGACAGAGAAGGAAAGATGGAGGAAAAGGGAAAGAAAGATAAGGAAAGGAGGGACAGAAAGAGGGCAAAGAGATGGGGAGAGGGAGGAAGGCTCTCCCACCCCCCATCAAGCCCCCACCCCCATGGATCCCTCATATGGATCCCTCACCATGATCAAGGCCTCCCCTTGGCCACAGTGCTCCAGCGGGGGCCCTGGGAGGCCAGCAACGGGCCTCTTCAGGCCTCCCCCAGGCCACAGAGCTCCAGCACGGGCCCTGGGAGGCCAGCAACAGGCCTCCTCAGGCCTCCTCCGGGCCACAGCACTCCAGTGTGGCCCTGGGACACTGGCAATGGGCTTCTTCAGGCCTCCTCCAGGCCGCAGCACTTCAGCTGGGGGTGGGGCTTGCCACCACCGCCATTTGTGCCAGCGCCTGGGCTGCCAGAGCAGCGCTCCGGCCGCTCCGGCCCCAAATGACCCCTGGGTGGGTGAACTTAATGGCCCTAAACCCTGTATATAAAATCCAAATATTCTTATTATTTTAAGCAAGTTAATGCACACTGTAATACTGTATGCACAAAAGGACCGTTCCATACAGATAAATACATAAAATATCTTCTTCAAAGAATGTACAGGAGTTGTTCCTCACAGTGTGACTTGGAACTACTGTACTCACACTTCTATTAGTTTTGAATTGTCATGTTTTAATTGTGACATGTAAGCCCCCTTGAGCCACAAGGAAATGTGAGATGCAAATAATACACACATACATAAAATGGAGAGGAGAAACAAGCAAGTGACTTGATAAGGAATGCCAGCGGGAGTAAGTGATCCTGGGAAGCCCTTTGGGCTTCATCATGAATCATTATCACCTTTTATGGTTCATCTGGCATTCCTCCTGTTTTGCTTGAAAGCTGACGTGTTCTTCAGGAAGGCACAATAGAAGCTTGATCCAAACCCTTGCATAAGATGGAAGTTGCTTTTTGCCAGCCTCTCCTGGGGAGTGTGTGTGTGTGGGGGGGGTGCCACAGCCAGACTGGGAGCCTTGTGTATTCCAGGCAACAGAGAAGGATGGCAGAGTGTGGATAGGTTGGGACATCCTGGGAGGGGAAATTGCTGGAGCTTTGGGAGTGGGGCCTGTGGACAGTGGGATTTGGGAAGAGGAGGGAACGAAGCAGGATGTGTAATACTGTAGCATTCAGCCTCCAAAGCAGTCAGTTTCTCCAGGGGAAACTGATCTCTGTAGCCTGGGAATAGGTATAATTCTGGAAGATCCCCAGGCGGCCCCACCTGAAGGCTGTCAACCTTAGGTAAGGTTATCAACTCTGACTTGGAAAATTTTTGGAGGCTTGGGGGTGGTGCCTGGGGAGGATGGAGTTTGGGGGAGGGGAAGGATCTAAGCAGGGTATAATGCCTCACAGCACAGCCTCCAAAACAGCCATTTTCTCCAGGGGAACTGATCTCTGCAGTCTAGAGACCTGTTATAGTTCCAGGAGATCTCCAGGCCCCACCTGGAGGTTGGCAATCCTAAGCATGGGGAAGGGTGAGAAAATGGTGAGAAACATGGAATGTTTCCCTCAAGAGTTGATCAGTAAAAATGGATAAGAATCGTGAGTGCTGCACGCTCAGATAAAGCAATTCTTGTGAAATGGATTTGTTGCGTGTGAGCGATAATAGTAGAGAATTTTCTACAGAATTACTACAGTAAATGATTTTGCAAACATATCTTTATTGACTCTTTGTTATTTTTGTCACGGATGTTGTGTTTGGATTTCCATGACTGAGGTGTTGCCAGAAGGGAAAACAACAACGAGATTCGGTCTAGTTGGTTCAGCCTGAAAGTTGGAAGAAACTTCGTTCAAAGTAGTCATCTCACCAGGCTTAGGAACAAATGTTTATTAATTACTTTCCAGCTGCTCATTTGTAGTAATAGATGCCCTTACCTGGATGGCCCAGCTGCTGCTGCTATCATCATAATCATCATTTAAATTTACACCTTGCCCTATCCCACGAGTGGGCTCAGGGCAGCTTACAACATAAGAGTCATAAAACAATAAAAGTGATAGAACCAATAAAACATCTGATGGCAGAATAAACATTTCCAGAAAGGACCCATGCCTCATATCAGGTGAATAAAAAGTTCCAGTGCCCAAGTGATGTTACCTAAGGCAGCAGGGCACTGGGAAGGGGCCATGAGGAGGAGAGGCCAGAATGGTGGAACGTCTGCCACCTCAACCAAAAGCTTGGCGGAACAGCTCCACTTTACAGGCCCTGCAGACCTGTAATAGGTCCTGCAGGGCCCTGATCTTGGGAGGGAGCATGTTCCACCAGGTTGGAGCAAGGGCCGAAAAAGCTCTTGCCCTGGTTGAGTCTAACCAGACATCCCTCAGGCCAGGGATCACCAGGAGGTGCTAACCGGAAGAGCGTAAAGTTCTCCAGGGCTCATATGGGGAGAGGCGGATCTCATCAGCTAGCCAAATCTCATCACATCTTGGAAGCTAAGTAGGGTCAGCCCTGGTTAGTACTTGGATGGGAAACCACCAAGGAAAACCAGGGTCGCTACACAGAGGCAGGCAATGGCAAATTTCATGTATTGTATGTGAATCAGTCCTATCTTTTCTCATGTAAAGCTTGCTTCTGAATGTGGCTCCTCAGATGTCGCATTGTCATTGGTCGGTTTCTGCGAAACCTTGTAAATACCCAATCACTATGTGCGAATGTATCAGAGAGGGAACGGTCCTGATTGGCCTTTATCCCTGCATTGTTATTGGTTCTTATGTGACAATGGGTGTGGCTTTGACAGCCCGGGAGAGTTTAAAAGAAGGAGCTGTGCTCCACTATTTTGTGGGTGTTTACTGGTGTGTTCTGAGTTGGTGTTGCCGTTACAAATAAAGCTGAATCACCTGCTGAAATCATTTCATTGTTAAGTCATCCATACTTAACAATTGGCGATGAGGATGGGATGCTAGAGTGGGTAGGCAGCCCCTCTGAACCAACGCAGTAACGGCAGATGAGAACACTCACCCGGCCGAGCCAGCTGAAGCTCCACGGGCAATTGTGGACAATCGACCAGCTGAGATGGCCGTCAACCCAGCGTTCGAAGCATTCGACCCGGCAACGGAGGACTGGGACTCATACCTAGCTCGGTTTGAGTTTCACCTCCAGGCGAACCAGATCACAGACGAGGCGAGGAAGAAGGCGACACTCCTGAGCTCCTGCGGCAAGGTCATTTTTGACATCGCCCGGTCCCTAGTAGCGCCCACCGAGCTTAGTGCAGCTACATGGGCCGACATCACGGCAAAGCTGAAGGGCCATTTCGCGCCGCAGCCATCAAAAATCGCTTGCAGGAACGCTTTTTACAAGCGGTGCCAAGGTCCGTCTGAGTCAATAGCAGAATTCGTCACCACCTTGAGAAAAGCCGCCCGGCTCTGCGGGTTCACCGACCTCAAGGAGGCCCTCCTCGACTGACTGGTATGCGGCCTATAGGACGAACGCCTTCAGCAATGCCTGTTTGCTCGCACTGAGCGCTGTGGCCTACGCTAAGGCCATCGCCGCCGAGGCCATGGACAAATCAACCCAAGAGGTGCGCCAAAGACAGCCACCAGCGAGTAAAGAGCCTGCAGTTCACCAGCAATCCACCAGTGAGTCCAACGGAGAGGCTGATGACGTATACAGAACCAGAGAGACACGCCCACTGTGGACCAGACCGAAGACTTCAGTTTCGCGCTCCTGTGCTGGCTGCGGAGGCAAGCATGAGAGAGACCTCTGTTGGGCCAAGGAGCTGATCTGCCACTCCTGTGGTAAGCGAGGTCATCTAGCCCGAGTCTGTCGGGCCGCCAAAAAATCTCCTCCATCTTCGCGACGTGCAGACCCCAGGGTTCGTGTTCGAGACAGCGACAAGGCATCTGGTTGTCATCAGACCGATGCCTGCTGCTGCCCTTCGACGGTCCTGACCACCGGAGGCAAGCCCAGCAAGAAGATCCATGTGATGGTTCAGCTGGACGGCATCCCCTGCATCATGGAGGTGGACTCCGGATCGTCCGTCACCGTCATCTCTACAGAAACATGGCAGTGCTTGTTCCCGAGGTGAAGCCGCCACCATCTGGCACCAGTGTCGACCCGCCTGACCGACTTCCAGGGACAGCGCATTCCGTTGGCAGGAAAGGCGACCTTCCATGTCAAGTTCAAAGATCGCAAGGCTGAGCTGTCTGTCCTGGTTGCAGAGGGGGAGAGGGTTAGCTTGTTGGGCCTTGACTGGTTTGAGACATTGGTGATCGCTATCACTGGTGTCAACAAAATTTGTGTTAATAAACAGGACTCATTGTATAGCGAGTTTCCTGAGGTGTTTGGTGAGGGGCTCGGCATGTACACCGGCCCCCCGGTTTCTTTTGATTTAGACCTTTCAGTTCATCCGATACGACTGAAGTATAGGAAGATTCTGCTCGCTCTAAAGGGAAAGATCGAGCTTGAGTTAGATAAACTAGTCAAGCAGGGTATTCTCGAGCCAGTACCCTACGGGAAATGGGAAACTCTGATTGTAACGCCTGTCAAGGCCGACGACTTGATCAGAATCTGTGCTGATTACAAGTGTACAGTCAACAAAGCCCTGCAGCAGCACTCCTACCTGGTGCCAGTGATCAGTCACATACTGGCATCGCTGGGGGGAGGGAGAGTCTTCACCAAGCTTGACCTGGCTCAAGCTTATCAGCAGTTGCCGGTGGACGATGCAACTGCTGAGGCTCAAACAATCGTTACCCACAAAGGTGCCTTTTGGGTAAAGCGATTACAATTTGGAGTTAATGTCGCCCCGGGCATATTTCAAGGGCTGATGGAGGGGCTCCTGTGTGGGCTACCCGGCATTGTGCCCTACTTTGGTGATGTCTTAATTGCGGGCACAGATGAAGGTGAACTTATGGCTCGACTCAAGCAGTGTTAAATCGCTTTAAAGGTGCGGGGTTGCGTGTCAAACAATCAAAATGTGTTGTTGGTGTTGACAAAGTGGAATTTCTGGGGTTCCTCATTGATGCAAATGGGGTGCACCCCCACCGGACAAGGTCGCAGCCATAAAAAATGCTCCCCGCCTAAGTCCAAGAAGGACCTCCAGTCCTTCTTGGGCATATTAAACTTTTATCATTCGTTTTTGCCGCACAAGGCCTCCGTGGCACAGCCCCTGCATGCCCTACTTCACAAGGATGCAAAGTGGGAGTGGGGCCCACGGCAGAAACAAGCATTTGGGGCTGTAAAGGACCTGCTGTCATCAGACGCTGTGTTAACTCATTTCGACGAGGACAAGCTCCTCATCCTGGCAGCTGACGCATCCCCTTATGGGGTGGGCGCAGTGTTAAGCCATCTTATGCCAGACGGCACTGAGGCGCCCATCGCATTCTACTCACGGTCCCTCACCACAGCGGAGAAAAATTATGCCCAAATTGACAGGGAGGGCCTTGCCCTAATAGCTGGAGTTAAGAAATTCCACGATTTCTTGTATGGGCGATGGTTCCTCCTTGTGACAGACCACAAACCTTTACTGGGCATATTTTCTCCGGACCAACAGACACCCAACATACTGTCTCCAAGGATGTTGCGATGGGCAGTATTTCTGTCCGCATATGATTTTGAACTGGAGCACCAACCGGGGAAGGCTATTGGGCATGCAGACGCCTTTAGCCACTGCCCGGCTCCACTAAAGAACTTGGACAGTGACCAGGACTCAGACATTCTTGCCCTGGAAGAGCTTCCTGAGGCACCAGTGACTTCTGCAGACATTGCCGCTGCGTCGGCAAAAGACCCAATAATTGCCCGCGTCCTCAATTGGGCGTGGAGGGGTTGGCCAGTGGGAAAAACAGAGCCGGAGTTTCAACCATTCGTTTCCCGCCAAAACGAATTGTCAGTTTCCAAAGGGTGTCTGCTGTGGGGGAATTGGGTGGTGGTTCCCTCGCGCCTGCAGGAAAGGGTATTAGAGGCATTGCATGTTGGGCACCCTGGAATAGTGCATATGAAGTCTCTCTCTCGATGGTATGTGTGGTGGCCGAAGCTGGATGAGGGCATTGAGGTGTGGGTAAAAAACTGTATGTCTTGCCAGCAGTCACGCCTGGAACCACCTCATGCTCCAGTCCAGCCCTGGGAGAAGTCAAGGAGGCCATGGTCCCACCTCCACATTGATTTTACAGGTCCCTACCATGGGCAAATGTTTTTGATTTGTGTTGATTCTTTTTCTAAATGGTTAGAGATTGTTAACATGAAGTCGACTGGGTCCGGGGCTGTTATCAATGCCCTACGAAAGCTTTTTGCTACCCACGGGCTGCTAGACTGTTTGGTTTCGGACAACGGGCCTCAGTTCGTGTCTGCAGAATTCGAAGGGTTTCTGTCAGATAACTTAATACGCTATGTGACTTCTGCGCTGTTCCACCCGGCCTCCAACAGCCAGGCGGAGCGCATGGTGAGAACGGCAAAGGAGTCACTTGGGTGCCTGACGTGTGGAGACTGGAGCCAGAAGATCACCTCCTTTCTTCTACGCCAGCACATCATGCCCTGCTCTGTGACGGGGAGGAGCCCCGCAGAGCTACTGATGGGGAGGAAGCTGGCCTCGCTCCTAGATCACCTGCACCCTGACTTAGACCAGTCAAGGCAGCGGTTTGGGGTTCCAGCCCAGGGGAGAGTTTTTCAGTGTGGGGACAAGATTTTCGCCCGGAACTACGGGGAAGGTCATCGGTGGCTATCAGCCATAGTCACCAGGGTTGCAGGGTCCTGGCTGTACGTGATCCGGTTTCCCAGTGGACGGGAGATTCGCCGCCATGTATATCAGCTCAGGGAGCGCTGGGCAGACTCAAGTACCGAGTCGGTGCCCAAACCTGAGCTGGTCCCCGAGCAGGAGGGGCCTCCCGCCAAGGAGGTGAGTGCTGCAGATCAGATTCAGAGTCTGGGCAGACCCCAACTCCAGAGCCTGAAACCCCTGTATTGGTGTCCCCTGACTCTCCTGCAAGAGAAGTCACCAGAGTCCCCGAAGAGTGTGCCGCTCCAACTCCAATGGAGCAGAGACCACTGCGCCGGTCGAGCAGAAGTCGTTGTGCCCCCTCCTACCTGAAAGATTATGTTTGGCAGGGTAATGCTCCATCTTAGGGGGGAGGAATTTGTTATGTATTGTATGTGAATCAGTCCTATCTTTTCTCATGTAAAGCTTGCTTCTGAATGTGGCTCTTCAGATGTTGTATTGCTATTGGTCAGTTTCTGCGAAACCTTGTAAATACCCAATCACTATGTGAGAATGTATCAGAGAGGGAACGGTCCTGATTGGCCTTTATCCCTGCATTGTTATTGGTTCTTATGTGACAATGGGTGTGGCTTTGACAGCCCGGGAGAGTTTAAAAGAAGGAGCTGGGCTCCACTGTTTTGTGGGTGTTTACTGGTGTGTTCTGAGTTGGTGTTGCCGTTACAAATAAAGCTGAATCACCTGCTGAAATCACTTCATTGTTAAGTCATCCATACTTAACAGCAAACCATCTCGGAAAGTCTTTTGCCTATGTAAAGAGGTTGGTTTTAGAGCTAAGAATGATGAGTTTGAAAATATATGGTTGAAAAGAGAGCGAAAAATGACCTCAAAGATGTATAAAACTTTGTTGACTACATATACTTTGGATGAAACTGTTAAAGAGCAAATGATAAAATGGGCCATAAACATGAACAAAGAAATTTCTATGGAAACATGGGAGTTTTTGTGGAAAAGATCCTTTAAAATGTCTACCTGTGTTAATGTAAAAGAAAATTGCTACAAGATGATGTATAGGTGGTATATGACACCAAAAAAGATTGCTAATATTAGTATGGATAAGAACTTGAGTAATAAGTGTTGGAAATGTAAAAAAACAGAGGGTTCTTTTTACCATATGTGGTGGTCATGTGATAAAGCAAAGGTGTACTGGTCTAATATACACTGTGTGATGCAGAAAATATTAAAAATCCCAATTGGGAGAAGACCGGAACTTCTTCTCTTAGGTTTGACAATGGAAAGAATTCCACAGGAAAAAAGGACATTACTATGGTACATGATTACGTCGGCGAGAATGGCCTTCGCTCAGCAATGGAAAGCGGAGAAGGTGCCGGATATACATGACTGGTTTAGAAAATTGCTGTTTTTAGCGGAAATGGACAAAATGACAAAAAAGCTAAATGGACAAATGGCAGAACAGTATATAAAAGATTGGGAAGGTTTGAAATTGTATTTGGAAACTGAATACAGAATGAAGGGGAAAATGTACAATTTAGATCTGTATGGATACTGAATGAGAAGTGAAATGAATTCTGAATTGTATTACACTGTTATATGAAGATATGTTGAAATTAGTTAGATGTTTTATATATTTGAAATGTGTTACCTGGTTTGTCGATTCATATAAGTCTAAACCTGATTACCGTCTAATATATACTTTTTTTGTTATTAGCAGTGTAGGAAGCCTATTATGGGTGGTGGGGGGGATGGGATGGAAATTTTTTCAAATTGTATTGGTAACGTTGTTGAAAATGTTGAGCGCATCCCAATAAAATTTTGGGTTTTTTTTAAAAAAAAGGAAAGTCTTTTGCCTAGAAAGGCCCCTGGGGTTGCCATAAATCGGCTGCGACTCGATGGCAAAAAAAAGTAACGAATAGCTAGGAAAGCGATTGGTTCCCCAAAGTGCTCAGATAGTAACGCTGGTTACTTAGGAGCATACCAGAACATAGAATTGTGCTTGTATAAGCTGTGGCCAGTGGCTTTTAGACTGAGATTCATGGAGGACCATTATTGTTTTCGGTCTTTTTCTCCCAGGATATGGTATACTGCCAGTATCTCCACAGTTATTTATTTAATCTATCTATTTCATTTATGCCCTGCCTTCTCCTCAATGTGAACTTATCCTTGTTCCTCTCTGCTCTGTTTTATCTCTCAGCATGGCAACAAACCACTACACCAACCACTGCCTCACACCGGCTTTCTTTGGCATGGTTAGTCCCAGGCATATTGTTTAACATGTTGACCCTTCCATTCTTGGGCTGTGGTCCCATGCTCTGTAACTTCTATCGTGACGTTCAGTCATTATATCTCAAGCCTTTGTTGAGAAGCCTAGCAAATCATTCTGATGAATGGAAGATATCTCTTTTACTTTGTATTCACTCCTTAGTGATTATGGAAATGGTGGCCAAATTTCTGTTTTTGGCTTCTAAGAGGAGGGAATGTATCAGAAAGTGCATATGACTTTTGTATTTCCTTGCCTGTCAGTTTTAATATGATATGCCAATAAAGGTTTGATTGATTGATGAGTTTGTGGCACTATAGTAGTATTACCTGAGAGGAATAAATGGGCCCCTCCAGACGTGAACATCTGCCTCCCATGGTGCAGTCGTCAGCAGCCCATGTTGTTCCACAAGGGAAGTGGAATAAACAGATACTAGGAAAAGTCCAGTATTAACAGGATGTTTGGGGTTATCTCTGGGTCTTCCAATGTCTGAACTCTCCTGCAGTGAAAGGAACCCAGAAGGGACAACTGAATGTGCAGATTCGTTTCTGCCACTGTTTATTTAATTGCTGCCTATATGTGTTACCCAGAGGCATTGCCTTATTCTAGTGTAGCTCCAACAGCAGGGTTACCCCACATCTAACCTGAACCAGAGACCCACAGACTCAGGCCAAAGAAGACACTCTTGGTTCTGAAACACAGAGCTAGCCACAGCTCTGCAAATGGGTTTCAATTCCAGGTTTCGCACAAGGCAGCCTTCCGAGACAACTTCCAATATCCCCCTCCACCCAGCAAGGTATTTATTTATTTATTTATTTATTTTTCACATTTATATCCTACCCTCCCCATAGGCTCAGGGCAGCTAACAAGAGGCATATGCCATACAAACAATTAACACCAAGATAAAATATTCCATCCACATTAAAATATCGGTGCTTGAATTAAGTTGTTATTAATACTCAGATGGGGTCCAAAGATCTTCTGGTCTCCACCACCAGCACAGTCCCAGATGTTGTTCCAGTGATGTTCCCTTCATATTGCTGGCTCTTCTGAGCTTCTTCTTGCCAGGGCCATCTCACTGAACCACCTGAATTAACATCGCAGTGGTGGTACAGCAGGGAGCGGCGGCTCCTACTCGAAAGCCTGGCAGAAGAGCTCCATTTTACAGGCCCTGCGGAACTGCATAAGGTCCCGCAGGGCCCGCATCTCCCCTGGGAGCTCATTTTTCCAGGTAGGAGCCACCACAGAAAAGGCCCTGGCCCTGATTGCAGCCAATCTGATGTCCTTGGGGCCTGGGACAACCAGGAGATGTTGTGCCCAAGACCGTAGTGCCCTTTGGGGAACATGCGGGGAAAGGCGGTCCCTTAGGTAAGCTGGGCCCTGGCCATATAGGGCTTTATAGGTAAGAACCAGCACTTTGAAGCGAATCCGGTACGTTATCGACAGCCAGTGCAGCACCTTCAGCACAGACTGGATGTGGTCCTGCCTAGAGAGGCCCATCAACAGCCTGGCTGCCTCATTCTGCACCACCTGCAGCCTCTGGATTTGCGACAAAGGCAGCCCCATGTAGAGAGCGTTGCAGTAGTCTATATGCATCTGAAACCATGCTAAGTTCTGCCAGGTACAGGATCTGCATTTCTAAAAGCTATTCAGTGCCCCCTAGCAAATAGCCTTTCTGTCTCCAGAACTTTACCTATAGCCCTTTTTTGTGTGATACCGATGTCTACGTGGAAATCCTTTGCCTCCACAACTGTCCTTCCTGTTCCATCCCTCAGGATACCAAGATAACCAATAAAACATTCAAATGTTTATCGATCCTTCCTGGCATCTATAAAGGACCCATTTCCCACCTTTTGTCCAAATCTGGGAAGCTATTCAACCTGCCTTGGCAGGACCATCAGTGCTCATCAAACCCTTTCAACCAGCTCCAGTAGAGCCATCCAGCACCTGTCTAATCCCATCAACACTATTGTGAATCCAGACTCTGCTCTCTGAAACTTCATTGTTCAAACCGAGGTTTCACTCCTCCTGGTGTCACACCCACAGGGACCCCTTATTGGTCCAAGTAATCTTTTGTCTTCACCTGAGACAAGCCCTTCAAGGCGTCCCATTGGTCAGCATTGTTTTTCCTATGTCTATATTCTCAAAAGCACATGGCCCCAGGATGCCAACTGGCAGGTCACCTTCAAACTCTGTTTGGGCCATAATCCCTTCTCCATGGACGTTTCCACATCTGGAAAGGTAGCTATAACCCTATCAACATTTCACCCTTTTTTGTCTCTGATCTCTTGAGATCCCTTCTACTCACATTAGCTCAGCTTAGAGGGAACACTGCTGTAGACAAGTGATGCCAGGCAGATTTTATGAGTTCATTTTAGATGTTTTTCAATATTAGATTGAAACTGGTACAAAACATTAAACCTCAAAAGGAAACAAACAGACAGACTGACATCAGCAGCCCAGAAGACAGCTGCAGCTGTGTGAATATTCATGTGATTTAAAGCAATCCAGGGGTTGATTAATGGAAATAAAAGTCATTCACAGTTTAGGAAAGCTGGTGCGTATGTGTAGGGGAAGCCGGAGATTCATACATGTAGCTGTAGATATTGAGGAAAACTCCCCCATCTCCTGGCCTTCCACAAACTAATCAAAACTGAGCTACTCAAGAGGGCTTTTCCCCGCAGGTAATAAAGCTGCACAGTACAAAATGGCTTCACAAAGTTACTTGGATAAGTGATCAGGACTTGTGGTCTTTTCTGCTGTATACAGTGTATTGCAAGCAGGATCCTATTATGTAATTCCTGTACTGCTTAATGCGTCGTGTGAATGCTCATGCTATGCTTCTGTTTCCTTCTGGTGTTCCCAGACTTCTGATATCCTCATGCATCGGTTATTGCATGTCCCATTTTGTTGACTGTGCTGGCTCACTCTGTGTAATCCTCCTTGAGTTCCTGTGAGGAAGGTGGACTATAAATAATATAAATAGCGTACTGTAAACAGTTAAATAAACAAATCAATTTGCCAAATTTTCTGTTGCAGTGAGTGGCCTGCTATTTATTTATTCATTTAAAATGTTTATTAGCTGCTTTCTTCCTTACAGAGCTCCAGGTGGGTTACAGAATAGATAAAACATATAATAAAATATATTTAAAACATAAAACCAAATTTTAAAACCACAGCTCAAGACTGCGAGTAAAATTAACTAAATGTGATCCTAAATAAAACTGCCCTCAGCTGCCTCCTAAAGACTGAAGGTCGGGGGGGGAGCTGGTGCCCCTCCCGAGAAGGCTGCTCCATAATTGTGGGGCCACCACTGTAAAGGCCCTCTCTGATGTGCCCCCTGTCAGCCGCTTGGACAAAGTCACTCTCAACAACACTCACTGGAGGTGGTTTGTTTATTGAAGAATAAAGATATTCCAGCTGAGAACGTTGTTGAGTCAGAACTGAGATTCTGGCACGAAAACCCTCAGTTATACCTGGTTCAAACGTAGCCCCCTCCAATCACACTGGCCATTCATTCCCGCCGAACTAGCACACCTTAACCCCCACACACCTGTAAATCATCTGTTTGTTATCTCAGCTAGGGCAGCAATCAGGAAGGCAGAGAGACAGAGCAAAGCCGACATCCCTGGGAAAGGGAGGCATCTTCAGGAAGTTATGTGAGATACCTTGCCCCCTATAATAAAGCCATTCTCACTCTCACACATTCACACTCCCCCCTCCCCTGGAATTTCCCCAAATACATGGCAACCAAGTCAGCGAGGTTGACACCCACCAGATGAGCTTCTTTGACTGACAGGGCAGTTTCCGGGGGGGGGGCGCTGGCTGTGATCTTAATTCCTGGTCAGGAACTTATGGGAGAAGATGGTCCTTCAGATACCTCGGTCTCAAGCCATTTTGCCTGTTCTGGATCATCAATATATCAGTGGGTTACCTAGTCCTAAAAAAAGACAGAAGATTTTGCTCTATCCCATCTTACTATTACTTTCCAGGATTGCTAAAATTATTGCTTTAGGGGGGAAAAGAGGTCCACTGTCCATCAGATATACACATCATTTTGTGTGAATTAGACAATGTTGATTTTTTTCATGTGTGTAAAGTTTCCATACATGGAAATGTGAACCTTTGGTAACCGTCCATAAGGGGTGCATCATGAAAACTGTGTGATACCCATATGTTCTCTTTGCAGACTCCTGCTTTGCGTGGGTGCAGTGACTGGATATATTCATCGTCTGGGGGAAAAAAATCCTACATTTTGAGATTTAACAAGGCAGTAAAATAAGTGGTGGCCATTATTTTTCTCAGAGCTACTCAAACCTTATTATTAGACAATTCCATCAGCAATGACACGTTTTCTCCCCAATCTTGGTAAGTATTTTTGGCAGTTAAAAGAGCTCAATCAAGATGAATATGAACTTCAGAAATAATCTTCCATGTGATTTAGCCTACATGTCTATCTCATTTGCACAGGTATACAATTTTTCCTGTATCACCTGATAAGTGGGCGGATGAGTTTTGAAGTATCTGCACATTCTGTAGCAACTTGAAGCTGTAGTTCGTTGTCACATTACAGCAATCCGTCTTTGAGATCCTGACAGATGCAATAATTGCTGTGAGATCTGCATTCAAAAAAACGCTGTCACGCTTTTGTTTTGACAGAAAAAATTATGCTAAAATGTTGCCTGTGGGAAGGTAGAAGGACACTTGGCTAAATAAATGTTCAGCAGTGGCAGTCAGCCGAGATCATGGAGGGTTGTTTTTTTTAAAAAGAAAACAGACGTTTATTATGAACTTCAATGTTACAAAAAGGGAGTTATGCTTCAAAATAATTGCTGATCTGCTCCCACTCAAAGAGGGGGCCCTTAATAGTGTTGCCAACTGTGGGTGGGAAATTCCTGGAGATTTTGGGGGTGGAGTCTTAAGGTGTTTAGAGAAGGAAAGGAACTCAGCAGGGACGAGATATAGAATAGAATCAAAGAAGCACACGGAGTTGGAAGGGGCCACACAGGCCACTAATCCAACCCCCTGCTCAGTGCAGGACCAGCCTAGAGCCCTGGTGGCGAACCTATGGCACGGGTGCCAGAGGTGGCACTCGGAGCCCTCTCTGTGGGCACGGGCAAGGAGGCAGCTGAGCCTGCTTATTGTGCTGCTGCAGCTGCTGCACCAGCCGGCCCTAGGCCAAACCCTGGGCCCTGGTTGGAAAGCAAATACCACACATGAGAGGAAAAGATGTGCAAACCCCCAGTGCAGGTGCCCCACTTGTTGACATGGGGGAAGGAGAAGAGGGGAATCACTTTCCCCGCAGGCTCCACCTTCCTCACAGTGTGACACCAACCCACAATCCCTGCCTACTCAAAGCCCAGGAGCTGCTCAGCCAGGAATCCCCACAGCCTGACCCCGCCCCCTTAGCCTGGGAAAGCACGGCAACTCCCCTTCCTTTGCAAAAGCATGCTCCAATCCATGCCCCTTTCTGCCCCAGAGGAGTGAGGCTGAGCATTCCCAGGGATGCCCACTCAGGCTCGTTGCCAAAAGTTGCATCCGCTTGAGTGCGCCACTTCAGTTTCCTAACCCGCCTTCTTTGGGGAGGTGCGCTATTCCTCCTCCCCCTCCTCCCTCTTTGGCTCTCTGCCTGGTCTCTCTCGCTGCACCCTCCAGCATCCTGTGCTGTAACCTGGAGTCCAAAAAATCTTTAGCACCCACCCCCTTTGCTTCCTTTCGGGGCTGCCCCGCTGCTTTGGGTGGCATGTCTTGTGCGCCTGCTCAGAGGCTGTGATTAGAAGGGCTGTTCAAGGAGTTGGACATGGAGACTGTTTTGGAGCTGGTGCTGCAGGAGGGGGTGGCAGGCAGTGCTGTGGTGAGATGGCTCAAGGCGAGCCAGAGCTCCTGCCCTGTGGAGGTAAGGCATAGCACCCCTCCCCCTAATTATAGCTTCCTGAGAGCTTCCAGGGAATCACACATAGGGCACTCCCCCCCGTGATGAAAGACTGTCCACTGAACTTCAGAGCTCCCGACTCTCCAGCGATGAGCTGGGGCGGAGGGACGAGGCAGAAATGAATAGCCGCTTCAAAAGCAGTACCCAATCTTGTGCATACTTATTCAAAATTAAGCACCACTGAGACAACCGGACTTGCTTTCAAGTATGAGAGCATAGGATTGCGCCTTTAGTCAGATTGTAAATTTGCTCTGGCTTATTGCACTCATGGGAATAACTAAAATGCCGTTTGGAGGAGCCGTGTAGGAGAGCGGATGTATGGGATGTACTAAAAGGAAGGACAGGATTGCCCATTGGAAACAATGAGAAACACTTGAAGGCCCATGGGAAATAATGGGAGACAGGAATGCCAATTAATTTGCATGGGGTTCATTGAAATACATTACAGTACAAGTAGAGTTGCAATAAAAATGTGAAACGGATTTTCCATTAAGGTCTCTGGGCCCAAATACACTACTCTGGGAATGGAATGAGAGACCACGGAGTGGAATGACAGTCCCAGGCTGTAGCAGGGTGTTCAAGAACTGGAATGACAGGTCCCAGAGTGGAATGACAGCCCCAGGGTGGAGCAGGAATGTTCAGGGACTGGGCTGAGAGACCACAGAGTGGAATGACAGCCCCAAGGTGAGCAGGAGTGTTCTGGGACTGGAATGAGAAACCACAGAGTGGAATGATGGCCCCAGGGTGGAGCAGGAGTGTTCTGTGACTGGAATGAGAGACCATGGAGTAGAATGAGCCCTGGGTGTAGCAGAAGTATTCTGCTACACCCAGGGGCTGTCATTCCACTCTGGGGCCTCTCATTCCAGTTCCAGAACACTTCTGCTACCCCCAGGGGCTGTCATTCCTCTCCATGGTGTCTCATTCTGTGCAGGCTTGATATGCTTTGGGGTTGGGTCACCTGGTTGAAGTGCTCAAGTTGAAGTGCTTTATTTGTTCATCGGTCAAGATTTGCAGGATCAAAATTTAATTTACTTCGAATCAATCTAGAAGTGGCAGATTCCACTGAGTGTGCTGTTTTTTCTGTCTCTTTCCCATGGAAGGGGGAAGAGGGCTGTCACTTTAGGTGTGAAAATGTGTAAGATCATGTTGAGAAAGACAGACCAGGTAAAGAGGAAGGGTCCTGTCCTGTACTAACTGGAAGGAGTTTGCATGTATGATGTCAAATGCAAACTTCATGCCAAATGCAAACTTTTACCTTTCAATAAAAAGTTGTTTGTATCATTGAAAGCTCTGTTATTGTGCTTTTCTTTTAAGACAAAAGATGTTAATGAATTGTTTTTTCTAAACTAAAACCTCAGTATTCAGGTTAAATTGCCGCGTTGGCACTTTGCAATAAATAAGTGGGATTTGGATTGCAGTTTGGGCACTCGGTCTATAAAAGGTTCACCATCACTGGCCTAGAGCATCCCTGACCAGTGTTGGTCCAGCCGCTGCTTGAAGACTGCCATTGAGGGGGCGCTCACCACCTCCCGAGGCAGCTGATTCCACTGCTGAACAGTTCTTCCTGTAAAAAAGTTTTCCCTAATATCCAGCTGGTACCTTCCTGCCCTTAATTTAAACCCATTCTTGCAAGCCCTCTGCTGCCAACAGGAACAACTCCCTACCCTTTTCTAAGTGACAGCTCTTCAGATACTTAAAGAGAGCCATCATGTCCTCCCTCAACCCCCTCTTCTCCAGACTGAATGTGCCCAAGTCCCTCAGCCTCTCCTCATAGGGCTTGGTCTCCAGGCCCCCAATCATCCTCGTCGCTCTTTTCTGCAGTCTGCACCCACTCCATTCTGTCCACCTCCTTTTTGAAGTGAGGCCTCCAGAACTGCACACAATACTCCAGGTGCGGCCTGACCAATACAGTGTACAGCACAGCTATGACATCTTGTGATTTGGATGTCATCCCTCTGTTGATACACCCCAAGAGGGCATTCACCTTTTTTTGTCACTGCATCACACTGGCTGCTCATATTTAACTCACAGTCCACCCATACCCCAGGATCTTATTCAGATGTCAATCCCCCATACAGTATGTGTGTTCCTCATTTTTGTTACCCAGATGCCATAGAGTCCATCTTCCAAAGCAGCCATTTTCTCCAGTGGATCTGATCTCGATAGTCTGATCTCGATAGTCTGTAGTCAAGAAGGTCAGTTGATCTCCAGGCCCTACTTAAATGTTAAAGACCCCCCTGAACCAAAAACGGACATGTCCCCTGCATCCCTAGTTGGAATGCAAACTTTGGCCACTTGCTATTGGCTTTATGACCCACAGACTTTTCTTCTCATATATTCTCAAACATCTTATCGGGACAATAAAACTATTGCTGCCCATAAATATCTTGAATTCTAAATGTCCACAATAGCATGTAGCACAAAAAGAAGGAAAGAGAAAGTTAGACAGTGTTTTATCTGAGGTTGGCCAAGTCCAGGTTAGCGAATTCCTGGAGATTTGGGGATGGGGGCCAGAGGAGTTGGGGTTTGGTTGTAATTCATGGAGATCCCCAAGCCCCACCTGGAGGCTAGCAGCCCTAGTTTTATCTATATAGCCTCTGTCTGGACCATTCCTGGCTATGAAAGCAGTACTTCAAACTTCTTATTTTGAGAATAAAGCATAAAATTGCAGTGGTGGCTCTCCAGTGTTTCTGGGAAAAAAATTAATGTATCTGGACGTCTACTTCTATGAAACCAGAAATAATATCTTGCACCCCTCAGCTGTAATAGTGTTTATTGCAACTGGGCTACCAGTCTACATCAACATGGTTTTCCTGTCAGGTTTACTGTTTAGTGTGGATCTTTCCTCCTCCTTAAGTTACTCTCCAAAGAATGCAGGATCACCAGCCTTTGGGATTCTAGTAATATCTCAGGGAAGGCGTTTCTGCCTATGGAAAAGGCCAATTTCTCTTAGCTATTGCCCCAGAGTGGCATGACAGAGGCCTCAAGGCCTCTAGTGGTGACTGCAATTTATCGCAAATATTTCATAACTGTTTGAAATAATCCAGTATTTAGAGAGCATGATAATACAATATTTAAAGAGTATAGCAATCTTTGTGCAGAATTCAGTGAGATTCCAACAGTGAAATTGAAACAAAACGTTGAGTCCAGAGTAGAGAAAGGAAAAGAGCTAAATTATAGCTGAGGATTCCCTCGCTATAATCTAAGCAAAATTGCAAAATTGGCTTTTCTCCTGTATTTTTTGCAAGTCCCACAGTGATTGTTCCAGGAAAAAAAATAATTAGAATCTTGGATTAAACAGCAATTAACTTGCTATGGCCGCCTGGTTGCAATAAAAATGTTAACTTTAGTGAAATTATTGCTTGCTGCTTTACAATTCCCGTATGGATTCCTCTCCACAAACATACACAGACACAGAGATTTGGCCCAGTGCATGCTGATGCAGTTCATTTGAGAAGAAAATCAAAGAAAGATTTATTTTTTCGATTATTATTAAAACCTTTCTGGCCATAAGGGCTGAATTAGACAGCTGTGTGTTTACACTGATCCATCACATCGAAAGCGGAGGGGTTAGTGGTTGGATTTAAGGACAAAAGAATTCTATGGGTGTTATGGGTTATAATCCAGTTTACAGCCCTGAAGTATTCTGCCCAAGTACTTTTACTTATATTTGTTTATTAAAACATTTATATCCTGGCTTTCCTGTATCCTGCCCTTCTTTGCAGTTCAAGGCTGCTTAAAATAATAGTTAAAAACATCCCCAGCTAAAACCAAAGATAAAATAGCCAGTTCCAAATCTTTGCCACCCTCTTAAAAGACGCCTGCCCTCGAAAGCCTTGGCAAACAGGGAGGCCTTGTGGCACCTCCTGCTGCAGGGAGCCCCTTCCACAGAGGTGGAGCCACAATGGAAAAGGCCCAGGCTCTGGTCAGTGCCAGACGGGCCACCCCAAGGGGCAAGATAGCTAACAAGCGGCTGCTTGACAACTGCATTTGGCACACAGGGACATATGCAAGGAGCTGGTCCTTCAAGCAAGTGGGTCCCAGGTGGTGAAGGGCTTTGAAGGTCATAACCACTTGTGTTCTGTCTGGACTTTTAGATCTTGCTGGGAGAGAGTATTGGAGCCATTAGTGAAAACCGTATGTTTCTGCCTGATTGATGGTCAGAGTCCCACAACAATCAGTTCCCAACAATGTTCCTTCAGAAAGGTTCAAGTTTTGTTGAGACAGTAAAGGCAGGTCATCTGTGCATACACTTTGTCAGAACTGATTGCAAGCACGTGAAATGGGAAGTTATAAAAAGTCAAAGGGGTCCCCCTGATGGGTCTGAGCCAGTCAGGGAATAAGCTAAACCTCGCCTCAGCTGACGGGTTTGCGTTCCCAGTGAAAGCAGCAGCGAGGCACCAAAGTCACTGGCCTAAGCTAGCAGATAAGACGAGACAAGAAAAACTGAAAGTTAAGATTCCATTACAGCAACAGACCATCCATCAGTTTCTCCCCCCTCCACCAGCTATGACAGCTGCCTAGCTGATACTCTGTCAGTTGGAGATCAGTTGTAAAAGTGGGAGATCCCCAGGCCCCACCTGGAGGCTGGCAACCCTAGCTCCTTCTGTTTTAGTCACCTGATGTTTTAGTCTCAGAGCACCAGGTCAGAACCAAGACAAACACTTTCTGGAGGCTTGGTTAATTAAATATAGAGCAGGGTGTCATCTGCATATTGCCGACACTCACCCCCAAATGTCCAGCCAATCTTGTTCAGCAGCCTCATTAAAGAGCATGGGTGAAAGAACAGAACCCTGTGACACTCCACACAATAAAATGGAGTGATCAGCTGGGTCAAAGGTGGCTGAAAGGTCCAACAGTATCAATAGGGAAGATCATCCCTTGTCCACCTTTAAACAAAGGTCATCCACTAATGCAGCTAAAGGCATCTGAGTACCAAAACCAGGCCTGAAACAAGACTGAAATGGGTCAAGAGAAGGGTAGATGTGCTCATCCATGAAAACCTGGAACTGCTCTGCCACCCCACACTCTTATCACCTTCCCTAGAAAAGGTAAATTGGAGACTGGCCTGTAACTGGCCACCTCATCCATAGCCAATGAAGGGATTTTTTGAGCAGAGGTCTCAAAACTACTTCCTTCAAATGCCTAGGAAGAGCCCATCAATCAGGCAGAAACATACAGTTTTCACTAATGGCTCCAATACTCTCTCCCAGCAAGATTTAAAAGTCCAGACAGAGCACAAGTGGTGCTCCTCACACACCCAAGGACCCTGTCAGCATCCAAAGGCAGCATCAACCTTGCTGACTCATTTGCCATGGATTTGGGGAAAGTCCAGGGGCGGGAGGAGTGTGAGTGTGTGCGAGTGAGAATGGCTTGATTGTAGGCCAATACATCTCATGTAACTTCCTGAAAATATTTCCCTTTCCCGAGGATGCCAGGCAGATGGCCTTAAACTGTCTCTCTGTCTCCCTGCTTGCTGTCTTAGCTGAGATAACAAACGGATAATTTACAGGGGGTGGGGGTTAGAGGCACTCGCAAGCTCGGCGGGAATGAGTGGTCAGTGTGATTGGAGGGGACTATGTTTGAACCAGGTATAATTGGGGGTTTTCATGCCAGAATCTCAATTCTGACTCAACAACATTCTTAGCTGGAACATCTTTATTCTTCAATAAACAAATCACCTCCATTGAGTGTTGTTGCGAGTAACTTTGTCCAAGAGGCTGACAGGCAGTATCATTCTGAAACTATCCAGAACACAAGGACAAGCAGGTACTGCTGACACCTCAGGTACCAGATCTATTCTCAACTCGGCTTCCAAGTCAGAACAGATGAGAGAGACTTTATCAGGAAGGAACCTTGCAAAACAGCACAGTTGGGGGTCAGATTTTCATCACCAGCACGGTAAGGCTTTGGTGTTATCAAGTCAAGAACCACTTTAAACAATTGAGCTGCACAAAGAGTCTCTTGATGCTCCAATACCAGAAGTAAGCCTGGTGGACAGATAGGGTGGCCAACTCCAGGTTGGGAAATTCTTGGAGATTTGGGAGCAGGGAGCTCTGCAGGGATGTGACATGAGGCCTGGAGTTCTCCTGGAATTACAAATGATCTCCCAACTACAGAAATCAGTTCCCTCGGAGAACATGGTAAACTCAGAGGACAAATGGTATATGTGTGTGCGTCAAATGCTGTCAAGCCACAGCTGACTTCTGGAGACCCCAGCAAGGGGCTTTCAAGGCAAGTGAGAAGCAGAGGTGGTGTCAGGCACTTCAGAAAGTCAGTCAAACACCAGGCCTCATGAGAAGATAGTGTTTATTATACTGCAGTTCTAAAGGCACGGTAACATTCTCCTTGTCAGGAATGACCCATTCAAAGAAACATCTCTGGATATACCCTCCTGAAGTAAAGCCCCCCGTACATTCTACCAATAGCTAAGAAGCCCGCGCGCGGGAAAGCAAAAGGTGCTACATTTCTAAAAGCTGTAAATTTCCATGGCCTAGCTGTTCCCACAAGAAAAGAGAAGAAGGAAACAGCCTGGCACTCAAGGCCATTTGGCCCATCTGGAGATAACCCGGGCTGTGAATCTCTGCGTTGCCCAGGCAACTCCGGCACCTCCCCACATGCCAGACAATACACAGGCAGACCCTCTGGCACCTCCACCCCTCCCTTCACCCTTATGGCAGGGTTACCTGACAGGTGGTTTGCCATGGCCTTTCTCTGCAGCGTCTTCCTCGGTCATCTCCCTTCCACAAACTGGCCTGGTTTAGCTTCCGAGATCTGATGAGACTGGGCTATACCATGCCACCTTCCCTGCATATGGTAAACCATAGAAAACAGGTGAAATCCCTCCCTAAATTCTCCCCTCCACCTCACCCCCCAAATCTCCTGGAATTTCCCAGGCTAGAGTTAGCAACCATAAACCCAACTGACAGAAAAGCCCATCGGAAGAAGGGTCGTGTGAAGGGAGACCACAACTGTCAGGTTAATTCCCCCCTCACACTCCTTTTTCTTTTTAAAAGAAAGGTCCAAGAAGAAGCATCTGCCACAGCCAGACTAGTTTGGCCCTAAGGCTTCTGTAACACATGCAAGGAAGATTATAGTCAACTTTTCAAAAAGAAAGGAATCCTTTATTGTTATTGGGCCCCAGACAAAAGACCTAATCAGAGAAGGGGGTTATTGTTATGTTAATTAACAATGAAGTCAACACCTATTGAATAATATGCTCATTAAATAAACCAGCAAAAATGACAGTCTGTTAAAACACAAGAGATGGAGGGACTCAGTCCAGGAAGCCACAAGGGCCCTCAGCTTCTGAGACCTGAGCAAGGCTGCGGACGATTGGTTGTTTGAGGGGCCTTTAATTCACAGGGCTGCCCCAAAGTCGGAAATGACTTGATGGCACTTAACACACAAAGGCACTTCAAGTTAATCGTTTTCCTTGATGGCTTTCACATCACTTTTCATGAGAGTTAACCTCTGACAGGCTCTAACTGGTGGGAAAGGCCAAAATAATATTTATAAGCATGGAAAGTAATTAGATTTCTAAAACTTTAAAAACATAATACTAATACTGGAAAATATTCAGATCCTACTCAATGTACATATTTTGTAGCCTGTCCCTTCCAGCACACAGAAACAGAACGCAAAATCTTCTCTGTAGGCAGGGTTGACAACTCGGGGTGGGGAAATACCTGGAGATTTGGGGGGTGGAGACTGGGGAGGGCAGGGTTTGTGGAGGGGGAGGGACACCAGTGGGGTATTATGCCTCCAAAGCCACCTTTTTCTCCAGGGGAGCTACTCTCTGTGATCTGGAGATCAGCTGTAATTCTGCAAGGTCTCCTGGTCCCAACTGGAGGTTGGCAACCCTGTTGGTAGACCAGCTTTTGTATAACAGATTTCTATCCCATTTCATCCCACCCTTCCTCCAAGGAGCTGCATACATGGTTCATGAGGGAGTGATTGGCTGAAGGGAGGGCTGCAACACCTCCTGGAAAATAGGAGACCTCCCTTTGGCAGTCCTCTCTCCTCACCACTTGCTGGCAGAATGGCTGTTGCTGATGACTTGGTGATATCATGGTTCAAGAAAGAATGCACAGGAGAATCAGATTGTCTTCCGGCTATATTCCCAGCTATATTCCCAGCTATATTCACGGGCAGGGGTCTTTTCGTAGAAAAACAGCTGCAGGAGCTCATTAGCATATGGTATGCTAATGAGCTATTAGGCTATTAGCATATGCTACACCCCCTGACATCACCGGAAGTGATGTCAGAAGGGAAAGCAAAACGGGGGGAGGCATCTTCAAAAGCCTCCCCTTCCCTTCCCCAGCTGGTCTGGGTGGGGGAGCTAAGAGAGAAGGAGTTTAAAGTTTAAACTCCTTCTCACTAGAGTTGGGCCACAGAAGGAGGAAAGAGGGAAGGAAAGAGAGAGAGTAGAGAGAAGGAAAGAGGGAAAGAAAGAGAAGGAAAGGAGGAGGGAAAGAAAGAGAGGGAAGAAGGAGGGAAACAGGGAAAGGAGGAAAAAAGAGAAGAGAAGGTGGGAAAGAAAGAAAGAAAGAGAGAAGGGAAGAAGGAGGGAAAGAGGAAAAGGAGAGAAGGAAAGGAGGGAATGAAAGAAATTTGGCGGCAATTCAGCCTCATTATATCCTATGGGCCATTGAAGTCAATGGTGAAAACATAGGGTATATTCTGGGGGCTGGAGGGAAAGGAGTTTGAGGGAGAGGCTCCAAACTCACAGGGTAGCTTATGGAGCCTCTCCCCAAGATACCCACCAAGTTTCAAGAACATTGGACCAGGGGGTCCAATTCTGTGAGCCCCCAAACAGGTTGCCCCCATTCTCTCCATTGTTCTCTATGATGGGAAAAAAGTTTCCCACCCACTCTATGGTGGGGGAAAAAAGCCTATCCCTCAAACCCCCTCCCCTCCAGCCCCCAGAATATACCCTATGTTTTCACCATTGACTTCAATGGCCCATAGGATATAATGGAGCCGAAACTGACATTCGGCTGCCTGAAAGACTCCGGGGACGCCAGCTGGGAGTGGGGCTTGGCTCCTGAGCTGCCGGAGCTGTGCTCCGGTGTGTTCCCCCCAAAAAGACCCCTGTTCCCAGGAAGGAGACATAGCTTGTGTCTCAGTGCTGAGCAACTAAAAAATTAGAAACTTGAAGCTGAGATGTGAGAAAGCTCAACTCCACAGAATGTTTGACAAAATTCAGTTTTGGAGAGGGAAGCCCTCAATAACTTGGCCAACAGAAAGCTAAAGATGAGCAAGTTAATTTTGTTGGCCAGTGTTTGATAAACTTTGCTGTTCAGTTTGGCCTTACAGTTATCGATGGGCACACAGATTTTGGTAGCAAAGGAGACTTTACCTCTGTCTCAAATAGAGACTGCAGTAGTATTGAGTATGTTTTATTATCCTCTAATCTTATAGATCTGATTTCTTCATTTTCTCTTTATGATAGCAATGGCCTTTATGTTTGAACTAAGGCCAGGGCCAGCCCCAGGTGTCTGGGTGCCCTAGGCAGGACAGCCTGGGGTGCCCACCCCACCGGGGATGCCAACCTCCTAGTGGGGCCTGGAGATGGCCCAGCGCTGTTGTCCTGGGCGCCTCACAGCTGCGAGGTGCCCAGGAGAGCTGGGGAAGGGGCGGGGTTAGAACGCCCTCCCAGCGGTGGCGCTGGCTTTTCTGAGTGCCTCGCAGCTGCGAGGCGCCCAGGAAAGCCAGGGCTGCCAGCACTGGGCGGGAAGGGGGGCTTTTCACGGGGGAGGTGGGGGCCATTTTGGCGCCCCTGCAGGGCCGGCACCCTAGGTGAGCGCCTAGCTCGCCTAGTGGGCGAGCCGGCCCTGACTAAGGCTAGGGAATGTCAATTCATCTCCTTTGAGTAACTTTGTGAGAAATATTAATTTGAGCTCTAATAACATCCCCATAGAGCCAGGAAATGGTCCTTAGTTATGGCCCAGAAAATTTACTTTGCTTTGAAGTCCCCTATTCTTGGAGAATTAAGAGAAACTATTATAAAGGGCCCTCCCGAGAAGGTGATTCAGTCTTATGAACAACTTATAACTCTTTTTGTATGATCCCAAAACCAAAGGGGAAAAAAAATCTAAACATGGCCCTCCTTAGTTTAATGCTGTTTGCCGTAACTTAAAGCACGGTAAAGCATTGTATTTATCTAAGTTTCAAAGATTAAATGCTCAGGAATTTCTATTGCAATTTAGCCCATTAAAAAAATACCACCAATATGTCTATAAAAGGGAAAAGGCCCATTCTAACGTGGTGAAAATGCTGAATTTTTCACATTATCGTAATAGTAAAACCTTTTAACAAGTGGTAAACACAAGTAACAAAACCTTTTCCAATAGAGAAAAAACTCCTCACATTCCAATAATGAATCTTTAGGGCAACTATTTTACCTCCCATTTAAATGAGAAAGAACTTTCATCTTTTATTCTGTTTCAGAATAATTTTTCCAAATAGTCACCAGTTGAATTAGATGAAATCTTTTCCATAGTAAACTCTGATAAGACTCCTGGCCTAGATTGGATGCCCCCAAAACTAAAAAAAAAAACATATTATGACAGATGTCGCAGCCAGATCGCCTTCACAATTCAGTTATATGAATGTTATATTTAAGCATGTGCATTCTATGGCTTGTTGTTGTAATAAATGCAGCTACTACTACAACATACTGTGATTGGTGGTGTCCAGTTTTACAATGCTCATTTACTGTGATAGATTAAACTGGCAAAGTCCCTGGAAAATGGCAAGAAGTGTTTGCTGTTCTCATATATAAGAAGGGTTTACCTAGTTCTCCAGCCAATTATAGACCAATCAGTCTGTTACTTATACCAGGAAGTTGTATGAAACACAATTTGTCAATATGAGGTCCAGAACAAACTGGCTTTTAAAAAAGTTCATCTACATTATATCATGCAGGAGTCTTTTCGTAGAAAAACAGCTGCAGGAGCTCATTAGCATATGGTATGCTAATGAACTATTAGGCTATTAGCATATGCCACGCCCCCTGACATCACCAGAAGTGATGTCAGAAGGGGAAGCAAAAGGTGGGGAGGCATCTTCAAAAGCCTCCCCTTCCCTTCCCCAGCTGGCCTGGGTGGGGGAGCTAAGAGAGAAGGGGTTTAAAGTTTAAACTCCTTCTCATGAGAGTTGGGCCACAGAAGGAGGAAAGAAGGAAGGAAAGAGAGAAAGTAGAGAGAAGGAAAGTGGGAAAGAAAGAGAAGGAAAGGGGGAGCGAAAGAAAGAGAGGGAAGAAGGAAGGAAAACAGGGAAAGGAGGAAAAAGAGAAGAGAAGAAGGTGGGAAAGAAAGAAAGAGAGAAGAGAAGAAGGAGGGAAAGAGGAAAAAGAGAGAAGGAAAGGAGGGAATGAAAGAAATTTGGCGGCAATTCGGCCCCATTATATCCTGTCAATGGTGAAAACATAGGGTATATTCTGGGGGCTGGAGGGGAGGGGGTTTGAGGGAGAGGCTCCAAACTCACAGGGTAGCTTATAGAGCCTCTTCCCAAGATACCCACCAAGTTTCAAGAACATTGGACCAGGGGGTCCAATTCTATGGGCCCCAAAACAGTTTGCCCCTATTCCCTCTATTGTTCTCTATGGTGGGGAAAAAGTTACTTGAAATTGACATTCGGCTGCCTGAAAGACTCCCCCGGCTGGGGGCGGGGCTTGGCTCCTGAGCTCCCTGAGCTGGCTCTGGTGCGCCCCCCCCCCCAAAGCCCCCTGATATCATGTATACGTACTCTCTCACTGACAAATATTCATCACATTCCAAGCGGAAACTGGATGGGCTGAGCATGTGTCCAATTTCAACCATTTAGGCCTTCATTTTGCCTCTACCAACAAGTGGGAATTTCATTATTTTTGTCTTCTTGAGTCTACTAAAATACACTTAGCTGCAATTTGTCCCTTTTGCTCTGGAAGTCTATAAAGCAAAAATTAGATCTTTTCTGCTTTACGGAGCTCCAGTTTGGTGTCCTGCTCTTTCCTCTAAAATTGAATTCCTACAGTCAAAATTTTGCCATGCCGTTTTTCAAGCGTCTAATTGTATTTCAATTTCCAACTTCTATTTAGAGGCTGGTCTTGGTTCATTTCCTTGTTAGCATGGGAAAGCCGAGGTGAAATTCAGATTTTTTTTCCTGTCAGACCAGGATTTTTTTCCAGATCTTTTAAAGTGCACTGAACTTGACGTGTCTTCTTGGACAAGGACTGTAGATTAAAGACTCTTAAGCTTGGGGGTTCCCTACCCAAGTTTTCCCTCAGATCTCCCTCTAGTTATGAATAAGATACTTACTAACTTAAAACTAAGGGACCATTTTGAGTTATGCAGTGATGCTAAAAGGAAATGTGCACCCTCTTTCTGGCAACTGAGCACCCTGTCTTTTCCATTTGAAATTCTTAATTATTCCAACCTTTTGAAGGCTTTTCTTCTTGGCAAGACATAATGCCTTACCTCTTAATGAATTATTTGGCAGATTCTCAGATAGACTGATTGAAGAGAGCCTGCTCATGTGGAAATGCGAAGACAGAAGCAATTAACCATTTTTATTTAGTTCTGAGTTATATTCTTCCATAAAGTCTTTTAGTTCTCCATTGATTTCACACTTTTGAGTATGTTCACATAATTACCATCTCTCCTTATAAATATTTATCTTTTGGTTTCACAAGATTCCATGCACTCCCATTGGCTGTAAAATGCCCTCCCTCAGCCATTGGCCCATCAACCGCCACTCAAGAGTACTTGCGTGCCATTGGCCGGGTGCTCGGTCTGCTCCTCTTCCCCACCCACTCCCCCTGGCAGACAGCTCTCTCTCCTGAGGAAGACAGTTCTCTTGACTCCTGTGAGGGACTGTCCCCTCAGTGGCTGTTGGTAGGCAGCCAAGCTTGGTTCTGTGAGTAAAAAAACCAAAGGACTTTCAGCATAACCCCCTCCCCAATAGCCACTTTCCTGTCAGAATAAATGGGAAAAGGCTCTTTCTCCTGCTTAGCTTCAGCATGGCTGACTGGCTGGCTAACAAGGTGGGCCAGCGACCATCAGACCATTTTCTTCAACTCCCCGCTGTGCGGCTGACTTTCCCCTAGGGCTGCCAATCTCCAGGTGGGACCTGGAGATCTCCCACTGTTACAATTGACCTCCAGATGACAGAGATCAGTTCCCCAGGAGAAAATGGTTGTTGTGGAGGGTAGACTCTATGGCATTATACCCTGCTGAGTCCTTCCACACACACCCCAAATGCTGCCCTCCACAGGATCCACCCCCCCCCAAATCTCCAGGTATTTCCCTAATTAGAGTTGGCACCTGTACTTTCTCCTCTGTCGGTAAAAGGCCCTTTCCACACCTATGTTGGCTTTGGGAGAAAACTCATTGGGCCCAGTCCTGATCAGGTTGCCAACTCCAGGTGGGCAATTCCTGGAGATTTGAGGGATGGAGCCTGGAGAGGGTGAGGTTTGAGGAGGGGTGGCACCTCAGACAGGTACGATGCCATAGACTCCATCCTCCAATCCAGCCATTCCCTGATGGGGAACCATTGTTGCCAATCTCCAGGTGGGGGCTGGAGATCACTCAAAATTACAACTGCTCTCTAGGAGGGAGGGGGAGGAGATGGAAAACTAAAGGTAGGTTGATGGTTGGCTGGGAGGAAGATAGGGTTATCAACTCCAGGTTGGGAAATTCCTGGAGATTTGAGGGGTCAAACCTGGAGGGAATGAGTGTTGAGGAGGGGTGGGACCTCAGACAGGTACTATGCCATAGACTCCACCCTCCAAACCAGCCACTCCCTCCTGGGGAACCACTGTTACCAATCTTGAGGGTGGGCTGGAGATCACTCAAAATTACTACTGCTCTTCAGGTAGCAAAGATCAGTTCCTCTGGAGAAAATGGTGGAATCTGTCATTATACCCTGCTGAGATTGCCACAGCAAATTGTCACGGAGTGCCCAAAGCCGGGGCACTCTCCCAGAGCCTCTTTCTAGAGCCCGTTGTATTTATTTCCACAATGGGCCTTGTTCCTAGTTTATTATATTTGCTATCTGGAAAAAATAAGGTTGTCACCCTATCCATAGCTCATTATTTAACTGCTGCCTTGAAGATGTGTCCAAAAATATAATTAATTCATATCTAAATGTTTATTTGCATACAGGCACTCCTTTTTGTACTGGAACTGGTGATGTCACTTCCAGTGTGACCAGGAAGTGACAACACCACGAGGATGTGACACTCTAGCATTCACCCACAACTCTATGGTTAAACCCTTACTCTATGTCACTTCCCAGTCATGCTGGAAATGAAGTCACTGCATCCCTGTAAAAAAAAAAAAAATGAAGTTGCTGGAGAGATCCCCAGCCAAAGCCATCCATTTAGCTTCATAACTGAGTTGGGACCTGAACCCAAGCCTCTGAGCCTGATATTCTAATTGCTATACTATTTTCAACTCAGCTTGGTTGGCATGACTTTTAGGACAAAAGTAGGCAAGTTTAAAAGAGGCCTGGTTGAACTGTGCATTTGTATCCTTTTTCATTTTACTCTCCAGTTAGTTAATTTTACCAGATGTTCTTTGGAGAAGACCAAATATTGAAACTAATAACATGCAATGTGGTTCCTTGGTCTCATGAACTTTGGGGTGGGGGCTAAACCAAGAATAAATATTGGAGGGGGGGCCTGTGGTTCAGTGGCAGAGCATCTACTTGGCACGCAGAAGGTCACAGGTTTAATCCCAACATCTCCAGTAAAAAGGACCAGGAAGTAGGTGATATGAAAGACCTCTGCCTGAGACCCCTGAGAGCCACTGCCAGTCTGAGGAGATAGTACTGACCCTGGTGGACCAAGGGCCAGTTTGGCCAGTTTGGTGTAGCGGTTTGGTGTAGTGGTTAGGAGTGCGGACTGTAATCTGGGAGAACTGGGTTTGATTCCCTGCTCCTCCACCTGCAGCTGCTAGTGTGACCTTGGGCAGTTTTTGAAAGAGCTCTCTTAGCCCCACCTACCTCACTGGGTGTCTGTTGTGGGGAGGGGAAGGGAAAGGAGATTGTAAACTGCTCTGAGTCTCCTTTGAGTAGTGAAGGGTGGGGTATAAATCCAATCTCCTCCTCCTCTTCCTTCTGTATGAAGCGGCTTCATGTGTGTTTGTGTGTTGTACAGGACCCAGAGCACTTAACATATAGCAGAGGACATAAAGTAGAAAGGACACATTATCTGTCTCTTTATTTCACATATGCCTTGCCCTTCTCCCCAGTGGGGACCCAAAGCAGCTTCGGATGTTCTCCTCTCCTCCATTTTATCCACATGAGAACCTTTTGTGGTAGGGCTAAGCTAAGAGTGCAGGCTAAGCTTCCATTTGCACTTGGCCATCCCAGATCCTAACCTGACATTCACACCCCTATACCAAAATGACTCTATTTAGCTTCTCATATATAATCATGGGTTACCAGGAAGGACAGATTTCACCCGTCATGATCTCAGTGCCCAAACAAGAAGGGGATCACTTGGCCTTGCAGCAGTGTCCAGAGACCATTTGCACAGCCCAAGGAAAACCATTTGTTTTGGGGAAGAGGACAGTGTGCAGTGCAGAACCGGCTATTGTCAGAGTCCCCTTTGCAGCTGTTTAGGCTTTCCCCCCACAGCCTTTGACACCTCATTAACCAACCACTTTTGCTGGCTTTGTGCCTCCCTTACAAATGCACTAGAATTGATTAACCCTGGAGAGCAGTGGACAGCGAATGTGCTGTTGCCCTTTTGAATGGCTGTGACTAACCTAAGGAATGGGAGGGGGCAGAATGAGCTCCCAGAAAAGAGACCAAAAGGGGCACCTGTCATTGCCTGGAGCCCTTTGTGACGTGGTGGGTAGGATTCCTTTGGATCTGGGAGGGGCCTCATGTGATGGCATCCAGCGGCATTTGACTTCATCTCTTGGTTTTGATTGTTCCCACCTTGTGAAGAAAGGGGGGGGGCTGCCTGGGTAGCCCATCAGTACATGTGCAGCTCCCCAGCTTCAGGTCAGGAAAGTGGCAATGGGGGGAAGTCTGAGGCCCCTACTCTCCCCATCGCACATTCCTGATCAAACTGAGGCCCTGCCAATTTCAGAAATGAATTCCCAGCAGCATGCTGTGGGTCTGATGGTATGAAGGTCAGGTCAGGGAACTCAGCACCAACCTGGGAAAAACTACAATGTCCAACTTGATCTTCAGGGGGGTTCATCCACAGCAGACTGCGAGGGCATGTTAAGAAGGCAGAGGGAAAGAGAGGGGTGCCCTGAGAAAGTTTTGTACAATGGGAGTGGCTACATATTTCTGTTGCTCTGGGCACCCAATCTGTGCTGGAGGCTAAGAGGATAGTAAAGGTAAAGGTAGAGGTTCCCTTGCTTGAAAGCCAGTTAAATCCAACTCTAGGGTTGCGGTACTAATCTCCATTTCCAAGCCGAAGAGCCAGTGCTGTCCGCCAAGGCACACAGAACGCTGTTACCTTCCCACCAAAGCACTACCTATTTATCTACTTGCAATTTCTTGCTTTCAAACTGCTAGGTTGGCAGGAGCTGGAACCAGAGACGGGAGCTCACTCCGTAATGCGGCACTCAGGTCTCGAACTGCTGAACTACCAACCTTCCAGCCTGCCATTCAGCCTGCCATTCTTAACCACTTGAGCCACCACAGCTCCTAAGACAATAGTACTCCTGAACAAATTGGGCTTTCTGTATTTATCCAAATGTAAAAGCCCTTCTTGGGCTTGGTCAGATTCTGCTGTTGAGGAGGAAGGGCAATTTCCAAGTGGCTTTTCAACCATAGCTGATGATTGGAACCATAATTGCATGGGTGTAATACATTAAGATGCATTCACAGGGCAATAGCAATGCACCTGTATCAACACTGAAAGGTATGTTGTGGCTGAAGGTGATGCAGGGCTTTAATGTGGAATCATAAGCAGCCTTGAGCCACAAGAGAAAGTTAAATAAATTGTTAAAGTTAACTAAGGCTCTGATCACATGCACAATTAGCTGCGTGAGAGGGATGAATGTCAGGCGGACTTAACGGGCGCGATTAGACATGAACATCTGGCCAGCATCCCGCACCCATCAGCAACCCATTTCCCTCCACTGCAAGAGCGGAGTTGAAAGACACTGGGGAAAATCCACTATCAAACAGGTTGCTATGGGCCACAGACAGACTGTCCCCTATGTGATCGCAGACAGCTGCACTGCCCAAGTGGCAGTGCGGCACAATTAAAAAAAAAAATCATTGCACATGTGCATATCTGCATATGTGTATGCATATGCATGTGCACAATGCGCTAAAAGTCGCGAAAACAAACCTACCAGTAGAAGGACGTCCGGATGACCTGATTGCAATCTTTGTGAGAGATGGCTGTCCAGATAGGCAAAATCATGGATTCAGAGCACAAATACCTGGAAAGTACTTGATTTTCCCAGTGTCGGAAAACTTGCTAGGAAACCAGGACTGTGTGATCATGAAAATGTGGGCCAAATTGCTACAGAGCAAATAGCCTCACCCCACCCCTACCCCACCCCGCATTATCTGGCTTGTGTGGCCACGGCCTAAAATATGTTTTCTCCTAGTGCTCATTGAGAGTGCTTGGAGGTACTGGACTGATTTAGAATGCGGCCAAGGGAAGTTTTCCCATCACTTCTAAGGACCCTTAACTGAGAGAAGAAACTTCCCTTTTTATTGTTACTCTGTAAAACAATGTGCATATTATTGGTGCTACATAAATGCTGGATGATGTGTCACCTTTTCAAGGAACAATTAACTGTAGTCCCAGGATGCTAGTTTCCTTCCATTTCTGTAAACTCTCCTTCTTTGTTAGGCCTTTATTTATTCAGCTTTCCCTCCGTCATCCATTCCGACACAGTGGTGACAGGTCTTCATGCACTTTATTTTTTTCTCTTTTGGAACAATTCAAGTAATGAAAAATAGATTTGTGAATAAACCTGCCAGTTTCTCTCTGAAACTCTTGAGGGAAAAGAAAAAAGATGATGAGTATTCAAATGAGTTTGGGGGCCTTTGTGGGAATATCCCTGAATCCTGAAAGTTTCATGAGTTTTCTCACTGAATTGTCATTTATTTGAAAGCACAGTTTCCTCCAATGAATATTTAGTATTTATCCATTTCTGCTCTCCTGTTTTGAAGCTCCATCCATTCCATCCAGGAGGAGAAATGATAATGTGCAACATTTCACAGGGTTACCAGCTTCCAGGTGGGGCCTGGAGCTCTCCAGAGATCTCCCAGAGAAACTGGCTGGTTTTGAGGTTATGCTCTATTACATTATAACCCACTGAGGTCCCGTCACTCCCCAAATCCCACCCTTTCTCAACTTTCAAATCTCCATAGATTTCCCAACCTAGAGTTGGCAACCCCACTTTTCATGCAGTTGGTCTTCCTCCCCACCCATTTTTGCTCCTTTGGTCCAACCAGTGATGGCAGGAGCCCAGACCAAGAGGGAGGATGTTGCCCACCATGGCAGGAAACTTGGCAGCCCTGTTTTCCAGCCAACTGATTATTAAAAAGAACATCAGCTCCCCATGAAACAGGTGGATTTTTATATGCCAAAAACTCCTCTGGGAGGTTGTGGGCTCTTGATAGGCCAACTGTTGGAAGTTCCAGATGCGATGTTGCCTCCAGACTGCATGGCAAGAGAGACTAGATAGCTAGATAGGCACACTGACCTTTCTTCCTGTCTTTACTGTTCAGCCACTCTCCCCTTTGAGAAGCAGATTGTGTTCTCAGGGACCTTTTCCCCTTCCTCCTTCTCTCACTCACATACAGTTGAAGACAAGCTCTCTTCCTGCATGCACCAAGAGAGAGACATGCCGTCCACTCTTGGCATCATGAGGCAGATGGGCCTCTTGCCATCTGCTACCATCCTTTAGCTAGTAAGTTAGTACTCTATCCTGTCTCTGTTCTTTCCTATCCAAAGTGTACCTCTCAAATAAAGAGAGGAGTATTTCTCTTCTGAACTTGCAACATGGCTCTGTGTAGCTTTCTAAGCTGAGTACCCTGGTAAAGTGACACTTCTGCATATGTAGCTTTATTTAAGCACTCTGCTAACTAATGGTGACTGGACTAACCACCACACCAGTTAACTTCAATACCAATTTCCTGGTAGAACCTGGAGATTTCCTGGTATTACAATTAATCTCAACACTACAGAGATCAGTTCCCATAGAGAGAATGGCTGCTTGGGAGGGTGGAGTGAGGCCTCTCCTCTCCCCAGACTTCATCCTTCCCAGACTGTGCTCCCAAATTTCCAGGAATTCCCCAAGCTGGAGCTGGCAACCCTAGGTGTATCTCAGCGATTTAGGTCCCTCTTCATAGCACAAGAAAGCACACAGTATGGTATGGGGTCAATATGGCTTGATTGTTCTCATGAAGTCCATGCCCAGGGACTCTGGGGGACCCTGGGGGCTGTTTATGGACAACTGGGGTGAGGTTTCAGCCTAAGGAGAAGGGGGTGGAGCGTAGTTGGAACAGGGGATGGTCCCTGGTGGGTCAGGCAAAGCTCAGAGTGGATCCTGATGAATATGTGGTTGAACTAACAACAAAATCTCCAAGCTCAGCTTCCTTGATTCTGGCCCCTCAGCACCATATTTTAGCCTTTCCCTGGAGCCTCTAGCAGATCCTGTATCATTAGGCCTAGCCCGAGGACTCCCTGCAGCCAGGGACAGAAATGGAATCAGGATTTGTTCCTCTCGCAACGTGTGGGGTGGAATCTCAATGGAAGTGTCACAGTTGTGTGCAAGTTAATTAGAGGAAACTGTCCTTCCATCACCCGCTTTATCTACCGTAGCTGTGTTGGTAAATCTGCTATAAAGCTTTCCCTTCTCATCACACTGTGATTGTCAAGAATGGAACTGTGGGGTAATAATTTACCTTTTTTAGTTCTTCGTGGAGTTCAGATTTATCTCTGGTACTTTCGAAACACAGCAAGTGAAATATAATGAACCTTATTTCTGTCTTCACCTAAAATATTTATGTGGCTTTTTAAATATTTAATGTTTACTATATTATATATTATCTGGGGAGATTCTGGGATCAATAAATACCTCTCTCTGCCCTCAGGTATCCAAAGGATTATTTAAGTGACATACCAAAGCAGCTTAATGCTCCGGTTAACTCAGAGAGGCACGTCCCACTGGTCCAGGTGGAAGGGATTTATTCAAGGTCTTACGGCGGCTGCAGTGTGCAATATAAACCCATGAAATGGAGAAACTAAAAGGGGAAGGGGAAAGTCAAGTTAAAGGCTTGGTTGCCATCTTGCATACATGGCATTGTGAAGGAACGATGGATCCTAAATCTTATAGTGAGGGCCACTGTGTGGATACCCACTGTAAAAAAAGCCTGAGCCAGAATTTTGCCCCTCCCCTGAAATTAGGGTTGCCAGTGTCCAGGTGGTGGCTGGAGATCTTCCACTGTTTGTTTCTGGGATTCTGGGAGTGCTGTTTTTGACCCAAGGGTTTGGCCCCAAAGGACCTGAATGACACCCCTCTACTTGAACACACCTGCTCAGATGCTGAGATTGTTTAAAGGGGTTCCATGGCAATAAGCCAAAATTATGTATGTACATTTGATGTACAAGGGACTTTGTAACTGCCCCCGTCTCTAAAACTCCCTCCCCATAAGCCCCTTTACTTCAGACCTTCTGCTGCCAGCAAAAGACTTTACATTTCAGGACAAAGAAGTTGTTATCGGCCATGTGGGTCCCATTAAAATCAAAACAATCAGAACACAATCTCCATAATATCTTTTAAAATTTATTTCCAGTCCTGGTTTGGAAATCTATTAAATTATTGATTTCCGGGTGCCAGTGCGGTGAGGACAGTTGACACTGGGAAGCTCTCCCATGCGCCGGCCAGATCAACAGTTTTTTAGAGGAGTTTGGGGGCTCCTGAACTCCACTGAGCTCCCTGAAGAGGAGCACAGTGCAGGGGACTCAATCGGGACTCCCTGAAAGTGGCAGCAAGTTGATGGGAGTCCTTTGATGGCCCCAAAGCAAGAACCGATCAAGAGTGCCCATGCCAGGCATGGGCGTGAAGCTGTGACCACCTGAGCGAGGGGGAGAAGCAGAAAACTTCAACTGAACTGCTTAAAAACATCAACACCATGAGTAAATGTACAAGCAACAACATCAGAGACTTCCCTTTAAATCTATTGAAAACACAAAGAATTAGAGGAGTGAAGAATCTCTTCCCTTCCCCTTCCCTTCCCCTTCTACTCCTCAATTTGGAATTACAAATAAATTATCTGAAATTATATGAACTATATGAAGACCCTTTAAAGGATTACAAATAATTATATTTTAATAAGTATCACAACTAAAAAGAAGAGGAATCAATAAGAACTATTAGGAACTTAATTTGAATTTTTTATATGTTATACTCTCATAACATGCTTTGTCTTGGTTTGTTGAAATTATAAAAGTACATTCTGTCTTCTCTGCACTGTTAACATTTGATAAGAATGCTGGCCTTGATTGAAATTGTTTCAGTCTTTAATATGACTATAATGGTTATTATTTTGCTAATATAGAAGTAGGATGACTGTAAGGTTTTTCACTGAAAGGCAATCTGAAAGATTCTCTGTATTTCAACTTGGGAATGCTCCTGTTTTTCTTTAATGTAACCATTATAAAACCTGCTGTGTAAGTATAGGTAGCTGTGTGACAGTAAAGGTTGTACTGACAAAGAGTTGGAGAGATTCCCTGTTTTAAACATGATATTTTGGAAATGGCTGGTGTAGGCAAAGATACATTGTTGATTACAGACTTTAAATTATCAATACAGCAAACAATTATAACAGCAGTAAGAACAGCTGTGGAAAAGGCTATGAAGGATCTGCAACCTAAGTTTGATCTACTCTTACAGCAGAGCACTAATCATATTGATACAGAAGATACAGAATGAAGTCTGTAATCCAGTTGACATGACTTACAAAACTTATCCAAAAAGAGACAAACTGAATGAAGAACTGAACATGAGACCCCATGAAAGAATGACAAGAGATGGAATCATTGAACCAGCAAATGAAATATCTTCTCAAAGAGAGAAAAAAATAATATATGGAACCTCAAACTACTTTAAAAATAGATTGTAGATGGTTACCACCAGAAGATATTTGTCTCATCTACAAGGGGAAAAGGCACAAAATTAAGACTTTAACACATAAGAGGAGATATCAGAGAATGAAGAAGAGGATGAAAACCTAAGGAAAAGCTCCAAAATTTTGTGGATAAGAGAGAATACACAAGCATCAATTTTTTGGGTATGGGAGAAAACACAGTCCCTGAGGATTGTATAAAGGTCTGAATAATATAATTATTATACAGCTATTCAAAACTATCTAAATGAGTTGAAACATTGGAAAATATACCAAAAGAGTATAAATTTTTGAAACATATGTGAGAGATCATTGTAAGAATATAAGATGAAATTTGGAAAACAAGTACTGAGGTATTTAAATAGGTAATTTGATGAGGTAATGAAATCCCCTACTATTTACATACCTATGTATATGTTTGTGTATGTATGAAACTACATGGTTTAGATTTTGAAATGAACTGAAGAATACAATAGATAACATATGCAGACATATAACCTTTCATAGAATACAAAAACTTATATTTTAAAATATGGAAAAGATTTTTGTAAGAACATAAGGTGGAACATGGAAAACAAATATGGTATGAAGTATCTAAGCATGTATAGTGATGATGTAACTGAACCCCCCACAATTATGTATTCGTGTGTTTTGTCTGTGTGATGTTTGTCTTTATAAAAAATAAAATCTTTTTTAAAAAGAAATCTATTCAATTATTCAGGGAGCAAGGAATGCTGGCCTGTTATGCACTGGTGTTTTGCCTCACTTTCACTGTGGATGTCAGTCGGGTTTTTGTTGTCATTCTGCCTTCCCATCACTTTCGCGGTGCACATCCATCAGGTTTTTGTTCCCATTCTTGTTGTTCTCCCCCCTTCAGTGCACAGTTCGCTTTCCATTTGCTCTTGGCCCCGGGGTCTCTAAGAGTGGTTTTGCTGCAGATTTCCCCCCTGTTTCACTTCCAAGCTGAAGGCAATTCAAAAGCAGGCATAGTCCCTTGGATTTTCGCCCTCTGCTCATTTCCAGCCCCACTGAGGCCATTCCTCCACCCACATTGAGGTTGTTCCTCCCACTCCTTATTGGTCAGTTTCCTGCTGGATGTGTTTTTTGAAATAGGAGATTCTTCAAGCTGCATTTACTCTTAGGTAGCCATCTTAGCAGAACATTAGTGATTCTCCCCCCTTCATTGGTGTACAAGCACCACTATTGTTTACCCATTTAAAGGTTTTTTTAATACAAGCAGGATGAGTCTAGCAAAATGGATTGCTGGGGGGAAGTACTGACAGGAGCCTCTTCTCAAGCTCTGAAAGGGGGAGGGAAGAGGGAGGGACCGGATGTGTTTGGAAGACAGGCACATGAAAGCGAGGACCATTTGCTGGCAGATCTGGAGAGGGAGGGAGGGAGGGAGGGAGGGGGGGAGAGCTGTGTTCAAGCATCAGGCTGAGAGACTTATTTCTCAGAACAGCTGGTTAGCTCAGTTGGTTCGAGTGTGGTGCTAATCATGCAGAGGTCATGGGTTCACTTTCTGTATGAGCCAGTTCCTTTTTGCCAAAAAAAGTCTGAAGTCATCATTGAATGTACATTTAGAATCCAACAAGACAGTTTCTTTTTGTAAAAAAAGGGTCTTTAATTGGTCTTTTCACTTTCCCATTGTCAAAACCTCAGTATAACAAACTGTGCTTCTCTCACTCTTAAATACAGGGACATTTGGGGGGAGGTAATGTCATGTTTCTGAACTGGCTCTGATTCTGGCATTCAAGTTGGGTTCTAAAACAGAGTGCATGTATGCGCAAAATCTCTAAACTAAAGTACATTCAATAGTGACTTCAGACTTCTTTTTCTGGAAAAAGGAACTGCCTTGTACGAGGATCAAGCCAGAGGCTTCTGCATGATTGCCACTGCGCTTTAACCAACTGAGCTAACTAGCCATTCTGAGACACAGGCCCGTGCTCATTTGCATGTGCCTGTTTTCCAGGCCCACCTGGTCGTGCTTGCAGAAAAAGGACAGCCCAGCCCTCTGGCAACAAGTGAACAAGGGAAGGGATATAGGCCCCATCTGCATCTAGCATTCGGTCTGCTGGTTTACCAAATTCACACTGGAACAGAAAAAGATGTGGCACAAAACCATATTCATATATCCCAGGCCAACGTCATACTTACTGCAGAGTCACCCCTGAAGTCATAAATCTATGAAGACCCTAAGATAAAATCTGGCAATCACTCAAAGTGAAAGTAGCCTGCAATGTAGAGGGGAATTTCTGTTCCAGTGGGGGTTTGATAAAACAGCAGAGCAAATGGCAGATACTGATTGGGCCATAGACGCCTCATATCCCGAGGAAAAGGCAGGATATCCATGGAAAATAGAGAACAGCAACTCCCTAATCATGATGTTGGTCTTGGCCCAATCCCTGCCTCTCCCTTCCCCCCTTTCAGAGTTGAGAAGAGCCTCCTGTTAGTAATCCCCCCCATCCAAGACTAATGAAAAACTCATTTTGCTAGACTCATCCCGGTTGTATAAAAAGTTCAAACGGTAAGCAGTAAGTGGAGCTTGTACAACACTTGAAATAGTTTCTATTTCAAAAAACATGCATGGCGTGAAACTGACCAATAAGGAGAGACCAACCACATTGCACCAAAAAGGGGAATTTCAGCATACAACACTATCTGGTTTTTCTCATTGATATGCAGAATATATACTCCACAATTCCCAAGAGAAAAATTGGAGGGAAAAATAGGTGCGGAGTGCAGGCACAACATCCAAAGTAAAACCCTATCAACTCAACTTCAGGGAAAACTGGCATTAAATTGTGAGTGCATAATAGGCCGTTGTCTCAAAAGTCTGCAGGAGCCTGGTTTAGCTTGGGTTTCTTCCCCTCCTTCCATTTTCCATAGACAAAATAGCCCAGGGGGATTTATTTGCAGGAGTTATTTGTTTAACTTTGCAGCTGTGCAGCTCCAGGTAGGAATGTACCATTCACAAATATTCACATTTTGATTTGGTATTTCAAAAAGGGCATGACTACCATTATCCCAAAATGTTAGGAGCATTTATGCCAGGGGTGTCCAAACTACGGCCCGCGGGCCAACTGCGGCCCGCGGGTCAGTTTTTATTGGCCCGCCCCGCAGCAAATTCTGAAAATATAATTGAATATGGCCCGCACATGGTGCTTGAGCTCAACTCTGTTGCACTTCTCAGTTTCAACACTAGATGGAGCCAGTCACAGAAAAGGTGCTTCTCCACTAAACAAAATTAAGCAAAGAAAAATATTTACCACGAGTCACCAGAAATGGCAGCACTGAAGAAACGCAAGATAGCAAGTGAGTGTAGAAGATTTCAAACACGGTGGGAAAATGAATATTTCTTTAAAGAAATCAACGGAAAGTGTGTCTGTTTGATTTGCAATGAAGATGTTGCCGTGATGAAAGAGTATAATGTCCGTCGGCACTATGAGACCAAGCATCAGAGCTACGCATCGTACACAGGTGCCAAACGAGCACAGAAATTCAAGCAAATGGCAACTAGCCTGCAAGCTCAACAACCGGTTTTTTTTCGTGCTAACAAAATACAGGAAAACGCCACAGCAGCAAGCTATGAAGTCGCACAACTTATTGCCCAGCATGGCAAACCATTCTCAGACGGTGATTTCATAAAGCAGTGCCTCATCAAAGTCACAGAAGTAATGTGCCCAGAAAAAGTGCAGGATTTCAACAACGTGAGCTTATCCAGAAATACAGTGGTGCGGAGAATCGAGGACTTGTCAGCTAACCTGAAACTTCAGCTGATAGAGAAAGCTTGTGCTTTTGATTTTTACTCGATAGCATGTGATGAGAGCACAGACGCCACAGACACCGCACAGCTTTTAATTTTTTTGCGGGGAGTCGATGATAATTTTTGCTGTACGGAGGAGCTGCTTGGTATGATGAGCCTAAAAGGCACAACGACGGGTGGAAATATTTTTGACGCTGTGTCAGAGGCAGTTGAAAAGATGGGGCTTAAATGGGACCTCTGTGGAGTAACAACGGATGGAGCTCCGGCCATGATGGGTGAGCACAAAGGAATGGCATCCATGGTGTGCGTCAAGGTAAAAGAGAGCGGAGGTGAGGCTGTTAGGTTGTACTGTATAATCCACCAAGAAGCACTGTGTGCCAAGACTGTCCAGCTGGGCGATGTGATGAACACTGTTGTAAAAACTGTCAACATAATTCGAGCTAGAGGACTGTACCACAGGGAATTTCAAGCTTTCTTATCTGACGTGGATGCTGAATACAGGGATGTACTCTACCACTCTGATGTGCGCTGGCTCAGCCGCGGCTCTTTGCTGCAGCAGTTTTATTCGCTGAGATCAGAAATCGAGAAGTTTTTGAAAGAGAAGGGCCGACCTCTTCATGAACTGAGTGACCCTCTGTGGCTGGCAGACCTGGCATTTTTAGTTGATCTCACTCATCATCTGAATACACTGAACAAGAACCTACAAGGCAAAGAACAGCTGGTGTCACACCTGTATGCGCACATGAAAGCCTTCTGTGTAAAGCTCTGCCTGTTTGAGACACAACTACGAAGCTTTAATGCTGCACACTTCCCTGCACTGTCTGAAATCAAATCTGCTTTTCCAAAGGCAGACCTTTCTGCTAAAAAGGAGAAATATGCTTCTGTAATTACATCTCTCGTGACAGAATTCAACCAGCGTTTTCAAGATTTTTCTGTCATTGAAAAACAAATCAAGCTGTTCTCGACCCCCTTCCTGGTGGATGCAGAAGAAGTGGAGGAGAGTCTGCAGTTAGAACTGATTGAAATGCAATATGATGATTCTCTGAAGAGTCAACATCAGCTTCTCTCCCTCCCTGACTTCTGTCAGAGTTTGGATCATGCCAAGTTTCCTCTGATGAGACGCCACGCAAAAAGAATGATGAGCCTGTTCGGCTCAACATACATATGTGAACAAACATTTTCTCTGTTAAATCAGAACAAAAGCAGACTGAGATCCAGAATGACTGATAGCCATCTCTGTGAAGTCCTTCGTGTCTCAACCACCAAACTTTCTCCTGACATCCCAGCCATCCTTCAATCCAAAGAACAGCATCACTGCTCCCACTGAGAGCAATGTTCTTCACATTATAGGTGAGTTAGAAATACACACAGTAATCATGTGTCAATATGTCACCTCTTGTGTGTGGCCCGGGCCTTTGCTTATTTTTCTGTATTTGGCCCTCACCAAAAAAACTTTGGACACCCCTGATTTATGCAGTTTCGGGAATCTGCTTGGGTAAGTTTTTTGGGTTTGGAAATTTCAGGTATCAGTAGTCCTGGCCACTGACAGGATTTAGCTAATGTTGCTGCTGTTTGCAATAGGATGTGGACATGGCATCCAAACTTTCGACACCAGATCTAGCACCAAAAGAGTTGCTTCCTGCAGCTTAGAGACTTGAGTGCAACAAACATAGGAATCTCCTAGTCAAAGATCAGCAATATTCCATCTGTTGGATTGGAGGAGTCTGACAATACGTTATAATTCAACTTCGTATTTTATGGGAGACAAGGAAGATGATTTTGGAATGGGAAAGCTTTTAAAGAGAAGGAGAGGACTTAACTGATGAATTCCAGAAATGGTGGGTCAGAGAAAGACCAAGATATAGCCTTAAGAGAAGGCATTGATAGGATCAGTTTAAAATCAAAATCTGATAATTTTAACAGTATTGCTCCTCCCTTTAATTTAGCATAATAGAAGGTAATTTTCAGGTAGAGAGGACTGTGTTTAGTCTTCATATGACTTTGTCACTGTTCAGCAGCTAGATTATTATTGCCCAGTGACTTTTTTGGTAAATAAGGACAACAACAGGAATCAAGTAAACTTTTTGCATCCTTGAAATTGACCTGATAATGATCTGCATCCACCTACCAAAAGGACGACCTGTTGTGTGTTGTGGATGATTCCGTTGAAGATAAACTGAATAACTTGGCCTGTTATGACAATCTCACTCTCTTCCCTCCCTTACATGCAGGATTTCCCTTTGTTTCTTCATTCTTTCTTGCTGGGCAGCCTCTACATCTATTTTCTTCTTATTTGTTGATCTATGGCTATCCCACCCTGTTCCATTATTATATATTTTGATGCTGGCCCAGCCCAGGGACTTGTGGGAAGAGACAAAATCACCTGATAATATCCTACTCCTGTAATGGCACACAAGAGGCTTTGAAAAGTTCAAAAATAACCAAAATATTTTATATGACTTGGAGGGGAAAAGGTCAGGTGGAATCAGGAGTAGGTTTTCTCCCTTTCTCACAATACAAGAACTCGTGGGCACTCCATGAAATTGCTGAGCAGTCGGATTAGAACAGATAAAAGGAAATACTTCTTCACCCAAAGAGTGATTAACATATGGAATTCACTGCCACAGGAGGTGGTGGCAGCTGCAAGCATGGACAGTTTCAAGAGGGAATTAGATAAACATATGGAGCAGAAGTCCATCAGTGGCTATTAGCCACAGGGTATAGATGGAAACTCTCAGTCTGGGGCAGGTGATGCACTCTATTCTTGGTGCTGGAGGGGGCAGCAGTGGGAGGGCTTCTGGTGCCCTGGCCCCACTGCTGGACCTCCTGATGGCACCTGGTATATTTTGGCCGCTGTGTGACAGAGTGTTGGACTAGATGGGCCATTGGCCTGATTCAACATTGGCTTCTCTTATGTTCTTATGTTGTATACGGTGAACTGATAATAAAAACTGAGTTAACTTTGTAATCACACTAAATCCAGAAAACATGCTGCCAATAAGTAAGTGTTTTTACTTTTCTACAAGGTCTTTAAAACTTTGAGGAGAGAGGCTTTCTTTTCAATGTCTGCTTAAAAACTCAAGCATAAGCTTCTGAGTTTCTCTGATACTTTAAGTTTAGAAGGTAGAAATATACAACAAAGTTCCAAAAATCCTTCTATAAATGCAGAACAGGGATCACTCCTCTTTTAAGAACAATCTCCCTTTTCACTGGGCAGGGGTTATGTCAGGTAGCCCTGCCATGATGGATGGAGGGGAGGGGAGGATGGCTCTAGGCGCCTTAGTGGCGTGACAGGCGGGAGGTTGGAATCTGGGGAGTTGTTGATTTACGCTTAGGGTGTGAGAATGGAATGTAGCTCTGGTTACCCCTATCTTCCGCAGACTGGACATTCTGACCTTGAGGAGTCAAGCTGCGAGCTTTACTATCGCTTTCAAAGCTGCAGCTTTGCTGTGAATAATGGGGGCGTTGGGAACTTCATTAGCGTAGTAACTTTCGATTCCCAATCGCATGGTATTCCTTGACTGGGAAAAGGGGGTGTCCCCATTCACCCCCTTCCCTGTATAACCGCTTGCTTTCTGTAACCAAGTCATTCTGAACAATGTACCTGCTTCAGTGATCTTTTCTATTGCAGCTAAATAATAAACGCTATCCTTGCTTGCATCACAAGGCCTGGTGTTTTGCTGACTAAGTTAGGACTCCTGACAGTTTGTTCAGAATCCTCATCAACTTTCGGGACTGGTCATAAACCCGCAACTCCACAATGAGTGGCGGTGAAGAAGACACTCTCCCGATTGAAGAAGAAAAGGAGAAGAAGCCTCCCGGGAAAGATGTACCAAAAGAGACCCCTGACACACATGTGCCGGGGCAATGGGGTCTGGAGTACGAAATTGGAGGGCCTTACGGAGACCCGTATGGGGCAGCCTATGGAGGGGTGACCACCCGAGTTGGACGTAGGCGAGACTGGGTGAAACCCCTGGCTGAAACCCACGAGACGTGGTTCGGGACCCCGAGAGCATCTATGGGGGCAAGCCACCACGAGAGGTCGGTCCGAAAGCTGATCACGGCGGAAGCCCTGGAGGAAACCGGCAGAGACTCCGAGAGCCTGGAGGGTGCCGTGGTGCGGAGGAGGTGGAGTGGGGAGCCGAGCCAAGACCGCCTGATGCGCTTCCTGGACGAATCCGTCGCTCACATCCCACAGATGATCGCGGAGGGCATCCGAGAGGAGCGCGAGCGGCAGAGGCGCGAGGAACCACCAGCCCGTGTTCCTCCCGATCAGCGCCCGGCGCCGGACCAGGATCAGGGGAACGTGCCGGCCGGCCCGCCGGACCAACCAGCGGGGCCAGGACCGCAGGGGCCGCCTGGGCAACCACCCCCTCGCCCTTGGGGGTTCTTGCCACCTAAACCTGCAGAACTCCTGGATGCCGATTTTGATGGAGACCCTGAAAAATTCCCATTCTTCCTGGTGCGAGCCGAGAGGTTTATCGAAACCTGGGGCCACCTATTCCAACGAGAAGAGCACATGGTCGATGTCATAGCAGCCCACCTGAAGGGAGCGGCCGCCGACTGGTACGTGGGTCTCCACCAAGCTGATGGGCGTGAGCTGAGGGAGATCGATTCTTTCATGTGGGCCATGAAAGAGCAATTTGAAGATGTGCACTCCACCAAGGCAGCCAAGGCAACGATCCGAAGCCTCAAGCAAGGTGCGAGGTCGGTGAGAGACTACACCTCGGAGTTCCGCAGATGTGCAGCCAAACTCCGAGGGGAAGGGAATCTCGTAGACTTCTACAAGTGGGGGCTCAATGTGGAGATCCGCCGAGAAGTCACCCAGAACCAAGACCCGAACACCCTCACTGGGTGGATTCAAGCCGCCATCACGATGGAGAACCGGCTGAAGACTATCAAACTGGATGACGCCGCAGCGATGGCCAACCGGGGCCCCGTGCCGGCAGCGAGGGGGAAAACCCTGCCCCCGAACCCGAAGCCGAGGGACGGTACAAGGGAACTCCGGATGAAGCAAGGTCTTTGCCTCAAATGCGGAGAAGGGGGCCATTTCGCCGCGAACTGCCCGACATCGCCTGCGTCGCCCGGGGTGTCCAAAGGAGTCAAAAAGAAGTTTGACACATCCACACCAAAACTGGTGGCGAAACCGAAAGGGGCGAAAGCTTTGCAAGCTAAACCGCTCAGCAAGGCATCCGACTCATCCGATGGCGAGATCGTGCCGCAGGGAAACGAGACGGACCTGCTGTAAACAGCGCTGAACAGCAGGTCCCACACTCCCAGGCGCAAATCCCGGTGAGCAAAACCCCCTCTCTTTTCTTTCTCACAGTGACTCTAATGGACCCGGGTCTATTGACCCATGTGAGAGTACGAGCTCTCATTGACTCTGGGTGTGGGAGAGACCTCATCAACCCCACACTAATAACGGGACTAGGGGCAAAAGTTGTTAAACTAAATGAACCCTTGATTTTTACTCAAATGGACGGGTCCACCATGAAGGAACCCTGTAAATACGAGACTGTACCCTTGAGGGTGGGGCTCGGGCAACACTGGGAAGAAAGGTCTTTCGTGGTTACCCCTTCAGCCCGCTTTCCCCTGGTTCTAGGGAGCCCGTGGTTCTTTGACCACGATCCTCACGTACTATGGGGGGAGGGGAAGGTGAACTTCATCTCCGAAAAATGCCGGTCCCACTTATGGAGAAAAGAGTGGGGACCCATGACAGGGGGCAACTCCTAGTGACGGCGGGGGTGGCAGACGCGGAGCTGGAAGGCATCCCCCCCGAGTATCACGACCTGGCCCCTGTTTTTGGGGAGGAGGAGGCCGATGAATTGCCCCCCCACAGGAACTCAGACTGTGCAATTGAAATTTTGCCCAACCAAAAGTTGCCGAAGGGAAAACTGTATTCTATGAGCCCCTCGGAAAAAGTGGAACTGCGGAAATTCATTGACAAAAACCTTAGTAGGGGTTTTATACGGCCAGCATCCTCCCCGTTTGCGGCTCCTGTGCTTTTCCGGAAAAAAAAGGACGGGGGGTTGCGGCTATGCACCGACTATCGTGGCTTGAATGCAGTGTCCAACACAAACGCCTACCCCATGCCCCTCATAAAAGACTTGTTGGCGGCGGTGGCTGGGGGGAAAATTTTCTCGAAGTTAGACCTCCGAGATGCCTATTTCAGGGTCCGAATTCGGGAGGGGGATGAATTTAAAACGGCGTTCAACACCCCTCTGGGCCAGTTTGAATACTTGGTCATGCCCTTCGGGCTCCAAGGGGCCCCGGGGGTCTTCATGAACTTGATTAACGAGGTGTTGCATAAATATTTGTTCAAGGGGGTCCTTGTTTACCTTGATGACATTCTTTTATATTCCCCCGACCTGAAATCTCATGTGAAACTGGTGCGGGAAGTACTACAAACGTTGCACAAGCATAAACTGTTTGCCAAACTGTCCAAGTGTGAATTTCACAAAACGGAGATCCCTTTTCTGGGCTACCGCATATCTCAAAAAGGAATTGAGATGGACCCTGACAAGATTAAGGATGTAGTAGGGTGGGAGCCCCCAAAACGCGGAGGCAACTCCAGGGTTTCCTCGGATTCGCGAACTTTTATAGATCGTTCCTATCGAACTTTGCCCAGGTGGCTCTTCCCTTGACTGACTTATTGAAAACCAAAGGGAAGCCACCCGAATGCACTCGACCCGGAGCCAAACTAGAGTGGTCACCAGAGTGCCAACGGGCTTTTGACAAATTGAAAACCCTTTTTACGTCTGAACCTGTCTTAGCCCACCCGAATGAACTTAAGAAATTCATTGTCCGAGTTGACGCCTCAGACGTTGCTATGGGGGGGGCGATCCTCCAAGAGGGAGAGGATGGTAAACTGCACCCCCTTGCCTATGTTTCCAAAAAATTTAACGATACTGAACGGAATTGGTCGGTGTGGGAGAAAGAAGCGGGATCGTTCCGTTTAGCGTTGGCTACCTGGCGCCATTGGCTAGAGGGGGCGCGACTCCCGTTCGAGGTCTGGACTGATCACAAAAACCTCGAGCTGCTCCGCTCTCCCCGTTCCTTGAACGCCAAACAGCTCCGCTGGGCTGATTTCTTCTCCAAGTTCAATTTCACACTGCACCACTTCCCGGGAACATCGAACTCGCTGGCCGATGCACTGTCCCGCCTCCCTCAACACGACAGCAAGAGGGAGGAGGTTCATGACTCGATTTTCACTCCCTCCCAGTTGGGAGGGGCAGTAACCACTCGGAGGCAGGCCAAACTCTCCCCCCCGTCGCCAGATCCTCCTCCCAAGGACTGGGCGGTAAAATTCTCTACAGCTCTGACGGACGCGGATAGGGAGGAGGTGGAGGGGGAAGAAGGAATGTCCCGTGATGCGCACGGCTGCTGGACTAAAAACAATAAACTCTTTGTCCCACGATCCCTCAGGGGGGAGGTGATAGGTTGGGCGCACGGGTCAAAGCTAGCTGGACACACAGGGTTTGTGAAATCTCTCCAGCTCCTACAAAGACAGTTTTGGTGGCCGGGCCTAAGAAAAGACATTTCACTCTTCATGTCAGCGTGTCAAACGTGCTTGATGAGTAAACCTCGGCCCGGCAAACCCCCGGGTGCTCTGCAACCCCTCCCCACGCCGGCTCGGCCATGGGAAGTGATCTCTATGGACTTTATTACGGATCTACCCCCTAGCGGGGGAAAAACTGTCATATGGGTGATAGTGGACCTGTTTACCAAACAGGCTCATTTCGTTCCGTTTGCCTCCATCCCCTCTGCCAAGAAACTAGCCTCTGCGTTCTTGCAACACGTAGTGAGGCTCCACACTTTACCTAATAAAGTGATCTCGGATAGGGGGGTTCAGTTCGTTTCACGGTTCTGGAGCGAACTTATGTCACTGCTTGGGGTGGAGAGGGGGGTGAGCAGTGCGTACCATCCAGAGTCCGATGGGCAGACCGAACGTGTGAATCAGACTTTGGAACAATACTTGCGATGTTTCTCTAACTTTCAGCAGGACAATTGGCATTCTCTTTTGCCACTAGCTGAGTTTTGTTATAATAACACTCAGCACTTGTCAACTGGGATGTCCCCGTTTAAAGCAGTACATGGATATGACGCCCCGCCTCTCCCTTTTTTGAATTCTCCCGACCTCCCGGCGGGAGACGCGGGAGACTGGTGCAAACACTTATAGGAGGCGTGGGTCTCGTTAGCCAAGACTCTAGAGGAGGTTAAGAATGCGTACAAACTCCAGGCTGACAAGAAACGTAACCTTGCCTGGATTCCAAAGTGTGGAGAGTTTGCTTATTTGTCCACACAACACTTGCGTCGCATTCAGCCGAGTCGCAAGCTCGGTTGGAAATATATAGGTCCCTTTGAGATTGTGAGAGTGATTAACAATGTAACTGTTGAACTTGTGTTACCCAAATCTCTAAAGTCTGTTCATCCTGTTTTCCATGTAAGACTTCTACGCCGGGCGCCTGAAGAGAACAAATGGCGACCACAACGGCCGACCCCGCCTCCGCTGCTGGTGGGGGGAACCTCACTACGAAGTATCGCAAATCTTGGACTCTAAGATCTCTCGCAATCGCTTGTTTTATCTGGTTGAATGGGTTGACTTTGGGCCGGAGCAGAGGGAGTGGGTGCGGGTGGAAAATGTTCTGGCCCCCGGCTTATCCGGGCGTTTCACAAGTTGTACCCCCATAAACCAAAGGGGTAGGCTTATTTTCGAGGGGGCTGCATGTCAGGTAGCCCTGCCATGATGGATAGAGGGGAGGGGAGGATGGCTCTAGGCGCCTTAGTGGCGTGACAGGCGGGAGGTTGGAATCTGGGGAGTTGTTGATTTACGCTTAGGGTGTGAGAATGGAATGTAGCTCTGGTTACCCCTATCTTCCGCAGACTGGACATTCTGACCTTGAGGAGTCAAGCTGCGAGCTTTACTATCGCTTTCAAAGCTGCAGCTTTGCTGTGAATAATGGGGGCGTTGGGAACTTCATTAGCGTAGTAACTTTCGATTCCCAATCGCATGGTATTCCTTGACTGGGAAAAGGGGGTGTCCCCATTCACCCCCTTCCCTGTATAACCGCTTGCTTTCTGTAACCAAGTCATTCTGAACAATGTACCTGCTTCAGTGATCTTTTCTATTGCAGCTAAATAATAAACGCTATCCTTGCTTGCATCACAAGGCCTGGTGTTTTGCTGACTAAGTTAGGACTCCTGACAGGTTACTTCTCTTGCTTAGAGGCACTTTCCCTTTTTGGCTGGAATGGGGATCCTCATTGAACCTCTCACTCCTCTTTTGCCTCCTTCCCAGTCCTCAGTGCTCAACTCTTCCTTCTTCAACTGTCAGTTCCCAATTGTCAATTCTTAACTGATTCTCTCCACAAAATTCCATTTGAACAGCCTGTCACTTAAAGGTTCTCAGACTCTGGCCTATTATGCGCAGATGTTTGCCTTGTTTTCACTGTGCTTGTTCATTGGGTCCTGTTCCCCCCAATTCTGCATTGTTTTCCCCTCTCTTTATCATTCAGTTCATTGCTTACCCAGGTTTTCTAAGAGTGGTTTTGTGATAGTTTTTCCCCCTTGCCTCATTTTCAAAGCTGAATCTGCATACAGATTCCCTCGGATTTCCCCCCTCCCTTTTCCTACCCCTCAGAAGCCACTCCAGCACTCACATCGGGGTGGTTCCTCCCACTCTGCACCTTCCATCATCCTCCTTGCTTCATGGGTGTACAAATTCCTCTATTGCTTACTTTTCCCATCATTGAAATGTTTGCTTAAAAAAAAGGGGGGGGAGCTGAATCTAGTGATACGATGAGATCTTCACTAGTCTTGGATCGCTGGGAAAAAGAAATAGACAGGGAAAGCTTTAAAAGGCTTAAAAGATGCATTTAATGAAACCAGTGTCTCCTTTTTACACAATGAACCCCCCCCCAAGTCCTTTCACTTTTAGGACATGCCCTGCTTCTCCTGGGTTGGAGCACAAGGTGAACAAAGACAATTCTGGCCACAGTATGTGCTTGTGTTCGTGTCTGGAGCATACATGTGAATGGTGCCCACATGGTGGTTTGTGGCTGGCTGGGGCCAGAACTGCTGTTGCTGCTGTGGCTTACTGGAGTCAGAAGTGTTTTGGGGGCCATAGGCTCTTCTGCAAGTCAGCTGTCCACAGACTCCAGGTGAGGAGCAGGGACAGTGGCCCCAGCAGCCCCAGCAGCAGCGGCAGTGGGGAAGGTGCCTGGAGAGGTGAGCCTGGCTGCCCAGTCGCACTTCTCCCTGTCGCCATGTGCCATCCCTGCTGAGCTGGGGCTGCAGCTGCAAAGCAGGGCTCTGCCCCCAGGAGAGACTGTGCAATAGGATTCATGGCCCCCAAAATGGACAGTAATACAGCCAGAGATTCCCTGTGAGTGCAGCCAAGTGCTCAGGCAGCTCTCAGGGTCTAGCATGCATCACAGGCCCAGGTCTGCAGGCACCGCTCCTGCTCCTAGGTTGACCCATTCACACAGCACAGGTAAGGACATGTGCAGCTGGCCACTGTCTTCCAACTCTGGCAAGCTGGGGCCAGAGCTGCTGCTGCCACCATGGTCAGCCCAAGAGCAGCAGCACTGAGGCTGTGAGCCCATTGAGGATTCTGACACAGGATGGTGGGCACAGCCACAAAATGACCACCACAGGAGGTGGAGCCATCCACCAAATAACTACTGCAGCTTACCTTCAGTCACGCAGAAAAGTCCCTTGTGCTGTGGTGACAGCTTGGGCCAGAGCAACATTAAAAAAAAAATCTGCACAGCTAATCAAATCTCCGGTGGCCAATCAGAAGCCTTGCTGATCAAAAGCCCCATCTGGCACTGCCCACTTTCTAAAAATACTTGGTGGGCACTGTGTTGGAGACCGGTGTGTTAGGGCATGGTGAAATAGGAAAGTTTAACTCCTCAGGGGGGTTCAAGTGGCTCAGGACCTTGGCCAGCAGGAGGAAATCTGCACCCCCTTGTGAAAGACAGGTTGGCTGGGGCCCCATTCTGCCACATCCACAAGTTAGGATTCCACCCCATCCCTCGTCCCCAGTAGTTTTACCGAAATTCTCATTGCTTCCTTCTGCATTCCTCCAATATTTTACCCAGGTAGGATCTCTTCAAAGTCATCTCTGCATCTTGCTTTCCGTGAAATCCTTTGGCAATTCAAGCCCAGAGCTTGCTTACTTGGATGAAAGTTCTACTAACATCAGCAGGGATTTTTTCCAAGTAAATATAGGGAGGATTTGTGTTTCTTTATTAACATCCCCAAGATATATAGGATTAGAAGTAAACTGGGAGCCTTTTGAGGAATGCCAAGGGCATAAAGAATTCTGAATTTCTGACAGAACAAAATAAGTCTTTTTCTTCTTCAACCCCCCACCCATTCTAGTGCTCCTGAGAAAGGCAGTTAATTAAACTGGCCCTGCACAGAGGACAGGTGAGCGGTAACGACCCCAGAGGGGGAGAGTGCAGGCGGCGTTCGATCGCTGAGGCAGTCGGGGTGGCAGGTTGGAAGAAGGAGAGGGCCCTTGCGGGTTGAGAGGGCGACGTCAGAATGGGAGTGATTCCGTGAAACAGCTGTTGGGGGTGTAATTGGGGGCAACAATTAATGCCACTCTATCATATTAAGACGACATGAAGCACCCGTTTAACTCTGATAGTTCAGCAGAGGATATTAATTGCTACTTTTGCCTCACAGTCAAGAGTCTCCTTGTAAAGTTCCCGAGTTTGCTTTTTAAAAATACATTATACAGCATTCTAAATCCATGTCACAAATTAGAATGCTTCAAAAGAAACAAAAAGGAAAAGAAAACCCTTCTACGTATAGTTCCCCTGGGTAGCCAGTAGAACAGCGAGAATCGAGACCAACCAGACCTGGCAGGCTCTGAGCTTCGCCTCCCCAGAGATCCTGGGCCCTGAGGTGCCGCTGGACTTAGTCCTGGCTGTTCTTCTGCATATAATCCCTGAAATCATCCTTGGGGAAGTTTAGCATCTGGAATTACACTCAGAGCCAGTGTGGCGTAGTGGTTAAGAGTGCTGGACCAGGATTTGGAAGTCCCAGGTTCGAATCCCTATTCTGCCATAGAAGCTTGCTGGGTGACCTTGGGCCAGTCACACCCTCTCAGCATCACCTACCTCGCTGGGTTGTTGTGAGGGTTAAATGGAGGAGAGGAGAATGATGTCAGTGGCTTTGGCTTCCCATTGGAGAGAAAGGTGGAATTCAAGTACATGTAATAAATGTAATAAATAAATATATGGGGGCCACGGTGGCTCAGAGCTTAAGATGCTGAGCTGCAGACCGGAAGGTCTGCCGTCTGGCAGTTCGAGACCTGAGTAGTGCTGCGTGACGGAGTGAGCGCCCGACTCTGGCCCCAGCTCCTGCCACCCTAGCAGTTTGAAAGCAAGAAATTGCAAGTAGATAAGCAGGTAGTGCTTTGGTGGGAAGGGAACAGCGTTCCGTGCACCTCGGCGTTTAGTCATGCCGACCACATGACCACAGAAACATCTTCAGACAGTGCTGGCTCTTCAGCTTGGAAACGGAGATGAGCACCGCCCCCTAGAGTCAGACTCGACTAGCTTTTGAGCAAGGGAAACCTTTACCTTTACCTTTAATAAATAAATAAAATAATTACGTAAGGATTTTTAAAATACGGTTGCTGGCAAATTTCAATTGAAGTAATATTCAAGGTGAATGTGGATTACTCAGATTAACATTCTACAGAGGGAAGTCCAAAGCATGTTGATAAGGCTCGTAGAATTTCTCCAGCCGTCTCACACAGTCCTGCAGTTACATCTCCCCTACACTGGAATTCATGGCAAATGGGGGAGGGGCTGCTCATGTTAAGCAGGACACATCATTTTGCAAGCTGGGATTTATGTTGCTTCTCCAGTTTTTTGCCAGGGTGTAGAAATGAGGGGGAATGCATCGCAGTACTGATGCCGGGTTTCCCATAGCCTGGTACAAATGCACACACACGTGTGTGCATTGACTCACCACATGGCGCTGGCCACAGGGTGCAAATACTCTGGCCCTGATCCTGCCTCAGTATGATTGCCTGCTTCTCTACAGAGTGCAGTTGTGTGGATGAAGTAGCCCCTTCCCTGTGATTGGCAAGGCCGCTTTTGGAACATTGCTGATGACAGGCCGAGGGTGTGCACCTAGCCACTTCCTCCATGCGCTCTGCAGACAATCATACCTGTGGAAGGGCTGTGGGTCAGTGGCAGCTGCTTGGCAGTTCAGTCCCTGCAATCTCCAGTTAAAAAGGACGTGGCAGCAGGTGATGGGAAAGACCTCTGCCAGAGATCCCAGAGAGCAGCTGTCAGTCTGTGTTGACACGACTGACTTTGATGAACCAATGGTCTGATTCAGTATAATGCAGCTTCGTGTGTTCATGCGCTTGTTCCCTGCCCACAACACTGCAAATCAACACATGTATGTGTGTGTGTGGGGGGGAGTCATCTGTATGTGGCCACAGCGCTGTGTGAAGTTCCTTGGCCCCCTGTCTTTGGACCAATAGATGTGCCAGAGCTATTTATGATGTGCTTCTCTTGTAACAGTCACCAGCAATTACAAAGGCAAAGACTCAAATGGCAATAAGCATCTCGGTGCATATGGTGACTCTCCTTCAAAAGCAAAACCGTTAATGACACATCTTGGCTGGAATAACAAATCAGGTTGATACACACTGCAGTCCCTTTGAGAACATTTTGAAGCCTTCCACTCTACAGCCCCACATACACAGCATCCAATATTGAGCCAAGAGCTACCGTCACCTCTGAGACTAGATCTTAGGTTTTCAGGCTTTGTGTGATTCCAAATTCCAAAGTCATCCTGAGACTAAGTCCAGTCATTGCATTAGAGCGATAAAAGGAAAGATTTTTCTCCCAAATTGCCTTGATCTCTCTTCAAAGCATGCAACAGCCCTCTTACTAATCAGAAGAAACCAGATTAAGGTTTGCAGTTTAAAAGTGCATTATTAAGAATATATATGTTCTCCTTTCAGTATGTTTATTGCTATAAACTGTGGAATTCAGTGCTAAGGAATGAACCGATGGCCCCAAGCACTGATGGAGAAGAGATCCATCAGTGGCTACTAGCCATGGTGACTTAAGGGAGTTTCCATATCCAAAAGCAGCAAACCTCTGAACACACTGAGATAAAGCTGTGCAAAAGAGCAATGATACAGCTATTGCACAACGTAATTTGCATCAGAGTTCTTTTGCTATTGCATTTTTAATGAGCAGGTAAGAGTGCATGTGCGCAGCAGTGAAACACCACACAAAAATAATCTTGATGCACCCTGACCTGGATAACCCCAGCAAGCCCAATCCTGTAAGACCTTGGAAGCTGAGGAGGGCTGACCCTGGCAAGTTTTTGGATGGGAGACCTCCAGAGAAGACCAGGGCTGGGAGGCCAGAGGCAGGCTACCAAGCCCCTTTCTGAATGCCCTCCATGCCCCAGTTGGAGTCATCAGAGGTCGCCATAACTTCTGGGCGTGGGCACACACACTCATGCAAAAATACAAAAAATACAAAATCTTGATGCAATCTCAGAAACAATCCAATCAAAATTAGTTTTTTTATAATGTTTTACCAATGCACATGTATCAGGAAGATGCAAATGCATATAAGGAAACTGAAAGCCCTCAGTTTTTCCGATGGCATAATATCTAATGCTACTGCTGCTGTAACATCGTCCAAGTGATTTCCCTCCTTGCTTCTGGGATGGCTGGGGGGGGGGTCTAACCTGAGCTGGAGCACAGTGATGTGTAGTCAGGCGGAAGCTCAGGAAAGAACTCCCCCCTATCCCCCCCGTTTTTTAAAATATAGTTATTGCAACTAACTATTTTGACATAATGGGGGAAGGTTGTGAAATTCCCACATTGTGTGAAGATTTTTTGCTTCAGAGTGTGACAGACAGACACAGTTGCCAGCTCTGGGCTGGGAAATAGCTGGAGATTTGGGAGATGGAGCCTGGGGAGGGTTGGGTTTGGGGCGGGGAGGGGCCTCGCTGGGGTACAGCTTATTTATTTATTATTAATTCAATTTATGCCCCGCCCTCCCTGCAAGCAGGCTCAGGGCCAGAGTCCCCCCCTCCAAAGCCACCCTTTTCTCCAGGGCATTGGATCTTGGTCACCTGGAGATCAACTGTAATAGCGAGAGATCTCCAGGTGCCACCTGGAGCATGGCAACTCTACATACAGGCATGTTGCCCAATCAGGCTTGTTGCTCTTCTGTCCTCCAAAGGGGTTGTGCCAACAGATTTCTAGGCACCATGATTCCACCAGGCCTTACCGTGTCAGGATGCTTTTGGGATTCCTCGTAAGCATGGAGCAAGACCCCCATTTCCCTGCTGGCCTCAGACCTTTTCTCTGAAAGTTAGTGTGTTTATTGGTTCTCGGTCCCTTATGGCTCAAGACCGCTGGCCAAAGGAGGTTACCGCTGATGAAGGAAAGGTTCTCTGTCACTTGCCTTGCCATCTATTCCTTTGATGTCACCAAGTTCCGTGCAAGGGCGTGTGCTTTAGAGCCATGTTAGATGTGTTGGTAGCCAAGGGACCAACCTGTTGCTACCAATGCCATTTTAGAGGGAAATTCGACCATTGTAAAATTAGTGCTACGCAATAGACTAAAGATAGGATAAAAGAGGCCACATTTTATAGGCACTTGCAGAATGGGCACTAAGGGCCAAACTAGACATCATGATAGCCATGGGGATCACATCTAGTTTGGCCCTTAGTGCCCGTTCTGCAAGTGCCTATAAAACATGATCTCTTTAATTCTATCTGTCATCAATTTGGTAAGGACAACAACTTAGCTCAGTGGCAGAGCATTTACTTGGCGTGCAGAAGGTTCCAGGTTCAATCCTTGGCATTTCCAGCTGCAAAGGACCAGGCAGTAGGTGATGTGAAAGACCTCCGCCTGTGACCCTGGAGAGCTGCTGCCAGCCTGCCTAGACAAGACTGATGTTGATGGACCAGTAATCTGAATGACCAATTTCCCACAAGCTGCTGCTCCACGCTCGCTCTTCCCTTTACCCCCCCCCGCGAGACGTGGGGGAAATTGGGCGAAGCCGCGGGGCAAAATTCAGCCCTGCAGCCACTTGTGTGAAATTGACATATATGATCGAGGCAAAGGGAAAAGTGAGCGTGGAGCAGCAGCTTGTGGGAAATCAGTCAATGAGTTTAAGGCAGCTTCATGTGTGAGGACAGTTTCTGATTTTTTTTAATCTGAATTGAGTGGATGAAAATTTAAAAGTTGGGCATAGTGCCTTTCTTGGCTTTCTCCAGTCTTCCTGCTGAGCTGTTGTTTTTGAGAAACGTGTTTGAAAAACTGAGTCAAATGGAGATGAGAAAAGGCAATGTTCTAGTGCTAATTGGCAAAACAATAACTAACAAGGCAGCTGGTCTGGATGACAGACATCTGAAGGCTCCTAAAGAACTCAAATGCAAAATTGTTGCTCTCCTCACAAAAATATGCACTGTTGCTAAAACTGGCCAGGCATGTATTCTGCATAAATTACTGGAAGTGAATATGAAGCACTGAATGATTGAGAGCATCAGGGTTGCCAGGTCCTTCCAAGTCCCTTGTGGGGGACTTTGGGGGGTGTTACTGGAGGGGGAGGGGAAGTCCCCAATGTAATGATGCCACACAGAAGTGATGTCATCACGTTGGAGACTGGCGTCTCCCCTTCTTTCCAAAAGGAGGCTCACATGCACCTATACTCCAAGCCATGAATTTGCAGCTTGGCATGCAGGTGCATGGCCATCGCCTCTTCCCAAAAGCATTTAGAGGTTCCCTTTAAATGCTGCTGAGAAGGGGTGGGGAGGGGAGGCCACACTCACTTGCACTCCAAGCTGTGAATTCACGTCTTGGAGTGCAGGTGCACATGGCCACCCTTCTTCCTCCCTTTAAATCTTGCAACGGGGTGGCCAGGTGGTCACTCTTGGGATGGGGCTTCCCCCCGCCAGCCAGCTGACTGGCATTGGGAAGCAGCTCCCCAAAACTGGGGAAAACCCCACTGGGACCAGGGGTCTGGCAACATTAAAGCACGTGGAGGGACAAGGCCTGCTGAGGGAAGATCAGCATGACTTCTGTAAAGGGCAGTTTAGCCTCATTGCCTTTCAGATGTTCTTTAGAGTGCTGGCAAGCATGTGGGTAAGGGAGGTCCAGTAGATATTATACACTTGTTCTTTTGGAAGGATTGTGACAAAGGCCCTCACCAGGGGTAAATTTAGCAGTAATGGGTTGAGAGAAGAGATCCTCTCATGGATTATAGTTTCAGAGGGTAGCCGTGTTGCTAGGCAGTAGAAGAACTGGAATTGAGTCCAGGAGCACCTTAGAGACCAACCAGATTTTTGGGGTTATGAGCTTCCAAAAGTCAAAGCTCCCTTTGTCAGAGACAAGTAGGAATGGAGACCTAGGAGTCCTTAAATCCCAGTCTGAAGGCGTGGATAGGGACATAGGATTCTTATCACACTACTAGTGTTCATTTCCTGCCCCTAAGCATTTCTCCCCTGCTTTAAACAAGTGGTCACTGGGAGTGTGGAGGGGGAGGTATTTGTGAATTTCCTAGATGAACCTGGAGGTCCCTTCCAGTTCTATGATTCCATTCTGCATTGTGTCTCTGCATCCTTTATTTGCAGTACCCTTCCCACCAATGGTGACAGTATCACTCCAAGCTCAAATGTTGGTGAACACAGGGATACTGAGTAAGATGCCGGATCTAGCAAGAACAAATGCAAAGTCAAATTCAATTAAAGTCAAGTGTAACATCGAATTAATCCCAGTTCAGCTTCAAATAATTCACAAAATGCCAGTTTAATGGACAGTGTTATTGAGCTTCATCATTTGAGATGTGTCCTTTACTCCTAGGACTGTTGGCGCTACAATTCCCATAGTGCGTGCACAACTACCCCAGGTTTTCTGCAGCACAACTTCTTCCACTTCCTTTTTCTTTGAATGATCCCTTCACCCCTTTCTCACCCAAGAGCCCCATTTAGGGTTGCCAGCCCTGGATTGGGATGTACGTGAAGATTTTGGGGGTGGAGCCTGGGGAGGGTGGGGTTTGGAGAGAGGAGGGGCCTCAGCAGGGAGTCCACCATTCAAAGGCCCTGTTTCTCCAGGGGGAACTGATCTCTATATTCTGCAGATCAACTGCAATGCCAGGAGATCTCCAGGTCCCACCCACAGGTTGGCAACCTTCGTTCTGTTATGTGAAGAGCCAAACTCATGCAAAGTAATTGAAGAAAAGCCAGCGGGAAAACACACTTTTTATGAAAATATAATGTGCTGCCAGGCAATTAGTAATCATTCTAAGTTTCAAGAAAATTTTTGAAATTTGCAGCATACCTAGAAGTAAATTATCTAAAAGCCATAATAGCTCAGTGGTTAAGTGTGAGGTATGTGCATTTAGTGTTAGTTACTGAAATTTACTGCATATAAATTAAGAGAAACTTCCAGATGTATTCTAATCAATATAGATGAGGGAAATTTCTCTGCCCTCCCCCCGAGCGGTATGCTGTTGCGGTGACATGACTCCATGGCTGAAAACATGGTATGGAAATTGCTTCACCTTCTGCAATTGGAAAGGGACCCTTGAAAACTTCCCCACATTTGTTAATCAGCCAATTTCCACTGACTTTGATTGGCATTTCAAGGCACCTCAAGGCAAAGTGCGAAGCCAAATACCACAGAGAAAAATGCCAAGGGAGGGAAATTAGCACTTACCTGCTGGCAGAAATCACATTCCTAGTTACACATAAAGCCCTGAATTGTGGATGTTTTATCATGCTGGCCTTCCGACTCCCTCATTGCACATCCACATTGCTATGAAAAGGAGTCTGCGTTTTTCTCACCAGAGAACTGGGCAGGAAAAATTTCCATGGCAGGGAGTCTCTAAACCTTAAAACTAGCTATAAACCCAGTTACCATAAAGCCTTGCACTTGGCCAACATAATAGGCCATTCTAACCATTGCATTTTACCATGGGTATGGAGAGAATGCACTACATGTGATACTCCTCATAGGTGTGGTTGTCATTGTGTTCCCATTGCCCTAGAATGTATTAGCGGCTTTCATACATGTATACCAGAATCCTAATATTGACGGATGCTGGTTTGTGTGTACAGAACAAGAAAATACATACATTGCCCCTTTCAAGCCAAAATGGGGATCACATGTATTGTAATGAATGCGTGTGAGAATATAAGAATGCAAGAGGAGCTCTGCTGGATCACACCAGTGGTCTATCTCATCCAGCATCCTGCCTTCCACAGTGGCCAGCCCGTTCCTCTGGAAGTCCAATAGCAGTAGGGTTCCCAACTCTGGGTTGGGAAATATCTGCAGATTTGAGGGGGTGGAGCCTGAGGAGGGTGGGGTTTGGGAAGGAGGAGACCTCAGCAGGGTATAATGCAGGGGTGGCCAAATTGCTTAACGAAAGAGCCACACAGAATAAACATCAAATGTTTGAGAGCCACAAGACATGAACAAATATAACCCACACATTTTTATAGAAAACTATATAAATTTGCTTTTTCATAGCATTAAATGAGTCTGCCAAAAATAAAAACGAAAGGGGTAAAATAGGTAGTGATAATGATTAGATGGGGAGGGAGGGGAGAAAGAGAGAGTGGAAGAAAGAAAGGTGGAAAGAAAGGAAGTGTATAGAAAGCAAATAAATGGGAGGGAGGAAGAGGTGGAAAGAAAGCAACTTTAACTTTAAATGCATCTTCCAAGACTCCCACGCCCCTGTGTGTTATGTACTGGGTTTACCGCGTGCAAGGCAAGGCCCGCACGCGGCCAGGCAAAGAGCTTGAGCTTTGGACCCGAGACAATAGCACAAGCAGATCCTAGCCCGCACCTATCAAAGGGCTGGGATCCGAGGAAGACCTATAGAACTCTATTCCACTGTAAATAATCCTATTCCGTGTGTGTGTGTGTGTGTGTGTGTGTGTGTGTGTGTGTGTGTGTGTGTGTGTGTTGGGTGTGGTTTGATCCCAAGTATAAGCCGGCCTGCAAGCCAGTCTCCCCTTGTCTTGTTCTTCCCTACCAAATACACTTATGAGCTGAAATCACGTTACTCTGCTTTCGGGCTCGATACTTTTCACTGTGCCAGTTGGATTGGCTTGGAGAAGGGGTTTAAAGAGACACATGCCTTCTTCAAGATGGCTGGCTGGTGTGGGGGTGTCTTTAAGAACATATTTAAAGTTAAGGTTGCTTTCTTTCTCTGCTCTCCCCCCACCACCACCTCAAGCCCACCCAGGGAAGGGAACACTGGCTGGGGAAGGGAAGACCGATCGGGAAGGCATGCCTCCTTTTCAGTTCCCCAGCCACCATGCCGGGAGCCATACAATATGTGCGAAAGAGTCACATGTGGCCCCCAAGCCACAGTTTGGCCACCCCTAGTATAATGCCACAGACTGTAACCTCCAAAGCAGCCATTTTCTCCAGGGGATCTGATCTTGGTGATCCAAAGATCAATTGTAATAGCAGGACATCACCAGGTGCCACCTGGAGGTTGGCAACACTGAACAGGGCATACAGCCTTTCAGATTTTCCCACAGGGCCTGCTTTTGGGGCACAGTTTTCAGGTTCTGGGATTTTGGCACGAGGAAAGCATGCCCTGAAATAAAACCCCATCCTGGAACTAAAAAGGAGATCTTCTCCAAAACCAATTTAATTCATTTTTAAAAAGAAAAGGGGCAGGAGGGCAGGACTTACCCCCTTTCCACTGGCCCTTCCTTCTCTGGGCTGTCGTCTGCCCAGGCCTCCAGAGCTGGGGAGTGGCCGCCAGGGTGCTGGGCAGGCACAGGCTGGACTCCCGCAGCCCAGAGAAGGACACCGGTGGCCACAAAGCGGCCTGGAAGAGCTGGTGAGTCATGCCTTCCTTCCTTTTTTTCTATATATATTTTTTTAAATGCCTCAGGACAGGCCCTTTCTAACAATCTGGGGGACCCACACAGCCTCTTGTGATTCTGGGGAACCTTCCCCTCACTTGCAAGATATCATCAGGGTGGCAAGCAATGCTCCCTCTAAGCTGTGGAATCTTCTGAGCAAAAATTCTACTTTCTGAGCTCCTGGCATTAAAGTTGTGAGCGAGCGATTGGGCTACTGCATAAATGAGTTTGCTCTGGAGCCCTCCTTCCTGAACTAAGATGAAAATGTATGAGCTGGAGGCTTAAAAACAGTGAGCTGGCTCACACTAATTCTGCTTAGAGGGAACACTGGTGGCAAGGGGAAAGTCTTCGTGCTCCCTGCCGTGAGGTAGGTTTTATGGCAAGCGAGAGGAACACAGAGATGGCTGGGGCAGGAATTGTATGTAAATAGCAAAGAAGATTGCTTGATTTATGGGTTGGCTTTAACAAACAGATCAGCAGGACAGGCCTCCAGGTAGCTCAAGGAGAAGCCGGCCTGCAGCACAGACGCTGAAGCTCATTATTGGCTGCAGAGTATGGTTTGAATTCTCTTGAATGCCTTCAGGTAGAAATAGGTGTCCGCTGACTGGCCACTTGGACGGATCCTTTCGGACACCAGAGATTCCACCCACACCAGCGGAGGGTTGCCAGGTCCCTCCAGGTAGCCGGTGGGGGGTGGGCTTACTGGGAGCAGGGAGTTTCATCCAATGTTTCGGCGATGTGCCCACATGACTTCCAATGTGACCTCAAAGTGACGTAGGCATGTCGGGGGCCCTAACCCTCCTGACTCTCCCAGTGGGCAATTCCTACAAAGGGTCAGGTGGTGGCAGCAGTTGACCAGAGAGAGAGAAAAGCCCCTTGAGATGTTGGAAAAACCTTGGAGGGCAGGGTGGGACGGGGCCTGCAGGCCAGAACAGGCTTGCCACAGCCAATAACCGTTATTGGGGAGAATGACAAGCAAAACAAAAAAAGCCTTCACCCACTGGTGGAAGACACTGATAGGGGGAGACAGACACAATTCCCTGCAGAGGGAGTTTTGATGTTTTGGTGCCACGGCCCAGAAAGTCCTTGGGTTCCTTATTGTGTGAGTTATGGATTGCCCTCTGGTATCCTAGTTCCGTCATTATGATTGGCTGCCTAATAAAGACTTTCTATTGGTCCTGAAGCCACCCAGCAGTAACCTATCAGTAAGCTCCACTTAGGTCCAATCAGACCTCTCGTTTATTGTTACATTGTATATAATTCAGTTGTGGAACAGTATAAGTTCAGATGCCACTCTTACCAGAGCAGTCCTAAGCTGAGCAATGTTGAATAAAGCTTTCTTCATTTGACAATTGTCTCCTGCCTCAATACCCAAAACACCCATTTAGCTTCGTATGGCAGGGGCAACTGAAGCAGGACCTCCAAGGACGACTGGAGCATGCAGGTAGGTTCATGTGGGAGGAGGCAGTCCTTAAAGTATGTTGGTCCTGGGCCACACAGGCATGTTTTGCCATTTAAAACTAGAAGTTGCATAGTCTGCTGATGCCCTTTAAATTTAGAAAGCAAGAGTGTGTGTCCATACTGTATAAAGTGATTGTAAGTATACATTCTTGTTTCAGGATATAAGAAGTGCCTTCCTGGATCATGCCAAAGTTTATCATTCTTCATAAGAATCTCAGAAACCAGAGGGGTCTAGGAGGTCCTCTGGAAATCAGTGACTGATAGAACACCCTCTGCTGCCTGCTTCTCCTCCACCTCAGCTTATTCAGTGGACTGGTTCTCTGTGTCTCCTCGCCCCCCCCCCCCGGAGATGTCAGTTTTTATGAGCATTCTGTGACTACATTCTACAGCAGCCTTTGAATGATGGGAGGGAATCCTTCCCTATGATATAAAACAGTAGTGGTCTGGCAAGGTTCTATGCACAGCAAAATCAGTTGGCCGCATGAACTGCCACTCCAAACCTCTGCCAATTGCGGGGTGGCCCCGTGGCCTCAGTCCCGCCCACACAGCTGGCAGCCAACCTGTTGTCCTCAATTCACACACAGCTGCTGAAGACAATGCTTGAGACACCAAGGATGACCATGGCGGTGCTGCAACATGGCAGGAGCCAGCCGAGCTGCAAGAAGAGGAAACCGCCACCCACCCTCTCACCCTTGGTGTCCTCTCAGGCAACATCCAGGCCCAAAGATCCAGAGGGCCCATGGTATCTCCCCCCACCTTCTGAGGCCCCACGCCACCTTCCCCGCTTGCCCGCTGCGGCAGACATGTGGGGAAAGGCCTACTGAGGCCCCCACACCACCTTTCATGCTTGCCCGCCATGGCGGATGGGTGGCTAAAGGCCTACTGAGGGCCCTGTGCCACCTTTCCCCACTCTCTCGCTGTAGCGGATGGGTGGGGAAAGGCCTACTGAGGCCCCCGCACCACCTTTCTTCACTCGATCGCTCGCTGTGGTGGATGGGTGGGGAAAGGCCTACTGCAGCCCCTGTGCTGCCTTTCCCCACTCGCCCGCCATGGCGGATGGGTGGGGAAAGGCCTACTGAGGACCCCGCGCCAGCCGGGTAAGAGCTGGAGAGCTCCCCCTTCCCTTCCCTTGCCCTCCCTCTGTCTCTTCCCTGTAGCTCTTGCTCTTCTCTCTCTCCCTCTTTCCCTTCCTCTCTTTGTGTCATGCCCACCATGCAGCCCGATTCTGTGGACCCTGATAATGGGGATTCTGCATCTTTAATGCCTGAGAATGAGCTCTCTGCACCCTTGGAAGGAACTAACCTAAGTTCTGCAGAGGATGAGCACCAGTTAACAGGGGAATTCACACCTGGAGCCGCTCCTGCAGAGCCAAGCACAGGCACCACGCCTCCTGATTCTCCTCCAGCTGTAACTAGGCTGAGAGATCTAAGACACCTGGACTTGGCAATGTGACACAAAGAGGCACTCATGTGAGGTCAGCGTTCTCTAAGTCCAGAGAATTGACAGGAGCCGGGACTCTGAAAGCAGCTGGTAATTACCTAACAAGCAGAACAGGCTTTTAAGGTTGCTCTCTGGAATCCCCAATTCATGCTGGCAAACTAGTCTTTTCAGACCAAAGGCTTTGCATCTTGGATCCTGTATCTTTTGGTTCCTGGCATCCTGCTATCAGTTGACTTCCTGGTTCCTGACTCTGATCCGTGTTTTGGCGTTCTCCTGGCTATTGACTTCCAGCTCTGCACCTTGACTCTGACTCTCGGCAAACTGGACTCAGACCTTTGGTAAAACCTTGACTATGTGTTTGTTTTTGTTTATTGGGACTTTGATGCTTCGGTATCCTGCTCTTTCTGGATTTGACCCTTGGACTGGACTGTGAACTCTCACTCTCTGCCTTGCCCCACTGGCTCAGTCATGACAGATTGCCAGCACCCCACACTGACTCACCCTCTCTCTCTCCTTCCTTCCTTCCTTCCTTCCTTCCTTCTAGAGCTCATTGTGATGCAGGCCTTATTGCTAATGTATTATATATTTGCTTAGGATATTTTTATGTCACCTCCCCATAGAACTGCATGAGGCAGCTCACAAAGTAAAAGCAAAAGCAAAAAAAGTAATAAAAACAAGAACTAAAACATTATCTACATTAAAACAAGCCACAACAAGCATAAAACCCCAAGAACCAGGGCTCTTTTGGGGCCAGAACGCCCGGAATGGTGCTCCAGCTAGCTTCCGAGCCAGCCCCGCCCCTTGCCCCACCCTCCCTCTTGAATAGCCCTGCTCAGACCCGCCCTGCCCTCAGTAGGAGAAGAAGTGGCAGCAAGTACCAGAGCACGTGCTTGCCCCTTTGCTGCCTGTCGCTGCTCCGCTGTGCCTCCCTGCCTGCCTCTCCACCAAAAGGACTCCGGGCCAGTTCCTCAAGGGGGAATAACTCACCATAAGAGTGAAATATACCTCCCAGCAGAAACCATTAACCCCCCCACCCCCTTTAAGTTATTTGTTTCCCTTCTCTTTTTTACACAGAAGTCTTCTTTTTTAAAGTTCATCAATTCTTGTGGCAGCTAATTGTGGGTTAAAAGAGCCTAGAAGACCAGCTGAGCCTCCTCCTTTTTTTGCCCACCAGTCTCAAAATGCAGAAGGGATCCTGCTAGGGAAGGTTTTGCATCTCTTCTCCCTGCTGTTTCAGCCCCCAAATCCCCAATTTTGATTTGGACAAATTAATGTATGATTTTCTGGTTCTGTACCATTTCCCTTGCATCTTCTGTGTATAATGTGTGCATTTCTCAATCTATGTACATCGATAAATTGGCCTGATATGTACCAATGATGCACTTGGTCCTGATTTTACTGTCTGGTCTGGTAATAGAGTTAGTGTGTATATGCATGCCTCAGAATTCAGCATCCTCCTTCTGGATCTCAAAAACTTAAAATTTATATCATGATTTGATCACCCATGTATGAAAACACATCCTGTATGCCACTGCTTGATAATTCCTTATTTAGATCATAAAAATTCCTGAACATCTTTTGGTTGCAGCTGTTCTATGTGTTGGGAGCTGGTTTGTGCATGTGTGTCCTATTCCTTCCATGGCCAGCCCTCCCACATGTACACAAATACAGGCCAGAAGTAACGCCACGATGCTGGCAATCAGGGTGGATGTCAGTTTCAACCAGCTTCAGGAACCAAATCTTTCTGATTCCAAGAAAAGCATGGGCTGCCAATTCAGGTATCATGTGGAACCACGGTTAAGCCTCCTTAACCATGTTTTGTCATGATGTTGGCATTCAGTCAGTGGCTTGGTTCAAACATAATACAAAACAATGGCTCATTTGAAGTATGGCTGAGCACATGAAACTGCCGTATTCCAAGTAAGACCACTGCTCTGTCAAAGTGAGTATCAGGATGGGTAGCTGTCTTAATTTGTCTGTAACAGTAGAAAACAGCAGGCATTCAGTAGCACCTTAAAGACTAACAGAATATGTGTCAGGGTAGTAGCTTTCCTGACCACACTACTGGCAACATGGGGGTGTGGCCTAATATGCTAATGAGCTGTGATGTCAGTGCTGTGGCCTTATATGCTAATGAGTTTCTGGTATTGGGTGTGGCCTATTATGGTAATGAGTTCCTGCTGGGCTTTTTCTACAAAAAGAGCCCTGCCAAGAACCCGCTAGAGGCATAAAAACAACACCGAGACAGCAATTCTAACCAGCTCTACTCAGCAGCCTATTTAGACTTATTAAGTGGGGCTTACTCCTGTGAAAGAGTCTTTAGGATTGCTCTGTAAGCAGCTTAAAATGGTACCTGTAAAACAGTTCTAAAATGAGAAGCAGACCATAAAGACAGCTAAAGATCCTCATTCACTGAACTGCCAGCGATTTCTCCTCGTCATTTCCTAAAAACTGGAGGTGCCCCTCCCCCAGTAATCCCGACACTATACTTTAGTCATCTCGTCCTTCCAGGGGAAACAAAAACATATTATTTTCACCAGAGAAGGCAGACCAGCCGTGCTTGCCAGTCTCGTAACCATGCTCCCTAGGGCCGTGACTGAAACGCCATTTGTCTGGTCTCCTGGGAATGCCTGACATTCACAGCTTTATGAGCAATATTTACTTGGCAGGGAGGGGGAGACAGAGAGTGAACCATCCACACAAGCCTCCAAAGGTCAGTGCCACTCTTTGCTTAAGCTGCTTGATAGAAGCATTAAGTCCCATGAATTGGCTTTGCTGGGGTTTTAGACGGAGCAGCTTGCATGGAAATACACAGACAGGGCAGAGTTTGGCAGACTGTTTGGGTTTGCACTTGCCAAGAATTCACTGTCTGGAGTAAACTTTGTGGAGAAGAAATTCCCTCCTTGACCCTGACAGAAAAAGAGAACCAACCAATATGTACATTTAGCTCCACCTCATTATGAGTCACCTGGATGGTGGCAGAAGGTGCTCTCCAGTCAGTCAGCTTATGGCAGCCCTGTAGGGTTTTCAAGGCAAGAGACAAACAGAATAAACCCAGAGCACAACACAGGGTTGCCAACACCAAGTTTAGAAATTCCTATAGATTCAAGGGGTGGAGCCTGGGGAGGGCTTGAGGATTGGAGGGACCTCTGCAGAGTATAATGCCGTAGAGCCCACCCTCCAGAGCAGCCGTTTCCTCCATGGAAAGTGATCTTGGTATTCTGGAAGGAGCTGTAAGTCAGGGAGATCTCCAGGCCCCACCTGGAGATTGACAACCCTAACTGCATACTGAGACAACCTGAGCCTTTGTTTTAAAGACTGCAGAGGAATGAATATACCAGTTCAGACATTCTGGTTAGCTACTATCCCAGGATATTGGTTGAAGTTGCCTGCTGCAAGCACGATCTGCTGCATCCACATAATGTTTATTATTGTGTCAACTCAGGGATGAATTGGTGGTCATGGGACAAACTTGCCTGTTGTTTGATATGTGGATTGGTCCCATTTAGCTAGCAGGTATTAAAAGGGAAGAATGATCAAATGTGCAAGTCAAAAATGGCCTTCGGTGGAAGCATCATTAGAAGGACCTCCAATTAATTCTGGTCCACACTACACAGCAACAAAGATGGACAAGTATGTGCGAGAGTGGTGTGAGGTTGCCACCACAGTCTCCCAGGTTTCCACCACAGTCTCACCAACAGAAAAATTCAAAGTGGAAACAAAGTGAAAAATTTCATTTTGCAAGTGAAATTTCCAGGAAATCTCCGGAAAAAAAGCAGTAGGTAAGACCTGCAGAATACCAAAGAGGTTTTTCCCCCCTGCATATCCCATTTAGTTACCATTTAGTTAGCTTTGTTTCATCTAATGCAACATTTAAAGTGATTTTGGGGAGGTTCCTCATTGGCTGAAACATTTGAGGAATTTGAAGTGAAAGCAAAATAAATCTGGCAAGGTGTTTTTTTTCCCCCCACGGTGTTTTCATCCCTTTTTCCCCTAAACTCTCTTCACTAGGCAGGAGAAAACGAGGAAATTTAGTAAAAGAACCAGAAGAATCAGTCCCTCCTGAGACTGATTAAAATCTTTCTCCCAGAACTTTGAGAATAGTATCCTGAAAGATACAGCACAGTTGTCAAGAGGAAAACAAACTAGGAGGTGGAATCATTCCTATCTTTTCTTCTATGTATTAAAGTATCCATTGTCCTACAATAACAGAAGCTAAGGGAAAAGTTAACATAAGGATATGGCTATTTTAAATCGATGTGGAGATACTGTTAACATTTACATAACACAGAGCTTCTTTCCCCCCCTTATGAATCACACAGAATCAGTAATTCAACATCCAACACCTCTCATCTTTGACAATTGTTAGCATCACAATGTTTTCAAGCATTATTACTTCACTGGAAAAAAAAATTAATTGGAGTGTTTATTCCTTAATGTTTTACACCTACTGAATGTTCTCTGCAGTTCTGACTGCTGCATCTCTGAATTAAGAGCCCGTCTTGAACATCTGTTAGCCTGCCAACATTCCTGAAATCTGAGTGGTTCATGGACCATTTCAAAAGTCAGGGTTTTAACCAATGCTCCCTCTAAGCTGGCATTAAAGTTGTGAGCAAGTGATTTGGCTGCTGCATAAATTAGTTTGCTCTGGAGCCATCCCTTCCTGAGCTAAGACAAAAATGTGTGAGCCAGAGACTAAAAAACTGAGCTAGCTCTCACTAACTCAGCTTAGAGGGAACACTGGTTTTAACCTCCTTCATCTCTGCTGTCTCACTATAATGAAACTTAGTATCAAGTAAACGTTTTAGCATCACATCCTTATTTCTCATCCTATTCTCAAAATAAAGGAATACATATTTAAGAAATGATGCTGCAGCCTCATCTCCTGAGTACTTATAGAGCTTGGTTTGTTTGGAGGTGGCAGGGTAGCTGCACTAGAAGAACTAGCACCCTTTCTATTTAACCTGTTCCTTAATGATCTCTCCCCTTACCTCAAAGCTGTCGATTGCCATGCTCCTAAACTGGGCTCTGTCCATGTCCCTCTACTACTATATGTGGACGACATGGTACTATTGTCCTGCTCCAAAGTTGGCTTAAAGTGTTCACGAAATAGATGTCTTTCATATTTTATAACAAATAAATTACTTTTAAACCATGAAAAATCAAAAATACTTATCTTTTCCAAAACTTGGAAACCATACAAATGGACAATTGAAGGCAAACCAATTGAACCAGTTAAAAATTTTAGATATTTAGGTCTGCACTTCCAATGCATCTTGGTCTGTGCAGCGTAATTCAGCAATAAATATGGCCAACATAAATGCTTCTGCCATTTCTTGATTCTTCTACACCAGAGGCAATCAATTCATACCAGCTGCATTAAAAGTCTTCAAGGCCAAAGTAATCCCCCGACTCATGTATGGTATGCCAATATGGATAAGTGCACTTAATGGCACAATAGAACGTGTTCAATCTAAAAAGATCATGGGAATGCCGTGCTGTGTACCTTATGCAGCCTTGTGTTTAGAACCTGGGTTAAATTCTGTGGAATCTTGTGTGTGGCTAATGACAATAAAATATTGGCTGCATCTACATTACAATGTAGATTACAATGTAGACCTAGGGAGCCTTGTACAACAAATGCTCACAGAGTCAAACATGTCTAACTGGCTACCACACACTGAGAACAAAATAACTGCCATGGGCATCCCGCTGGACTCACTGCTTATGCTCCCTTTTATGGGTGCTTTTCAGATGATTAAACGCAGAGTCCTTGACATTGAAACACAAAGGCTATGCAGCTTAGCCAACAAATCTTGCTCCCCTCTGAACTTTGAGATTCCCCTCACAGTAGGCCGAATGGCCCCATACCTATCTGATATACAAGCACCACAACAGCGCAGAGCCTTTTCACTAGCAAGATTCAATGCACTACCATCAGCAATCTTGCATGGGAGGTATAATAATATAGCATATACATCTAGACTTTGCCATTGTAGCTCTGGATGCGTCAAGACAGTTTCACATATCTGTTTGCACTGCCAATTTTATGTAGATATATGTTTTTGATATTTAAACCCTATTTTAGCCAACGTGACGGACCTTCCTGATGCTTTAAAAGTGCACCATCTTCTAAATGACTCTGCTACTGAAATATCAATGAAGGTAGCCATGTTTTTACAATCAGCTATAAAGCTACATCAGGAAAAACTATCAGAATGAGCAACACTTTGTAACAAATTGTTTTGTGTAACATTATGCAATACTGTGTAGTTTGCAAAATACTTGGTTTTATATGTATGGTCTTATATGTATATATAAAAGTAATCCTCTTTTATGGTATTGTTTTATGCCAATAAAGGCTAACTGACTGACTGAAGACTAGAAGAACACACCTGCTGGTTCCCTTTACTTTGCTGAAAATAATCTGGGGTTGCGGTCACATGCTCCAGAAAAAATGGGGAGGGGGGGAAGCGAGGCAATTTCCTCCGGAGGAATTTGACCTGCAGTTGCATGATCACACTTCCCTTTGAAGCTGCGGGAGCAGTCTGTCAGTGCATGATCAGATGCAACTGGGGGTGAGTCTTTTTTTTCGTGTGCCATTTTTCCCCCATGCGCTTAAATGAGGGATCGATGAATTGCACCTCTGCACTGAGGGCTCCCAGTGGAGTTTGCAATGCTATGCATACTGCAAAGGGGTGGGGGGAACAGTGGCACGGAGTCAGGATGGCCTGATCAGACCATCCCAACACCATGAGAGCGCTGGAGTGATCAGACATGGGAAAGTCTGTCTGTGGCCCGTTGCAACCTGTTTACTACCGGATTTCCCCCGGTGTCTTTTAACTTCGCTTCTGCAGTGGAGCAGAATGTGTTGCCGATGGCTGTGGGGTGATCACACCATTTAAATCTGCCCAGCATTCATACCTATGTCAGGTCTAATTATGTGTACGATCACAGCCCAATAGGATCAGAGATGTGGCCTTTTCCCTTGGGTTGGTTTCAGCCTTGTGGCAGAAGTAGCGGTGCACAGGAGGACATCCATATGAGACTCTAGACAGATGTTCTTTTCTGACAAGTTCAACAAATACAAGCTGAGAGATCTGGAGATCTGATTTCTGCATGCACAATCTGTGTACAGTGAACATTTGATTTTTCTTTATGTGTGCGTTGACTTGAGTAATTCTCACGCTACAGTCAATGCTTGTACAGCTGATTTAAGTACCACCTTTATCCAGGTTCTGTTTTCAATTGCTCATGTTTGGTTCTGAAAATGTAAAATGTTTTCTAGCAGCTCCAGTGATACTTTTTGTTATCCTTCAACTTTCAGCCAAACTGTCACTCACCTCCTTTGCTTTGCTTCTGAGCTTCTCCTTCTCCAAATTTCTCTGGATTTTAGAGTACCAAGTTACGCCATCTTCTTTCTAGTGGGATCAATGCATTAGGAGTCCTCCTTTGGTTTTTTTTGTTTTGTTTTCGGTTTTGTACCAATCAGTGTACCTGTGCAGTCTGCTGTGGCATTCGTTGGCATTTTTCTTTTCCTTCCATGTCACTGTCTGAGGCACAGGAGCACATTGGCAAAACTGTGCAAAAGAACAATCGTACAGTGATTCCACACAATGATTTGTCTTAAGGGTCTTTTTTTATGGTATTCTTAAGCAGCAAGTAAGAGTGCAAGTGCACAGCAGTGAAACACCACCCTGAAACAACGTTTCATTCATTATTTATGATCTAGAGACCAAACAGCATTATTATAACAACAGAATCTGCATCTAGTACACACTACATACAGGTGTAAATATTAAGAAAAATTAGAATTAACAAAATTAAAAACCTTCTTATATTTACTAGGTGTTTAAAGTTGGGGTTATCATCTTCCTTGTGGGTAAAACCCTAGTACAGAACATGGCCACTTTAATTGAGATCTAATTTGAATGATCTGCAAAGAGAAGGGATGTGTAAAATGTATCTGATCTACCTGGAGACTTCGATAGAATAGGGATGATGTGTATGGAGCACATGTCCTTGTAGAATTTACAGTTGTAATATAACACATACTTGACCCTTTTGACTGAACCAGATTGGCAGGGACAAAGGCACTGAGAGTATGGAATGTGTGGTTACTGCCATTCTAGAAGCGCTGAGAGCAAAAGATTATGTCAAGTCAGAGTGAAGGCTCTGTGGTATATGGGGAGTTCTATGGTGTAGAGGTAGTATGCTGGCACAAAGTTTTTGTCAGGCTCCTTAGTTAGATCACACAATTCAGGGCTTCATAAGAAGATTCTGTTTATTGGTAAATCATAACTAAAGATGCATACACAGCTCATGTCAGGAATGGCTGTGGATAATGGAGGCCCCTGACTTATAGTAAATTCAAACAACCCCCTGGTCTAAGTGAAGCCAATGATTATAATTCACGCGCGCAGGCAAAGCAAGCAGGCATAATAGAAAAACAATTTAAAAGCTGTTGATTCCCAGCATAGTGCCTAGGAGCTGGAGACACCACAAGGTCAGGCATATGATAACAAGCAGACAGTGAAAAGAACTGATGAGAAGCTCAGAGGAGAAAGTACTCCCCTACATTCCAAATTAATGACAGGGCTACCTGAGTGTAATTCCTCACCACCAGATAGAAGTGATCCCAAGCTCTATCAGTTTTGAGAGATGTATCCCAAATTGGTTGTTTTATTATTTCTTTGGCTCCTGAGGGCTCAAGGTGGCAAATTGCTGAGGGGGAAAGCCATATTGTTGTGATTTGTTCTCAACAGCATCCACCCAACCTGAGCAGATCATGCTCCAATTCCAGGAGGTCTCTTGGTCATACTGGAAATGGAGAATGAAACACAATTCCAAGTAATATGCCTGAAGAATGAAGGACCAGACTGGAGGAAATCTACTCATCCAACAATCTCATGGGGGAATTGGGAAAGAATGGGGGGGGGGAGATCTGCCAACTTGAGCCAGATAGGGGAATAAGTCTTGTGTTCTCTGGTGCTCTAATACATAGTTTTCTAACACACATAGAAGACTATTGTTCCTCCCTTCAGTTTATAGGATCCTCCCACTTCCAGGAATCTGTGTTTCAACAGGCCACTTGCCTGAAATCTCCAGTCAGCTGGGAGGTCTCCTTCAGTGGTGTGACTACCGAGAGATCGGGTGCATCTGAGGAGGCTGAGGAGACAGAATAGTTTTCCTCCAATTCTGACTTAGCACTGGGAAAAGAAGATATGAATCCATAGAAGCTGGTTAAAAGAGTAAGTCACAGCTACCAGAACACTGGTGGTGCCAAGATACTCTGTTTTCAACAGAGAAAGAACTAGAATGTGGCTCCTTGGCACCCTGGAGGACTTCAGCCTTTGTAGTGGAAGTGGATGGGTGGAGTTATTCAATGGATGAGTGGACTTCTTCAATATTTACCTTCACAAAGCTTCTGCAAGTAGATGGGCGGAGTTATTCAATGTCTACCTTCACTGAGAGAAAACTGAGGTCTGTAGTATTCATGGTTGTTGGTGAAGGCATCTAAACAGGTAAAATAAATTGAATATACAGAGTACATTGAATGTGCAGACATGGAATAGCTATATACTTGTCTGATTAAAAATGTGATTCCCAACCTGGCACCCTTGGGCACTATGGTATGACCTGATGCCCACTTGCTTTTTCCCCAGAACAATCCCTACTCAAAGCAAAAAGCCCATCCTGGCTTTCCTGTACTTCACTGTAGTCTTCCCAACTGTCTGGGCCCAGTGGGGAATTCTCCACCCCTGACCCCAACAACCCATCCTCAAAGAACAAAGTTTGAGTCCAGTGGCACCTTTAAGACCAACAAAGTTTTATTCGCGGTATAAGCCAGCACACTTCCTCAGGTGCCACTGGACTCATACTTTGTTCTGCTGCTTCAGACCAACATGGCTGCCCCGCCTGAACCCATCCTCAAGAAATTGAGGAGCAAGTAAAAAAAAGTCCTCCATAGTGATGCTGTAGGAATTCCCCCTAGTCTCTAAGGTCTTTATCATGGAGAGCAGAGGAAATTCCTAGAGTGTCCACTGGAAGTTACAACACATCCTCCCTAAACTTCATCACCATCCTTCCTTCCAACATTTCCCTAGGCAGTATTAGGAATCCTGTATTCTTGGAACAGAAAATTCTTCAGAAGACTGCAGGAGACTTTGCTTTTGAGTCTGCAAGGAGCTCTCACTCAGAAATAGCTGCCCCTATCGTAGGAGGATGCTTGGTTTGGGACCTCCTAATGTTTTGTAATTGCTCCAGGGATAGCTGTTTTGTGATTAGTCCTACCTCCCATGGCAGCCATTTTGTGGTGCTGCCTTCTTTCCATTCTCAAAACTTCAAAAATGCCCACAGATTCAACAAGATGAGAGAATTCTTAGATTAAGGAATGGTATCTGCATTCATGTTATTTTTTTTTTAAGTAACAACAATCAGTTTTCCAGAATTAATTCACGCAAATGATTGGGATGATCCAGACAATTTCTGGAGCTATATCTTCTGGCACACAGTATGCAAGGGAAAGTCTTGTGCATTATTCAAAGAAAAAACTTCAGAGCTAACTCACGTAAGTCTAATTCTATTTGCTTAAAGAAAGATGAAAGCAGTTTACACCATGGGAATACCCACCCCAGGATACGTTTTGTAACTAAATACAAAATTGTAATGTAAGTCACAAACTACTCTATATAATGCTTAAAAGATATGTTAATAATTTTAAAAGATATCTTAAAATACAGTAAGGTCATACAACATGTAATAATATGCTAATTGTCATATAGTAAATATTAAGTACCCCCTTTTTTCACACTTTCATACTGTTACACTTCAGACATTTTGATATAATTCTTCATATATGTTATTTCAATCTCTTCTATCTTTCCTCCCCAATAGTAAAATATGAATAATAAGCTTTTAATTTTTCCTGAAATTCATTGCTCAGCCTTTTATTTACATAACTGGTTAGTTTTGTCATTACTGCGTATTCAGCTGGTTTGTCTTTCCAGTCCTCTCAGCTTGGGCACTCATCAGCTTTCTGTTTTGTTACAAATGTAACTCTGGCCATTGTTATCATATATCTAAATAATCCTTCCATTTTATTTTATTTGACATTATCAGGTAAAATATCCAATAACATATTCTGAGCTTTAATAGTAAAATTTACTTTTAGAATTTTGGGATTTCTGAATGTATTTATTTCCCCCTTTTTTTGGTCTTTTTTCATGCCCACCACATCTGGTAAAAAGTGTCATCCACCTCTTTGCATTTCCAAGAAATCTCTTTATATTTCTTGTCCATCTTCTCAATATCCTTTGGGTTGATGTACCAATGATAAAACATCTTGTACCAGTTTTATCTTAGTGTTCAGCTAGCTGTGAGTATTACATCTTTTGTCCATAGAGTTTCCCAGTGTTGAAAAGACATCTCATCCTCAAAGTTTTGCATCCATATTATCATACATGTCTTTCCTTGTTCTGCCTCTGTATTAGATTGAAGTAATAGCTTATAGATTTGATGTAATAAATGATCTTTTTGTTGTGTGATCACCGTTTCAGATTCAGTCAATTCCCTTATTGCACCTCTTTCTGTGTTGATGTATTTTTTAAGTCTGGAGATTAATTGAAAATATAATAGACATTATACCTTTTCCCCCTTCCTCTTTTATCTTTTCCCAAGACTTCTCCTTGTGGGTTTATTGGGTCTCCGTCTGTTATAAAGTCATTATTTTTTCTCACATTTATCATTATATGGATCTATGGGTGACATTAAAGGGGATATTGGAGGACTAATCTTTCTTCATATAAGTCTCCCAAATTCTAAATAAACCATTTCTGATTACATGGTTCTGTTTTGCATTATATTTTTTGATTGATTTTTTAGTCCACAGGTAGCTATGTAATCCTGTGCCCAAGTCTGCTGTTTCTGATTTTATTATTCTTATTATTCTTTCACCTGGGTTGCAGATTCCAATCTGCAATCTAAATCAAGCCAGCTGCTATTAAGTACTGCTAGGTTTCCTTGTTCGAAAGCCCATCGAATCCGACTCCAGGGTTGCGGTGCTCATCTCTGTTTCCAAGCTGAAGAGCCAGCGCTGTCCAAAGACATTTCCGTGATCATGTGGCTGCCATGACTAGAAGCCGAGATGCACGGAATGCTGTTACCTTCCCACCAAAGCGGTACCTATTTATCTACTTGCAATTTCTTGCTTTCGAACTGCTAGGTTGGCAGGAGCAGGAACCAGAGACAGGAGCTCACTCCGTCATGTGGCACTTGGGTCTTGAACTGCTGAACTACCGACTTGCCAGCCTGCAGTTCAGCGTCTTATCCACTGAGCCACTGCAGCTCCTATTAAGTACTGCTAGGCCTCCTCTTTTTTCCCTCATCTTGAAGAACTTTAAATCTAATTCTTGGTTTTTTGCCATTCAATCATATAAACTTGTTTGCTTGTTTCTGCCATTCCTTCTATGTCTTGTCTTGTATATAAATTGGTAACATCTGAAATAAAGAAAAAAAGTTTTGGCAACACATTCATTTTTATTGCAGAGATCCTTCCCGACCATGATATTTTAAATTTGGATCATCTCTCCAAATCCTTTTGTATCTTAGCCCCTGCTGTTTTGTAATTACCTTTGAATAATGTATCATTTTGTCCAGTCAGATTTATTCCTCAATATTTAACTGAATTTGATGTTCTTACAGACCCACCCCAGGATATTATTTGACTCTGATCTATGCATAGGGGAGAAAATGTGAGCTTTCTCTAGTGAACTCATGTTTTGGTGTGGGTTTTTTTGTTGTTGTTTTTAAAATCCACCGAAGTAATTACTCTGGAGTTATGTGCAAAAATGCTGATAAATGAATGTGTCTGCATGCAAAATAATGTATTTCAAGAAATAAAATTATAATCAATAATCAATTATAGAACATTGCCAAGTGTTCATTTTCTATAATTCTCTCGATGCAAAATTGATAGATGCATAAATAAAGACGAATTACCACTTGCATCCACTAGACGCCTTTAGAAACAGGGAAAGAATTAAATGCTGCAAGCAGTTCAAGTTGTGAGTGGCATGCCATAATTAAATTAAAAGTGCTAGCCAGAATCTTCATATATATATGAGATAATGTCTTATTTTCTCTTTGCCTATTTAATTTTTCTCTCATCAGTGAAATTACTTTCTTTGCAAGTGATGTTAATTACTTACTAGGGAGGGTTATCATTGCAAATAATTCATCATAAGTTTTAATACTTCATAGTCATTTCTAGCAATTAAAACAGTACTTTATAGCCTGCTTTTTTGGGAAAAAAGGACAGACTCATTCAGAGAGAGATTGTGAAAGATTATTAATAATTGTTCCCTCTGCTGTCTTGAAAAAGGCAAAATATAAGACCCCCTATGCTGATAGAAGTCCTGACCTGGATGTCCCAGGCTGACCCAATCTTGTCATTAGCACTTGGATAGGAGGCCACCAAGGAAGTCTGGGGTCACTGTGCAGAGGCAGGCAATGGCAAACCACCTCTGAACGTCTCTTGCCTTGAAAAACCCGACAGGGTTGCCATAAGTCACCTCCTTGTTGGGCAAGGAGGTGACTTGATAGGGTTGCCAGCCTCCAGGTGGGGCCTGGAGATCTCCCACTTTTACAATTGATTTCCAGCTGACAGAGAACAGCTCCCCTGGAGAAAATGGCTGCTTGGAAAGGTGGGCTCTATGGCATTGTACCATGCTGAGGCCCCTCCCCCAGACCCCACCCTCTCCTGGATACACCCCCAAAGTCTCCAGGTAGTTTCCAACCCAGGACTGGCAATCCTACTTGCCATTGTTTTCCACCACCACCATGCTGATATAAGTATTCTGTGTGTGTGTCCAGGGCACATGGCCTTGTTCCTTCAGAATACATTGGATATCAGCATGAGTGCAGGGTGACCAAGGTGCTGGTCCACTTGAAAGTTTTCTGATGCATTGTTGCTCAAAAATAAAGCATGTGCTTCCTCAGGAGGAGGTGCAAAAGTCCATATCTACCGCTGCTGCGCAAACTATCGTCATGCATAGAGGGGCTTTTAAGGTAAAATACTACAATTTGGGGTGAGTATGGCCCCAGGCCTTTTCCAACAACTCATGGACTCTCTGTTGAAAGGGATCCTGGGTGTCACACCATTTTTCGATGATGTGCTGATCACCACGGCAACGCCTGCTGAGTTTGCCACCCAGCTGCGCACTGTCCTCTGGCGTTTCCATGAGGCGGGCCTAAAAGTAAAGTGGGAGAAGTGCCTTCTAGGGGTTCCATCCGTGGACTTTTTGGGCTTCGCGGTCAACACGGACGGCCTCCATCCCACTAGGGACAAGATAAATGCCATCGTTGAGGCACCCCCACCCAAATCCAATGCGGAACTCCAGGCATTCCTGGGTCTATTGAACTTCTACCATGCCTTCCTCCCCCACAAGGCAGTGGTAGCGGAGCCCCTGCATCACTTCCTGGGCAAGTACACCCCTTGGTCATGGGGCCCCTGCCAGGCTGCCACCTTTAAGGGGGTAAAGCACTGCTGATATCAAATAAAGTTCTGGCACATTTTGATGAGTCTCTGCCAGTGGTTCTGGCCTGCGACGCGTCCCCCTATGGTGTCAGTGCAATGTTGGCCCACTGTCTCCTGGACAGCTGCAAGGTGCCCGTCGCCTACTACTCCCAGACGCTGTCGGCGGCAGAGCGGAACTATGCCCAGATTGACCAGGAGGACCTGGCAATTGTGGCCAGCATAAAAAAATGTAATGACTTTGTGTATGGCCAGCCCTTCACCATTGTCACAGACCATTGCCCCCTCCTCAGCCTCTTCACCTCTGATCATCAGACTCTGCAGGTCCTTTCCCTGCAGGTCCCGTGGTGATCTATTTTCTTGTCTGGCTACTCCTACACCCTACAGCATCACCCAGGCAAGGCTATGGGTCACTCCGACGTCCTTAGCCGCCTGCCCTTGCTATCCGTCGAGGCTGACCTGGCCCCAGCCCACCATGTTCTGCAGGTAGAGGACCTTCCTGATCCCCCCCTCCAGGCAGTGGACGTCACCCATGACTCAACCAGGGACCCCATCAATTCCCAGGCTCTGGGCTGTGTGGTGAGGGGGCGGCCTGAGGCAGCAGAAAGACCTGAGTTCACAGCCTTTGCCACTCGCCAGGACGAGTTGTCTGCTTACAAGGGCTACTTATTGTGGAGAGACAGGGTGGTCGTTCCCAGCGTACAGAGTATTGCAAGCTCTACATGAGGCCCATACCGGCATCATCCGAATGAAGGCCCTGGCCTAGAGCTATGTGTGGTAGCCAGGGATAGACACAGAGGTGAAGCGCTGCCAAACATGCCAGGCCGTCAGGTCCAATCTGCCAAGCACACCCACTCAAGCCTGGGAATCCACCTGGACGCCATGGTCAAGGCTTCATGTGGATTTTGCTGGGCCGTTCCATGGACTGCTGTTTTTGGTAATGGTGGACTCTTATTTGAAATGGCTGGAGATAAACTCGGTCTCCACCACCTCCTCCAAAACCACCATCAGGGTGCTCCGCAGAATATTTGCTACCCATGGGTTGCCAGACACCACCATCTCGGACAACGGGACGGCATTCACCTCAGAGGAATCCAAGGGGTTCCTCCACAGCAACCTGTGGTCCGCCCCATTTCACCCTGCCACCAATGGCCAGGCAGAGCAGAGGGTGGCCACTGCCAAGGAAGTCCTCAGCCACCTGGCGGAGGGGGACTGGAAATTCCGCCTGGCATGCTTCCTCCTGGCGCAGCAGACCACCCCAAACCCAGTCAGTGGCTGCTGCCCCACAGAACCCCTCATGAGCCGGCAGTCCACAATCCTTTTGGACAGACTGCACCCAGACAGAGTCCCAGACTCATGCACTGGAAAGAGAGCCCTCTAGCTTTGCTCAGTTCCCTTGTGCATAGTCAGCCAGCCAACTGAAGTTGGCTTCAAAGAGGAATTTGCCTGGGAATTACAATCAGTTTGTTTTTGTGAGGTGAGATTTCAAAGATTGCCTCACTGGGTCCTGCAGGTCTTGAGGTGCTGCAGCTGTCCTGTACCACTCTCCTTCTGAGTGCCCTTGCCAAAAGCAGCTGTTTAAATGGCCATTGATTTCTCAATGGATCAGCCTGGGGCACCTTTGCTTGTTCAGTCTCTTGCCTTGCCAGGGAGAATTGTGTGGCTGCAGGGCTCCAGTCTTCTTCTGCCTGAGATGAGTCCACATTCATCCACAGCACCACAACTGTCTTTAGCAGTTTGTCAGGTTTGCTAAGGAACATTTTCAGAGGTGGTGTGTACAAACTGACACTGGTTGGAGGAAATCCCACCTCCTCTCCACCTGCCCCTTACCTCTCCGTCTTTGTGCCCACCCATCCATTAATGATGCTTCAGCTGTCCTTTTATAACTTCCTTTCTAGTCAGTCAGAAGAGATAAGCAGTGGGAAGAAGCAGTGCCCAAGCTGGTCAGTGGAAGAAGCAGTTAGAAGCCAGAGATAATGGTTTGAAAGGACAACAGAACCTGCAACTACAGAGATTGGGGTGAAAATGATCCTTCCTGCTTGCAAGGCTTTGCAGTTAAAGGCTCAGGTATCCTTCGGTGGGAAGGTAACAGCGTTCCGTGCGCCTTGGTGTTTAGTCATGCCGGCCACATGACCACGGAAACGTCTTCGGACAGCGCTGGCTCTTTGGCTTTGAAACGGAGATGAGCACCGCAACCCTAGAGTCGGATTCGACTGGCTTTCGAGCAAGGGAACCTTTACCTTTACCTATCCTTTTAAAACTTCCTGCTATTTAGCCATTCATATTGAAGGAAAAACAGCATTGGAGATGAGCCAGTGGCAGTGAGGAATCCTCCACAATCCCAGCTCCAGTTCTCCTGTTGCTTCCTTCCCTCTTCCCCCACCCATTATCTGTGTGTGTGTGTGTGTCTCACTCTCGTCCAGTCAGTCTTTCTTGAGCTGGTGGAGGCGGAGAAGTAGTTAGAAGCCTCCCCCTGAGAAACTTTGAACAGGACAGTGGAGCCCTCAACAAAAGAGGTAGGGGTGAGAAGCTCAGATGTGCTTTTAAAACATCCCCCTGATATTTAGCCATTCATATCACAGGAGGAATCCTCCCCAATCCCAGCTCCAGTTCTGGTTTTGCTTCCTCCCCTAGAATCATAGAATGTTAGAGTTGGAAGGGACCTTGCAGGTCATCTAGTCCAACCCCCTGCACTCTGCAGGAGCATAACCAAAAGATAGCCCTACATACCTACAACATACCCAAAAGATGAAAACATCCAGCGAAGGAGCATCCACCACCTCCTGAGGCAGACTGTTCCACTGCTCAACCACTCTTACAGTTAGGAAGTTTCTCCTGATATCTAGCCAGTAATGACTCCCTTGTAATTTCCACCCATTAGATCTAGGGTGATTTCCCACTAAAGCTGCCGCGGGGTTCCGCCGCCGTTTGCCCCGAGATTTTTAGTCAATTTCACACCCGAAGCCGCAGGGCTGCATTTTGACCCGCGGCTTCGCTCGATTTCCCCCGCAGTTTCGTAATCCTGTTTTTTGAGGATTACGAAACTGCGGCGGAATCAGGCGAAGCCGCGGGTCAAAATGCAGCCCCGCGGCTTCGGGTGTGAAATTGACTAAAAATCTCGGGGCAAACGGCGGCGCAAGCCCGCGGCAGCTTAGTGGGAAATCACCCCTAGTCTTGCAATCCAGAGCAAGAGAGAATAGATCCGCTCCATCTTTTACATGACATCCCTTCAAATACTTGAAGACTGCAATCATGTCCCCTCTAAGTCTTTTCTTTCCCAGGCTAAACATACCCAACTCGTTCAGCCTTTCCTCATAAGACTTGGATCCCAACCCTCTCACCATCCTAGTTGCTCTCTTCTAGACACGCTTGAGCTTGTTAACATCCTTCCTAAAGTGTGGTGCCCAAAACTGGACACAGTACTCCAGGTGAGGCCTGACCATAGCAGAATAGGCGGAACTACCACCTCCCATGATCTGGACACAATGCTTCTGTTAATGCATCCTAAGACTGCATTAGCTTTCTTCACAGCCACATCACACTGCAGGCTCATGTTGAGCTTGTGATCAACCATAACAACTAGATCCCTTTCACATGTGCTGCTGTCAAGCCAAGTCCCTCCCATTCTATATCTGTGCCTTTGATTTTTTGTGCCCAGGTGTAGGACTTTGCACTTATCTCTATTGAATTTCATTTTATTTGCCTCAGCCCACTGTTCCAGCCTATCTAGATCATTTTGAATCCTGACTCTGTCTTCTTCAGAGTTAGCAATCCCACCCAACTTTGTGTCATCTGCAAATTTGATAAGCATCCCCTCTATGTCTTCCTCCAGGTCATTTATAAAAACATTGAACAACACCGGGCCCAGGACTGAGCCCTCTGGCACTCCACTTGAGACTTCCCTCCACGTAGACACAGAGCCATTTACAAGCACTTGTTGGGTACGATTTTTCAACCAACCATGAATCCATCCAACGGTTGCGCCATCCAGCCCACACTTAACCAGCTTATCCTCAAGGATATCATGAGAAACTTTGTCAAAGGCTTTACTGAAATCTAGATACACTATATCCACAGCATTGCCAGAGTCAACCATTTTAGTAACTCTGTCAAAAAAAGGAGATGGTTGGTCTGGCATGACTTATTCTTGATAAACCCATACTGGTTACTACCAATTAACTCATTCTGTTCAAGGTGCTCGCAGACAGAGCATTTGATAATTTGTGCCAGAATTTTTCCAAGTATTGATGTCAAGCTGACAGGCCTGTAATTTCCCGGGTCCGTCTTTTTCTCCTTCTTGAAGATCGGGACAACATTCGCTCTTCTCCAGTCTTCCGGCACAACAGCAGTACTCCAGGACATCTCAAAGATTAGAGCCAGAGTGCCAGGTTCAAAAGCAAGTAGGTCCAAGCATTCTTGTTCAAAAGAAAGGCTTTATTGGAATACAGTGCTAAAACCCACAGTTGAGGGTCATTGTCAGGAATGGGGGGCAATAGCAATGCAAGCAAAGTTATAGTATGATGCATAAGTGCGACTAGCAAATGAACTGTAAGCTCGAGCGCGGGAAACTCCCGGCGGGAGAATTACTTCATGAGTGGGAGACAACTCCCCCCTCTCTTCACCTTCACAGGACTGGAAAATTCTCATCAGCACAAGAATAGCCCAAAGCCTACATTCAAGGCCGCTGTGATAAGGAAAAGCGGCAGGGAAGAAGCTCCCACGTTACTGCCTGCATACCTACGCAAGCGCAAAGCAGAATAGGGAACACATAACAATGGACTCAGTGAGAATCAACAAATAGACATTTTCTGACACAGAGGCTCTGAAATAACATCTGCAATTTCTTTTAGCACCCTGGGATGCAAGCCATCCGGCCCTGAAGATTTAAAAGTATTTAAGGCAGCCAGATGCTCTCTTCCTTATTTCCTTATTTACTCTGGACTGGCAGTTCCTCCTTCCTTCATATGCCCTGCATTCTTCAGTTTGTATACAGCTTGCCTTATGCTTAAAGAGTGATGCAAAGTGAGAATTGAGTAATTCCGTTTTGTTTTCATCCCGTGTTAAGACTTGACCATCTCCCCCTAGCAATGAGCTTACCCCATCCCTGTTCTTCTTTTTGCTCTCAACATAGGCATAGGAATTTTTCTTGTTATTTTTAGCATCCCTTGCAAGCCTCAGCTCCATCTGCACTTTAGCCTTTCTGACACCATCTCTACAGATTCGAGCCTGCTTCTTGTACTCACCCTCAGTAATTTGGCTCTCCTTCCATTTCCTGTACATTCCCCTTTTTAGTCTCAGCTCTTCAGAGAGTTCCTTGTTCAGCCACCTCGGCTTCATTACCCGTCTCCCACCTTTCTTTCTTACCAGAACAGTTTGGGATTGTGCCTTAAGCACTTCATTTTTCAGTATCTCCCATCCTTCCTGTGCAGATTTCCCCCTCAGCATTTCCAGCCATGGGATCCGACCTAATATTTCTCTGAGTTTTTTTAAATCAGCCTTCCTGAAGTCCAGGATATGAGTCCTACTATGTCCTGGTTTCACATCCTGGTTTCACATCCCTCACTATGTCAAATTCCAAGCTGGCATGGTCATTATTCCCCAAGGATCCTACAACATTCACCTCATCAACCAGTTCTTCCCTGTTAGTCAGAATTAAATCTAGGATAGCAGATCCTCTGGTTCCCACCTCCACCTTCTGAGAGATGAAGTTGTCCACAAGACTATTCAAGAATCTGCGGGAAGCCCCATGTCTAGCAGAGTTAGATTTCCAGCAAATATCTGGATAGTTGAAATCTCCCATAACCACTACATCCTGTCTCTGTGAAAGCTGTTGTACAAATGCAACATCCCGTTCCTCTGGTTGGTTCGGAGGAACCCTCTTCCCCCACTCATTATCTCTCTGTGTCTCTGTCTCTCTCTGGCTATCAGCTAATCTATCTCTCAGTGTCAATGTGGCAAGGCCTGGAGTAGATCCCTGCAATGGCCATTTCAAAAGGTATTGGGGGGGGGATTCAATCCTCCCCAAGTTTTTTCTCTCTTACTTTTTAGATTTTTCTTGCGATCCATGGAGTCCCCTGAGCCTGTAGAAAAAAATCTGTTGGGGGACAGTGTGTCCTCTGTTTGCAGAAATAAGTATCCTCAGGCAGAGGGGACTGTTGAGAATTAGATGTATAGATTATATGCTTCCACTCAGATTTCACCAAGGATGGCTGTGCATTATCTGTTCCACAGTACAAAAGAAACCATCCAAAACATCATGGCTTGAGTCAAGCAGAAAAAGCATAAGATTTTTTTTTTAAAAAATCTATTTGGTATTCTTAAGAATCAAATTTATTGTCCATTAGATTTTAGGAGAGATTATTTTTAGAAATCTGTTCACAATTGCTTCGGCCTTATATTCGGTTCAGGCATCAAGGGATCAGTCATTTTTCAGATTTTGATGTTCTGAGGCAAGTGCTGGCATAGTGAGAACTTCTCCCCCTAACCTAAGACATTTCATTTGCATTTTAAAAAAAATCACTACTTTTGAAATAGACTCACACAGAGTTGGAAGGGGCCATCCAGGCCACCTAGTCCAACTCCCTGCTCAATGCAGGATCAGCCTAGAGCATCCCTGACAAGTGTTTGCTACAATCATAGAATTCTTTAAGTGAGTTCATCAACATCTCATCTTGAGACAAATCTGCAGTACAAGGATTTGCAGAAACTCATGCTTCAACACTCCTTAGAAATTTTTGAAACGCTTGCCTCTAAAACTGGCAACTTCATGGGCAAGCCACAGGTTCCAAAGTCCGTGTGTCCCCTGCTTTTCCACCCTGGTGCTGACAATCAGACACGTTCTGAGAATTTCATGTTTGGAAATTAATTTGAGTATGAGTCCAGTATGTGAAGCATGAAGAAAGGAGGATTAAACTTCCCTTTCCACAAACACACATACAATTTCTCTGATCTGCAATGGCTCCAGAGAGCTGCCATTTGACCTGCTGACAAAATGTATTGTAGCCCATCTGTACGTGTATGTTTTTTCCAGCCAAGCAAATAGTGGTTCTCAAGGACTGCTTCAGATCATGAAAGTGGTGCAGTGGGAAGGCTTATGCCCCATCTCCCCATGTAGGTCTGACCCCAATCAAGCCAGTGCATGCCTAGGAGTTGTTCCAAGAATGGAACTTTTAGAGCACAAAACTAGGGTAAATACACGAAGGACATGAGGACAGCATAACATGTGAAGTCACTTTGCAGTGACCTTAGCAGAGTCTCATTGATAGTGTTATCTTCAATTTATGTCTATTGTGGGTGGGATATCTTGCTTCTCAGTTCCCTTGTGTTAGCTACCCTGGTGAAAAACATAGAGTGGCATATATCCTTACATTCACAACACAACACTGCAGCACCAGCTGTTATGATGGCTAAATGCAACCCCCATTTTCAGAGGGAGCGTATTTCTGAATGCCAGTTGCTGGGAGGCAACAACAACTTGCAGGCTTTCCACTGGCCACTGTGGGTCACAGGGTGCTTGAACAGATGAACTGCTTATGATGGAACTCCATCAATGCAAGGTAGAGAGGAGGCTGAAATGGAAGTGTTCATGTTATTATGGTTCATGACCAAATTCACATCACAATATAAATCAACATCAACCACAGAGATATGTAAAAATAAACATACAGATAGATGAACAAAATATAAGATGTATAAGAACTACAGGAAGGGTGGGATACAAATTGAATTAAATAAATAAATAAATACAATCTAACATCGTCTAACTTATCGCATACCTCTCCTATATAATAATTCTGTTTTGGGGTGGCAAGATTCCATGCTTGCCCTCAGCCATTGGCCTGTCAGCCGCCACTCAAGAGTACTCGCGTGCCATTGGCCAGGTGCTGGGTCTGCTCCTCTACCTCACCCACACCCCCTTCAATCACTGTGCCCTGTCAGAATGGCTTTCTCTCTTGATGAAGACACTTCTCCTGCTTGCCTCCTGTGTGGAAATAACTCTTCCCTCAGTGGCTGTTGGTAGGTGCAATGAAATGGCAGTTACGTGTTTGTAAGATGGCTGTGGTTCTTTGTTTAAAATGTTTCCCCATCAGGTTTAATTGAGCTGTAGTTCCAGAGAAGGGCTGGTAGGGGTATCACTCACTGGGTTGAATGGGGCTTCCTCATCTGCTGGACTACAGTTCCCAGCTGCCCCAAGACCAAAAAGTGCAGGAAAACAGGGCCAATCTTCATCCCTCGGAGCAGCAGAAATTCAGCCACTCCACAGTCGGCTGGACTGGGGAATGAATGGAAGTTTCCCTGCTCTCTTGGGCAAGAGAGAGAGGCTGAAGTGCAGGTGAGCCCACAACCTCCAGAGGTAGAGAGTATTATGTAGGGAAAGAGGATTGTGTTTAACCCCTGTTGATATATGCCCTGTTGGTTCATAGTGTGTACTTACTCCTACAGTGTGTGTGCTCCATAATTCTGTAAATAGTTAAATTATTTAACTTGGGCTAATAATCTGTGTTGTGTTCTGACCACATAGTCTCCCCTGCTCTGCACAGTACCAAAGGGAGGGGGTAGTCCAGGGAGCAAGGAAAGGCCAGACCCTTGGGCTGCCAACTTTCCAGGGATCCCCCAAAGATTGGGGGTTCCATCTCCAAATAGGGAGATTTGGCCAGAGGGGTTTCACTGTCCCTCTAGAAAGGCAGTGTTGATTCCATGAGTGGTGGCAGCAAACTTTAGGAGTGAGATACTCCCATGGGATGAGGGTGGGAGGAGAACAGCTGAGTTGTAAACTGGATCGCCACAGTAGGCAATCAACCTTGGTTCAGACAAAGGAAACCCTTTGCAGGCCTTTGTGAGGAACTCATTGGGGCCAGTCCTGATGAAGGTTGCTAGCTACAGGTAGGGAGATTCCTGGAGATTTTATGGTAGAGTGCATGGAAACCAGTGTTTGGGGAGGGGAGAGGCCTCGGCTGAACAGAATGCCATATAGCCCACCTTCCAAAGCAGTTATTTTCTCGGGGGGAGAGATCTGGAGTTCAGTTGTGATACCTGGTGATCTTCAAGCTCTACCTGGAGGTTGGTTGTCCTAGGCATAGCAGTCAGTGCTTCAGAGCAGGGTCTGTTAGATCCAGGTTCTTGATCTTGGGTGATTTTGGACCAGTCACACACTTTCAGCCTAACCTACCTCTCAGGGTTGTTGTGCAAGTCAAAAGGGGGAGAGGAGAATGATGTCAGCTGCTTTGGTCCCCATTGAAGAGAAAGACTACTTTTCCTCTTGGGAAACCATTGTTGCCAATCTCCAGATGAGGGCTGGAGATAACTCAGAATTACAACTGCTCTCCAGATGGCAGAGATCAGTTCCTCTGGAGAAAATGGTGGACTCTGTGGCAGTCAGGGTTTCAGAGCACAGAAAATGGTGGACTCTGTGGCAGTCAGGGCTTCAGAGCATGGAAGAGGCTGCAGATGTGTGTGGGGGGGAATGGAAAGCTGAAGAGAGAAGGGGAAATAAAGGTAGGTTGATGATTGGCTGGGAAGGAGATAGGGTTGCAAACTCCAAATGGGAAATTCCTGGACATTTGAGGGATGGAATCTGGAGAGGGTGAGGTTTGAGGAGGGGTGGGACCTCAGACAAGTACAATGCCATAGACTCCACCCTCCAAAACAACCATTTCTTCCTGGGTAAAAATTGTTGCCAATCTCCAGGTGAGGGCTGGAGATCACTGAAAATTACAACTGCTCTTCAGGTAGCAGAGATCAGTTCCTCTGGAGATAATGGTGGACTCTGTCATTATACCCTACTGAGGTCACTATAGCACATTGACGCTGAGTGCCCAAGGCCTTGGCACTCTCCCAGAGCCTCTTTCTAGAGCTCGTATTTATTTCCACAACAGGCTTTATTCCTAGTAATACATATAATAAGGGATTTTAAAAATATGCTGCTTCAGTGAAATGTAATCTAGAAAACACTAATTAAAATTGCAATCTATTGCCTCAATATCAATATGAGAGATCCAAATAGAGCACAATTGAATTGTTTGAGAACCAAATTTACTGACTTTCCGGGTAATCTCTGTATTTGTATCAGAGAGAAGCATATTAATAATCCCAGATTCAGGGGTAACTGAGCAATGTTTGAGTAATGGAAGAATAAAAACAGTGTGGATCTCATTATAAAAGAAGCAGCAGAGGAAAACATGTGCCAATGCCTCTATCTCACCTCCATTAGAAGCTCTCATGAATCAAAGCTCCCTTCATCAGAAAGCTCATCCCCCCCCAATCTTGTTGGTCTCTGAGGTGCTCCCAGATTCAGATCTAGTTGTTCTTCTGCAAACCAACATGGCTTCCCTCTGAAATTTGTCTTCTTGGGATCCTTAAAAAGACATTGCCACTGAATCTTGCCTAGAACATCAGCTCCACTCTGCACATGCACCAGCTACTTTTTCATCCATCATTTTTGCCCTCTTCTCCCATGTCTGCAAAGAGAAAACTCATAACATGAAGAAGAAGATCGTAAAAATCTCCCAGCCGCTTTGGTGTGAAGGGATGTAATGAGGGAAGGAAGTGTCATGGGGTATCGCATATTCGTTTTCTCTGAACATAGAAACTTCTAGTGCCTGGAGTCCCATCAGCAAGGATTTTTGCCGCAGTATGAGAAACGGCCAGAGGGAGAAGGTGGTGAAAAACAGCATGAGAACAGAATGTCCACACCTTCAACTCTTGTTTGAATTCCCTCTTACCAAGAGGCATTTGAGGGGGAGATAGCTGTTCTCAAAGGTAGCCGAGGGTGATGCTTTAAAACCAAAGTGCTAAGTAAATAGCTATATAAGAAAAAAGAAAAAGACAGCTCCTGGCTGAAAAGGAGCCCTCAGAACTGAGTTCCAAACAGAATTTAAACCATGGAGAGTAGACATTTCCCATGCACCGAAAGCTGGTATTAAACAGCTTCCTGCCACAGCCCCATTTGCAGCTGATGTTCATTAGATCTACAGGAGATTTATCACATTTGCAATGTAAATTTATGACAGTGGAAGAGGCTCAGCCACCTGGGCCTTGATGCTATCACATGTCCTGTACCTTCTCAATATACCCAGTGTATAAATTCTCCTCAGTCGTTTGCAGCTGAACGCATCTCAAATGGAAGGCAAAATGCAAAGATCCAGCAGCAAGCTCCATGGCAAAATATGCCTTCTCATAGCTGTGAATCTTTTCCCACTCTAATAATTGGAACACAACTAGTCATTTTAATGTATGGATCCAGACAGAAGAAGCATGCAGTTGCAAAAAGGAATGGAGACGGTGATAATATCTTCCAGTTAAAGGGGACATTTTCATTGTGCTGACGGTTTCTCATCACGTTTTTGGAAAGTTGGAAATTTAATATATAATATACTTTTTTTTTTTTAAGTCAGGATTAAGCACAAGTTCCAGCAGAGGAGAGAAAACTCCACAAATAATAGAAGGAATTCTATAAAATTTGCAATGCAAAATAAAGGGGATGATAATAGTTTCCAGATGAATGCTTCTCTGGTGGGTGCCTTCCTAAGCGTGGAACAAAATATTTCAGATCAAGGTGAGCCACCAGATCCTCTGGAGAGGCAGCACAGAGGTTTCCTTAGTAAACAAACAAACACAATACATAAATCTATGAAAAGTGATGATAGTCATTTCACCCTGAAAGGCAAACTATGGCTGAGTTCAGACTGGCAGTTTGCGGCGGGAGCCAGTTGTGGCAAAAAAGTCCCGGAATAAACTGTTCCGGGTTTTCCCGGTCACACAGGGCCAACAGATGCAAGAGCATACCAGGAGGAGGCATGTGGTCATTTGCATATGGAAGCTGATTGGACTTCACTCCATTCCACACCTCAAATCCCCCCCCAGACTGTTGGGATTGTCAGTTGCATATGCGACCTTGGTGTTTTCTGAGGTAAAATATGTCCTCACTCACAACAAATCACTTCCCCTTCAAAAGAAACAAACCAAAAACACAACCATGCCACACCACAAAAAAGACAGATCACACCACAAGCAGAATACCACAAGGCAAAAAATGACAGGAAAAGGTGCCAGCAGTCACCCTATTACTGCCACAGATATGTACCTGAGAGTGCTTCAGAGGATGGTGTGCAGGTCCCAGGTCCATGTTATAAAAGCTGCTTGGCAGATTATGGGCCATTCACAGACTTTCTACCTTAACATACCTCACAGGGTTGTTGTGCAGATCATACGGGGGAGAGGAGAATGATGTCAGCTGCTTTGGTTCCCACTGCAGGGAAAAACTGCCCTTTCCCTAAGCAGAGGCTGAAGTAAACCTGAAGACAGACAGGCAGATAAAGGTAGATTGATGGTTGCCTGGAAAGAACATAGGGTTGCCAGCGCCAGGTTGGAAAATTCCAGGATATTTTAGGGATGAAGCCTGCTGAGGGTGGGGTCTGAGGAGGAGGAAGAGGGGGACCTCAGACAGATACAATGCCATAGACCCCACCCTCCAAACAACCCATTTCTTCCATGGAATACCAGGTGACAGCTGGAGAGCTCTTAAAGCTCTGGTGCTAATTCAAAGTGCTGGGGATGTGTTGCATTCTGGCAGGGGACGCTGTGAATGTAGAAAATGAATTATTGACAGAGTAGTGTTTTGGAAAATCTTTAGGAATTGTTTGGTCCATTTACCATGGGGCACCCATCCAGAGCCTCTGGCATTTTCTCACCATGCTGGCATCAAAACCAATTTAAGGCAGAACAGAGATATGGAGACTTTTCTGTCCTCCTTTGCATCCATCTGTCTTTGTTGGCAATGGCCTCCCAGAACTCTCAGGGTGACTTCATGCCTCCTGACTGGCATTACTTCACTAGTCCTGGCTGCTTGCTTCTGTTCATCAGGAGCCTCCCTATGGAAGCTGCCTGGGTGATTTTGGACCCAGCCCCAGACTTTCTGCCTAATCTACCTTGCAGGGTTGCTGTATAGATCACAAAGTGGAAGAGGAGAATGAAGTAAGCTGCTTTGCTCCCCACTAATGAGAAAGACAGAACTTTGCATAGGAAGAGGCTGCTGAGAGGGGAGGAGATAGGGTAGCCAACTTTAGGTATGGAAATTCCTGCAGATTTGAGGGGTGGAGCCTGGAGAGGGTGGGGTCTGAAAAGGGGGTGGGACCTCAGACAGGTACAGTGCCATAGACTCCACCCTCCAAACCAGCCATCTCCTGGGGAACCACTGTTGCCAATCTCCAGGGGAGGGCTAGAGATCACTCAGAATTACAACTGCTCTTCAGATGGTAGAGATCAGTTCCCCTGGAGAAAACGGTAAGCTCTGTGTCACTATACCCTGCTGATGTCATCACAGCAAATTGATGCTGTATGCCCAAGGCCAGGGCACTGGCCCAGAGCTTCTTTCTAGAGCTCATTGTATTTATTTCCACAACGGGCCATATTCCTAGTAATATAAACAAAAACGGGCCATATTCCTAGCAAAATAAACAAAAACTCCATGGAAAAGCAGTAACCCTCTTGCAAAGCAAAGTATATTTGAAATAATTGAGGCTGTCATCAGTTAAAAATCATACATATGGTGTTTGATTTGCCTTGGCTCATTCACACACAAAAGTCATCCCTCTTTTGACAGGGACAGGCTGTGGCTAAGTGGCAGAGGCTCTGTTTTGTACACGGAAGGTCTCAGGTTCAATTCCCAGCATCTTCAGTTATAATGACCAGGTAGGAAGTGATGTGAAAGACCTCAGCCTGAGATGCTGGTGAGTTGTTGCCAGTCTGAGTAGGCAATACTGACTGTGATGGATCGATGGTCTGATTCAGTATAAGGCAGTCTTCAGGCAGTAGCTGGATGAACAATTGTCAAGGATGATTTAGGCTGATGCTACATTGAGCAGGTGATTGGCCTGTATGGCCCTTTCCAACTCTATGATTCTATGTGTTCTTGTGAGTTCTGAGTCACTGATAGATCTGCAAGGAGTGTACTGGAAAAGGAAATCTAAACATTTTTTGACAAGTTTTTGTTCCTTCCAAACTGAAGTACTCTTAGATCCCCCTTCATCTTACTGAGCACAATGAGCTGGCTTATTGTCGAATGTCTTCATGTCTTGTAATTGATAGCTTTGATCTTAAAAGAATCCATAAAAAGGTAAGGGCAATTACACCTTCAGGTATTGTTCTCCCACCTTCCAAAACAATGCAACGTGATGCTTACCAGAGCAGGTTTTAATTACTCAGCCTCTGTTAGCCAAGCATCTCTGTGGGAAGGGGGTTTCAGTAAATATTATCGATGTTGCTCAAGAGTGTATTAAGCAACATACAGAGAATGTATGGTAATTATAATTAGTTAAGCTAGACATAAATAGATAATACTGTTAATAAGGCCATGGTGAAAGTGGCATACACTATATGAAATGATTAAAACAGCATGCTCAACAAAATACTGTGATAGATTTGACTGTGTCAGTATCAAATAGGACTGGGAACAGGATAAGCTCCACCTGTCAAATCTGAGGCCACCCCTGTAGGCATAGGCTCCAGTCAAGTATTGCCTGCACTGGGGTCCCCAACCCTTTGAGTCTGTGGGCACCTTTGGAACTGTGACACAATGTGGTGGGCAGTCCACAAAATGGCAGCCACAAAATGGCTGCCTCAGGAGGCAGAGCCAGCCACAAAAATGCTGCCACAGCTTACGTTTGATCACACAGTGAAGACCCTTCTGCTGTGGCGGCAGCTGATACCAAAGAAATATGTGTTTTTTTAAAAAAATATATATATAGCCAATCAAATCTCCAATGGCCAATCAGAAGCCTTGCTGGGAAAAAGCCCCACCTGGCCCCACCCACTTTCTAAAAAACCCTAGGTGGTCACCAGGAAAGGTGTCTGTGGGTGCCATGGTACCCAGGGGGACCTCACTGAGGACCCCTAGCCTGCACTAGCCCTTGGAAACTTTGTGGACAAGGATCTGACAGAGCAATCCTAAACTGACCTCATGGGGTTTTCAAGGCAAGAACAGAGGGGGTTTGCCATTGCCTGCAGCGGCATAGCAACCTGGCTCTTCCTTGGTGGTCTCCCATCCAACTAATGGTTTTGCTTAGCTTCCAAGCTCTAATGAGATAAGGCTAGTCCAGGCTATGATCATATTTGCTGTCATTCTGAAGGCTGCTGAATTACGTATTTTGGACACCATCAAACTGTGTGACTATGGAAGCTGGGGACCTATCCAGGGATGCTGCCCATTCTGTTTCATCATTGCTCTGTGGGATGGCTCTGCCTCACATTCCAGTCTGCCCCTCTGAAGGTCTCTTGTCTCGAAAACCCCAGGGGGTGTGTGCCTGTGTCATAATCCAGCTGCAAATTGACTGCACTGCTCATAATGCACATCTCCCCTGCTTTGGGTAGCTGTTTTGGGTAACAAATTCAAGGAGTACAGAGCTTTGATCTGATCGATACTGAGTGCACCCTCAACTTCCTGCTTTGATTCTAAGTAAAATATTTACAACACAGTTTGTACACAGTAGCCCTGATGACTTGAAAATGCAATGTAGGAGTCCATGAAAATATACAGTAGTGTTCACCTGCCAGTGTCCTCTCCTGCCACATGGACTTGTTCTAACAGTAAAACCATCTTAATGGTCTGTACTCCCCATTCCTCCACGCAGGGAAATCGCAATGATGTAGCTTCAGGGATACGGAGGTTTTAAGTCCTCATCTGCTCTGTAGGCTGAGAAATGGCTCCTGGCTCTAACAGATGTTTCTGATATAAAGGCCATTAAGAATTTTATGGGCCTTTACTTACCTCTTTCCTCTTGCCATGGGATTTGCTAATAGGGGCTTGAAATTAATGTAATAGTTCAATAAATTTCCATACTTTTTGGAGCCAAATGCCTGTGATATTAAATACAGAAAAGGAACATATTTTTTTTTACACTTTTTGGAGCCAAATTCTTGTCACATTAAATGTCAAAAAAAGAAAAAAAATATTTCTGGTTTGTGACACGATGAAGGCCTCTTCTGCAGCAAATGGGGGCCTCTTCGGACAGATCAGTGGCACATCTAGTCCAGCATTCTGCATCACATAGCGGCCCAACAGCTGCCCTGGTAGGGTTGTCATGCAGCCAGAAGAACAAAGGACAATTTTTAGAGAACCACCATCAGCAACGGCATGATGGCATTTCTGGGGAAACCCGGAAGTGATGTCACACTTCTCTAGGAATTGTTGGAAACTCCATGGTTTTACCGTAAAATTTCTGGTGATACCTAGAGAGACATGGTGTCACTTCTGAATTTTCCTGGGAGTGACACATCACACACACACCCCCCATGCCCCTGCCTCCTGGTCTCCCTCTGGGTGCCCGTGTAACCCCGGAGGGCCAACAAACAGGGCATAGAGACAAAGTCTCATCCTATTGTTGCCTCTTTGCTCTGGAATACAGAGGTTTTCTGCCTCTTGATATGGAGGTTCCTTTCAGTCATCATAGCTAGGACCTATTGATAGACCTCTCCTCCAAGAACCTGTTGAATCCCCTTTTAAAGCCATTTGTGCTTGTGTCCATTAATTGCTCACTGAATAAAGAAGTACTTCCTTTTGTCTGCCCTGAATGTGTATTCACCCTGCCCAGCCTAGCAATGGACTCATCCAACTCATCCCTCACTTTGCCATATTCTGATTCACCCCACCCAGCTGCAAGGATTGGCCAAGCCGGGCACTCCCTCCGTCCCTCCCTCCTTTGGTTAAGGGCAGGGCCTCTTGCAGGGCCATTTCCCACCCACCCCCTTCCACCTCTGGGTACAAGACTTGGTAATTTACCTAAATTGCTCGAGAGACAAAATGTTACATCCAGAACTGTGTTTCCCATTGAAATCAGTGGACGTGGGTAAGCGGTATAATAAACAAAATGAACATGTGTCACTAGGATGATAAATAGGATTTTTTTTAAAAAAAAGAATGATACTAAAAGGAACCCAAAATGAAGATAGAAAAAATTGTGTGCATCCCTAAAAATGGTTAATTATAGGAAGAGAAAAGAACAGTTGCTTTTATCCAAATGCTGCTGGCATATTCTGGTTTGCAGAGTAACCAAAGAAAAGGTGTTCTTGAGCTCCCTCTGCCAATTGCTTAAACATGTTATAGAACCTCTCAGGTCACACAATAGCCTTCTCCAGGCAAACTGAGTATTAATCAGATCAGTGTGCAAAGAAATTACCTACATTTCATTTGTTATTTTCCAGCCCTCTTTACTTTGTTCCTGAATTTCACAAGCACAGATTTTGTTTTGTCTGATAATCAATGAGTTGTTGTTAAATCAGATATTGAGCAAAGGGCTTCAAGTGTCCTGGCCCCACTGCTGGACCTCCTGATGGCACCTGGTATTTTTGGCCACTGTGTGACACAGAGTGTTGGATTGGATGAGCCATTGGCCTGACCCAACGTTGGCTTCTCTTATGTTCTCTTATGTTCTTAAAGGTACAAGCATGTAAGGCGTGGTTGTGGCATGGCATAGCCTGATCTCCTCAGATTTAGGAAGCTAAGCAGGGCCAGTACTTGAAAGGGAGACCTCCAAGGAAGATTCTACTGAGGAACGCAATGGCCAACCACCTCAGCTTCTCATCTGCCTTGAAAGGCCTCTTGCTGGGGGGGTCACTATAAGTTGGCTGTGGCTTGATGGCACTTTATACACACATATTTAAACCCCCATGCTTTCACTGGGACTTCCTTTCAAGTGGGTTTGGGACCGCTTTTTTTTTTTTTTAAAAAAAATGAAAATATGCCCTGTTTCTTCACAGGAGGACAATGCTAGGCTATGTTAACATTCATCAAGACATACGCTTCCCAGCCCTCTCCTGATGAAGTCCACAATTATGACTCATTTCATATACAAAGAGATAGGTAATCAGGAGATTTGCTTTGTGTTTCTGGTAGTAGCATTTGAGATACAGCTAGCTATGATACCACCAGTGTGAAGATGCAGCTCTGGAGACTTTATTGTGGGATTCACTTACCTCTTTCGCATATTCATTCTGACGGTGGATTTGAACAAGGCATTAATGGCTTCCCATTGCAACTCCTGTTTTACCATGAAATTATATAGAGAAATCTCAGGAAGACTCAAACTGAGCGCATCAAGTTGAGTCTCATTATGTTTTAACATCTTGTGTGCATTATGTTCAATGTTTTAACCTTTGAATTGTATGTTGTACTTCTTGTACACAGAGTCATATAGTAGTGTGAGATGGCTCTTGGATCAATGGCCTTTTGGCAGTGGAAAATGCCAACAAGTTGCAGCCGACTTACGGCGACCTCGTGGGGCTTTGAGGGCAAGAGACAAACAGAGGTGGTTTGCCACTCCCTGCCTCTGCACTGCAACTCTGGGATTCCCATCCAAGCGCTAACCAGGGCTGACCCTGCTGAGCTTCTGAGATCTGACTAGATCGGGCCATCCTGGTCCATCCAGGTCAGGGCCAATGACCTTTTCCTGGTGACTATTCCATAGCAAGCCCTGTAGCCTTGCATGGTTTCCCTCTCCAAATGTGAATCCCATTTGCACAAATCTGACACAGAAAAATGGAACAGTAAACTCTGTTACAAAGACAATCTGTGGCATTTGTATCAACCCTGCCACATCCCTTTTGAGTTCTGCTGAGATAATTTTTCATGATTTGGCATCAGGAGTGCCAACAGCATGTAACTATTCCTCTTGGAAGGAGCTCCAGTTCCATCAGGTGGTTCGATGGAGCTTCTATTGTCAAGCATGGTGTGGTTTTAGTCCTACTGTGCACAGATGTCTGGCAATATGTGGTTTGCCTTGGAGCAGAATAAGCCTGAAGGGGAGCCAGCCCAATGTTACTTGCTATGCCCAGTTCATTGGCAGATTCTGCTGCTTGGATAGATGAGCAATGTCCATCTGTCCTCTTGCAGGGTATAAGTTTGCCACCACGCTCCCTCTGGTGTTGTCTTCCGAAAGGTCAACTTATTTGAGCCTGAATAACCTCAGAGATGCATATTTTTTATTAAGCTCCATATATCTGAAGAGTTTGTTTCTTCTGGATGTTTTTAAGTAGCAATCCAGGCAGCCAGGTTTTCCCTTTGCAAGCTGAGAGTGATGGCACTGAGCGCTCTTCTGCCAGCTGGTGGCTAGACAGCGAAGCAGACATGGCCAATTACGACAGTCTCTCGATAGCTGGAGCAGCCGCGTGAACATTCTGAACATTGCTGTACCAAAGATGGAGGCTGAGACTCATGATGAATAAGCAGTACAGATGCCAAATAAGCAGAAAGGAATTGGCCTCCCATCTGGGCCAGAAGGAACTCCGCCTAACTTGTTTAAGATGTAAGTTGGACTCCATGTAACTTATGCCTAACAAATACTTACAGCACCTCTTCAGGATGGCCCAGGAAAGCCTGGTCTTATCAGATCTGAGAAGCTAAGCAGGGCCTGCCCTGGTTAGTACTTGGATGAGAGACCATTGGGGAAGTCTAGGGTAGCTATACGGAAGCAGGCAATGGCAAACCACCTCTGAACATCTCTTGCCTTTAAAAAACCCATGAAGGGTCACCATAAATCGGCTGCAACTTGATGGCACTTCCCCACCACCACCTTCTCTTGCTGAAACATCTGGAGGACACTGGGTAAAATGGCACGTGTTCTGCAAATCTCTCATGAGTAAGAAAAATGTCCTGCAACAAGAGGACCAATACAATACAATTTAAGGCTTCATTCCTGCCTGTATGCCTTGATATGCCAGGCAGATCACAGTGAGTCCAGATTCATCTATACTTCAACTTGACTCCTCAAGCAGCACGGTTCTGCACCACTCTCTTACACCTGTTGCAAGTATCCTGGCAATGCCAGGTCCTTGTTTTGCTATGAACAGGTTGGCCATTCTCGATTTGCTCAGCAGATAAAGTGAAAGACCTCAGTGTGAGACCCTGGAGAGCCAATGCTAGTCTGAGTAGACAATACTCACTTCTTATGGAGCAATGGTCTGATTCAGTGCAAGGCAGTTTCGTGTTCATATGTACATCCATGCTCCTGCCAGCTGGGTCCAAGCAAAGTGCAGCAGGGATTTGGCTTTGTCCCTTCCAGTAGGGTTATGGGCCCGGGAGGAAAGGATGTGCCTTGACTGAGCAACAAAATCCCTTGAACTGGCTCTGGGCTTGATTGGGAGGCCATCTGTTGTGTTCACCACACAGCAGTGGCTGGGGTGATGATGTGTCCTGTGGGGGCTGAGAGGTAGCATCAAAGGCTGGATGAGCACTGTGCAACTGTATGACAGTTCGCTATCCAGCTGTGCCCTGCAGAGCCTGCAAATGCTAGCCCTATATAGTCCTCCTGCTGAGCTGATCCACCTGGAGGGTACTGATGCTGTGTCACAGTAAAGATGTCGCACAGCACACCCTTACTGGACACTGCACATCTTACCAGTTGCATAAGCTGCTTGAAAGGAGGTAAGAGGAGTCTCCAAAATGCAAGTCAGGAAATCCTGCTGAGGAGACACCCTGTTAACAAGGAAGAAGGAACATGAATGTAAGTATCTGGAAGAAAAAGTGCCTTATTTTTCCCAAGGCCCAAGCTCCTTCTTTAGGTCTGTCTGTCTGTCTCTCACTCTCTCTCCCTTCCTTCCCCAGCCAGCTTGCCTTCCTCAGCTCTCCTATCTATTCCCCTGTCCATTCTGATGTTTCCCCTGGGGCTCCACCCACGTTAGCCAAGCCCAGCTGCACCACTCATCCTTTCTCTGAGCCTTGTTCTTCTCTTAAACCCTTCCTTGCCTTGTCTTGCCTCACTCCAGCTGGGTTTACAATAGGGCTAGCCAGAGGCCCTTGCTTCCCCCCCTCTCATGCCCCCAGCTAATGCGCTGGGCTGGTCAACCTCCTGCCTCTGCTTCTCTGCTCAGCTGGTGCCTAGGGAGGGGGGGAGATGGCCCTTCAATGGCTGTACCTCCACTCCTGCTGGGCCCACCAGGCGGCTACTGCCTTCTCACAAGGTGCCCTGCCCTGGAGCAGCTGCTGCCTTCTGCCCAGTAGGTGAGGCCTCCTCTGGCCTCTGCTGCTGCCCCTGTGCCATAGATGTGCATCATTGGTTTCAGATCAATGCCTTGTGCCCTTTTTATTGTTTTGTTCTGTAGATGAAGGAAAAGAACTTTAGGCCCAAGAGGGTTTTACAATCAAACATTGCTTCCACATTTATTATTCATCTGAACTCCGTATTTCAGCCAATCTGCAATGGCACCATATGTGCATAAAACTCCCTCTTTCTAGTTGACATTTCCAACATCTGTCTTTCTCTCTCATGTAGTTGGTGTGCTAAGCACTTTGAGCTTAGTAATACTGACTAGTAACTGGTGATAAGGATGTAACATAAGAGCACAGGAGTATATATCCTGCAGCAGGGCCATGGTTCATCTAGTCCAGTGTCCTGTTTCCAGCTGTGACCCATCAGATGCTCCAGTGAAGCCCACAAGTGGTACCTGCTGGCAAGAGCCCTCCCCTTCTGACTGCTCCTGAACTCCATGGTCCCAATCAGCCTGCAAGGCAAATAGCCAGGAATAGACCTTTCCTCCGTAAATTTCTATAGCCCTCTTTTCAATTGTTCTAAGCCAGAGACCCTCATCCCAACTCATGGAAGTGAGTCAGTGTCAGACTCCTGGAGAAATCAGTTCCCAACAACAGTCATTCAGAAGAATAGATAGTTTATTGAGACATTGAGACAAAATATGACAGAATGTGAAGTGGTTAAAAAGGTCAAATACTTGGGAGTTGACATTACAATGAAAAATATCGATTTGTTTAAGAATAATTATGAAAAATTGTGGGTTTCGATAAGAATAATTATGAAAAATTGTGGGTTTCGATAAGACGTGATTTAGAAAAGTCGGAAAAATTCAGATTATCTCTTCTTGGAAGAATTGCCATTGTCAAAATGAATGCACTGCCCAGGTTAATGTTTTTGTTTCAGACAATACCAATTGTGAAAGATGTGAAAGTGTTGGTGAAATGGCAAAGAGAAATCTTTAAATTTATCTGGGCAGGAAAGAAGCCAAGAATTAAAATGAAAATAATGTATGACGCTAAAGACAGAGGTGGCTTCCAAGTTCCAAATTTGCATTTGTATCATGAAGCTGTATGTATGTCTTGGTTAACTGACTGGGTTAATTTGGAAAATAGAAAATTTTTGGCCCTTGAGGGTCACGATCACAGATTGGGCTGGCATGCCTATCTTTGGTATGGGAAAAATAAAGTAGACTCAATGTTTAAGCATCATTATATAAGGAGAACGTTGTTTGATGCATGGACCAGATACAAGAATATAGTTCCTGATGAGAGGCCTTTATGGATTGTCCCTGCTGCAGTTATTCATCCTTTTTTAGAACATAAAGGTAATGATTGGTTGAAATACCAAGAGTTGCTTCAAAAGGAAGGGAAAAAATATGTTTTAAAACCAAATAATGAATTAGCATTTGAGTATGGATGGTTACAATATTGCCAAATACGGGACATTTACAAAAAAGACTGTAAAGAGATCGGTTTTAGAGCTAAGAACGATGTGTTTGAAGATATTTGGTTGAAAAAAGGGCGAAAAATGATATCTAAGTTGTATAAAACCTTGTTGACTGTATATACTCTGGATGAAACTGTTAAAGAGCAAATGATAAAATGGGCCATAAATATGAATAAGGAAATTTCTATGGAATCATGGGAATTTCTGTGGAAAAAAGCTTTTAAAATGTCAACCTGTGTTAATATAAAATAAAATTGTTATAAGATGATGTACAGGTGGTATATGACTCCAAAAAAGATTGCTAATATTAGTATGGATAAGAACTTGAGTAACAAGTGTTGGAAATGTAAAAAAATAGAGGGTTCTTTCTATCATATGTGGTGGTCATGTGATAAAGTAAAAGTATACTGGTCAAATGTACATTGTGAGATGCAGAAGATATTAAAAATTCCTATCAAGAAAAGTCCAGAGCTTCTTCTCTTAGGTTTGACAATGGAAAAAATTCCACAAGAAAAAAGGACATTACTTTGGTATATGATCACATCGGCGAGAATGGCTTTTGCGCAACAGTGGAAAGCGGAGAAGGTGCCAGATATACAAGACTGGTTAAAGAAACTAAATGGATAAATGGCAGAACAATACCTAAAAGACTGGGAAGGCCTGAAACTGTATATGGAAACTGAATATAGAATGAAAGGGAAAATGTACAATCTTGACTCGTATTGAAATTGAATGAGAAATGAAATGAACACTTGATTGTACTGTACCTTTATTGGAAACTATGTTTGAAAGAGTCAGGCATTTATGTATTAGAATTGTGTTACCTGGTTTGTCGATTGTTACAAGTTTAAACTTGATTACCTTTTAACTCTTTTCTTTCTGTTATTAGCAGTGTTGGAAGCCTATTGGGGGGGTGGGGGATGGGATGAAATTTTTAAATTGTATTGGTAACGATGTTTAACGATGTTGAATATACTCCAATAAAATTTTGTTTCAAAAAAAAAGAGAGAGAGACATTGATAGGATCCAGACTCTTAACGTTTCTGTGTTAGAACTGAGGAAAGGCGCACAAACCAAGTAATTGTACTTAAATCAAGCAAGACCCTAATGGCCCAGGGCCAATCACACCTAAGCTAGAGGCCTGCCAAACTAACAGCCCATAGTTTCCAGGGAAAGATGATACCAAGCCTGACTGGGGCTCAAGGTTTTCTTCCTGGGCTGAATGAGATAACTACAAGCAACAGCGAAGCGGCCGAAAGCAAAAGTAGACCTTCTTCTTACTCCCCTACATCCCCATGGCAACCAGGCCCAAGGAAGCAGACAAAGTTGACAGTCAGCTAATTGGTTTGATGCAGCACTTCCTTTTGACTGTCTTGAATGTCCCATCAGCCCACTTTCCTTTTTTGTTGCTGTTATCAATGGCAGCAGGAACTGATCATCTGACAGCTCGGTCTATGAAAGAATGACACCTCCCCCCAAGGTGCTGTAGGTCCTATGGCCTGGTGATGGGAAGTGTGTTCCTAGTCTTGTAAAAATGGCATCCACACAGGATCCAGAAGCAGGAAGTAAACATCAACTGGGAGACAAAATGTTAAGACTCCAAGGAGCGAGGCCAAGAATGATTCCCATGGAATTCCTCTGGATGCCCCGAAGTGGGATTGAGAGAGAAGGAAAAGGAAAGCTGCAACACCCTTCTCTTGATCTGAGTATAAAGGGCGTCTTACTCAACAGCTCAGCTGTCCCTGTCTTTCCGCAATCCTCCAAAGCCTTTTCAATTGAAGAAGCCTTATGAGAACAATTAAAGCACAGGGTACAGGTTAATAACGGGGGAGTCAGCACAGGTTGGTACGAAATGTGAAAACACTGGATTACGTGTGGCTCTCTTAACTTGTGGCTAACTTCTCTTTAAGATGAATGGCTTTCCTATTGATCAGCACTCAAATGGAGGTTCATGTAGAATGCTGGCTGAGCACATAAGCAGGCAGCTGGCAAATGAATCTTCAGGCTGCAATCTGAAAGTATGCAGACCATTCTTGTGGTCAATTTAATAAGATTTTTTTAATGTAAATTGTTTGGGGCACTGTATCTCTGTATCTTAAACTGTAAGTTTCATAACCTGGGACCTAACCCTGGGAGTCAGGACGGACCCTGAAAGCTATCTTCAACGACAGGAGGGAGCGGAGTTGTACAAAGTGACCCCACAGTTGGCCAGCAGTATGAAACTCACTCCTCACACTAAAGAAAGAGGGAACGGCAGTCATGCTTAAGAGACCTGGGACTTACTGAGGGCATGCAGAGTAGTAGGACTGCCAACTCCTGCTTGGGAAGTTCCTGGAGATTGGGGTGTCGATCCTGAGGGAGGTTGATTTTGGGGAGGGGAGGGACTTCAACAGGGTATACTGCCATAGAATCCACCTTCCGACACAGCCATTTTTCCCCAGGGGAACTGACCTCTGTAATCTGCAGACCTGTTGTAACTCTGGGAGATCTCCAGGTCCCACCCAGGCCAACAACAACTAGGCCCGCTTCTCTGCAGGAGGGACCCACCTTTGGGTGGCCGTTTTGCTCAATATGATATGTCATTTCATCAGTGCGCTAGTTGCTTTACACAGAGGAGCACTGGCAAAAAAAGACGGTTCATCAAAAGCAAATAACTTCATTACTAGAGTTTGCAACCTAAAGGGAGACAGCAAAGGAATGAGATACAAGAAAATAAGGGGAAAACAGAATAGCCAGGGGAAATGAAGGATGGGAATGAGCAAATGTAATTACATGTACATAGATGTCGTTTTTTGTTGGGGATGAACTGAACTGAACCATTTTGGGTAGGCTCAGAGATACGATCTTGGTGTTCTTTCTTCCACAGTGTATAAGAAGCACAACAATTATGCAGTGATTCATCCCTCCCTTGCCCCTGGTTGTTCGCATTTCCATTCTGATTACACATTCTCTAAACGCATGCAAATGTTGCTGTGGATACCCTTCGAAAGCAAGCCATTTCCTGAATCTGAACTTCTGTCAAGGATATACTTACTTATGCAACCAGATACGAGAAGGCTGTGATCCTTGTTATTATTATTTTAATTCTATACCCCTGGCATTAAATTCATGCGTAGCTAGAGGGAAGGTGTGTTTGGTGATGGCATGGCAGAGAAAGGATCTTCTCTGCAGGAGGGATTTAGTTGGGTTGTGTGCTTTTTAGTTTTTACTTTTTAATTCTGTGTGGCAGGACTTGGCATTTCCTGGCAACCTATAACACTGAGCCCATAGTAAAGAAGCTAAAGGCCTAGATTCCATAGGTCCTGTACTCCCCTCAGCACATGCCAGACTTTCAAGTCATTTCAAGTCAGAGCCATTTATTCTGGCCATCATACATAAAAAGCAGGTAACTGGTTAACAGCACTCTTTCTGCCTCTGGGGATATGAATTCCCCTCCAACTCTGTTAACCACCTCCACGAGCATCTGGCTGCTGCTTTGAAGCAGGGTTGCTCCCTCCAGGTTGAGATATTCCTGGAGATTTGGGGGTGGAGTTTGGGGAGGGGAGGGACCTCAGCAGGGTAGAATGCCATAGAGTCCACCCTCTGAAGCAGCTCCGGACCTCTGTGCTCCCTCAAGGTCTCTTATTTGCAAATCTGCTAGACTCAGGCAGCACTTCTGTGTCAGGCGAAGAGAGACCCCAGCTTCTTGGATTTGCGACTTGACAGACAAGACACAAATGGAGACCAACAGCAAAGGTTTGTTTAACAGAAAATAAAGTATTTAATGAGGTGAATATGATGAGTGGATAACTTTGATATACTAAGTCAAGCTGGCTCTCCAATAAAGTGAGGAACCCCTGAGGGGAGACTTGATTCTCCTTCCTCTGGGCAGGGTCCCTCAGCAGGCTCAGGGTTGCTCTTTTCCCACCCAGAGCTCCTTCCCACAGAACCCGCACCCACCAGTGAGGAATGAGGGGCTCTTAACAGGATGCCTGTTTGCCACACCCCAAAAAGGTTTCTTCCCTAACTAAACCCCAAACCCTAACGAAAAAGCCAAATAAAAGCCTCGCTAATCTGATGCTCCTTTCCAGAACCAGGGAATCCTATTAAAAGCAGAGAAGTTTTCCATCGCCCTTCTTAAGGCTGAGGCTGGCTCAGCTCCTCCCATCCAGTGGAGTTTCCTGGGCTCTGATTGACTGACAGCCCCTTGGATTTGCACGAGACCTAAAGCACAAGGATTGGTTCAGAGCCCTGGAGGAGAGGAGGGACTTTCAACGATGATTGCCACACTTGCATTGACCTTGGTTCAGCTGCCCCCCTGCCCCATCAGCTCCTAATAACTGCTGGCTCCGTGGACCTCAGTGTTAGCCAAATTGTTTTATTTCTTAATAAAAGGTTGGGGAATTATGATATTTAGTGAGCAATTGGCTTAACTATGGGATCATGACCTGTGCATACCAGAGTCCCACTTATCCAAGTCCCAGACATAGACACAGAGGCTAGCTCTTAAGAATCACTAGTTTCTTTTACTGAAGAAATATCCACACGTACACAAATATCAAATCAAGCAATCAAAATACACAATACAGAGCTAGGAAATTAAGGCAGAAAAATATAGAAATATTTGCATTAGCAGGCAGTTTCATTGAGAGATGATCCTTTACCTATCCTGACATGGAGAGTAAAATCTGCAGCAGAACACATGGGAGTTTCCAAACTGTGCAGGAATGGAACCAAGGACAGGTTGGAGTTGGGAGGATAGGAGAGAGAGAGAGAGAGAGAGAGAGAGAGAGAGAGAGAGAGAGAGAGTGTAATGGGGTGACCCTCTCTTTATATACCTTAGATCTGACTTGAGGCACATGCTTCCTCTGTCACATAGTCCTCCAGGAAGTACCAGATAAAAAATCCAGGTCCTGATGGTGCTAGAGAATAGGATTAATGAGTGGGCAATTGAAATAATGTTTCTCTAAGTGACACCTTTCAGAGTAAGGGGCTGAAGACAAAGGAGAAGAAAAGAGAGTCATTCAAGGTACTCGGCCAGTTGTTAGAGTCAATGACACAACGATCTGCAGCCGCGTTATCTTGATGGGTGGTGAGTGTGCTTGGCAGCTCAGTTAATCACATCATGGTCAAGTTCTATTGTTTTACTTGAGAATGAGTACGTGCAGTTTCGGATGCTGCTGCTAGGAGAAGGTGTGTGTGTGGGGGGAGAAATGCCTGCGTGATGGAGAAGAGGCTTGTCCATGGCTTTTGTGCAGAAATATCCAGGCTGCCTCTGCAAAGCATGGCTCCTCTGGAAGTCTGGCTGCCGACTCCATGTGGCTGTGATGTCAGGGAGGCTGGCGTGCCGTCTGCCTGGGCGTGCGGTATCATTGGAGAGGCAGGGATGGGTGGCACCGGGTCTTCCCTGGGTCCACAACTGGTTTAACATGCTGCTTCAGGGCAAGGCTTCCCTTGGCCGGGCACATGTCCTCTTTGTCCAGCAAGTTGGCTCCGTCTCATGGTCACCCTTCAGTCCATTTTCCCTGTCTCATGGTTTGCACAATTCAGCTAGACAGTTGTAATCCATATAAAGCAGCAACAGCAGGGCTGTTAGCCCACATGGTCTCCCCCTTAGCATGCCCTGCATTCCCAGAGCAGGCTTCTCAGGGTGGCTTTTGCCCACTGTTTTGCTTCCAGCAGTGATTCTGCACTTTCCAGACAGCCAGTTTGGTGTAGCGGTTAGGAGCACGGACTCTAATAAGAACATAAGAACATAAGAGAAGCCAATGTTGAATCAGGCCAGTGGCCCATCTAGTCCAACACTCTGTCACACAGCGGCCAAAATATACCAGGTGCCATCAGGAGGTCCAGCAGTGGGGCCAGGGCACCAGAAGCCCTCCCACTGCTGCCCCCTCCAGCACCAAGAATAGAGTGCATCACCTGCCCCAGACTGAGAGTTCCCATCTATACCCTGTGGCTAATAGCCACTGGTGGACTTCTGCTCCATATGTTTATCTAATTTCCTCTTGAAACTGTCCATGCTTGCAGCTGCCACGACCTCCTGTGGCAGTGAATTCCATATGTTAATCACTCTTTGGGTGAGGAAGTATTTCCTTTATCTGTTCTATGTTCTAACCCGACTGCTCAGCAATTTCATAGAGTGCCCACGAGTTCTTGTATTGTGAGAAAGGGAGAAAAGTACTTCTTTCTCAACCTGCTCAATCCCATTCATAATCTTATAAACCTCGATCATGTCACCTCTCAGCCGTCGTTTCTCCAAGCTAAAGAGCCCCAAGCATTTTAACCTTTCTTCATAGGGAAGGTGTTCCAACCCTTTTATCATTCTAGTTGCCCTTCTCTGCACTTTTTCCAATGCTATAATATCCTTTTTGAGATGTGGTGACCAGAACTGTACACAGTATTCCAAATGAGGTCGCACCAATGATTTATACAGGGGCATGATGATACTGGCTGATTTGTTATCAATTCCCTTCCTAATAATCCCCAGCATAGCGTTGGCCTTCTTTATTGCAGCTACACATTGTGTAGACATTTTCAGCGAGTTATCCACTACGACTCCAAGATCTCTCTCTTGGTCAGTCTCTGCCAGACCAGACCCCATCAACGTGTATTTATATTTAGGATTTTTGGCTGGCTCCAATGTGCATCACTTTGCACTTGGCCACATTGAACCCCATTTACCACGTTGACACCCACTCACCCATCCTCAACAGATCCTTTTGGAGTGCCTCACAATCCTCCCTGGTTTTCACCACCCTGAACAACTTTGTGTCATCTGCAAATTTAGCCACATCACTGCTTACTCCCAATTCCAAATCGTTAATAAACAAGTTAAAAAGCATTGGACCGAGTACTGATCCCTGTGGTACCCCACTGCTTACCACCCTCCACTGAGAAAGTTTCCCATTTATACTCACTCTCTGTTTCCTATTTATAAGCCAGTTTTTGATCCACAAGAGGACTTGTCCTTTTATCCCATGACTATTGAGCTTACTTAGGAGCCTTTGATGAGGAACTGTATCAAAAGCTTTCCGGAAGTCAAGGTAAATAATATCTATTGGGTCCCCCTTGTCCACATGTTTGTTCACTCCCTCAAAAAACACTAACAGGTTAGTGAGACAAGATCTTCCCTTACAGAACCCTGCGGTATATATTTTTTCTGAGCTTCTAGGATTGTCTTTTTAAATAGTCTCCAAGCTTCCCCAATGGTTTTGACCTTCTCCACTCTTCCTTTCAATTTCTTCCTCACATGTCCCCTCATACCAGAGAAGTTACCCCTTTTAAAGTTAAAAGTGGTTGCGTCAGTCTTTTTGGGCAACTCCCTATCTGTACAAATGTTAAACTCAATGACATTATGGTCACTGTTCCCAAGTGGTGCAATCACTTTTACATCTCTCACCAGGTCTTGGGTGTTACTTAGGACCAAATCCAGGATCGCCTCTCCCCTGGTAGGATCTGTGATCATCTGTTCCACAGCACAGTCATTGAGAGTGTCTAAGAACGCAATCTCTTTTTCCCAACTAGAACTCATATTGACCCAATCAATGTGTGGGTAGTTAAAGTCGCCTATTACAACACAGTTATTTCGTCTAGCCGCTATCTTTAATTCATTCATCATTTTATAATCCTCCTCTATCTTTTGATCTGGTGGGCGATAACAAACTCCCACTGTTAAGCCTCCTTTAGCCTCCTTTTGGACCCACTATTTCAACCCATAGCATTTCCAGAAGGGAATCCAATTCTCTTACCCTCTCAATCTTACTGGACGGTATACCCTCTCTGACATTCAGAGCCACCCCACCTCCAACCCTTTCCCCTCTATCCTTCCGATATAATTTATAACCAGGAATCACCGTATCCCACTGATTTTCCTCATCCCACCAAGTTTCTGAAATACCCACAATGTCTATTTCCCCCCCAACACCAAGCCGAACCAGAAACTTTTAATCTCCTGTCGGCTTTCCCCCATTATTCAGTTTAAAAACTGCTCTGCCACCTTTTTGATTTTGAGCGCCAGCAGCCTGGTTCCTTCTCAGGACAAGTGGAGACCGTCCCTTTTGTACAGCTCCCTCTTGTTCCAAAAAGCATCCCAGTGCCTAACAAACTTGAACCCTTCCCCCCTACACCACCGTCTCATCCACGCATTGAGACTCCTGATCTGTGCCTGTCTCTCCGGCCCTGCGCGTGGAACAGATAGCACTTCTGAGAAGGCTACCTGGAGCTACCTTGGAGGTCCTGGCCTTGAGTTTCCTGCCCAGCAGCCTAAATTTCTCCTCCAGGACCTCACGACTGCATTTCCCCACATCGTTGGTGCCGACGTGCACCACGACCACTGGCTCCTCCCCAGCACTATCTACCAGCCTATCTAAAACACGCGTAATGTCCGCTACCTTCGCACCAGGCAGGCAAGTCACCATACGGTCAGTACGCGGGTTCGCCACCCAGCTGTCTACCTGCCTAAGAATCGAATCACCAACTACCAAGAGCCCCCTCCCACCCTTCCCAGGGACGGTTCCTTGGTACGAAAGGATACCCGTTCACCAGCTGAAGAAGAGATCCCTTCTGAGGGCACATTCCCCTTATCCTCAGCATGGTGTCCCTTTTCCCCTTGACCCTCATGCTCCCTGGCAGCAGCCGGGCTGCCAGATCCAGAGTGGGACATATCTAACAAGTCCCCGAGAGTCTTCCCCGTGCACCTAACTGACTGTCCCTGCTTCTCCAGGTCAGCCACCTTGGCCTCAAGGGGCAAACTCAGGGAGCAAACTCCCCTGAGAACCAGGAGCTCCTTGCACCGAGCACACACCCAAGACTTCTGACCAGTGGGCAGATAGACATGTGACACTCCATGCAAAACACTGGATAGCCCCCAACCCCCTGCTGGCATTCTGGCTTCATAATTGTTTTTAAACAAATACTTTTCTATAACCCCCTTTTAAAACCCTTTGTATTTATATGGCTCCTGTTGTAGGAGTCTACTTACCTTACCAAGGAGCCAAGGTCCTGGCTTTCTGGCTCTTCCTGGGCTTCTTACAGAGCCCCTAGGCCAAGAGCCACAGGCAAAGAGCCTCACCCTTTTTGCTCTCGCTCGTGCCTCTTGCAAACTTCCTGCCTTAAATGGAATTGTCTCCCAGGAGAGGGTGTGGCCAGCAGCTACTCAAAATCACCCAAGGCACTTAATGACGGTCAAACAAAGCCCCTTTCACACCCCAACTCCAGCAGCCAGGATTCTGCTATTCAATTTCACCCAAGCACTTAATTACAGGCAAACAATGACCCTTTCACACCCTAACTCCAGCAGTCAGGAGTCTGTTACAACTCACCCACACACTCCCAAATACAGTCCCTGACACAGTACCTTCTCAGCTAAAGCACCTCAGCTGAAAGTAAATAAATAAAAATACCACTCACCCCTCTGGCAGCTCAAACACCTTGCTCCTTCTCAGAGCTCAGCTGGGTCAGCTCTGAGGGAATCGTTTTTTTAGGGGTTTTTTGGCCTCCCGAAGGGGATTTTTTATTGCTTTTTTTATAATAGACACTAAAACTACAACAAAAATAAGGGAAGGGGAACTAAACAACTAGGGAGAAAGAAAAGTGAACCCACACTAAACTAAAAAACCAAGAGTAGGAGATCATTATCCCAGTTAAAATCTATGTTAGTATCAAATTGTTACCAAAACAACGTATACTGTGAGTTACTATCTATCCCTGATCTGAAATTAGTTGGTTACTTGTTATGGGAGAATTCCAGAGCATCCCCCAGACTCGCTTCATAAAGGCAATTTTAAGAGTCCTTCTGTCTTTACTTAGGCTTTCTATCTCTAAAAGCATAAGTTGGTTTGCGGGCAGCAGCGCCTTCTTTCACAGCCAGGTCTTCGTCTGTTTCCGATGGTGTGGAGCTACTCGAACCAGTTTCACCGTCTTCTTTGGTTCCCAGATGTCGTTTCAAGAATTCTTTAGCCTTGTACACGGAGTCAATCTTCTCTCTCTTATCGTGCAGCTTAAAGATGACCCCTTCTGGAACCACCCATTTGTATGCAATTTGATTAGTTTGGAGAAAAAGTATTAAGTCCTTGTAGCTCTTCTGTTTTTGGTGGATTTCAAATGGAATGTCTTTTAGAGTCTTAATGGTAACATTTCCCAGTTTCAGCGGAGTTGCTGACATGGCTTTTAAAATTATCTTCTTGAAAATCTGACTGATATTTCTCCAGGTAGGCTATTCTTTTTGGTGTAGTTTGAGTACACCCTGTACATTTGCTTCCATATCATGCATTATTTCTTCTGCTTTCAAGCCTACTACGGGTGCTAGAATATCACTCAGGAGCTTCTTCAAATCTTCCTTCGGTGTTTCAGGAATTCCCTGAAATCTGAGGATCATATTCGCTTTTTCCATTTGCAGAAACAACAGTCTGTTTTCCTGATGATTCTGTTATTCGTTACTTGATCTACTCTTTTCTTCAAAGTCTTGTTTTCAGTGTAGATCTCTTTCACTACTTCCATCATTTGCTCCATCTGCTAAACTGTTTCTGCCATCTGGAGCTGTTGCACTGCAAGAGTCTGATTGAGAATGGTTAACTGCTGGTTAATACCAGCAAGTTGATCCATAACAGGCTTGAGTGTATCTGATAGTAGTCTCGTGACGTCCACTCCCTCATCTTCCGGTCTTGGTCTGTGACCACCGATAAGTTTTGGTTTCGTTCCTTTCCTCTCTGCGCCCAACATCTTGGTCGATTGTTTACAAAAGCCAACCACTATTTCACCACCTCCGAAAATCACTTGCATTATGAATCCACTCTGGTAAGTCTCTCAAAACAAGTCAAACGCTCAGTTTTTCCCATCCCCCTCTCTTTTTTCTGCTACTCGCCTCGCTCGTGGGGGGGTCTCTCCACCTGCAGTTTACCGATGATGGGGGGTTTAAGGAATTTCCAGATTGCTTTCAAAGTTTGGTAACATCCAACTCATGTTCATTGTCGGCCACTTGTGGCCTCGCTTAAATCTCCGCCAGTTGCTCAATCTCCGTCGCTTGTTCCAGCCAACCCAGCTAGTGCCATTCAGCCACACAGTGGTAGGACCGTCAGGGCAAAGGGGCGCCTCAATTCGCCGGCATTCCACCATTGAAGAGTCTACCCCTTCAAAGCCCTATGGCTTGAAACCCTCACCAAGGGTTCCATGGGGAGGGAGCACATCAGTAGCTCCCCTCCAAACTGCTGGTGTGCAAATCGCTCCCCCAAGCCTCAGGGAGAGCGACTGCCATCACCACGCTACAAACCGGAAGTTCCCGAGGGAACCGGTTTTGATTCCCCACTGTTCCACATGCAGCTGCTGGAGCGACCTTGGATCAGTCACAAAATCTTTCAGAGCTGTTCTCTCAAGGGCAGTCCTCTAAAGAGCTCTCTCAGCCCCACCTACCTCACCCAGTGTCTGTTGTTGGGAGGGGAAGGGAAAGGAGGTTGTAAGCTGGTCTGAGACACCTTCTGGTAGTGAGGAGTGGGGTATGAATCCAACCTCTTTTCTCCTTCTTCTTTTTCCTTATGCTGCAAACCTCCTGGAAGTGGGTTCTGTCATTGGTCTGTCACACCCCATTCTGGCAAGTCCTTTTCCCAAACTGACAGTGTCTGACATGCAAGTGCCAACAATCCTTTATGAGTTAAATATTAAAGACTCACTCTTGTGCGTTCAGCTCTTTGTTCCTCAATAGAATCAGTTGCTTAACCCAATCCTTGCCTGGGATCAGCAAGTGGCAAGCTGTGGGCCAGATCCAGCCCTTTGTGTGATGTCGCCGAACAGACTGTACAGCTGCCAAATTCACAGAGAAAAGAAGAAGGTGGCTGAACAAAATTAGGGTTGCCAGCTCCAGTCTGGGAAATTTTTGGAGATTTGGGCATGGTGCCAAAGGAGGGGATAATTGGGGAGGAATTCTGCCTAGAATTTATGGTGTGCTATAGAGTTTGCCCTCTGAAGCTGCTCTTTTTTTTTTGGTAGTCTGGAGATAAGCTGTAATTCCTGGAGAACTCTAGGCTTCACCTGGAGGTTGGCAACCCTAGAGCAGGTATCTGGGAGGTGAACCTCTCCCTGTCAGTGCACTCTAATGGCAAAAATGTTTTCATGTCAAGACTAGGTCCTTGTCCTGTATCCAAATGGTCAGATTACGGGGTAGGGTTGCCAGGTCCAGGTTGAGAAATACCTGAAGATTTTGGGAGTGGAACTTGAGGAGGGGGTTTGGGGAGCAGAGGGACTTCAGTGGGGTAGAAGGTGTCATAGTGTCCACCTTCCAAAGCAGCCATTTTCTCTGGGTGAAGTGATCTTTCACCTGGAGATCAGCTGTAGTCCCAGGCAATCCTATTTTGCAGTTTCCTTTTGCACAGCTCTAATTCATATTCACCATCTTCCCATTCCAGAAACAACAGGATTCTGCCAAAAGTTGAGCCTTTTACAAAACTTCTGAAGAAAGACACCTAGTAGGTTGCCTATGGGGAGTGAAATGAAATGTAAATGATCAGCTCTGCAGCTTCTTTAAGGAGAAATTAAAAGCAGAAAATGCCAGGGGTGCCTTTGCAGATGTCAGGTATGAATGCAGTTATTTCAGCTAAGGAAGACTCACAGAGAGATTTCAAGGACCAGTAAAACAGTGGTGGCATCAGAAGAGCTTTTGCTATAAGCTACTTTTCAGAGGCTTCATGATAACTATAGTAAAATGTGAGAAAATAAGAAGAGGAGCACAGCCATGCTGGATCAGAGCAATGGTCCCTTTAGTCCACCAGGCTATGTTCCCACAGTGGTCAGTGAGATGGACATGGAAGGTCAAGGCCTTGCCCAGCACGGACATTCAGAGAGCTGCTGCCTCTGTACACAGAGATTCCATTTAGTAATTGTGACTAAAACCCACAAATGGACCTATCCTCCTATGGTCTAATCACCTTTTAATGACCACTGAACTAGTGGCAGTGAATTACTTTTTGAATGAAGAACTAGTTCCTGTCGTGTCTTTGCTGAATCGACTGTCCTTCACCATCACTTGGGTGCCCATAGCGTTCAATACTATGGAAGCAGGCAGGAAAGGTTCCCTCCATCCACTTTCTGTACACCATGCATAATTTCATGCATGACACGCTCTGCGTGGGGCTGCCCTTGAAGACTGTCCAGGAGCCACAGTCAGTACAGAATGCTGCTGCAGCCAGACTGGTGACTGGAGTAGATCGTAAGGACAACATCACTCCAGTCTTGTTCCATCTACACTGGTTTCCAGTTTGCTTCTGGGCTCCATTCACAGTGGTGGTCTTGACTTTTAAAGCCCTGTACAGCCTGGGATCAACACACCACAAGGACCACCATCTTCCATATGAACCTACCTGGTTATTCCAGTCATCTTCGGAGGCCCTGCTTCAGTTTCCCCCACCATCTGAAGCTAGACATGTAGCAACCCAAGGAAGGGGTTTCTCAGCCATGGAACCAAAACTTTGGAATGCCATCCCCATGGAGATTCATCTGCCTGCCTGTCTGTCTCTCTCACTCTCTCTGTGCCTTCCACCAGTGCGTAAAGAGCTTTTCTGTATTGTTTGGCTACCCCCAATAACTGTCATGGCCTCCCTCCCTGGTTCTGGGCGGTCATGGCCAGTTCAGTCTCCATCACTGGAGATGTAAAGTTCAGATTTTTCACCCCAGCAGTTAGCCAAATTGCTCTATTATTTAATAAAGATGGGGAATTATAATTATTAATATGCAATTGGCTTATCTATAGGGTCTGACCTGTGTATACCAGAGTTAGAATTCCCAAAAACCCAGGAACAGACACAGAAACTGGGTGGCTAAAATAATGATTTCTTTACTAAATATTCTCAAGTATACAAACAATATTCACACAATATAGAACTAAGGAGACAGAGGTGATTGAGGGCTTATAGAGAGGTGATACAACCTGTTCAGATGTGCAGAGGTCCATGAAGAAAGGATAGTGGTCCAAACTCAGAGAGAGTCTGGGGGTGGACTGCCATCTTGGATCATGGCAGAAAACACATGGTCTAAGGCCATGTGTGTGCTGGGATATAGGCATTGGCAAAGAATGTAGACCAATTGGCAGCCCTGGGGGTTGGTCTCAGGTGAAAACAATAGATTATCTGGACCAATGATGAGTCCCAGGGGTGTGTGATGCCAGTAGGGGCAGACCTTAGGTATGACCAATGAGCTCCCAGAGAGGTAAGGTCTGGATTTAACAATAGAAGCCAGGTGTTGGATAGCTAGTTAAATGAATTATCTGATTTACTAATGGTCCTGGCCAGGGTAGACAAAAGGTGGGAGACGTCCCTGATTAGCATCAGGAAGGATCACTAAACATTTGAATGATTGATTGGTTTATCCCAGTATTCTTGAGGAACAGAGCAGGAAAGACAAAGAATTCAGACAAAGAATTACTGGAGACAGAGTTAACTGCCAGATGGCCTCTAAACAGACATTTAGAAATGTAGATACTTTACCTGGTAGAACCCATTGTCATTCCATAAGCATAATCTCTGCTGGGTGGAGTGGGAAGACTGGAGACTTGCTCTGAGGTTGCCTGTCACCTGAATATGAAATCCCTTTTTGCAGAGCACTTGCAGCCTGGCTCTGTGGTTCAAGCTGAGAGTGCTTGACTTTTGGGGACTTTGGTTCAGGTTAGAAAGTAGGGCACCCCTGCTTTGGGGTTACTCAAGAGTAAAAGGGAGTGCCTCTGGCAACACAGCCTGTGTGACTTTGCATTGTGACAGGGAGACAGCTAGTGTGATTCATATTTTTTCTATCCTAGGGTTGCCAACCTCCAGGTAGTGGCTGGAGATCTCCCACTATTACAACTGATCTCCAGGTGACTGCACTATGTTCACTGGAGAAAATGGTCACTTTGGAAGTTGGACTCTGTGGTATTATGCCCCAGACCCCACCCTCTTGAGGCTCCACCCCCAAAAGCTCCAGGTATTTCCCAGCACAGAACTGGCAACCCTATCCTATCCTGTCTTCCTAATTATTGTTGTCATCTAGTGTGTATAAAGGGTGAAACTGTATAAAAATAGCATAGACTAGGCATAAAAGAAACCAACAAATTAGCAATACCAGCAATAAGAATGAGTATATGGGGAAATGTCATATGAAAATCAAAAAAGGAAGGGAAAATGAAATCATTGCCAGTTCCCCAGTAATGGTTCGTTTGACTGACTGATTTTATTGAGAACATATATGTGAAGAAAAGAAAAAGAAGAAATGCATTAAGATTTACTCAGTCTTTCATGGTGGCTCCAAGTGAATTACTTCATCTCAAAAAATAAAAATGACCATTCAAAGTAGCCGGACAAATCATGGAACTAAACGCATTGAACAGAGGAAATCATAGTAATCTCATTACATCAGGAAGAGACAGAGGGGAGAGCGCATGATATAACCAGCCCGGAGTGTTATCTTAAAACCTTTCGGGCCATGAGAGACTGCATTTGTCCTATTTACATCAGGGCATGACTCAGAACATTGCCAGGAGCTTTGACACTCGAGGGGAATCTCGCAAGTCCAGCAGATCCACAGAACAGCAAAAAGTCAGCTGGGCCATAAGCTTAGCTAACAGTGCCACCTAACTCCCAGCCGTCTGGCATTTGCTTTCATCTGAGCCGAGGCCGGCATTAAGCTACTTGGGAAGGCAAATTGCATGCAGGGTAAGAACACACATCTGCCCGCAATCTGCTGTGCTTCTGCTTCGGGTGCAAAGCAGCATTTGTGCACGTAAGACTTCCCAAAGATATGTCAAGTGGCGGGCTGGAGGCACAGGTGATCTGTCCCAGGGCAGAACAAAGCTAAGCCAAATGATCCAGAAATAGAAGTCCCACCCTTGGTAGGGCTGCCAGCCCCTGAGTGGGGCCTGGAAATTTCCTGGAATTAACACCGAGCTCCAGATTACAGGGGTTAGTTCCCCTGCAGGAGATGGCTGCTCCAGAGCTTGGACTCTATGGCATTTTGGCCACTGGGGTCTCTCCCCTACCCCAAACCCTGCCATCCCCAGGCTCCACCCCCAATTCTAAGTTGGCAATCCTGATCCAGGGGCTTCTGGGAGGGAGGGAGGGAGGGAGGGAGGGAGGGAGGGAGGGGGAGAGCAGGCAGGCAGGCAGGCAGTACCAGGTCTACCACCCATAGGAAATAATCGTCCTTCTAAAGATTAAGCAACCAATGTGCTTCAGACCAGCTGGGGATCACTCCTTCTGACCTGGCCGTTCCTACCTCCTGGACACAGTTCCTAATCCCAATGTTGTTAGGAGTGGGAAATCAGAGTCAGGATTCATGGGGGAGGGGGGCTTTCACACTAACCAATATTGCTGATTTAATCTTATCCTGGAAAGATTTCGGCATTCTACCCCTGACTAAGCTCAGGGTTTGGATCATGTTCCTGGAGCATGTTTGGTCAAAGAATCCCCTTCCCATTAATCATTTCCAGTGCAGGCCGGGGGGGACGGACGGATCTACCATCGCTTTATCAGAATTTAGAATAGCCTGATACGTTACATGTTGTAAGCTGCCATAAGGAAGAAAGGTGATTAATAATTTTTTAAAAATATGTAAATACACACAATAGGTTAGGCTCACCCACCTCTGGCTGTACAGTCAAGATTCATCAGGGATTCATCAAACAGGGGTGGAGTGGGACATTCAAGCAGCCCTGGGTCAAGTTGAGCTGGGTGGCCCCTGTTGTCCAGCAGCATCACAACCAGACCGTGGCGGCAGTGGGTGTCGGCTTGCCTGGTCTCCCCTTGGCTCAGCTAGCTCCGGGCCATCAGTGACCCTCCAGGACAGCAGCCCAGCAGGAACTTTCCCTCTGAGTACTGAGTAGGAAGCCATTTTCAGGCCTTGGAGCTTGGAGGGGCCAGGTTGGGAAGCACCTGCAGACCACGAGGTTCCCATCCCCCCAGCGGGGGCAGCTCTTGTTGCTCAGAGCAGCAGTGGGAGAATTTAACAACAACAACAACAAAATTGTTTGCGTTGGAGAATTTTATTTTAAAAAAGCATTATTTGTGGTGCTATGTCACTTCCAGTAAAAAAAAAAAAAACAAACCCAAACACCTCATAGTGATGTAGGGTCACTCCAGGAATTAGGGATCAGCACAAACCAGGGAAATGCCATATGGTTTGGTTCATAGTTTAATAGGCTGAGTTCAGACTGGCAGTTTGAAGCGGGAGCGAGTCATGGGGGAAAAGCCCCAGAACAGTTTGTTCCTGGTCACACTGTGCTGGCTGATGTGGGAGCATACCGGGAGGTGGCACGAGGGAGTGTTCAGACTGCTGGCCTGGAGGCATGGCTGTAAATGGCTTTTTCCTGGTAATTCGGCTATGTGCGTGTTATGTATCATATAGACATAAATAACCTGGGCTTGAATCTCACCCCTATCTAAATCTGCCTAGTAGACCAATCAGGATACTAGAAAGGTTCTGGAGGGAGATGTTCTTATTGGTTGTTACGTTACTGTTCTGGTTGGTTCTTAAAGCAACAAGGGGTGTGGTTATGCCAGCCCGGATAGTTTAAAAGGAGGGTCTGTTGCTCTCTTGTTTTTGTGTTTGTTCCTATCTTGTAAACAAAGCTGAATCACTTATTATGAGCTGCTGCCTTAAGTCTCATACTTAACAGTGCGCATGTGCGCTCATGCGGAAAAGCGCATCAGGGCGATTTGGGAAGTCCCGTTGCACCGGCACTGCATTGGGTGGTAGAGCAGAGCACATCCAATCATATCTCTGCTGCCTCTCCAGGGCAATCAAGTGCACCTTAAGCAGAAACATCCGGCGGACATTATTACTGCAGGGGGTTCCCGGCTTTTCGGGTTAGCATTTACACTTCCTGGAAGCGGAATGAAGTGGGATAAATGCGCTTTCTGGAATTTGCTACTACTTTCACCAGGTATCTTTTAAACACAGGAGTGAAACAGTACACGACAGGTTGACTATGGGTGGGGAACACCAGACAGATGTGCCTGTGTGAACACCCCCTTTAATCCTGTTGTGAAACATTGCTGAAATGTGCCTATCTCGGGGCAAACTGCCAGTCTGAACTCAGCCATAGAATCATAGTATGTTAAGAGTTGGAAGGGACCTTGCAGGTCTTCTAGTCCAACCCCCTGCACCCTGCAGGAGCATAGCCGAAAAATAGCCCTACAGCATACCCGAAAGATGGTTGTCCAGCCTCTGCTTGAAAACATCCAGGGAAGGAGCATCCACCACCTCCTGAGGCAGTCTGTTCCACTGCTCAACCACTCTTACAGTTAGGAAGTTTCTCCTGATATCTAGCCAGTAACGACTCCCTTGTAATTTCCACCCATTAGATCTAGTCTTGCAATCTGGAGCAAGTGAGAATAGATCTGCTCCATCTTCTACATGACAGCCCTTCAGATATTTGAAGACTGCAATCATGTCCCCTCTAAGCCTTCTCTTTCCCAGACTAAACATACCCAACTCTTTCAGCCTTTCCTCGTAAGACTTGGATTCAAATCCTCTCACCATTCTGGTTGCCCTCATCTGGACACGCTTGAGCTTGTCAACATCCTTCCTTGCAGCGTGCCTGGTTCACAAACCATGAACCATCACAAATTTCTATTCACCAAAGGAAATGGTTCAGTGCATGAGGTTCATGATGTGGTAGAATGCCTCCCTGGCAAGCTAGAGACACCAAACGCACAGGAGACCTCTAGCTAACACTCCTCTACCTACCCTCCAAGTTTGGTGAGGACTGGACTTATGGGGTCTGAGTTATTGCCCCTCCAAAGAAGATGTCCTCAGGAAAGTGCTTTCTGGGGAAATGGCAGGCGCAGGTTAGAGACACCAAACTCTCAGGGGATTTCTGGCTGACTGTCCTCTACTTGACCTCCAAGTTTGGTGAGGATTGAATTTATGGGGTCTGAGTTACAGCCCCCCAAAGAAGGTTCCCCAGGAAAATAGTTTCTGGCGAAATGAGAGACACAGGTTCTGGAGTGTATAGAACGGATCTTGTGCAAGCTAGAGGTACCAAAATTGCAGGGGACCTGCCCCGGATGCTCCTTTACATACCCTTCAAGTTCTGCCCCCCTTGTTGCTTCGAAGTTTGGTAAACATTTAGACTGAGTGGAGACAGTCTGTCTGGAAATGTATCTGTTCATAAACTGTCACGCACTGCCACGAACAGCTTGCAAGTTTGTGGAAGGTTTGTGCTGGTTGACCTGCCACAAACTTCACTTCATGAACCATGAACCAGCCATAATTCATCACAAAGTTTAGCTGGTAAGCCAGTTCATGCCTTTACCTACTAGGAATTACTGGAAACGTTATGGTTTCTACCACAGAGTCTTCAGTGCTTCCTAGAGCTACCCTACATCGCTTACGGGTTTTTCCAAGAGGTGATGTAGTGCCAGAGCCAGTGTTGTAGCCGCCTCATGTCCCTGCCCACAACCTTCCCACCAGTTGCCAGGCACTGCTTGGCCACCCTGTCAGATTCATTTTTCTTTCGTTGTCGCTTGACTCTGAGTGAGGGGTAATATTCCCTTACTTACACCATGGGAAGAACCTCAGTGCAACAATGATTCCCCCAGGTCTTTGCAATATTAAAAATGAATTAATAGTCAGTGGGTGCGTTCAGACGCGCCGTTTGAGCCGTTTTCAGCACGGCTCAGAAACGGCTTTTCCCTGCGCGTTCACACGCCCAACATCTGCCCACCGTCCCCAGCCGTCGCTTTCTGGAGCAAACCCCCTTTGAAACGGAGTATTTTGGCACCACTTACCCAAGCGGTGTTTTCCATGATTCTCCGTTTCAAGCCGCACTTTTCCCTGTCTGATCGCTCCATCCAGCCACTTCCGGGTGCTTCAACCCCCCCCTCTGGGAAGCTGCCTCCAGCTTCCGGTTTTAGTCCTCCATTTTTTTCCCCCTTACCGGTGTGCGCTTGAGCGGAGCTCCGCACTTAGGTTAAAAAAAGAAAAGGTTTACTGGTGCCTAGTTTAGGCATTTAGAGGAGTCCGGGATCTCGGGGAGGCCATTTTTAAAAGGACTCTTCCTTTTAAACTTTAAAGGGACCTGTTGAGCTCGCTCTTCTTCGCACCGGCCAAACTTCCTGTTCGGGAGAGGGCCGCCTGTGCGCATGCTCAAAGGAGAGGGGGAAACCCCTCCCACCTGCAGGAGGACGGCGGGGAGCTCGGAAGGAGGAGGTGAGTCTGAGCGCGATTCTCCAGTTTAAAAAAAACGCATCGTGCCGGAGCAGTTTAAATCACTCCAGCACGCTGTCTAAACGCACCCAGTTTCTAATATTTCTAATCCTCAAAGGAAGATGGTGTATTATTGCAGCTTTGAATATTGTCACTCAAGTGCTTAGGGATTTCTTTGTTGGTGCCGAAATGAGCTGCTAAAGCCTCATTGGGTTACTCTGAGATTTTTTAATTTTTATCTCAGTACTTTGCAGCTGCAGGCATGATAGAATAATTCCTTATTCATCCAGCTGTCAGTTCCGGAAGAATCCCCAACGACTCTAAAAGGTGTATAAAACAGGACACACGTTGCCACTTTAGATTACAGCATCGAAGCAAAACAGGAACAGCTGGCATCATCTCAAAAGCTCATGTCACCATGTTAGATTGAAATATATGAATGAGCCGAGATGTAGCTGGAGAATTAATCAGAAACTGCAAAGGCAGCAGGTGCTGGGTAGAAAGCATTGCTACAATCGATGGAAAAGTTGCCAGCATTCATGAAAATAAAGGACAGTATTGATCTCTGCAATTATTACCTTAAGAAACTTGGTATGGCAGCCACTTTGGGAGAAACAGTTCAGTATTTGCAGCACACCAAGGTGGGAAATTATTGTCCCTAAATAGTTTGGGATGTAAAGCAATTCTCTCTCTCTCTCTCTCTCTCTCTCTCTCTCTCTCTCTCTCTCTCTCTCTCTCTCTCTCTCTCCCTCTCTCTCTCTCTCTCTCTCTCTCTCTGTGTGTGTGTGTGTGTGTGTGTGTGTGTAAACTGTCATCAAGTCATAGATGGCATGGGGATAGCAGAGGGCAGGAGACATTCAGAGGTGATTTGCCATTGCCTTCTTTGAGCAGCGCCCCTGGACTTCTTTGGTGGTCTCCCAGCCAGTTTGGTGGAGTGGTTAAGAGTGGTAGGACTCTAATCTGGGAGAACCAGGTTTGATTCCCCACTCCTCCTCCACGTGCAGCCAGCTGGGCAGGGCCAGCCCAAGGTTTTTTTGCACCCTAGGCGGGGCTACCTTCTGGCAAACCCGCCCCCCTGCACGCGCCCACCCATTATGGAGTTGTCAACCTCCAGGTGGGGCCTGGAGAGAAGGAAGTCACCTAGGCTCCATCCCCTCACGCCAGCCCACCATCTATTTTTGTGGTCTGAAGACCAGTTGTAATTCCAGGTTTTCCAGACCCCCCCCTGCCCCCCAGGGTTTACCAACCCTAGACAATTTAATATCAAATTGTGCAGCTGTTACTTGAGGAAAAAACAGCAGATGCTGTTACGAAGTAGCCTCCTGCCGGCAGGCGAGTGGTTTGCCGAGGGGGTGGGGGCAGGAAGAATGCTGCCGAAGAGAGGGTGGGGATTTGGGGGGGGGTATGTTCAAACTTTGTGGGACTAACGTTTGCACATAATTGCAGCGGCTGGTGGGGTCTGGCCTTTGGAGATGGTCGGGGAGAGCTGCTGCGTGGTAGCCAGCCTGCCGCTTGCTCTCCCCTCTTGCTTAATCCCCTGAGGGGGCTGTAAATGACCATTGGCGGGGAGCTTTTGGTGGAGGCCAGAGCGATGTTGTCAAGCTTTGCAGCTGGAGGCGGAAAGTGTTGCAAACCTCCTTTCTTTGTGTGTGTGTGTGTGTGGCGTGCTTTCTTTTTAAACAGCTTATTTGAAAACTGTTTGAGAGGAGCGGTTCAGGAGCCAGCAGGGAGGGAAGCCAGCGCCGCCCACACAGGAGGCTCTCCCCTCCCTGGCAGCCATCCAGAGGAGCGAGGAGGGCACTGGCACTGCCGCCAGCTACCCCCCACGCTGGAGGAGCAGGGCTCGGCGGGGACAGCCAGTACCCCCTTGGCTCCCCAATTTGCTGGGCTTCTTCTCCTTCCTCACGCCCCCCCCGCCTTCCTCATGCCCCCCCGGAGGCGCGGCTGAGGGAGGCGGGCAGCCAGGTGCAGCTGGGCATCCCAGGCAGGAGGAGGAGGAGGCCGTAGGCTTTTGGCTGGGGCGGGGGGCTTTGGTGGGGGGGCCTGGTCCAGTTTGGCACCCTAAGGGCCAGCCCACGCTCTAGGCAAATGCCTAGTTCACCTAGCAGGTGAGCCAGCCCTGCAGCTGGGTGACCTTGGGCCAGTCACACTTCTCTCAAAGCTGTTCTCTCAAGAGCAGTTATCTCAGAGGTCTCTCAGGGTGTCTGTGGTGGGGAGAGGAAGAGAAGGAGATTGTAAGCCACTCTGAGACTCTGAGAGAAGAGTGGGATATAAATCCAATCTCCTCCTCCTTCACTGCTGCCACCGCTGCCTCTTCTTCTTCTACTACTACTACCACCACCACCCCACCAAGGGCCAACCTTGCTTAGCTTCCTTGATCTGATAAGATCAGACTAGCCTGAGCCATCCAGGTCAAGGCCAGACAGGAACAGAAGTGGTTTGCCGTTGCCTGCCTCTGCATAGCGACCAAAGACTTTGTTGGTGGGCACCCATCCAAGGACTAACCAGAGCTTCCAAAAGCCAATGAGTCTGGGCTAGCCTGGCCATATAGGTCATGGCAACTACAGCCTATCACCCAGCTGCATAGAGCAGCTGGCCCAGATTTGAATGCTGGCAAAAGCACAGACTAAGCTGCCTGAGACTGATACCTTTACATTTGCCCACCCGCCCCTCAAATGAAACACCACACAAGTGATGGGTTAAACTGCAGGTTTTATTTACACATAAGCTGATCTGCACCATTTCATTACATTTTAAAGCATGGGTTGTATTGGGCTTGCAAAGCAAGCTTCCTGATAGGGCAGACCCACCCCTTACTCGTCACGGCCCATGTACCAATGTGTAGAGAGGAGGGAGGGCACAAATCCATAAGGCTCGTCATGTGCTCCAACCCCGAAGAGGCCCCCAATTGAACCAAACAGACTGCAAAGCCTCTAGTTACCCCATTTGAGGACCCCCTCCTAGCGTTGATATCTCAGGGTGCTTGCCATTTCAAAAAAAACCCCGCAACCTGTGCTTTTCCTGCCTTCCCAGTAAGGGCCTAACCAGTTTTACCAGGCCCCAAAAACTCCTAGAATGGTTGGGGGATGGGGGCCACTGCCAGACCTGGCCAGCAACATTCCCTCTAAGCTCCACAGTGTTGTGAGCAAAAGTTCTACCTTGTGAGTGAAAAAGGCGATTAGCATTAAAGTTGTGAGCAAGTCTACATTTGACTATTGCATAAATTAGTTTTTAGAAGACTATTTCCATAACCTTGTAAAAATCCCAGAATGCATTCTTTTAAACTATATTTAAACTATATTTTATAAATAATTTAAACATTATAAGAGAAAACAGAATGAAGACAAATTTCATTACAGACAATGTTGTCCTCTATGGGGGTAGATGAGGCCTCCAGAGAACAGATCTACCCATCCCTTTCCACTATAGTGGTAGACCTGGCCTCAGACTGTCATCCTGTGCTGAGTCTTATAAAACATACCAGCACTTGGGGGGGGGGGACTCTTGCAGTCTATTTGTTGGGGGGGGGTTAAGTGAAATATGACAACCAGCATTACAGATCAAGTATAACTGTCAGAACGCTGCCTAACCTAACAAACAGGAAGTTGCTTAAATGTTATCAACTTGCCCAAACTACTTATTTATTCACTTTTCCCTGTGAATCAAGGCACCTTACAAATCATACTGAAAAGCATAAAAGGGGGTGTGCAAAAAAAATATGATTTTTTTCAAGCTCCATTATAGCCTGTGGGAAACATTATAGTCAGGGGGGCTGTTTTTGAGATAGAGACACCGAATTTGAAGCACAGCTACTGGTGCCTCTCCTCAACACCCACCCACCCCAAGTTTCAAAAGGATTGGACCAGGGGGTCCAATTCTATGGGCCCCAGAAGGAGGTGCCCTCATCAGTTTACTTGTGAGCTGAAGCTAAAATCCCTGAGCTGCCACCCAAAATTTTGTGCACCAGGACCCCTAGCACAGCTTAGAGGGAACTCTGCTGGCTGGCCAGCAAACCCCCGATTAGTCAGTGCTCCCACACTGAACCTTGATACGCTCTCCCCACTCTCATGATTCCATCCAAGGAGGTGGGGGGTGAGCAAACACCGGAGCCTTCTCCAGGGGCCAGTACTAGTCTTCCCCCCAGCTCTAATAACCCTAAAATTAGCATTTCAGCACACACATCAGCAATAAAGACATTCTGTCCTGTCACTCAGTTTTGAAGATAGAAGGGCATTTAGCAGGTGGGCAAGGTGATCAAAAGTCTACCTGATTTCTCCTCTCTTCAGCTCGGGCTGTAGTTAAAGGAACAGAACTCTTCTCTCCACCTCTATAGCTTGAGCTATGGCAAAAGAAAAGGAGAAAGCAGAGAGCCAGTTTGGTGTAGTGGTTAAGTGTGCCAACTCTAATCTGGGAGAACTGGGTTTGATTCCCCACTCTTCCACTTGCACCTGCTGGATGACCTTGGGCAAGCCATAGATCTGGCACAGCTGTTCTTGAAAAAGAGCAGTTTCTGTCAGAGCTCTTTCAGCCCCACCTACCTCACAGGGTGTCTGTTGTGGGGGAGGAGGAAGGAAAGGAGTTTGTAAGCCTCTCTGAGACTGCTCTGGGTAGTGAAGGGTGGGGTATAAATCCAATCTCCTCCTCCTCCTCCTCCTCCTCTTCTTCTCCTCTTGCAATGGGAAGATCAGAAGCTGATCACTTCTGATCTCCATCTTCATCACATCGTTGTTTTTCTTGCAGGGGGTTGTGCGAAGCAGAAGCTGGCTCCCAGCTGATGCCCCCCTCCCATCAACTGTGTACCGGTTTATGGTCAACAGGCAGCTGCAAATTTATTGAACAGCCAGTCGAGTTGCTCAGTGTAATACAAACATGTCACTTTAGTGGACAGTCACTGGAGCCTCCCAAATTTTGTTTTTAATTCGATTTTTATGTTCTATCATTCTCAGCTTGATGCTTTTTATTGTTGACCCCACATATAATTTTTGACATAGGCAAACAGCTACATATGTTAGACCACAGGAATTACAGTTATTAAATTGGTCTGTCCACTATAATGAAGCTGGGCACAGTCATGATAAAATAAGATTTTCTGTATTATATAGATTTCAACCACATACATACAACAGATTGGATATGATTAAAGAATTGCTACGCAAGGAAGCCTATTTTATTTTTAAATTTCAAACTGTGTCATTTAAAGGATTAAATTTAGCTCTTGATCTATCTTCATTTATTTAGCTATCTGTATTCTTATATTTACACTGATGTATAAGTATGTTGTGGTTTTAACATATACCTTTTAAACTGTATTAACTTGCATCATTTTTTTCCCATGCCAATAAAGGCTACTTAACTTAAAAACTTAGCTACTTGTATAATTTTATAATTGGTAGCTACCTGAAATGAGATTTGGAAATGACACTGGGCAGTAACAGGTGTGAGTAATCAAGGCATGGTAGGATAATAGAGCAACTGCAGAGATATTGAGTAATGAGAGCCAGCAGATGCCGAGAAAATACAAGATTAATTCTGAGTAGGAGACGTAGAGCATGGGGTAAGAATGCAAAAACCTTGATTATTCACACTTGAAAGAGAACAAATGAATAATAGTTGTAACTATATTGTAATTTATTTGTAAAACAGCTCCAAGTATAAAGCAACCTGACGAAGCATTGAGAGAAACAGATTGTTTACCCAGGAAATCTGGCACATCATGGCAATTGTTGCAAGCAGCAGCAGCACTGCATGAAGTAAAGTAAAGAAACAAAAAAAGGAGAAGCAAGTTCATGGACTGTGACTGGACTAGAATCATTTTTGCACAGTGAACACTGGTGGGGTGCAACCTTGGTTAAGCCACTGTGGTCCATTTGTGACTGGAGCCTCCAAGTGGTGGCCGGAGATCCCCTGCTGTTATGATAGGTGATAGAGATTAGTTCCCCTGGAGAAAATGGCTGCTTTGGAAGGTAGACTCTGTGGCATTAGACCCCACTGAAATCCTGCCCCTCCTCAAACCCTACCCTCCTCAGGCTCCACCCCCAAAATCTCCAGGTATACCCAACCCAGAGCTGGCACCCTTAGTCCCCAGATCAGGTGGCAGGTGATGTGAAAGACCTCTTCTGCCTGGACCCTGGAGAGCTGCTGCCAGTCTGAGTAAACAATACTGATCTTGATGGACCCAGGGTCTGATTCAGAAGAAGGCAGCTTCGTGTGTTCCATGTAAGCTTGGCAAAGGGGGAATACTCTGCTGGTTCAGGCATAAGTTGTTTTTAGTTTCATTTTTAATGTCTTCTTTTAATGTTTGGAAGAATGGAGAATGATGTAAGCCACTTTGGGTACCCAAAGGGGAGAAAAGCATGGCAGAAATCAATTTTAAAAATGGCTTTATATTGTTTTTGTGTTGTGGTTACGTGCCTTTGGTCCTGAGATGCACAGGAGAAAAGAAGGTATTTAAATATTTCAAATAAATAAAATAAAATCTCTGATTGGGCTTTCTGTAATGTGGGATTATACTTGCCAACCTTCTTTTTAGTGTTTCTCAGATGTATGCTCCACCCGAACCTCTCATATGCTAGGACCCAAGCCCTTATGAAATGTCTGTGTTTAGACTGAGTTGCAGCCGCTATGCTCTCTGTCTCTTATATACCCTACAGATGGCCCATTTCAGTTGACTACATGTAACATTTGTGCTCTTGTTCTTATATAGACGTGTACCTAATCTGTATTTACATGCATATCCTTACATCCATGTCATCATACTGCTTTCATTATGACGGTTAACATTGTTGTACTCTTTTTATATCAATAACATTTATCATATGGGAAAAAATAAAATAATACTGTTTTTCTTTACATTTCCTTGTAATATTACTTGCAAACTAGTATTTCACTGAATCATTGAACATATTTCATGGTGAAAGCAACATTTTCTCATGGTCCAATTCCCCCAAAGGATTTTTCCATTAATGAATATATCTGGCCAACTTTGTTGGAAGTGAACTGTTCTCTAAGGAGATGATCCAGCCAAAGTTAAGCATGTTTATATTGCTTTGTACTCCAAGAGGGTAGCCGGGTTCATCTGTTGCAGCAAAATTAAGCAGAAGCCCATCAGCACCTTAAAGACTAAGAACATAAGAACATAAGAGAAGCCTATGTTGAATCAGGCCAATGGCCCATCTAGTCCAACACTCTGTCACACAGTGGCCAAAATATACCAGGTGCCATCAGGAGGTCCAGCAGTGGGGCCAGGACACTAGAAGCCCTCCCACTGCTGCCCCCTCCAGCAACAAGAATAGAGTGCATCACCTGCCCCAGACTGAGAGTTCCCATCTATACCCTGTGGCTAATAGCCACTGGTGGACTTCTGCTCCATATGTTTATCTAATTTCCTCTTGAAACTGACCATGCTTGCAGCTGCCACGACCTCCTGTGGCAGTGAATTCCATATGTTAATCACTCTTTGGGTGAAGAAGTATTTCCTTTTATCTGTTCTAACCCGACTACTCAGCAATTTCATAGAGTGCCCACGAGTTCTTGTATTGTGAGAAAGGGAGAAAAGTACTTCTTTCTCAACCTGCTCAATCCCATTCATAATCTTATAAACCTCAATCATGTCACCTCTCAGCCGTCATTTCTCCAAGCTAAAGAGCCCCAAGCATTTTAACCTTTCTTCATAGGGAAGGTGTTCCAACCCTTTTATCATTCTAGTTGCCCTTCTCTGCACTTTTTCCAATGCTATAATATCTTTTTTGAGATGTGGTGACCAGAACTGTACACAGTATTCCAAATGAGATCGCACCAATGATTTATACAGGGGCATGATGATACTGGCTGATTTGTTATCAATTCCCTTCCTAATAATCCCCAGCATAGCGTTGGCCTTCTTTATTGCAGCTACACATTGTGTAGACATTTTCAGCGAGTTATCCACTACGACTCCAAGATCTCTCTCTTGGTCCGTCTCTGCCAGATCAGACCCCATCAACGTGTATTTATATTTAGGATTTTTGGCTCCAATGTGCATCACTTTGCACTTGGCCACATTGAACCCCATTTGCCATGTTGACGCCCACTCACCCATCCTCAACAGATCCCTTTGGAGTGCCTCACAATCCTCCCTGGTTTTCACCACCCTGAACAACTTTGTGTCATCTGCAAATTTAGCCACATCACTGCTTACTCCCAATTCCAAATCGTTAATAAACAAGTTAAAAAGCATTGGACTGAGTACTGATCCCTGTGGTACCCCACTGCTTACCACCCTCCACTGAGAAAGTTTCCCATTTATACTCACTCTCTGTTTCCTATTTATAAGTCAGTTTTTGATCCACAAGAGGACTTGTCCTTTTATCCCATGACTATTGAGCTTACTTAGGAGACTTTGATGAGGAACTGTATCAAAAGCTTTCCGGAAGTCAAGGTAAATAATATCTATTGGGTCCCCCTTGTCCACATCTTTGTTCACTCCCTCAAAAAACACTAACAGGTTAGTGAGACAAGATCTTCCCTTACAGAACCCATGCTGAGTCTGCCTCAATAGTTTTTGTTCATCAATGTGCCTACTAATTCTTTCCTTAATAACAGTTTCCACCAACTTACCCGATATCGATGTCAGACTGACTGGCCTGTAATTTCCTGGATCTCCCCTGGAGCCCTTTTTAAAGATGGGAGTGACATTAGCTACCTTCCAGTCCTCAGGGATGGAGGCAGATTTTAAAGAAAGATTACATATTTTTGTCAGGAGATCCACAAGTTCACATTTGAGTTCTTTCAGAACTCTCGGATGAATGCCATCCGGGCCTGGGGATTTATTAGTTTTTAAATTGTTCATCAGTCGGAGGACTTCCTCTCTTGTCACCGCAATCTGATTCAGGTCTTTCAAAACCCCTCCCGAAATCGGTGCTTCTGGAGTGGGCAAACACTTCTCCTCTTCCACAGTGAAGACAGAGGCAAAAAATGCATTCAGCTTCTCAGCCATTTCCCTATCATCCTTCACTACTCCTTTTACCCCTTGGTCATCCAAGGGCCCCACTGCCTCCCTGGCTGGCTTCCTACTTCTAATGTATTTGAAGAAAGTTTTATTGTTGGTCTTTATGTTTTTTGCGATATGCTCCTCATATTCCCTTTTTGCTTGCCTGATCACAGACTTGCATTTTATTTGCCATAGTCTGTGTTCCCTTTTATCAACCTCACTAAGACTAGCTTTCCACCGCTTAAAGGAATCCTTCTTACCTTTTACAGCTTCCATTACTTTATTTGTTAACCATGCAGGCTTTTTTCTATACCTATTTGTACCTTTCCTAACCTGCGGTATATATTTTTTCTGAGCTTCTAGGATTGTCTTTTTAAATAGTCTCCAAGCTTCCCCAATGGTTTTGACCTTCTCCACTCTTCCTTTCAATTTCTTCCTCACATGTCCCCTCATACCAGAGAAGTTACCCCTTTTAAAGTTAAAAGTGGTTGTGTCAGTCTTTTTGGGCAACTCCCTATCTGTACAAATGTTAAACTCAATGACATTATGGTCACTGTTCCCAAGCGGTGCAATCACTTTTACATCTCTCACCAGGTCTTGGGTGTTACTTAGGACCAAATCCAGGATCGCCTCTCCCTGGTAGGATCTGTGACCATTTAATAACATTTGTTCCAGCATGAGATCTCATGAGTCAGAGCTCACTTCATCAAATGCATTGGAGTGTGCCTTTGCAGGCAATATATTTATAGTCAAAGTCACAAGCAACAGAAAGGTGGGAGCTGAAAGATACTTCAAATAGAGGTCAGTTAGAAACAATAGCAACTCATTCCATCAGTTCAGAGTGGGTGAGGAACACTTCCAACAGTAAAGAGATAGGCATGTATAGGAGATCAAATCAGTCAACCCTAAAAGAAATCAACCCTAACTGTTTCCTGGAAAGGCAGATACTGAAGCCCAAGCTCAAATACTTTGGCCACCAAATAAGAAGGGAGAAGACCCTGATGCTGGGAAAGATGGAAGGTCAAAGAAGAAGGAGACGGCAAAGGATGAGATGGTTAGACAGTGCTATCGATGCAACAAACATGAAATTGAGCAAACTTCGGAGGATGGCGGAAGACAGGAGGGCCTGGTGAAGAGTCGGACTTGACTGTGCAACTGAACCACAACAAATAGGACTAATTAAGAAGGGTTCACCAACATAGTGCTTGTGAGCAGCATAGCGCCCGCTGGCACTTTTCTGGTGCCCACCAAGTATTTTTAGAAAGTAGCTGGGGCCAGGCAGGGCTCCTGCCCAGCATAGCTTTCAATTGGTCACTGGAGATCTGATTGGCTGTGCAGATTAAGTTGGCATTGTTTTGGTGGCAACTGCCACCATAGTGCCAGTTTCATTCTGTCACACACTTCTTTTTCACTGTGATTTTTTTAAAAAATGACTGCTTTTGTTCCCTGCATTTGGGTTTCCTCTGAGTATGGCTCCACCTCCTGTGGTGGGCATTTGGTTGTTGGGTCCCCTCTTGTGGCAGCCATTTTGTGTCTGTGCCCACCACCCCGTGTCAGAATTCCAGAGGTGCCCACAGGCTCAAAAAGGTTGGCAATCCCTGAATTAAGATCACTAAAGAGTGTGCCATCACGCTGGTTCCAATGGGGAACAGCTGAGCATGTGCATAATGCTTCTACCGAAATCAACAGGACATGAAAGTACTTAACACTGGCTGGATTGTGCCCCATCTTTGTTAATTCCATAAAATGTAGCAGTTTCCAGTTATGAACGAATCCTCAATTACTGTGATATGTGAAGATTTCCTACCATTTTATCGATTTTATTTTTGCTGCATGCAGTAAATTTGTTATTGATTACATCTTTGATTTTCTAGTTGTTCTATCTAAATAGCCAAGAAAAGTTTAAGTGGGGTCAAATGGATAAAAGTATCTTGTAAGATTCTGAATAATCTAGACAACTGGTGCCTGTGTATCCGATTATACTGCTGGGCAGTGAATAGAATCGGTGACTACTTGGTCACATTTCCAGTAGTAATCTGCATCCAGAGATACCTGGGCTGAAAATACACCTGAAATTAGCCATTTTGGCTTGGTTTGGATATAGCTGACCCCTTCCAAATATTCCCAGAACTTCATGAGTGTTTCAGGGATCAGGAAGGGAGAGAAAGCAAGCTAGTGGTTGACTATCAGTTTCAAAAATAATTCTTGAGAATGCCAGCTTCCCTGCTCATGCCAGGGTGGGAAGCGGAGGTGCGAAGGCACTTCAATATTTTGCATTTGAATTTCAGGAAAGTGGGTATTTTTAAAAGGGCATGCTTTTGGGGTGCCAAAATTCCAGCATCCCAAAATTTCTGGGAAATAATTCTTAAAACTAAAACTTCCCCTCTCGGCATTCCGGCCGTGAGAAGCACGCCCTGCAGAAAAATCCAAGCAAAATTAAAATGCTAACTTTTGAACGGCATACCTCTAGTTTCCAGCAATACTCTGATGGATTTTGCTTTCAGTTTTCAAGAGTCAAATACCACGAATAGATTGCCACTCTTTTATTTTAAATTAATGGGAAGAGAATACCAGTCGAGTGCCTTTTATGATCTAATGGATGAAGCCACTTGAGTCCAGGGACTCAAATTCAAGGGTGAAGATGGACGGAAAAGTCACACAGGCTTTTTCACCCGTGACATAACTATGACCCTCCTTCCCTGGCACTGCAGCCGGACAGGTACACCCTTTATCATTTGGGGAGGTGATGTAACCGTCAGTCTTGCCCCCTGCTCTCGTGCTTCCAGCAGGATGCCTGCCTTAAGAATCAAGTCCCTGCATAAAGATTATTTGATTATATGTATTTATTTATTTATTGGATTTATACCCCACCCTCCCTGCCAAAGCATTTTTTTAAACACAACGTATAGTCAGTTTTGCTGCAGCCATTTTGGTGTCATGGCTAGGAGCGCGGACTCTAATCTGGGAGAACCGGGTTTGATTCCCCCACTCCTCCACATGCAGCTGCTGGTATGACCTTGGGCCAGTCAGAAGTCCTCCCAGAGCTATTCTCTCACGAGCAGTCCAGGAAAGAGCTCTCTCAGTCCCACCTACCTCACAGGGTGTCTGTTGTGGGGAGGGGAAGGGCGCTCTGAGACTACAAGCGAAGGGCGGGGTATAAATCCAATCTCTCTTCTTCCTCCTCCTCCTCCTCCTCCTCCTCCTCCTCCTTCCTGTTCTTCTCTCGGAGGGCTGCCTTGCAGAGGAAAAGTGACGGTTGCCCTGAACTCAGCAGGGTTGCTTTCACGCCCCCTTGATTACTCTGCAAACGGCACTTCTGAATCGCCACATTAACCTGTCACTGTTTTCCACAAGCCAGCAGAAAACATGTGAACAATTTACCGCGAGCCTATTCTCCAAAGCGGCTGTGGCGGACACTTTGAAAGGGGTAGCAGCTCACAAAATGGAATTCTACCATTCAGTTGTACGGTGCCTATTCATGTATCACTCCCTTCCGCACACATTTCACAGATGAAAACAGGGCCGTGCTTGAGTATTCAGAACACCTGTTCTCTCATGAAGGAGGAACTATTGTCAGTTAGGGCTGCCAACTATGGGTTTGGAAATTCCTGGAGATTTGGGGGTGGAGCCTGGGAAAAAGCCGAGTTTGGGAAGGGAAGATACCTCAGCAGTTTATATTGCCACAGACTCCACCTTCCAAAGTATCGATTTTTCTCCCAGGCAGCTGATCTCTGCAGTCTGGAGAGGAGTTATAATTCCAGGAGATTTCCAGGCCCCACCTGGAGGTTGGCAACCCCACTGTCTCCTTACAGACCATTGCTGAAGACTTTTTTCATGCCTTCTCTATGCTGTTCTCTAGTAGCCTGGAATCTATCTTGCATTACTTTCTGAAACTGGTTGTGCTAAGAGGATTTTGGGGGGTTTTTACCTTCAGAAGGTTGAGTAGAATGCTGCATCCTACAATAGATGTGGTTGTACTTATTTCACAATATCAAACATTATTTATCAATGTGGTATCTAGATAAACTGTTACAAGTGAATGGAAAAATTTAGAGTCCAGTGGCACCTTTAAGACCAACAAAAGTTTATTCAAGGTATGACCTTTTGTGTGCAAGCATGGAATGGTGTGTAAGGTTCCAACTTATAGACAGGGAAATTAACATGTAATGTGATGATGCTTAAGATATGCAAAGTCCAAAATAACAAGCTAAGGCTATAAGGTCCACTGCTGTAAAGCAATAAATATGTCCGAAGAGCAGATAAATGTCCAAAGGTGTCTTTTCTAATTGTGGGAAGCAAACCGAGAATCTCCGTTCTGTCCTCCCAGGCGTGAAGATGACTTAACAGCGCTTTTTGAGGCAGATGCAGGGTCATGTCAGCAAAACAATCCCAATATTCCTGGCATTACATTCAGTATTCTAACATACTGTTCTGAAAAAGAAAAACACTAAAACACAGAGGATTTATAGTCCTTCTTGTTGAGAATACATATGTGAGGACTGAATTAGTTAGTATATGTAATGAGATTTTAAAAACCCCAATATCTGTGTCGAGTCCTGGGGAGGTCTTTGTTCCAAGTGTTGTAATTAACTTGTAACTCAGCAATTTCCCTTTCCATTCTGTTCCTGAAGTTCTTTTGTAATAAAACAGCTACTCTAAGGTCACCCATTGAATGTCCTGGAAGGCTGAAGTGTTACCCTGCAGGTTTCTCCGTCTTGTGATTCCTGATGTCAGATGTGTGTCCTTTTATCCCCTGGCCCAGGGTTTGTCCTCTTCATCCTCTGTAGAGAACCGAAGGGCATTGTTGACACTTAATGGAATATTCAGGGTTAGAAGATGAGCAAGTGAATGAGCCCCTGGTGGTGTAGTTGATGTCGGTAGGTCCAGTGATTGTGTTGTCTGGGTGTACATGGCAGCAAAGTCGGCATCTGGGTTTATTGCAAGCTCTGATTTCAGTGTCCAAGTTCAAATGAGGTGTTGCATTATTGTGGGTGAGGAGTTGTTTGAGACAAGGGGGTTGTCTGTGTGCAAGAAAACATTTGCCCCCCCCAGTACTTGTGAAAAAGAACTGCCATCATCCAGTAGAGGTTGTAAGTCACTGCTATTGTCTCTTTTGGGCCTGTCATCTAACAGGTTTTCTCTGGGTATCATTTTGGCTTTGTTAATCTGCTTCCTGACATCATCATGTGGATACTTCAGTTCCAAAAAGGTGTGTTGTAAATCCCTCAGGAGAGAATCTCTGTCTGTAGGATTGGAGTAAATGCAGCTGTAGCGTGGAGCCTGTCTGCATACAATGGATTGTTTGGTATGTTTAGGATGGTAGCTGGAGGCATGTAGGTATGTCTGTCGGACAGTAGGTTTCTGGTATAAGGTGGCGTCTATGTGTCCATTGTGTATTTTTATAGTAGTGTCCAGAAAATGTATTTCTTGCATGGATTGGTTCATTGTCAGGTTGATGGTGGGGTAAAAAATCATTGAATGCCCGGTGGAATGTGTCCAGGGCTTCTTTACCATGTGTCCAGACAATAAAAATGTAATCGATGTAATGCAAATATAAGAGAGGTATGAGTGGGTGGAAGTTTAGGAAGCATTGTTCCAAGTCAGCCATAAAGATGTTAGCATATTGTGGGGCCATGCAGGTGCCCATGGTTGTACCATGGATCTGGAGGTTATAGGTGAATGGAAGGAAAGCTACAGGGTTCCAGTGTTTCCATTTCAACACTTTTTAAAAAAAGCATCTTCCAAATATTTCCAACAGACACAGCAAGGCAGAATAGGGACAGTGATTTATTTGAAAACAGGGACTTGCATGGTAATTAGAAACCGCTCGGCCACATGTGTTTAATTAATAAACTGGTCCTTCTCACTTCTTGGGACTGCAGAACACAAAACAAGCACCTATCAGGCCATGATGCATGGCTGTTCTTCACCAGCCTCACAAAATCCATATCCCACATTAGCTAGCTCCCTAAGATAAACAAAGACCGCAGTTTCCAAAACTTGAAAAGTCCATACCATCATTCATGTTAGTGTTCCAAAATCCAATCATGCCCATCTTTCCACAAATACATTTCAGTCCACAGTCACATCTTTGATTTCTATAATGATAAGTTCCTTTTGTCAACAAAGCTATTCACCGAACTGGGTTCAAGAATTTGGCGACAGATGGGTGTGGGTGGGTGTGATTTTTTTTTTCCGGTTGGCTGCGAAAGCTATTTTAGCAGCTGCCCATGAGCTCTGTGTTATTTTATATATTTAATTTATTTATTTAAAATATTTCTATGTTGTTGTTCCAATCAAATGTGGTCCCCGAAGTGGTGAACAGCAAAATGCTAAACAATTTCAACATTAAAATGTTTAAGACTAGGGATGGGCACAAACTGGTTCATGAGCCAAAATTCAGCACAAACTTGGCCTAGTTTGTAGCCCCCAATCTAATATTTGAGGAAAGTGCCTTGTCCGAACATTTTCTGGACTCTTGCCCAATTTGGTCATTCAGGTCATTTCAGTCCAACAGAGGTCAGGTGCACCTGCCCCGCTGTTAGGCTGAAATGGCTGGCATCCATTTCAGCGATCTGTTTCGCTTTCCCCCACTTCCAAGCCAAATGAGTGGTTAAATGGATGTCAGCCATTTAACCATTCCAGGGTGACCCCCCCTTTCCCTGGGCTGCGGCCAGCCACGGCTAGGAGAAAGGGGGACCCAAACTGGCTGGTTCAGTTCGAGCATTTTTTGCTCAGTTCAGTTGTGGGTGTTTTGAGACTCCCCAAACCAAACTTTCGGGTTTGTGCCCAGACCTATTTAAGCTATTGAAACAGCATTTAAAATAATGTATATACAAAATATTCAAGCAGTTCGATAAAAATATATAAACTGTGTTGCCCAATTCCCAAATGGTTCTTTTAAGGATTTCAAGAAGCAATGCCCAAACTAGTGGTAGAAGGAGAAGCAGTTTTATTTTATACAAATTACAAACATAAAACAGATAATAACAAAAGGATACCCACATCCCTTTCAGCCCTGAAAATATCAGCAGTGGGTCAGCACCCACCTGGTCCAAAAGTTGCTTAGCTCTGGGCTGGTCTGAGGTTTCTCCCCCCAAATTATAGTGTTAACAAACAATTAAGTCCAGCTGGGATTCATTCCAAGGGCAGTCTCCCACATTCTGACACCAGGTGCAATTACTTAAGAAGGGAAAACCTAACACCATTAGCCCCTTCCAACCTAGTGCTGTCAGTTTGGTGTAGTGGTTAAGGGCATGGACTCTAATCTGCAGGGCTGTTTTTATAGGAGAAGCCCAGCAGGAACTCATTAGCATATTAGGTCACACCCAACAGCAGGAACTCATTAGTATATTGGGCCACACCCCCTGACAGCACAGCTCAGCATATTAGGCCACACCACCGTGTTACCAGAAGAGTGGTCATCCAGCCACACCCACCTTTTGCTTCTTATTCTGTTGACCTTGTTTGTTGTCAAAACCCAGGGCTTTTTTGGTAGCAGGAACTCCTTTACATGTCAGACCACACACCCCTAATGTAGCCAAGCCTAATGAGTTTCTGCTGTTGGGTGTGGCCTACTATGCTAATGAGTTCCTGCTGGGCGTGGCCAACTCAGGAGCCAGCCGGAACTCTGTTCCTGTGCATTCCTGCCCAAAAATTTGGGAGAACCAGGTTTGATTCCCCACTCTTTGAGTTAGTGTGAGCTAGCTCACCATTTTTTAGTGTCTAGCTCACACATTTTTGTCTTGGCTCCAGAGCAAACTAATTGATGCAGAAGCCAAATGGCTTGCTCACAACTTTAATGCCAGTAGCTCACAAAGTAGAAGTTTTGCACACAAGGCTCCACAGCTTAGAGGGAACATTGGTGCGGTGGTGTCCTGGAAGGGCTTGAGGACATGCACCATTTGGGAGAGAGTTAGCCAGTCATTGGAGTTGATGCTGAGCTCCTCTGCCCCGTGCAGGGTGGTCTTGGGGATGACATCCTGCACAGTGCTCTTCTGCTCCACCAAATGTGCAATCATGGCACAGGTGGGGTTCCTTCTCCCCCTCCTCCATCTCTCACACAGCACATGGGCAGACTTGATACTGTGCTGGAAGTGGGTGGGCCAGGTGCCAGCAGGTCTCGAGCAAGGTTCGCACCTTGAGAGGGGCAGCATCCTAGGTGGCCTTGATAGTGCTCCCCAGCCCCAGGGCATCCTTCATCACCAGGTGAAGCATGCGTGCCCTTGAGGCAGGCAGCCTTCACTGCTGCCAACATGTCTGCATCAATGTCCATGACTATGTAGCCATGGAGAATGTTGCCACTGCCCGCCCAGCCCCTCAGGCTACTCTGTATCACATGACAGAGATGTTTTGCACCACATGGTCTGCATCCATCCCCTGCACATGGAGCAGAACCACTTTGTAGCTCAATGGCAGGACCGTCCCCTCCTGGGGCCTGGGCCGTGCACCGACAGCCCTGCTGGCTGCCCCAGAGGCCTGCCATGAAGTGCACAGTTCTGCCTTGGGCTCTGGAGACCTGAGCCTTGACCATCACCACTGCAGCCAGTAAAAAGCTGCATCCTCCGCAAGGGAGAAGGGTGGGCCATTTACAGCAACCGCTTTGCCAACAAGGTGAGTGACTGCTTCCTGAGGCCTCCAGGTTGCCCTTCTAATCTCTCTTATCCCCACATCTCCACTTGCACCTGCTGGATGACCTTGAGGCAAGCCATAGTTCTTCTGGCACAGCTGTTCTTGAGAAAGAGCAGTTTCTGTCAGAGCTCTCTCAGCCCCACCTACCTCACAGGGTGTCTGTTGTGGGGAGGGGAAAGGAAAGGAGTTTGTAAGCCGCTCTGAGACTCCCTTGGGTAGTGAAGGACGGGGTATAAATCCAACCCCTTCTCTTCTTCTCTTCTCTGTTTGAGAGTGCCCTGCCTTGAAGTCCCACCCACGGCAGCCCAAGTGCAGGGAGACTTCCTTGGAAGGGCCTCCTGCTCCCCCTCCACTTCTCCCTGCTGAGAGGGGGCAGGCCACCACGCTTTCCTCCAGCAACAACATACCGGGGTGCACCCTTTGCAGGTGTCTGTGGAGGACGGAGGAGAACGAGTGCTGTGGGCGTGGCACACCTGGCACTCGGCCACACAGGAGTCACTAAGGAGAGTGCAGAAAAGTTTCCAAACTGTGGGCTTTCTCCCCCACCCTCTGAAACACTGCGGTTAGTGTCCTCCTCTCCAAGGAGTGTCAGCAGCAGCTGCTGGTGTCTCTGGGCAGTGCCAACAACTCTTTTGCCTCTGCGGAGGGCCCCAGGAACAGGTCAGGGGAAGGAGGCTGGTGATTTTAATGGTACTGTTAATAACAAATTGGACAGACAATCACAAAAGGGTGATGAGAAGATTGTAAAGTTACCTCAATTTTTTTAAAAACTGATTGAACAAGAAAAGTTGGAAGATGTATGGAGAAAATGGAATCCAAAAATTAAAGATTTTACTTTTTATTCCAACAGACACAGACCCTTCTCAAGAATAGATATGATTTGGATGTTGAGTGAAATTGCATTAAAACCCAGAAGGTGGAAATTTTGCCAAAGACTAATTCAGATCACAACCCGTTAATTTGGACATTAAAAGAAAAGGTTAAACAATACCATTGGAGAATTAATGAGGATTTATTGGATAAGATGAAATTAGTGGAGACTTTGCGGAAAGAAACTCAATTTTTTTTTCCAAATGAACTTAAATCAAGAGGTCAATATACAGACAGTTTGGGATGCCTATAAATCGGTAATGAGAGGAGTATTGATTTCAATGAATGCAGCCGACAAGAAAAATAATTTGAAACAACAGAAAGATTTGCAGGACAAAATTCAACAAAAAGAGAATGAGTTGAAACGGAGACCAGGCAAAAAGAAACTTCTCAAGGAAATTCAAATTTTACAAGAACAATTAAAGGCGACATTAAATAGAGAACTTTATTAGAATTTAAACTAATTGCAGCAAAAATCTTTTGAAGGAGCAAATAAGCCAGGGAAGTACTTAGCATGGCAACTGAAAAATCAGAGGGAGAGAAGGACAATAATCAAGATAATGGAAGAAGGCAAAGAAATTGTTGACATGAATGGAATAAAAAGAGCCTTCTTCAAATATTACGCAAAATTATTCCAAAAAAAGAAGATTGACCCAGTGAAAATCAAAAAATATTTGGACAATGTAACTTTACCTGAGATGGATATTAATACTAAAGAAATGCTGAATGGTCCAATACAGAAAGAAGAAATATATAACGCAATAGAAGATGCCAAATTAGGGAAAGCTCCAGGACGAGATGGATTTACTGCAAAATTTTACAAAAAACTAAAGGAGGAGCTGACCCCGATTATGGAACTTCTAATTAATGAAATTCAGCGGACTAAACTAATGCCAAAATCTTGGAAAGAAGCCAACATATCTCTCATACCCAAGGAAGGACAAGATTTGACAGACGTGAAAAATTATAGACCAATTTCACTACTCAATAATGATTATAAACTATTTGCCAAAGTTATTTCAGAAAGATTAAAGGCTTATTTAAAGACTGCTATTAGAGAAGAACAAGCCAGTTTTCTACAAAATAGACAAATTAGAGACAACTTAAGGATTGTGATTGATGCAATAGAGTACTACGACAAGCATCCGGAAAAGGAAGTTGCTTTTCAATTTTCGATGCAGAAAAAGCTGGGAATTTATGCTTCAAGTGTTTGACAGAATGGACATTGGGCAGCCCTTTTCAAATATGATTAGGGCTGTATACTGTGAACAAAAAATGTCGCTAAATGTGAATAAAGAGCTGACAGAATATTTTAAAGTTCTAAAAGGGACAAGACAAGGGTGTCCGTTATCTCCTTTGTTATTTATTTGGGATTTTGGAAGTGATGCTGAATAAAATAAAAGAAGATAAAGATATAAAAGGACTTACAATTGGAAGTTTTGAGTACAAATACAGGGCTTTTGCAGATGATGTAATGTTTATAATTGAAGATCCAGTAATGAATGTATCGTTATTGATGGAAAGGATTAAAGAATTTGGAGACTTGGCTGGATTTTATGTGAACAAGAATAAGACAAAGATACTTTGTAAAAATATGAGACAAGAAAATCAATTGGACCTACAAGAAAAAATCCAATGTGAAGTGGTGAAAAAGATTAAATACATGGGAATTGAAGTTACAGCAAAAAATATAGATTTGTTTAAGAATAATTACGAAAAAGACCTGGAATAAAATTCAACAAGACATTAAGAAATGGAATACTTTGAACCTATCACTATTGGGCAGAGTCTCAGTAGTTAAAATGAACATTTTACCTCGTTTGTTATTCCTATTTCAGACGATTCCAATTGTGAAAGACTGTAAAATGCTGAATTCATGGCAAAAAGAGATTTCAAAGTTTGTGTGGGCTGGAAAGAAGCCAAGGATCAAAATGAAAATTCTCTGCGATGCGAAAGAAAGGGGAGGTTTTCAACTTCCTAATTTTAGATTATATCATGATGCGGTGTGCTTGCCATGGTTGGAACAATGGATTAATTTGGAGAACAGACAGCTGTTGGCTCTAGAAGGTCATGACTGAAAATTTGGTTGGCACGCCTATCTATGGTATGAGAAATCCAAAGTAGATAACCTTTTCAAACACCACTTCATAAGGAGATCATTATTTATGACATGGATGAGGTACAAGAGATTTTTTTTCGAAGCAAGACCATTGTGGATTGTTCCGGCGGAAGTAATAAAACCACTTTCAAGGCATAAAGGGAAAGACTGGTTACCCTATAGAGACATTCTGAAAACTGAGGGAAGAAGTTTCGCGATGAGACTTAGAGAAGAACTGGACTTCGAACATGACTGGCTAAACTATAGACAGATTTATGATTTATTTAAAACTGATAAAACGAGATATGGTTTTAGAAAAGAAAATACTGAAATTGAAATGATTTGGATAGAAAAAGGTAAAAAAATGATTTCTAGAATTTATAAGATTTTGTTAAAATGGTATACAGAGGATGAGACTGTAAAAGAACAAATGGTGAAATGGGCTATAAACGTAAATAGAGATATAGAAATGTCATCATGGGAAGGTTTGTGGAAAAAATCGATCAAAATTTCAACATATATTAATGTTAAAGAAAACTGTTATAAAATGATGTATATGACACCAAAAAAAATTGCTAATATGAATGAGAATATGTCTAACAATTGTTGGAAATGTAAGAAAAAAGAGGGCTCGTTTTACCATATGTGGTGGACGTGTGAAAAAGTAAGTGCTTTTTGGACTGAGATTCATAATGAAATTCAGAAAATCTTGAAATGTACTTTGAAAAAAGAGCCAGAAATGTTACTTTTAGGACTCAAATTAGAAGAAGTTAAAATGGCAAAAAGAACTTTGCTATGGTACCTAATTTCAACCGCAAGAATGACTTATGCTCAGTTTTGGAAGCAGGAGCAGGTACCTGATAAATGGGAGTGGATTAAAAAAAATGATTTTTATGGTTGAAATGGATAAGTTAACAAGAAAACTTCATGGAAGAGAAGACGAAGAATTTTTAGCAGACTGGAAGGACTTCAAAGACTATTTAGAGCTTAACTGGGATGTGAAAAATAGACTACTTTGTTTTGATAGCTATTAATAATAGAAGCGTTGCAACAAAAGAGACTGTAATAGAAAAGTTACCTAATAGTTAAAATAGAAAAAGGAAAATAGTGAAATTTATTATTCGAATACTGAAAATGAATTGAATGTAAGAGAATATTGATTGAAATGTTAATGGGGCGAAGCATCGTTGGAAGCCAGGGGGGGATAAAAATTTTAGAAAAGGATATGTTAAGAATTGTTAGTCAAATATGGAACATGCTATTATATCCTGATAATAAATTTTCTTTAAAAAGAAAAAAGAAAGTGTTATGGACCTTGAGGAGAAGGCAGGAAATAGCAAAAGATGACAGGATAGAATATTGGAGGGAGGGAGGAATATACTTGCCTCATGCATCATGACACCTGAATTTAAAGCCACTCATGTGCCCCTAAATAGGCAAAGACAACCTCTGTGGAACACAGAAAAGCTTCAAAGCAGAGCAATTATCTTGTTACTTCACTAGCCAAAATAGCCTCAAAGACAGGTGTATGTACCCTTGAAGATAAAGCAATTAAAATCTGCCACCACAATTGGAATTGGACTCCCAGAATTAACCAGCTGTAACTTTAACAGATAAACCAATTACAGTTTACATTCCTTGATGTCATATGCATTTGATAATAAAATTTTATATCAAAAAAATAATAACTCTGTTTTGAACCACTTTGAATTTTCTAGATGGGGTGGTGAGGTATAATTATTAAATGTAATGTATTAGAGGACTATGTTTCTCCAATTTAGAAGTTACCATTCTCAAACATCTCTTGGCTTTCTCAACATTTAAGGGGGGTTAAATAGTCCAGTTAAGTGCAGAGGTGCTTGCCAGTCACAAGTTTTTGCTGAGCAGCTCAGGTCTGTTCATCGTGCCACTTTTTGCATGTTCTAAGAGTTTAGTTCTGCACAGTGTAATCCACAGTATTTCATGAATGCACATTTTCACATGGCCCAAACGGCATCCCTGTTCCCCTACCATGGACCCGTCCCCACTGCTCACGAAGAAGGAGTCAGTCTTAGCCAGCCATGGATCATTAAAAAACCCTTTTTTTTAGTCTAACCTTTTTTGTTGTTCTTGTTAACTGCAGTCCACCTTATATCCCAGGTTTATTTTCAGCATGCACACTTCATATGCCCAGGGCTCTTTTTGTAGAAAAAGCCCAGCAGGAACTCATTAGCATATTAGGCCACAGCCAGTAGCAGAAACTCATTAGCATATTAGGCCAAACCCCTGTCAGCACAGCTCATGAGCATTTTGGGCCAATGTTTTCTCTGGACTGCACATGGCAAAAGGAAATTTTAAAAGGACTCTGATCTGAATGTCCCCCCCCAATCTTGTTCATGCAGATTGGTTTACCATTTAAAAACAGACACCCTGTGAGGTAGGTGGGACTGAGAGAGCTCTTTAGAGGACTGTTCTTGAGAGAACAGCTCTGAAAGAACTTGTGATTGACCCAAGGTCACACCAGCAGCTGCAAGTTGTCAGGTGATCCTGCCATAAGATGGATGGGAGGGTAAGAGGGAGAGATGGTCTGGGACTTCTCATGTTTGGAATGTGGGGAGATGGGTGGGTTGCCTAGGAGACAGATGGTTTCCCAGCCTGGGCAATCTCCTATCTGACCAAATGGCCTTGGTCTCACAGTTTCGCTTTCTGCTGTGCAAACAGCTTGGGCCTATGTAGAATTATTTACTGCTTAACAACTTTAGCACCTCTTCCCATGTGCGGGCTAGGTAGCCATTGGTAGATGTAAGGGGGGGGTTAGCTCAATGGGGTATAACTGTAGATGATTCTTTGTGTGCCTTATTCCTGACAAAAGAATGTCAACGTGCCTTTAGAACTGCTTTCAATAAACGCTATCTTCTTCATGAAGCCTGGTGTTTGACTGACTTTCTGAAGAGCCTGACACAAGTAAAGGAATGGGGAATCAAACCCGGTTCTCCCAGATTAGAGTCCATGCTCCTAACCACTATACCAAACTGTAACTCAAAACCTTTAGAAGCAAGTATAAAACATAGGACACCCTCTCTATCACATCAGAGCCTTTAAGCAGATCATTTCCAAAACAGTCCTTCAAAGCCTAATTACATGAATTAAGCAGCAAGCAAGATACACTGTTTTGAAATGTGTTTCCCTCATATTCAGAGATGCTGTGGTATCCTAGCAGTGACATTCACAAACAATGGACATCCCAGACTTAAGATGCATCGGAGTCCTCAATGTGATGCTTAAGCAATGGGGAGGGGGGAGAGAATGAGAAGGCCCTTATGTAAACCAAAAACACTGGGACACACTTCAGCTATAAAACTTCATATATAAAACTTCATATATTCATATATATGCTCCTCCCTGCAATCAGGAATCTTAAGAAATCCATGCAGATATTATTGGTATGCCCTTGGGGTTGTTCAAAGCCAGTGAGGTGGGGTTTTCCTTTGAACAGCTGACCTACCTCATCCATAGCACAAACCACTTTAAAAAATAGCCTACTAGGTAACATGGGCAGCTGCTGTTTGAGAAACATACTTAAAGCTTCATTTTTGGTACTCAGAACAGCTATGAAGCTTTTTGGATGCTGGATTGGGTTGTAATCCAGTGATCTCCAACAGTGTATCTCCTGGTGCCAACACTGTTCTTCCCCTGTGCATCTGTTCTCCAGTTACTTGACCAACTACTCCAGATCTCAGTTGTTTGCATTTCAGAGATTCTACTGGGCTTGTGGGGGGGGGGGTGAGTCAAGGCAAGAGTATAGCAGATATGGTTTTATTCTTCTATGAACAAACAAAGGGTATTTTCACATAGAAGTAGTGCACACTGGTCCCATTCCAACAGTTATCTGGTTAGATAAAAATAATCAAGTATGGTTTAAATGTTATATTCAAACAAATTCAAAGCTGTATGTAGAAACAATTTTTATTGGAATAAGAAAGTACAGCACCTACTTCCCTTACACTGTTTAAATTTATTGTGTGTGGGGGGGAAATAAAGGCATGATTGATGCACTAACTTCAGCACATTCAAATAACTGTGTATGATATGCTATAAATGTGGTTGTCCTTTCATCTCTAGCAACAGAATTAACTCTCCTCCATGAATGCCACTGGGAACCTCAGTTTCAGTCACTTTACAGAACATTGCTTGTATTACTTGTTAGTTCCATATCAGATTGATTATTACCATATCCCTTCCACATATTTATTTATTTATTTATTTATTTATTTGGATTTGTATCCCGCCCTCCCCGAAGGCTCAGGGCGGCTAACAACAAGGCACGCATGCCAACTTTAAAACAAGTTCAACAGTATAAAACCAGAATATAAACATATAAACAATATATAAACAATATAAAACATAGAAACAACATCCAGGCAATGAAACAAGATGGGGCAGATTATAGCCCCCAGCAGACATTAACCCCCAATAGCCAAACAGCAGCCAAACAGTAACTCATCACCCCCTCTCCTGCCAGGGCCACCCCGCACTCAATGGTGATGATAGTGCGATGGCAGATGGCTAACCATGGCGGTGGCTCCTAATCATAGGCCCGGCAGAATAGCTCCATCTTACAGGCCCTGTGGAACTGAGCAAGGTCCCGCAGGGCCCAGATCTCCTCCGGGAGCTCCCTCCATCAGGTAGGAGCCGCCACCGAGAAAGCCCTGGCTCTGGTGGCAGCAAATTTTACTTCCCTGGGGCCTGGAATTTCCAGGAACTGTTGACTCCTCGACCGAAGTGCCCTTGGGGGAACATATGGGGAAAGGTGGTCCCTCAAGTAGGCTGGACCCTGGCCATACAGGGCTTTAAAGGTCAAAACCAGCACTTTGAAGCGAATCCGGTATGCTATTGGCAGCCAGTGCAGCGCTTTCAGCACAGGCTGAATATGATCCCTCCTAGAGAGACCCATCAACAGCCTGGCTGCAGCATTCTGCACCAGCTGCAGCTTCCGGATTTGCGACAAAGGCAGCCCCAAGTAGAGAGCGTTACAGTAGTCTAGCCTTGAGGTGACCGTCGCATGGATCACAGTGGCCAGGTCATCGCGGTCAAGGAAGGGAACCAGCTGCCGAGCCAGCCGAAGGTGGTAAAAGGCTGACTTGGCAGTGGCTGCTACCTGGGCCTCCATCGTTAAAGAGGAGTCCAGGAGCACACCCAGACTCCTAACCTCCGACGCTGGCACCAGCGGCACCCCGTCGAAGGTCGGGAGAGGGAACCCCAACCTTGAACCGATCCGACTCAGGCCCAGGACCTCCGTCTTTGCCGGGTTTAGTTTCAGCCGACTCAGTCTGAGCCATCCAGCCACAGCCTGTAAAGCCCGATGAAGGTCATCCGGGGTAGAGTTCGACTGGCTGCCCAGCATCAGATAGAGCTGGATGTCATCTGCATATTGATATGGACAGAAAGGTGGGATATAAGTTTTGTAAATAAATATAAATAACTAAAAAAGAAGAAGTGGTGCAAACTGGGCCAACATTGGAAAGAGAGAGAGAGAGAGAGGAACGGAGGGAGGGGGGGAGGGAAAGAGAGAAGGAAAGGAGGGAAAGAGAGAAAGAGAGAGGAGGAAAAGAGGAAAAGTGAGAAAGAAAGAGAGAGAAGGAAAGTAGGAAAAGAAAGAAAGAGTCCCCCGCCTGCCTCCCCCAACTTACCTTGCTTTTTGGCGAAGAGGCCCCTCAGCGTGTGTCAGGAAAGACGGGTGGGGGCTGGAGAGACCTTACAAGCACTACATGTCTGGGCGCACACTGGGAAAGACGGGCAGGGGCTGGGGAGACCTTTCCCATGCTCCGCGCCTGAGCACGCACCGAGAAAGGCGGGCGGGGGCTGGGGAGACCTTTCCCACATTCCAGTGCGGACCAGGAAATGCAGGTGAGGGACAAGCTGTGGAGGGGAAAGAAGAAGCCAGGGCCTTCCCACCGACCACCCAGTGCCCGCCTGCCTCCCTCGACAGCGCCGGCCGTGGCAGTCAGAACACCATTTCGGGGCATTTCAGCCCCAAAATAGCCCTGCATCTGCCTTACAGGACTCATAGCCCTTACAGGAGTCATAGTCACATCTGGCTGTGGTTTTCAGTACTAGATTTTTAGAAAATACAGATGCAACACAGAATAAAACATGGAGCAGCTTAAAAACAGTCTTTAAAAACTTTGCAGGCTGAAAAAAGACTGTAGTTTAAACAGGTGTTAAAAATGCAATTGCAGCTTTCAAGGCAGAAAGAAATGAAACTGAGACACCAGGGCCAGCATTAAAGTTGTCAGGTGTGTGGTAGTGACTGAAACAGTCCAGTATTTTCAGTGGCTGTCCAGGAAAAATACTGAAAATACCAGACATTTAAATGAACATGCTGGACTGTTGCGGTCAACTGGCAATGTTACCAAGCCCAAACAGTGATGCAGGCGGTTCGGACTCGGAGGAGATGGCACCAAGGCAGCCCAAGCACAACAAAGCAGCTGCTTCGCTCTCAGGCCGGGAGCTTCTTCCAGTGTGCTTTGTGCTGTTTGCCCTGGGAGGAGCCAGTGCTGAGCTTCAGCGTGTCCAGCATTGTGGGGTTGGGGCTTTTTTGTAATTTTTATTAGAGAATTAAACGAAATAACATACACAAAGAAAGAAGAACAAGGACCCCCAAAAGGGAAAAGGAAAATAAAAAAGGGAGGGAAACAAAAGACTTCCAATTTTCTATACAAAAGATATAAATTTGGTTACTAGGTTTTCCTGCTTATACATAAAAAACAAGATCTCTCTTTTTATTCCTCCTTAAACATTTTTTTTAAAAAAGCTAAAATCCTGTTTCATACAGAAGGTCTATCTAATCTTTGAAAAATGAAATTGTTACCTTTTCCCTAACCAATACTATAAATTTAACCATAGCTACAAAGTCCAACATTTTCTCCAGCCATTCTTCTGCTGTAGGTATTATTGAACCATTTGGATGCATACTTCCTTTTCATTGCCATAATTAAAGCCCATTAAACCTAGCAGATTCTGTTTTCAGCTGAAACTTAGTCTTTAGAATTTTCTGCAAATTCCATATCTACCTCTTACCTTGGTAAAAAAAAAAATGCCCAAAGTAGTGTAATCCTCTTTCTGATGTCTTCATCAATTTCTTCTTGGGTGTCACTCAGTCATAGAATCATAGAATGTTAGAGCTGGAAGGGACCTTGCAGGTCATCTAGTCCAACCCCTGCACTCTGTAGGAGCATAGCCGAAATATAGCCCTACAACATACCCAAAAGATGGTCGTCCAGCCTCCGCTTGAAAATGTCCAGTGAAGGAGCATCCACCACCTCTCGAGGCAGACTGTTCCACTGCTCAACCACTCTTAGTTAGGATGTTTCTCCTGATATCTAGCCGGTAACAACTCCCTTGTAATTTCCACCCATTAGATCTAGTCTTGCAATCTGGAGCAGGAGAGAAGAGATCTGCTCCATCTTCTACATGTAAAAGTAAAGGTAAAGGTAAAGGTAAAGGTAAGGTTCCCTTGCTCGAAAGCCAGTCAAATTCAACTCTAGGGATACGGTGCTCATCTCCGTTTCCAAGCTGAAGAGCCAGCGCTGTCCAAAGACATTTCCATGGTCATGTGGCCAGCATGACTAGACACTGAGGTGCACAGAACACTGTTACCTTCCCACCAAGGTGGTACCTATTTATCTACTTGCAATTTCTTGCTTTCGAACTGCTACGTTGGCAGGAGCTGGGACCAGAGACGGGAGCTCACTCCGTCCCGCGGCACTCAGGTCTCAAACTGCTGAACTACTGACCTTCCAGTCTGCAGTTCAGTGTCTTAACCACTTGAGCCACCACCCTTCAAATATTTGAAGACTTCAATCATGTCCCCTCTAAGACTTCTCTTTCCCAGGCTAAACATACCCAACTCTTTCAGCTTTTCTTCATAAGACTTGGATTCCAACCCTCTCATCATCCTGTTTGCCCTCTTCTGAACACACTCAAGCTTGTCAGCATCCTTCCTAAAATGTGGTGCCCAAAACTGGACACAGTACTTCAGGTGAGGCCTGACCGTAGCAGAATAGAGCGGAACTACCACCTCCCGTGATCTGGACACAATGCTTCTGTTAATGCATCCTAAGATTGCATTAGCTTTCTTCACAGTCACATCACACTACAGGCTCATGTTTAGCTTGTGATCAACGAGAACACCTAGATCTCTTTCACATGTGCTGCTGTCAAGCCAAATCACTCCCATTCTATATCTGTGCCTTTGCTTTTTTGTACCTAAGTGTAGGACTTTGCACTTATCTCTATTGAAATTCAATTTATTTGTCTCAGCCCACTGTTCCAGCCTATCTAGATCATTTTGAATCCTGACTCTGTCTTCCTCAGAATTAGCAATCCCACCCAGCTTCGTGTCCCGGACAATATTCCATTTTACTCAAGTCCATAAGAGCTAACAAATGCAAATGCCTCTCAAGATCTTTGTCAGTCTCTTCCATTATATTTTCTGCAACAGCTACTTTATCATTAGTTTGCTCATCATCTTCTGTGACATGCCCTATTATTATGTCAAGGTTTTTCACCTCAACTTTGGCTTCTTGTTTGGGTTTTCCAGAGCTCTCAACCATTCTTCTCTCCAAGGCATCTATCTTGCTTCCCAGATTTTCTGCTTTATTCTCTATTCTGCATTCCATTTGTTTGAGTAGTTTCTGGATCATACCTGATGTGACAGGCTGGTCTAATAAGCCCTTCTTTTCAAGATTTTTTCTGGTATTCATTATGAAGAAGAACCCAATATGCAACAGAGAGAGCGATTTCAAATCAGATAGTTTCATTTTTAGCTGCTTTGTGTCTTTTCACCATGTCAATTAAAAAAAAACTCAAAAGATGCTCCAGAATGTTTTCAAATCAGTCAAATAGTCCCAGAATGCCTCAGTATCTAATAGCAAATAAGCCTCTAAAGAAAATACAGGAGCATTCTCACAGTAGATTATCTTCCCTGCCAGAAAGACTTTCACACATGCATACTTTCACCAAAAATAAAATTAAAAATTAAGAGTTAAAAGTGGGAGAAGTAATTAATCCCCCATCGATTTAGCTTTCCTGATTTCTTAAAAACACCTTTTGCTAAAGTTATTATTTCAAAAAGTTCTTTACAGTTCAAAAAGTTTGAAAACATTCTTTACAAGTTTTTATAGACCCTTGAGAGAGATTACCATAGCAGGCAGTTGTCTCCTTTTGTCTTCAAGAAAATCTCTCTTTGGCAGTAGATAATTAAGTCCATTAATCTTAAGAAGTGGAGGCGGCCAGGCTTTAGTCCTTATCAGGGCTCCAAGCACAGCCAGGAGCAAGACTGTAGCTTCCAAGACCTTACAACGCTCTCAACTGGGAGGTGTCTGCAAAGTGTGCACTTCAACAGAAACACCCAAGGAGCAATCCGAAGAGGTACATGTGGTTTATCTCTCTTGATCTTCCTTAACCCAGGGAGATTTTGCCAACCAGAGGTCCCTCATGGTCGGTAATTAGCTGTGTTGTGTCTTCACTCCCTGTGAAGACGTCAGCCTGCCATTATATCTCCACTGGAAGTCCTCTGTGTGTCCAGGTTTTTATAGCGTGCGATGTGGCAGCAGTGGTGGAGAGGCCAGATGCCGCTCGCCCCTCCCAGAGGCCTCACAGTGGGGCACAATGGCGGCTGTGGGTGGGTGGGTGAGGGAAGGACTGAGTAGGGCTCCTGGTGTTTGGCCGCGACAGCGGCTGTTTGGGAAAGGTGTTTTGGGGGCGGCTGGAGTGCTTTGGCAGGCCGTGGTGGGCTCAGGCTCGGGTGGAGGCCTTCCCTCCCTGCATAGCACGTCTGTCCTGGGCATCATCCGGCCGCACACCGCTCAGGCAGCGATCTGCATTGGGGTGAGGATGGTGGCTCCTTGAGGCTTTGATCCCTGGGAAGTGGAGCATCTGTCCCATCCAGGCGCTCCATGGAGAATGAGGCATCGTCCCTCCCCTCCCAGCCACCCAGCCAATGGAATGCCCAGAGGGAGCCAGCCAAGCCAGCCAGCATCTTCTGACTGGCAGTTCTTGCGGCCTACCACTGTTGGCGTGCATCGAACATTGTGGGACCAAAACTCAATCATTATATAGAGAGATTTGTCCATCCTGAATCTACTGCCCATCAGATTCATTGGATGCCCTTGAATTCTAGAATTTGGGGGAGACGGAGAAAAAGGGAGCATTGACTTTCAAAAGCTTAGATCCCGAAAACCTTTAGTCTCTTGGGTGCTACTGGACTTGAATCTAACATTAGCGCAGTTTTCCCATCAATATGCGGCCCTCTGTGACGGAGAATGAGGCATTAGCTGAGGCCAACATGAGGCTGGAGTCTACTTGCCAGCAGGCAGTTTTGCAACTGGAGAAGAGAATCAGCATTAGCTTTAACAAGGTTCGTAATTCCACACATAATAATGTTATTGCAGATATCAAATTTAATTATTGCAAACAATATATGTTTAACAAAACACTTTTGAGTACACAGTTGGGAGTACTAAAAGAACCCTAATGCTTCACTGCCATAGAAAACGCAGCAAGGACAACCCACACAAGCCTTGCCCTTGCTTCAAAAACGCATCTCGGAATATTCTGCCCATCTGGACGCCAGTCAACTCTCTTGGCTCATTTGTGGCTTCTCAGGAAAAAAAATGGTTGCTGATTTTTCCAACAAACCAGAGAAAAGGTAAATCACACATAAATCTGCCTTATACAGAATCAATTGATCCATCGAGGTCAGTATTGTCTACTCGGTTACTCAGACTGGAAGCAGCTCTCCAGGATCTTAGGCAGTGATCTTTCAGAATGCCTACTACCTGGAGATGCCAGGGATTGAACCTGGGACCTACTGCATGCAGAGCAGAGGCCCTTCCACTGAGACACAGGCCATCCTATGTCCTCTCCTAGACATGCCCAAACAATGTACAGTATAGGTTTGCCAGCCTCCAGGTGGACCGGAGTTCTCCCACTTTTACAACTGATCTCCAGCTGACAGAGAGCAGTTCCCCTGGAGAAAACGGTTGCTTTGAAGGGTGGACTCTAGGGCATTGTCCCATGCTGAGGACTCTCCTCTCCCCTCCCCAAACCCCACCCTCTCCTGGATCCACCCACAAAGTCTCCAGGTATTTTCCAAACCAGACCTGGCAACCCTCGTACAGCATTAGCTGCAAAAACTTTTGAGTGATGCACATAGGAAACCCCAGGTACTGAAATATACTTTTTAACAGTCCATAACATTCATGTGAACTCTGACCTATTTCAGAAAAGCAATGCAGAAATGAAACAAAAGAAAAAGTTAGGCCCAGGCTGAAGACATCTGTTTCCTACTTGGAAATGCTGCAAACTTTTCAAGCAAGGGAAAGTTATGTGTCAAGGCCCCTCCCCATGCAAAGTTTGGCAACATCACAAATTATGACATGGTATTAACTTAGCTGTACGTCTTGTATATTGAGTTATGTTTGATAACTGCAGTGCTCACTATGTTTCAGTACCTGGGATTTCCTTCTTTTGTCCTGCTAGCATATATTCTTCTTTTTTCAGTTTGAAACTCTCTTAAAGAAGAGAGAATTTTATTCTTTTTATAAGAAAGGGGAAGGGTAGACAGATGGAGAAAGAAAAGAGTGGAGTGAAATTTTTTCTGTTAGTGAGGGTTAGTTTAGGTTAATAACCAATACCAAGTTTTGGCATCAATCATGGTTAGAAGATCTTCTTTTTAACTAATTCAAAGTCCGAAGTCACTCTATTAATACAGTTAGTAAAGTCCATTGGGGTTAGTAATTAAACAGCTCCTTCCAGATGCAACACGAACAATCCTCAAAGTATCTTCTTCTTAATTTTCTTCCAGTTATGGATTAAGTCCATTTTAACTTTGAGGTCTTCCGTTCCATCACCCTCCCCCAGTCTGCTGTCTTCTGCACTCCCAATTTTAGGTGCTGCATCTTTCCTGCTGGTGTGTCTCTTCAGGCGTTTCCGTGTTTTAAAAATGGAATCCGTCTTCTTTCTTTTCTTTTTTTTTCTTAATCATCTGGCCTTCAAGCTTCCAGGGCTCCACAAACTCTTCAGATGAAATTAGATCTCTCGTCTGTCGCCTGCTATGTTCGACATCCCCTTCTACTGGCAGAGTACTTCTTTTTATAAAGGCGGAGTAGGCTTTGAGAGCCTTATCCCCCTCTTCTTTTAACTTTATCGCTTCACTGCCAGTTAGGGGTGCCAAGACATTTGTCAAGGTAAATCCGAGATCTTCTTTCTCTTCCTCTTTAGCGCCCTGGAAACCTGGAATCAAATTCGATTTCTGTTCAATCTCCTTCAACCTACTAGTTGTTTCCAGTATCTGTTTCTGTCGGCTGATGAGAACACTTTCCATTTTAAACAAAGTTTGGTTGATCTTCTGCAATTGTTCCAGCAGGGGGCACAGCATCTCCTTTTTCTGTTGATTGACAGCAAGCTCTTGGGGGGGGCTGTCTGGACCGGAAGTCCCTCCTCTCTTCTCTTCCGGTAGCAGCAGGGCTTTTTCCATTATCGACATTTTGTTTTTTTATTTACTTTTAAAAAGTTCGTGCCGCATCCCCCAGGAAGCTAAGATGATCACATTCTTCTATGCAGCCCCAACGGTACTTTCACCAACACTTTGTTTTCTTTCTGCCCCCCTTCGCGCTCCCTTTATATAACTTGCTTCTCGAGGGGGTGGGGACTCCTCCCTCCTCCCAACGCTTATCCGCATATAGGGGGGCTCCGATTTACGCTTCAAAATAGATCTTCAACTCACGATTCGATGCTACTTCTTCTTTTTATGTTGAACCATAGCGCTGTTTTCACTCCTGGAATTCGGTGGCGCCGCTAAGTCCCATTACGGGCACGCCGCAGCGGGGCCGATTGGGGCAGGGGGAAAGCCTCAATTTCCCGGCTGTCTGCCGGTAAAGAGGCTACTCCCCAAGCGCCCCGGTTCGGAGCCTTAACCTAAGGCTCACTAGGGTCTATCGCATAAGCGAAGACCCCCCTAACTGCGCGTGGGCTAACCGCCTCCGGGAGCGTCCCGAGAAGCGGCCGCCATTCGCGACGCCAAAAACGAAACCCCAGCATATATTCTTCTTTTGCTGTGCTAAGCAGACTGGAACGCCAGGATGCCCGAATGGCCCAACACACCTCATCTTCAGAAACTCCTGATGTAACACCGTTGCTTACCATGCTAATACTCCTGTTAGCAAAGTCATCAAGCCTGTAATTATGTCATTAAAGAAAGTATTGAACTCCTACAAGAATGTCAAAGTCATAGATCAGTGTCTCATCTAATAATGTAACTAATGCATTGCTGTTTGCTTTGCCTAGAAATCAATCAACAACAATTACCAATCTATCATTCCTCCAACAGTTAAAGAATATAGATTACTTCCAGGGGTGGAAACAAGTCCTATGGCCTTCAGATACAGATAATAAGAGAGCCCTGGAGTTAGAGGATGCTCAATTGTGCCTCAAACAAGTTCCCCAAAGATGAGCAAAGAGAATCCCCATTAGGTACAATCCACACGCTGACACCCTCAAATCCCAGAAAGTTTATTTATTTATTTATTTATCTTAAAACATTTTATTAGCTGCCTTTCCACCTTATGGCACTCAAGGTGGTCTACAATACAAATAGCAATACTAAAGACCAGAATTTAAACTACAGTTTAAGACTGCCACCAAGAGCCAGTTTGGTGTAGTGGTTAAGTGCGCGGACTCTAATCTGAGAGAACTGGGTTTGACTCCCCACTCCTCCACTTGCACCTGGCTGGGTGACCTTGGGCAAGCCATAGCTCTGGCACAGCTGTTATTGAGAAAAGAGCGGTTTCTGTCAAGAGCTCTCTCAGCCCCACCTCCCTCACAGGCTGTCTGTTGTGGGGAGGGGAAGGAAAGGGAGTTTGTAAGCCGCTCTGAGACGCCTTTGGGCAGTGAAGGGCGGGGTATAAATCCAATCTCCTCTTCTTCTAAATAAAACTGTCTTCAATTGCTTCCTGAAGATTGACAGGGGCACCTCCCTGGGGAGATTGTTCCATAATCATGGGGCTGCCAACTGAAAAGCCCCCCCCCGACATGTACCCACCAAATGAGATTCTCCATCTGATCTCAATTGTTGTGCCGACACATGTGGGAGAAGACATGTGGCTGGTGAAGTGGCAGTGTCACTTCTGGTGCACATCATGTTGGTGATGCTTTGGTATTTGGGCAAAAATGCTATGGTAGAAACCATTTTTATGATAGAGTTTTTGCCCAGAGCATCACCACAATGTCACAGCATGATGACATCACTTCTAGTGCACGCAAGAAGTTACGCAGCCACATCACCAGTGACATCACCTGGGCCTCCCTCCTGCTCCTGATAAGCCCCCCCCATCCCCCACCAATTTCCAGGAAAGACTTGGCAACCCTACATATATGACAGGTCCATGGCTGATTTTGGCTTGAATAGGTATGCCTGCTTCCAGTAATATTGTATTTTCCTAATACGCTAATGGGTCAAAAATATTAAAGGGTTATATGAGGAATGGTTGAAGGAGCTGGAAATCTCTACTTTGGAGAAGAGATGCTTGCAAGGTGGTAGGATTGCCACCTTCCGATATCTAGATTATGGGTTGGACATGCTTTCCATTGTGTTAGATGACAGGACTCAGACTAATGGATATAAATTACAGCAAAGTAGGTTTCATGTATATTTGAGGAACTTCCTGACAGTGATGTGTATTTGGCACTGGAATAGCCTCCCTTGTGAGGTGGTTGATATTTCATTATTGGAGGTTTTAAAGTGTTGATTGGATACCTAATTATTGGGCATATCATGGACCCTGTGTTGGCAGGGGGTTGGACTAGGTGACCCTGGTGGCTTCTGCCAACTCTGAGATTAAATAAATAAATGAAATGTCTATAATGTTCTTGTTCAGATGTGCATCTATTCTAAGAAGGCTGAGAGGGAAGCACGTAGGATTTAAGTATCTATGAGCCTCCCCCTCCATGATAAAAACAAAATCCAACAGCTGCTAAAATTAACTTGACTTGGGGACTCATGTAATTATTTAATGACTTGTCCTCATGCATTCCCAGGGAGCGATGGCTTTAAACAGTGTTCTTGCTGGGGATGAACCCTGCGGTTCTTGGACGCTTAAGTGGATTCCTCAATGAAAAAAGTCAGTAATGGTGGACAAGCCACCTTCAAGGACAGTTTATCTGTTATTACCCATCAATCCCTGTAATGGATATCCACTGAGAATTTATTTATGAGAGTTATGCATATGCAGAGTTATCTTGAATTTATACATAAAGCAAAATGTACAAGTATACCACGATATTTGGAGAATAAGCCATCTACCTAATCAATGGCATAAGTCATTTACTTGACTAGCTAACTTCGTTCTTTCATTCATTTAATAAAGCTTCCCCATTATGTATCAATCTGCTGTGTCTCTTTTCCATTCTGTAAAGCAGTGAGCTTGAGTATTAAACATAGTTTCTTAACTATGCATACTGGGAAAGTTCTTTTGTTGCCAAAATCTGACAAAACACTTCTAGTTGCCGTTAACAAATTTCAAACCACCATTTGGTATCTCTTAGGAATCAGGGGACATAATTAAGTAGCCATATTCCAGGGTGAAGTGCAACTTCAAAGCGTAAGCCCTACTACCATTTTCAGAAAGTTTTTTGCACAGTCATACTGTCTGTGTTAGGAGCCAGCCCTAGAGTATATTATCATGTCCCAACTGATGAACTTTTTGCCATATCCAAATGCCGCCAGATATTTTAGCAAATATAAATGTGGCGCTCTGTCAAATGCCTTTTCAGCACCCCAAGAAGAGCTCTCCCCCATTTCTTTTCTTTAACACAATATATTAAATTAATAACTTCCCTTATATTAGTAGTTGCTGGGCAGCCTGGAATAAATCTTGTCTTATCAGGAGAGATATTACATATTTTATCCCATTTGCCAATACGGGTGTTAAAATCTTATAGCTGTAATTTAATAAACCAAATGGGTGATACATCTTTTCCTGGTTTGACTGCAACAACCATCTTTGATTCACTCCAGGATTCAGGGAGATGGTTTTCTTAAGAAATGGTACTGACTGCGGCTAACATTGAGAAATGGTTTCTGGGAAGTGTGATAATGCCATCGAGGCCCAGTACTTTGTTTCTCTTAAGGTTTTTGATGGGATTATTTAATTAGTTCTTCATTCATTCATTTTATTTACATTCCATCCCTTTCTCCCTGAGACGTAAAGCAGATTACAAAATTTAAAGACAATGCAATAGAAACTGTATAAGACACAATAAGCAATGTAATAAGGCTGGATTACAAATTTAGAAAACAGTGCAACAAAAACAGTGTAAGACATATCATAAACCATGCAAAAACTGGATTACAGAAATTAACTAACAATGCACTCAAAGACAATATTAATGTACATAATAAATAATGCCCTAAACTAAAGTGTGGTCCTTTTATGAAAGCACCCTCTTCAACAATTCCATTTTACTACAGCCCCATCCCATTAATAAAAATATCCTCTTGAACAATTCTGTTTTACTAGGCCGTATGAGCCTTCTGAAATTCTCTTCTTCAGAATTTTCATCCTTTTAAAATAATTGTTATTAAATTTTAAATGTAAACGAACAAATCCAGTCAACCATCAGCTTTTCACACAGACACACACACACTCACAGAGAGAGAGAGAGGGGGAGAGAGAGAGCAAGGGCTCCCCTGGATCTGGCCAAATCTCAGAACTTAAGTAGAATCTGCTTTGGGTGGTTGGAGGGAAGAGCACCAGGGAGGTCTGGGGTATCTGCACAGAGGCAGGCAATGGCAAACCACCTCTGCTTATCTCTTGCCTTGAAAACCCTATAAGGTCACCATAAATTAGCTGCAACTTGATGGTGCGTTCCACTACCCTATGTGCATCCATGTATGTGTTAGAAGGGGGAGGGACCTACATACTAATTTCTACCTGTCTTAGGTTTACAAAGCAATTTTTTACAAAGAAATAGCCTTATAGAATCACAGAGTTGGAAGGGACCTTCAGGGTCATCTAGTCCAACCCCTTGCACGATGCAGGAAATTCACAAATACCTCCCCCCGACACCCTAGTGACCCCTGCTCCATGCCCACAAAATGGCAAAAAAACTCCAGGATCCCTGGCCAAACTCTACACAATCCACTCTATATGACAGCTCTTCAAGTACTTGAATATGGTTATCCTATCACCTCTCAGTTGTCTCCTCTCTAGACTAAACACACTCAGCTCCTTCAACCTTCCCTCACAGGACTTGGTCTCCAGACCCCTCACCATCTTGGTCGCCCTCCTCTGGACACATTCCAGCTTGTCTGTATCCTTCTTAAATTGTGGTGCCCAAAACTGAACACAAATACTCTAGGTGAGGTCTAACCAGAGCAGAGTAAAGTGATACCATCATTTCACATCACCTGGACACTATACTTCTGTTGATACAGCCCCAAATTGCATTTGCCTGCATAACTATACACAGTCACAGAAAATGTCCAGTTATTATTAACTTTTTTTTTGCATTTTTGTGTGAGGGTGTCTGTGTGTGCCCGTGCCTGGAAGTCATGGCGACCTCTGACAACTACTCCTGGGGCACAGAGGACATTCAGAGAAGTGGCTTGATAGCCTGTGGTATTCTCTGGAGGTCTCCCATCCAAATACTCGCCAGGGTCAGCACTGCTTACCTACCAAGATCTGACGAGATTGGGCTTGCCTGGGCTATCCAGGTTATAAAGGTCTATATTCAACTGTAAATCCTCAAAAGTCAAGAAACAATCTCTATCCTTGAGTAAAAGTAGGTCTTGCTAATCTCCCACCCATTAATCACACTGATTCCTTACTGAGTCACACTTCTTTGTGTAAATGTTCTTGTGTTCTTCCCACCTGGGATACTGGAGAGCCGCTGCCAGTCAGAGGAGGCAGTACTGGCCTTGATGGGCCGATGGTCTGATTCAGTAGAAGGCAGCTCCGTGCATTCAGGGGAGGGGAGGGGAGGGGAGGGGCCACAGCTCAGTGGCAGAGCCTCTGCTTGGCATGCAGAAGGTCCCAGGCTCAATTCCTGGCAGCATCTCCGGTTGAAATGATCGGGTGGGAGGGGAATGGAAGACCTCAGCCTGAGATCCTGGGAAGCTGCTGTCAGTCAGAGTAGACAATGAACCGGTGGTTTGATTCAATTTAAGGCAGCTCCATACATGCATTCATGTGAGGGTATGTAGCTTTCTGGTTCCTGGGAAGTGCAATTTCTGTAAGGCAAGGTCACTCCTTCATTATATACTTAGAGTTCCATCACAGGATACAACTGAAAGTTTCAATATATTTGGAGCTCTGGATCATGACCAATACCTGTATGTAGGTTTTAAAGTGCAGCTTTTCTGTGGCTGCAACCCTGCACAGATTAACTGTGTATTTTGCTTTGATACAAATGGAATTTTGCCCCTGCAGATTCTATCAAAGACATTTGAATAGAAGGCTCATTCTTCTTCCCTGCAATTTCCGGCTGTTCCTTTGGCCTGGTCCCCACTTCTCCGAAACAGGCTTTCTTCTTGTTCATGAGTAATGCCTCATTAAACTGGGTTTCACCTATGAACTGATTCTCCAAACACTCTGCTAGGAACAGACTGAGTTCTTAAGCTAGAAACAAGATTAAATAGCCTCTATAAATCCCTCCTGCCAGAAGGATTATAAATTTGATTCTCTGTTTCCACATCACTAATCATCCTCAGTGGTAAATGCAGCCCAAGGTCACGCTATGCATTACAAACAGGCGATGGGCAAGAGGAGGAAGCTGAAAAGACGGCGAGCTGTTCCGGCACTTTCCGCCAACTCCTTGCGTTGAAAAGGAGTGAACTTTTCTGTTTATTAAACTCCACTGTATGAGACTCCTGCTATGTGGCAGCACATGGGGGGAGGGAGAGACAAAATAAATGTTTATTGAAATGATATGAAGTGATACATAATTTAAAAGGTGCATTTTATCAAATGTAAACATTTGCAAATTACTTCAACATGTTTTAGTAATGAACAGCTGAATTATTTAAATTCCAGTCTCAATCAGGATCACCAAAGGAGGCCTTTAATGAATTTGTAGAATGGGACGATTTGGGGTGTGTGTGTGTGTGTCAGTGGTTTGAGGTCCCCTGGATGAAATACGTTCCTCCATAATTACTAGGCGTGCTTGTGTGGTTGCCATTTCTGGGTGGTTTCCCCTTCAGTCAATGAAAAGGCTGGATAAACAAAGCTGCTTTCCTGGCCCAGCCCAGGCCAGTATCGCTGTCTCCGGTCCTTTCCGCACTTGGATCTCATCCCTGGCTTTATCAGAGTTCAACACACGACACAATACCTTGCATTCACCCCTGGTTATAACAGCATCCATTTATACCAGGACAAATGTGGGGCAAAACCGGGATGACCTCAATGTAATGCGGAAACAAAAAAAGTACTCTGAGATAATTACAGGGGTGAACTTGAGTGTAGTGTAGAATGTAAGTTCGGGGACAGGGTTGAAGGTCTAGTGCGGAAACACCCTCTCCGTTGCAGCAGTTTTCAAAAAGTGGTTTGGGTTGGGGTCACACTGTTCCTCTCCAGGAAGCAGAACTTCACTAGTGTTTCAAGGAAGGGACATAGAGACTGGGTTGTCTCCTGAAATTTACTGCACACTAACAGTGCATGTGGGAGGGAACAGGGCCGTAGCCAGGATTTTGTGGCTTGTGGGGCAATTTTTTGTTCTGGTAGGGCTGAAGTTCTCTGTGCAGAAAGAAAAGCCATTTAGCCAATAGAAAGTTGTGACCAGGATAGATCTCTAAACTGCAAGCTGTCAACCACTCTAGATGACAGTTCTCAGCTGCTGCAAGTTAATCACTTCTGCCAGCCTGAGCAACAGTTCTGATAACAAGCTGGCAGGTGGGGGTGATGACTCCTATAGTCAAGAAAGCTAACACTTAGGCATAAAAACTCTCTTTAAGGAGACCAGTTTCTCAACACAGAGTTAGAAGGGATTCTAGAGGTCACCTACTCAACCCCCTTTACTGGGTGGTAAGTCAGTTATAAAGTCCACAGAAATCACTGCCCATGGTCTCTCTGGCATTTCAAGGGGTTGTAAAGTCCCAGGGGGCTTTCCTGGCCTCCGTTTCCTTATTAGGCAGGTTTGGCAGGAACCCACACATTGGGAAATATCTGCCCTCATACGCAGCCACCAGAATTGCCATTGAAGAAGGTGTAGGGTTTTCAGGTATCCAAAATGCCCCGCCAGTTCATTTTTATGCCCCAAAGTCAGGATTCCCACCCCCCAACGCTTTAGGCATGAACAGCCTCCCACCCCTGTACCAACAGCCATCCCCACTCAGCTTCGCTGAATAGTCAGTCTGAACATCCTCCATGTCCCACTCTGTAAAAGCTGTTTTTAATTTGCAAATCCAAGGTTCAACTTCAATGGGGGTTTCTGCTTTTGCTTGGCTGCGAGTTACCACCGACCCCCCCAACTGGGTAGGTGTGAACTTCAAGTCTATGATGGGTCACACCTCTGGCTGTCATGTTGCGGGAGGCAGGATAGTGCATCAGCCAGAGAGTTCAAATTCCCGGGAAGGTGCTGGAGAGTAAACTGAAATTTAGAGAAAAACTCTGCCCAGCAGAACTGCTTGGCATTTAGGTGCCTGGGCATGTGTAATACTTCTCGGTTTTTGTGGTCTGTCCACACTTCGAATGGCACCCTCTCCCCCTCCAGCCAGTGCCTCCAGGTCATAAGGGCCAGGTTGGTGGCAGCTGCCTCCTTGTCCCAAACAGCCCAATTACGCTCCGTGGGGGAGATCTTCTTAGACACATATGCCAGGGGTGGAGCTTTCCATCCTCCCCCCATTGCAGGATCGCTCCCCCATAGCCACATCGGAGGTGTTGACTTGGATCACAAAACTCTTGCTGGATTGCATCCATGATGATGCCCAGGATATCCAGCATCATGTTTTGCATCTCTCACCTGATCTCTTCAGCCTCGCCTCTGAACTCCCTGTGTCCTCCACCACACGGATGTGCTCCAGGTCATCCTGGAAGGGGCATCTATAGCTCCTTTGGGCACCATCGTACATGAACCTCTCAAACCTTGGAGTCAGCATCCAAGTGGGCTCAGACCAGGTGGGGAGCAGCACCCAAGAGTCTCTGGTCCGCGCCCTGCCTTCCACTCCCTTGGACTCCGCGGTCATCATCGGGGCCGCTGTGGTCCATTGCTCAGTCACAGTGCCATCCGCCGCAGTTGTAGAGACTTCCCCATCCTCTCCACTCATCACGGCTGTGGTGCAGGAGGTCAAAGAAGGAAACAGTGAGTCCTAACAATTTATCAGAATCCTGGTTAAATCAGTTCTCAACACTACTCACTTCGAACAAAGTTTAATTTATTGAGACTTTGAAGAATATCATACTGAACATGACTTTGTGAGGACTGGAGGTGAAAGCACAGAGACGGCAGGTATATTGTGTTCAAGCAAAGGCACTAAAGATCAGGACCCAATCACCCCATGGCATATGCCCACCAGAAGTAACGGTCAACACCCCCCCCTCTACAGCATGTACCCCTCTACAGAAATAAAGCAAAACAATAGGTCTCAGCGACACAGTGTCTGATACATCAAAGCATTTAGGAAAACGAAAGCATTTGGTTTTCATACCCCTCTCTCCCTCCTCCTTCCTCTATGGCAGGTGAACCATAAAATGCATACTGAGCCTGACACAGTGGCTTTCCAGGATCTCAGGCAGAGGTCTTTCACATCATCTACCAGCAGGTCTTTTTTAACTGGAGATGCCAGGGACTGAACCTGAGACCTTCTGCATGCAAAACAGGGCTCTACCACTGAGCCACAGCCCCTCCCTATCAGTTGTTATTGTGGTGGTTGACATTCATGCTGAGTGGCTTTGAGGTCTCACAGTAGCAGTTTTGTTTCAGAGGGCTAGGTGATAGTATCTTCAGTTCTTAGACTTCCACTTGTCAACCTGTGAACTGCTTGCTGCAGTTTGCTTTTTAAAAACAAAAACAAAAAAACCCCGTGACACTGCCACTGTTAAGTCAGGTAAAGTTTGCCATCAAGTCACAACAGACTCAAGTTTTCAAAGCAAGAGATGAGCAGAGGTAGTTTGTCATTGCCTTCCTCTGCATATTAGGCCTAGTCTTCCTTGGCGGTTAACCATCCAAGTACTAACCCTGTTTAGCTTCCAGGATCTAACAAATTTGTGCTGGTCTGGAATATTAGAGTTGTTACATTAAACAATATTCTATCATTGCACAATATTCCTGGAGTCATCGTCTCATGCATACCTGCTCAAACTGTTCAAATAATTAGAGTATATTTTTGTGAACGTCAATAAACAGATGATCATATGGAACAGAATGAACCCAAAGACACATAAATAGCAGGTCTCAATTCAAATAGAATATTTTTTTCTTTGAAGAATATGCCTTTTGAGAGATGAGGAGAAGAACTGCTGCTGAAAATCACTGTAGTCAGTGATCTAATAGTGCTTTTTCCTGTGTTTACTTACATTATGGGAGTATTCTTTCTTTTTTTAGGAAAAAAAAATCATGCCACTAAGACTGGAGGGGGGGGAATCAAGCACTTAGCACCAGGAAGACTGGATAATGGCAGAAATGATGCAATGGTGTCATGTTTACGTATTTATTTATTTAAAACATTTATCAGCCACCTTTTCTCCTTACAGAGCTCAAGGCAGCTTACTGTATAGATAAAACACACAAAATAAAAAAACATTAAAAGCATAAAAACCAAGATATAAAATCACAATTCAGGACTGCTAATAAACTTAATCAAATGCAATCCTAAATACAACTGTCTTCAGCAGGGGTCATTTCCTGCTGGAGTGTCCTGGAGCAGTGCTCTGCCAGTAAGGAGCACAGCCCCCCACCAAGGGGGGGATTTAAATGCCTGGCTTCCCAGACCGCTCTTCTCCAGGTGCCCCCACCTGCCATGGTGGGTGGGCTGGAGAGGGGAAGGGGAGGTGGGCAGACATGCCCTCCTTTCCCCCTGAAGAAGAGAGAAGGGGGTTAAAGTTTAAACCCCTTCTCTCTGGAATCACACCACAGCGACAACACGATCTTCCCATTGTATTCTATGGGGCCATAGAATACAATGGAAAGATAGTGCCACCCCTGTGGCGTGACTCTAGAGTGAAAGGCGTTAAACTTTAAACCCCTTCTTTCTTCACTTCTCCCCACTCTGCCTTGGCAGGCCATCTGGGGAAGGGAAGGGGAAGCTTTTGAAATGCCTCTCCCCCTTTTTTGCTTCCCCTTCTGACACACGTCTGGTAATGTCAGGGGGCGTGTCATATGCTAATGAGTTATGCTAATAGGCATGCTAATGAGCTTCTGTACCTCTTTTTCTACTGAAATGACTCCTGGACTCTTCAGCTGCCTACTGAAGATCAAAATTGAGGGGGCCAGGCGCATCTCTCTAGGGAGGTTGTTCCAGAATCATGGGGCTGCCACCAAAAAAGTCCCTCTCTTGTGTACCCACCAAACAAGTCTGGAGAGCCTCTCCCTGTGATCTTAATGCTAAAATTATGTTTAGAAAATGGCAACAAGCTATTTGGATGCAGGCTGATGACTAGCACTATGTCAAGTTCCCCAGATAGTCAGTCAAACACCAGGCTTCATAAGAAGATAGCATTTATTAAAGACTAGTCTTAGAGATGCATGAACTGCTTTTGTCAGTGATGCCAGAGAGTACATGAAATGCTTACTTATAGTCCCTTTGAAATACACCCCCCTCCCAGCTACAAGCCAATGGTTACATTGTGCATGCCAAAGAAGAAAAGAAACCGCCCAGACCAGAATATCCCATCAGACAGCTGGGCATTGCCAGGCTTGAGACCCAAGGTCAGGCGAGAGATAAAACACACAGCATAAACTGTAATTCACACAGACTGGAGGCGCCCTGGTCCTCCCGCATTCCTGAGCAATGAAAGATGTTTCAGCTTCCCCCCTTCCCCCTCACAGAAATGGCAGGTCTACCTGACACACTATGCTTTTGAAGACATGACAGGAAGCAGGGTAATCGTATGACACAGAGGCATCCAGATTTGATTTGACACATCCAGACAACTTCCCAAACAATGAGCTCCCTGCTAATATACAGCAAGCAGGATGTGAGCCAAACCAGTGGCTCCTTCAGAAGTTCTGGTCTACCAGTGATCAAATGGGTACAAGAAAAACTTTGTTTTGATGTAGCAAGAATGCCATGAGGGAGGGGCAAATATAGCATTCACCTGTATCCTTCCTAATCTGCTGTGCTGCCTGTAGGCCAGCAAGTGCAAGCAAAATGTTGATCTTTTGCCAGCACCACTGAGAATAACAAGCCAATGTTCAATTGCACATTCCTAGAAATTAATAATAATGTATTTCTTTACTAGAAAAGACAATAATAATTTGCTGCTATGATACCCTTTGATTATTTTTTTAAAGTGTTACTAGATCTGTTATTAAAATGTATGTGGGATTTACAGTCTCTTCATTTCTTTCCTAGTACTAAAATATATACCCTTGTGTGCATTAAGTACAAACTTTGGTAACTGAAGTTTCATGACAAACCTTTCTTTTGGTTGAGGAAAAGAGGTATTTCTGATTTCCTAAGAGAAGAAATTATAAATGAAGAACTGAAGCCGGGCACAAAGAATAGCCAGGGAAGAAGTGTTGAAATGTGTCTGTCTTTTTTAATGGACTCATGGAGTTCCCTGGTACATATGGGAAGATTTGATTTGTAGGGAGGGCATTTCTCCATGGAATCATGGATTTTCAAAACTCAGTTTGGCTTGTTGGATTTATAGAGCTATTTGTCAAAGGTCTATTAAAACATACTGAGCTGAACCATTATCCAGGACAGTTATTATTTTTCTTGTTTAATATCTTTACAGCTGTATATTCAATGTCCTGTTTTATTATTTAGATACACTGGATTGAAGTGAGATGATCTGCTTTCACTTCTAGTGGTATCTTGGTATCTGCCATTGTTTGTCTGGGTTGATTTCGGATGCTGTGTGTTTTCTGAGTATACTTTCAATGCTGGTAGCCCTCTAGGAGAGGCATGCCTTAAAGGCTGGTATACTGCAATGTGCTCTACATGGGAGATGATGGAGAGGGTTTAGATTAAGCTTCATCTGGTCCAAAATATTGCAGCTAAGCTGCTAGCAGGTGTTACTTACAGGACACATATCTTGCCACTTTGGAAAGCTTTACACCTGCTACTGGTTTGCTTCCAGGTGCTGTTTGAAATGCCTGGAACCAGGATATCTGGAAGATTAACTTGTCCTGTATCTGTATGGCTTCCATCTGAATACATAATCTGAAGTCCCTGCTCTGTGTTCCCCCTTGGACTAAGGTTGGGTGGTTGTGCATCAGGAATGGAGCCTTCTCAGTGGTGGCACCTATGTCTTGGAAGTAGGGATGGGCATGAACCAGCTCACAAACTAAAGTTCATCATGAATTCTGGCTAGTTCATGAAGCAATGTTTGTAAGCTGAAGAGCCCCCACAGACTTCCATGAATTTTGATGCAGTTCAATGGCGGTTCGTGAAGAGCAGAAAACGGATTTAAATGGCTCTGAACTTTCCACTTTTCATGAAAAGCAGTTGAGCAGCAAGGAGTGGAAAGCAGGGGGTTTAAATGGTTGACAAACCAATACAAACTGACTGGACCATCAGCAGAACCGCAAAAATGTGGTTCATGCCCATCCCTACTTGTAAGTCCTTGATTGAGTTAAGTATAACATTCCCTCAGTAGCCTGCCTGATGCTGAAACTCTGTTCATTTACATGCCGGGCAAAGACCATTTCATGCACACGTGCCTTTTAGAATCCCTTGCAATGGTTTTAACTTCCCTTCTGTTTGCAATTTTAGCCTATGGTTTTTAGAGACTCTTTTAAGGCTAGTTTGAGGGTCTTCTTAACATTCTATTTTATACTGTTCTATTTTATTTAAAGGAATTGGAACCGGTGCTGTTGTTAGCTCTTCCCCATTTCCAGGCTGAGAGTGGAGAGAGAGAAAATGAGGTGAGAGAGGATGAGGAGAACTGGGAGTGATTCCTCAAGTGGCCAGTCCTAGCAGGGGGTCAAGGGATTCCGTTGCTTGAATATGCAAAATCATGGGAAGTGAGAGATGTCCCTGGCTTGCAATGTTGTTTTTACCTCTCTGACAAGGTCACTGCTATTGGGAATGTGTTTCTCTTTTTAAAACTATTTTTGCAATGGTATTTCCTTGAACTTTCACACTGGTTTTGATTACCATGACAGGAGGCATTTCTCTTAGCAAAGTATTGTAATATGCTAATCTGGGCTTTTGTTGAAAAACTGCTATAAACAAATTTCATACATTAACAGGGAATTTTATCTATATATGTTTTGGTTAGGCTTGTTTTTTGCCTGATAGGGGTGGGATATCTCCTTCCTCCAACTCCCATTGGCTGCTACTACTCCGGAAAGTGGTGGGAGGGGGAAAAAATCACCATCAGGCAACAGAGTTATGGGTGATGTCATACCGCTCTAGGAAATGCCGGAAATGCTATAGGCTGTGGTCATATGCGCCAATTGAAGCACAGGGGAAGTGAAGCTATTCCCTCTGAGGAATTTGACATGCAGTTGCAAGATCACACAGCCCTCTGAAGCTGCGTGCACAGCCCGTCACTGTGTGATCAAATGCAACTGTGGGTGAGTTGGGTGTGGGTTTTTTTGCCATTTGTTTCCTTTGCACATAAATGAGGAATCGCACCTCCGCACTGAGGGCCCCCTATGGAGAATGTGATAATGTGCATACTGCGAAGGGGGGGGGACACAGCACAGAGTCGGGATGACCTGATCAGACCACCCCGACAGCATGAGAGTGTGCTTGAGTGATCAGACAGGGGAAAGTCCACCTGTGGCCCACCTTGTCCAGATAACACTGGACTTTCCCCGCTTCCATGGCGGAGCAGTACGGGTTGCTGATGACTGCAGGACACTTCTCAGATGTTGCTGTCTGATCACTCCCTTTAGATCCGTCACACATTCGCACCTATGTTGAATCTAAAGAAGCATGTGATCACAGCCATAGTGTACTATAGCATTTCCTGCAATTCCTAGAGGTGCCAGGACATCATTTCCAGAGTTCCCCAGAAGTGACATAACACTGTTGCCTGATTACACCCCCTGCCCCTGCCCACCTGACTCCCACCAGTTGTGAGCCACCAGTTGCCATGCATACGCACATATAGCTAACCAGGGCTCTTTTTGTAGCAGGAACTCCTTTGCTTATTAGGCGACATACCCCTAATATAGCCAATCCTCCAAGAGCTTACAGAGCTCTTCTTACAGGGGCTACTGTAAGCTCATGGAGGACTGGCTACATTAGGGCTGTGTCGCCTAATATTCAAAGGAGTTCCTGCTACAAAAAGACCCCTGTATCTAACAACTTACACTGTGCTTTGGAAGCCAATGTGGATTGAAATTAATTCATAACACAAACAGATTTAAGAAGGTTATTGATTTGAAATCAAGATTCACCCCTTGGCTTCCCTTTGCCAGGCGACTTCGAGCCATGCCGACTTCTCCCCTCCCTCCCTGTTTTTCCTTCTCCAGTTCTGCTTCACTGCTTTAGCTGCTCCTTATTTCTCCTCTTCTGCATATTTCTCTTTCAGGCTTTCTTTCCTTTGCTCACAACCTGATGGAGAAGTGACAGAATATGGGCAGTTTTATGGAAGTAAGTACTGGTAGAGAGGGCATGATTAGTCCATTTGAACTCTGGGGGGAGCTGCAGCGCATTCTGTCTACTGTTCAGAGATCATTCATTTTTCCCTCTGGTTTTCCATGGCCTCTTTCTGTGTGCCTTGGGTTCATTCTGCATTGGCTTTTCCCTCCATTGTTTTAGGAAACCCAGGTCGGCACAGAAATTCCCCTCTGCATTCCATGCTGCTTTCACTTTGTTTGATCATCAGATTTTTATGGTACCCTCCAGACTGCATGCTGGTTTCACTTCTTTGATCATCGGGTTTTTATGGTACTTCTGCATAGATTCATGGCCATTTTATGGCCATTCAGGAGTGACTCTGCAGTCAGTACGGCATTGGCCCGGGGTATTTGAATGTGATTTTGAGCTGCCTCTTTTTCTGTCCCAGTGTGAGCTTGGTAAAACAAGGGAGCGAATGCCAGATGCAGAATGGGCCCTTCTCTACCAATAAGCTAGATCTTTCATGAAAATCTCTATGCTCCTGGAAGGCCTACAGTTAGTTAATGGTCCTCATAAGACTGAAAGCAACTGGGCATGCTATTGGCATATGCAGGATGCTTCCACACGTGCTAAATAACACAGTTTCAATCCAGCGACCATTTGCAAGTGGATTTTTGCCATTTCACACCAAATCCAGCTGCAAAGTGCACTGGAAGTGGTTTGAAAATGCATTATTTAGTGTGTATGAAAGTGCAGAGTGTATACATTGGTATGGAGCAGTCCTTTCCCCCCTCTGATAGTTGTGTGCATTGGTTTATTCTCATCAGCATGCAGCTCTGGCTCAGTTAGTTCTGCTTGCTAATTATGATTGTTGGCTACCTTGAACCCAGTTGCTCCCCTCCCTGTATCTCTTGGCTAATAAAGGGACACTGGTTTTAACATCCATCTTGACTGTGTGAATTAGGGTTACCAACTTCTGGTTGAGAAATTCCTGAAGATTCAGGGTGGAGCCCAAGGAGGGCAGATTTTGGGGAAGGGAAGAAGCTCAAAGGGGGTATAATGCCATACTGTCCACCCTCTAAAGAAGCCTTTCTCTACAGGGGAACTTATTTATGTGGTCTGGAGATCAGTCATAATTCTGGGAGATCTCCAGTCCTCACCTGAAACTTGGTAAGCAGGGTTGCCAGCTCCAGGTTAGAAAATACCTGGAAATTCTGGGGTTGGAGCCTCAGGTGGGAGGAGGGGTTTGGGGAGGAGTGGGACTTCCGTGGGGTTTTGATGCCAGAGTCCACCATCCAAAACAGCCATTTTCTCCAGGGGAACTGATCTCTGTTGTAGAGGAAACTCAAAGGTTCAAATAATAATCTATTGAATATTGCAGGTATTTCAGTAGTCTTTGGGATTTTCCAGGAAGAGTTGGCAAACTGTTAACCACTAAGTAGATGTTTTAAGTTTTATTTAATTGACAGCAAAGGAATTTCCTAATTAAGGCAGGTGTTCTTATGTCAGCCTTTTTAATATTTTGTTTATGGCTGAGAATGAAAGCCTATGGTATAAAATATTTCTGAGTGTTTGTGAGAAAAGTAGCTAGCTGAATATTTACTAAGATTATATTTTTAAATAAGAAATTTTGCTTAAGACTATGAAACTGCTAACAAGTTGGGAGATGTTCCAAAAATAAGTTTATGAAGTCAGAGGAATCAATCATACATGCCTGTCATTAATTAGAAACCAATTCAAAGTACAAAATTTGTATTATACAAAGGGAACCCCTAATGGCAAAGGTAAAACAGCATATTTTACACAATTAGAAGATTCAATTTAGATTTAATACTTTATAAAAAAAATAACAAAAATGTTTTGGTGGATTAAGATAAAGAATGATAGGTAGAATCAATGTATCTAAAAAAGCTTTATTTCATAGACCACTTTGCAACACTAGAAAGTGCTTATAGAGAGTTTAATATTTAAAATAGTGCTATAATTTTGTAATTCAATGTATCCTTTATATATTTTAAGAGAAATAGCCCATAAAATGATATTAAGAATGTTGTTATACTTTTATATGCATGTATCAATGTAATGGAACCATTTTTGTAACAGAACTGATAGATTTTATACTCAAAATGAACTGAGCCCCTTTGTGTGTACAAAGTTCATTCAAAGGTGAAACAAGTCTGGGAGATCGGCCAAAGAGGCACTCATCATTTTTAATAAGATGAACACTTGCATTGTAGAGCTGAGACATGGCCAAGTAACATCTTGTTTGTTGAATATGTAATTAATGACTATTCAGACAGACTTAATCTGAGCATGTGCAAATGCCGTCAGCAATGATGTAAAGTGGGGAGGAGCAAAAAGAATATATAAGTCCGATCCCTACTGCTATTCACTGAACATCTGAGCTGAGCTTTTAACTGTAAGCTATTCCTTTATTTGAATATTTCCCCCCCACCCATTACTGCCTGAAATTGTCCATCTCACTGTGTGGTTTATTGGCTACCTACACAAGTCAAAGGACCTCAGCACCCTCAGGGCGTTGCCTTCATTTGTTTCCTGGAAATCTGTTCTAATTCTAAGAGCTCTCCAGCCCCCACCTGGAGGTTGGCAACCCTAGCTGTGAACCTAAGCACAAAAAGGGCATCCTCTTCCTGACCTGCAAGGAAAAAGGGAACCTTGCGTGTTTGTGGGGCTGGATTATTGCCCCAGCTTTGCCCACACAGCCTGTCCAGCTTTCTCAGATCCCCCTCTCCCTTCTGAGGCTCCTGCCACAGCTCCTTTGGTGGTGGTGGGGGGGCAACAATATATCCTTCAGAATGCAAAGCTACAGCCCGCTTTCCCCTCCACCCCAAGCTGGGACCCTGAGATTTCCACTCTGGAGTCTGGTCTGGAAGTCCCACTGCCTGAAACGCTCTGCCATTGGCAGCCAGTGACTCTCCTGCCTGCCCACTATTGCAAACTCTCTTCTGTGGTCACCGAAAGCCATGTCGTTCCACCCAAATCTTCAAACCAACCCAGTAATTTGAATCACTGCAGTTCTGTAGAGCCGCTTTCCTTGCATTCCCAAGCTCAGTTTCTGACCACTCAAGTAAAAAAGATCCCTGGTGTGGGCCCAGGCCACTGAGGACATGGAGTTCTGGGCAAGAAGGACCAATAAGATTCTTTCTATAATTTCATGTGTTTATATCATAAGCAGGATTGCCAACCTCCTGGTGGGGCCTGGAGATCTCCTGCTATTACAGCCGATCTCCAGACTACAGAGATCAGTTCCCCTGGAGAAAATGGCTGCTTTGGAGGGTGGACATTGTGGCACTTAGATCCTGCTGAGGTCCCTCTGCTCCTCAGACCCCACCCTCCCCAGGCTCCACCCCCAAAATATCTGGTTATTTCCCAACCCAGAGCTGGTAACCCTGATCACCAGCCTTCTTGGTCAGCTGTATGCTCAAGAAATGACATTTACACCAGGGAGATGCTCGCAGGTTGTGGACCTCTAAGAGAGCCAGCATGGTACAGTAGTTAAGAGTGGCAGACTCTAACTGGAGAACCGGGTTTGATTCCCCATTCCTCTTCCATATGAAGCCTGCCGGGTGACCTTGGGCCAGTCACAGTTCTCTCAGCATCAGCTACCTCACATGGTGCCTGTCTTGAGGAGAGGAAAGGAAAGTGCTTTGAGCAGGGGTCTTTTCGTAGAATAACAGCTGCAGGAGCTCATTAGCATATGGTATGCTAATGAGCTATTAGGCTATTAGCATATGCCACGCCCCCTGACATCACCGGAAGTGATGTCAGAAGGGGAAGCAAAAGGGGGGAAGCATCTTCAAAAGCCTCCTTCCCTTCCCCAGCTGGTCTGGGTGGGGGAGCTAAGAGAGAAGGGGTTTAAAGTTTAAACTCCTTCTCATGAGAGTTGGGCCACAGAAGGAGGAAAGAGGGAAGGAAAGAGAGAGAGTAGAGAGAAGGAAAGAAGGAAGGAAAGAGGGAAAGAAAGAGAGGGAAGAAGGAGGGAAACAGGGAAAGGAGGAAAAAAGAGAAGAGAAGAAGGTGGGAAAGAAAGAAAGAAAAAGAAAGAAAGAAAGAAAGAAAGAAAGAAAGAAAGAAAGAAAGAAAGAAAGAAAGAAAGAAAGAAAGAAAGAAAGAAAGAAAGAAAGAAAGAAAGAAAGAAAGAAAGAAAGAAAGAATGAGAGAGAAAGAGGAAAGAGGAAAGAAAGAAGGAAAGGAGGGAATGAAAGAAATTCAGTGGCAATTCAGCCCCATTATACCCTATGGGCCATTGAAGTCAATGGTGAAAACATAGGGTATATTCTGGGGCTGGAGGGGAGGAGTTTGAGGGAGAGGCTCCAAGATCACAGGATAGCTGATGGAGCCTCTCCCAAGATACCCACCAAGTTTCAAGAACATTGGACCAGGGGTCCAATTCTATGGGCCTCAAGCAGGTTGCCCCATTTCTCCATTGTTCTCTATAGTGGGAAAAAAGTTATTTTTTTCCCACCATAGAGAACAATGGAGGGAATAGGGGCAACCTGTTTAGGGGCCCATAGAATTGGACCCCCTGGTCCAATGTTCTTGAAACTTGGTGGGTATCTTGGGGAGAGGCTCCATCAGCTATCCTGTGAGTTTCGAGCCTCTCTCTCAAACCCCTCCCTCCAGCCCCTAGAATATACCCTATGTTTTCACCATTGACTTCAATGGCCCATAGGATATAATGGAGCTGAAATTGACATTCGGCTGCCTGAAAGACTCTCCGGGACGCCGGCTGGGGGCGGGGCTTGGGTCCTGAGCTCCCGGAGCTGCGCTCCGGTGCGCTCCCCCCCGAAAAGACCCCTGGCTTTGAGACTCCTTAGGGAAGAGAAAAGTGAAGTATAAAAACCAACTTCCTCCTCCTCCTTTGCAGTTTTCTTGAGAACTGTAATTTCCCCAAAGCATAAAGTAATAAGAGCTATTTCCATCTGTTATTTCTTGTACGGGAAAATGTGGAATGCATCTGATGAAGAGGGACGATCCCCTCTGACAACTAGCTTTGCTATTCTGCAAGCACACTCCTTTGCCAGGTCCATGGAGAAGTCTTCGGACAGCACTGGCTCTTCGGCTTGGAAATGGAGATGAGCACCGCCCCCTGGAGTCAGATTCAACTGGCTTTCGAGCAAGGGAAACCTTTACCTTTTTACTCTCTCTGAAAGGTAGATTCAGGTGAATAGCCATGTTGTTGGTCTGAAGTGTGCGTGCACATGAAAGCTTAAACACAGAATTAAACTTTGTTGGTCTTAAAGGTGCCCCTGGACTCAGACTCTGTTCTCTCTGAAAAGTGAGGCAGGATATGGCTCAGAGTCTTCATGCACTTCCACTAATGGCGGCGTGTACAGACCTGGATGCCAACAGTTTTTACATGCAGGTAATGTGAAGGGCAAAGTCTGCAGACATAAAAATAGAAGAAAAGCAAAAAACCTGTGAGTTGCTAAACTGAGAGGATATAATTGTAGACAAAACAAAAAAATGTCACTTCGAATACTCTCAGAGGCCAAATGCAAAAGAGAGCAAGAGAGAGCTGGTTTTCTATTACTCTCTCTACTGTACTAATTACAAATTTAACTTAAAATGCTAGTACATCTATTAAGCCTTCCAGAATAATAAGCGCAAATTTTTGAGAACAAAGAGGGAATTGGCCATCTTAAGCCCCAAGAGGGCATTACTGATGCACAATTTACCAGGGAACCATTTTGTTAGCTGAGTTTGATTTAGATCCATCTAAATTGCTTTGGAAACAGTTCAAACAGTAGCCTGAGGTACCACTTGCTTTCTGCTCTTGTCACTTTCAGAAACTCTGGTACTGGGAAACTGGTCCTGGGAAACTGGTACTGGGAAATCTACAGGGCTTTCTGGATGACGCTTCCGTTTTAGACCCCTTCCAGTACAGCTTCTGCCTGGGCTGCGGGATGGAGACAGCACTGGTTGCCCTCACAGATGACCTCTGGAGGCACCTGGATCGGGGCGGATCAGCAGTGCTGCTGTTGTTAGATCTGTCAGCCACATTTTATATGGTCGGCCTTCCGCTACTGATCCGCCATCTCGCTGAGACTGGGGTCCAGGGACTAGCCTTGCAGTGGCTTGTCTCCTTTCTCCAAGACCAGGGACAGAGAGTGGTGCTGGGGGATCAGCTATCCCAAAGGCACCCACTGGAATGTGGAGTGCCTCAAGGGGCAGTCCTGTCCCCGATGCTTTTTAACATCTATATGCGTCCTCTTGCCCAGATTGCCCGGAGGCATGGGCTGGGTTGTCACCAATAGGTGGATGATGTTGTGTCCTGAGATCAGAGGGCTGAGCTGGCGAAACACTGCCAAGCTTCGCTCTCTGAGAACAATAGGGACTAGGTTCCTGAGCTCGCCAGTAGTGAACCAATGGCAGCATTGGCGGGCGATTCAAACCCGCCAATAGGAATATAGGGCCGTCCCCCCTAACTGTATATAGTTGGCCTCCGGCCGTTACTGTGTGTTCTTTGTCTTATGTGAAGTACGAATAAACGCGTCTTCTCTTATGTCGTCGTCCGAGTCATGAGGCCTGAAACCCAGTACTTTACAGTGGCGACGAGGATGGGATTCTAACGCCTTCTGTGACTCCATGAACGACGAAACGGACACCGCCGAGCAACGCATCGCTGACCCCGAGAGCAGCACCGCACCGCTCGCCGAGCATCGCATCGCTGACCCCGAGAGCAGCACCGCACCGCTCGCCCCGGCGCGCGCCGTTCCTGACAGAACCATGGCCGCTTCCCACGTAACACTGGAGCACTTCGACCAGTCGCAGCCAGAAACCTGGGACGCATGGGTCGACCAGCTCATCAGCTACTTGGAGCTCAACGAAATCCGCCACCCCGACCAGAAACGAGCGATCCTCCTGAACGCCTGCGGCACCCAAGCCGTCCGCCTCGCCAAGAGCCTCTTGGTGCCCCGCACGGCCTTGGAGAGCTCGTTTGGGGAAATCCTGGACGTCCTAAATGGCTACTTCAGCCCCCGGCCGACCTTCCTGGCCAAGAGGATGGATTTCCAGAGGCGAGTCCAGACCCGAGGGAATCCATTGCCAACTTCCTAGCCGCGCTAAGGGCGCTAGCCGTGGACTGCGGGTTTCCGAAGGTGGAGGACAACCTGCTGACACAGTTCGTGTGGGGCCTGGCGGACTCCAAGCTGCGGCGCAAGTTGGTGGGACACCGGAAGCTCACCTTGGACGAGGCCCTCGACGCCGCCACTGCCCACGAGGCCGCAGAAGGGGATCGGCCGGTCGCGGCCGCGCAGGTGGTTGGAAGGAGCCCAAGCCCCGGAAACGAAGAGACGGACGAGGTCTTCGCCCTCAAACCCCAACAACGCCGGCCGGCGCCGTTCCAGCAGGCCAACAGGGAGCAAGCCAAGTACTCCGGCAACCGAGCCGTCTGTGCCAGCTGCGGGGAGGGCCACGGACGGAAATCCTGCAGGTTCCGGGACGCTGTCTGTCACGGGTGCGGAAAGCAGGGACACCTCGCCCGGGTCTGCCGGTCCAAGGGCTCCCGGAATTCGAGATCGTCGGTCCCCCAGTACCGCGCATCGTCCACCGCACACGAGACAACGGAAGAGGTCGCCGAGTTGTACCACCTCACCGACCAACCACTACAGGTACTTCGCCTCCCCAACCCCAACCTTTCCTCTGCCCCGAAGATCCAAGTAACCGTGCGGATCGAGGGGTCCCCTGTTGCATGGAAGTGGACTCGGGATCGGCGGCGTCCATCATTTCCCTGGACACTTTAAAAAGACTTTGCCCACTAGGGGGACCCCTCTACGTCCATCGCCACTAAGCTTGGTGGACTTTCAAAAGAACCCTGTCCCCATCCGGGGAGTCGGCACTTTCCGAGTGCAGTACCGAGACTTTGAGGGGAAGTTGGACTTGGTGGTGGTAGAGGGAAATCTCGCGAGTCTCCTGGGGCGGGCGTGGTTCGAGGCCCTAGGCATATCGATTGGGGGAGTAAATAAATGTGGGGTGCGGGACTGGGGGGCGGTGTGCAAGGAATTCCCAGAGGTCTTTGACGGGAAACTGGGATGTTACAAAGGGCCCCCGGTGTCGCTCCACTTAGACCCCACCGTGACGCCCATCCGTCGGCGCTTCCGCACCGTGCCCCTGGCCCTCCGCCCTAAAATAGAGACCGAATTAGACCGGCTGGTGGCCCAGGGAGTCTTAGAGCCCGTCCCGAACGCTAGATGGGAGACACCGATAGTGACACCCGTCAAGCCAAACGGGGAGATCCGCATCTGCGCGGATTATAAGTGCACTATTAACCAGGCACTCCAGGCGCACGCATACCCCGTACCAGTGGTCAGCCATGTCCTAGCAACACTGGCAGGGCGCGCATATTTGGAAAGCTGGATCTCGCACAGGCGTACCAGCAACTCCCGGTAGATGAGGCCACGGCCGAGGCACAGACCATAGTGACCCACCGGGGAGCTTTCCGGGTGAAGAGGCTGCAGTTCGGGGTCAGTGTGGCCCCAGGGATCTTCCAAAATCTAATGGACGATTTGTTAAAAGGGATCCCTGGAGTGACGCCGTTCTTCGACGACGTCCTCATCGCCGCGACCACCCCGGAAAGCTTCGCCGCCCGCCTCCGAACTGTATTGGAACGCTTCCAAGCCGCGGGGCTGAAAGTGAAGCGGGAAAAGTGCCTCCTCGGGGTGCCGGAAGTAGAGTTCTTGGGATACCGGGTAGACGCATCAGGCCTGCATCCGGCGAGGGACAAAGTGAAGGCCATCGTGGAGGCCCCCGCCCCGAAGTCCAAGGCCGAGCTCCAGGCGTTCTTAGGCCTCCTGAACTTTTACCATTCCTTTCTCCCCCACAAAGCCGCCGTGGCCGAACCCCTACACAGGCTGCTGGATAAGGCGACACCTTGGGCATGGGGAGCGAGGGAGGAGGCGGCGTTTCGGGGGGTGAAAGTCCTCTTGATTTCAAACGCAGTACTCGCGCACTTTGATGAAAAGCTCCCGGTCATCCTGGCGTGCGACGCATCACCGTATGGGGTCGGGGCAGTCTTGGCACACAAGCTACCGGATGGGAGGGAGGTCCCGGTGGCTTACTACTCCCGCACGCTGTCCCCCGCGGAGCCGGAACTACGCCCAAATCGACAGGGAGGGCTTGGCACTGGTGGCGGGGGTAAAAAAATTCCACAATTTTGTGTACGGGCGGCCCTTCACGCTCGTAACAGATCATAAGCCGCTCCTGGGACTGTTCGCGGCGGACAAACAAACGCCGCAAGTTTTGTCGCCCCGGGTGTTGCGCTGGTCCTTATTTTTAGCGGGTTACCAATACCGACTGGAGCATCGGCCGGGCAAGGCGCTGGGTCATGCCGACGCCTTGAGCCGCCTACCGCTGCCGCAGACAGGGGAAGATCCGGCCCCAGCCCCGCTGTCTTGCGGATGGAGGAACTGCCAAACCCCCCTTCAGGCTGCAGATGTGGCCGCCCGCACGTCCCGAGATCCCATTCTCTCCCGGGTCCTAAACTGGGTGGTGAGGGGGTGGCCAGCGGAACAGACAGGGCCAGAGTTCACAGCGTACAAGGCCAGGCGGGAAGAGCTGTCCGCATTGAAAGGGTGTTTACTATGGGGAGACAGGGTGATCATTCCGGGGCCCATGAGACAAGGGGTGCTAGAAACGCTGCACGAGGCCCACCCGGGCATCGTACGAATGAAAGCTCTGGCAAGGAGCTACGTGTGGTGGCCCGGGGTGGACGCAGAAATTGAATCTTGGGTCAGAGGGTGCACACGATGTCAGGAGGTCCGCCCCAATCCACCGAGAGCGCCAACCCAAAGCTGGGAGTCTACCCACAAGCCGTGGTCACGCCTGCACATAGACTTTGCGGGGCCGTTCCAGGGGCTCCAGTTCATGGTAACGGTAGACTCTTATTCAAAATGGGTGGAAATAAGCCCAGTGTCTACCACCTCTACCAAGGCGGCAATAAGGGCCCTGCGGAAGATATTTGCAACGCACGGGTTACCCGACACAATCGTGTCGGACAACGAGGGCAGCATTCACATCTGCGGAGTTTCAAGCGTTCCTCGAAAGGAACCTCATCAGGCACATACGATCCGCGCCTTTCCACCCGGCCACTAATGGACAGGCGGAGAGGACGGTACGCACCGCCAAAGAGGCCCTGAGCCGCATAACGGGGGGGACTGGGAGTTCCGGCTGGCCCGCTTCCTTCTCACATACCGCACCACCCCAAACCCCATCTCCGGACACTGCCCCGCAGAACTATTAATGGGCCGCCGCCCTACCACTTTATTAGACAGACTCCACCCGGACCGAGCCCCCGAGAGAAAGCTGGTCGAGAACAGGGAGGCGCCCCGGAGCTTCCTACCGGGAGACCCTGTCTACTTCCGGAACTACGGAGCGGGGCCGCAGTGGGTGGCAGGGCGCATCCTAAAACCCACCGGGCCAGTGTCATACGAGGTCCTAACCGATGGGGACCGGGTCCTCCGCAAACACATCGACCAGCTCCGGAGCGTCAAGACCCCGATAGAGAGATCGAGTTACCGGGAAATGCCGCCCCTGCCCCATCATCCGATCGACCGCAAGCACCGACAGCGGAGCCAGCGCCAGAGAGTCCACGGAATCCGGAGGGGCCCCGGTAGGAGCTGAGCCGCCGCCGCCGCTGCCGCCACCGTTGGCCCCGGTAGCAGCCGAGTCGCCGCCGCCGCTGCCGCCACCGTTACAGCCGCCACCGTCACCGCCTCGGCGACTTCCAGAGGCCCAAGCTCCGTGTGCGGGCGGAACAACCGATAGGGGCCCCGCCAGTCCGGTACCGGCCCCCGACGTTCGCTAAGAGAAAGGAGGCCACCAGCATGCTCAAAGACTACGTCACCTGATAGGGGACGAACCATGGGGGAGGGGTGTTGTGTCCTGAGATCAGAGGGCTGAGCTGGCGAAACACTGCCAAGCTTCGCTCTCTGAGAACAATAGGGACTAGGTTCCTGAGCTCGCCAGTAGTGAACCAATGGCAGCATTGGCGGGCGATTCAAACCCGCCAATAGGAATATAGGGCCGTCCCCCCTAACTGTATATAGTTGGCCTCCGGCCGTTACTGTGTGTTCTTTGTCTTATGTGAAGTACGAATAAACGCGTCTTCTCTTATGTCGTCGTCCGAGTCATGAGGCCTGAAACCCAGTACTTTACAGATGACACCCAGCTCTATCTGTTGTTGGACAGCCAGTCTGACTCCAAACTGGAAGGTCTAGGTCCAGCGCTACAAGCTGTGACTGGTTGGCTTAGGCTGAGCCGGATGAAATGGAATCCGATGAAGATGGAGCTTCCTGTGCCTGAGTCGGAGCGGTCCAAGGGTAGGGATCCCGCTCCCAACCTTCGACGGGGCGCCACTTGTGCCAGCGCCAGAGGTTAGGAGTCTGGGAGTGCACCTGGATGCCTCCTTAACAATGGAGGCCCAGGTAGCAGTTACTGCCAAGTCAGCCTTCTACCACCTCCGGCTGATTAGGCAGCTGGTTCCCTTCCTTGAATGCAATGACCTGGCAACAGTGATTCATGCGATGGTCACCTCAAGATTGGATTACTGTAATGCCCTCTACATGAGGCTGCCCTTGTCGCAAATCCAGAAGCTGCAGTCAGGTTGCAGATGTGAATCCCGATTCAGTACCACATCCAACCTGGGCTAAAGACGTTACACTGGCTGCCTATAGCATACCAGGTCTGCTTCAAGGTGCTGGTTTTGACCTTTAAAGTCCTTTATGGACACGGCCCTGGGTACCTAAGGGACTGCCTTTCCCATATGTTCCCTAAAGGACACTGCGATCAGGGACCCAGAACTGGCTGCCCCCCCCCCCAAGCTTCAAGGAGGCCAAACTAGTGGCAACTAGGGCCAGGGCTTTTTCGGTGGCGGCCCCATCCTGGTGGAATGAGCTCCCAGAAAAGACTAGGGCCCTGTGGGATCTTTCACAGTTCCACAGGGCCTGTAAGATGGAGCTCTTCCACCAGGCTTTTGGAGCCGCCACCACTAACACCTCCACCACCAACAATTAATATCTACCCTGGCGGGGCCCTGGCCCGGAGGTCCCTCAAACACAGCCCATTGTGCCAATTACCTGAGACAGCTGCAGAAGGCTGAAGAGGCAATTGAGATAATGAGGATTGTTGCTAGCACTTTATCTTGTATGAATTTTAATGATGTATTTATTAATGTGTGTGATTCTATTATGATTGTTCTATGAGAATTTTATTGTTTGTAAGCCACCCTGAGCCGGCCTTGGCCAGGAGGGCAGGATAAAAATCTAATAAATAAATAAATAAACTTCCACATGGCATGCCACATGGATTGCCACGTGGTTCCACCTAGAATCAAATGAGCAGAAAGGCCGATGGAATGGAAGGAATGTGCTTTGTACACCACTTCGAGTCTCATCAAGCAAAGCAGTTTATACATATTGTAACAGATATCATCAAAAGTTACACACTCATCATAAGACTCAGGCTGCAAACCCCCCCCCAATCACAGGGCATGGTGCTATCACTGCACTAGAGCACTGGCATTTCTTTATTTACATCTTGCTTTTCTCCCAAACAGGACTCAAAGTGGCTTTTAGCACTTCATTCTTCCCTCTTCCATTTTTCTCACAACAATCATGCAAGGTAGACCAGGTTGAGAGTTTGTGATGGGCCCAAGGTCACCCAGCCAGCATCCATGGCAGAAGTGGATTTGAACCCAGGTCACCCAGCACCCTAGTTCACTACTCTGTCCACTGCACCATGCCCCTCAATTATCTTGCACACTCAGGAGAGTCCAGTTGTGAGCGGCTGCTTTTGTGCAAGGATTGTGTGGTATCCAACTTGGTATGGCTGCATCTTTGGCAGAACTGCCCAGGTCTCTGCAATGAAGAACAGGCGGTTGTCCCACCTTCTCCACTCCCCCCTTTGCACACCCACTTGGCTTTCGCAACAAGTAGACAACTAGGTAAGCTGGCCAGCTGTGCCAGTCATTTGCTTCACATGCCTCACCAAAGCTGTGAAATGATGTGTCATTTCTTAACCCATAACATGATCATGCATCACATTGCAGCCCAAATCGGAATAATTTCTCCACCCAACAGGCTGCTTAGGGCACAAAAGGGGAAAGAACAGACCTTAGCTTCTCTTCTGTTCTTATAGATAAACATCTGGAGCAGAGATCCATCAGTGGCTATTAGTCACAAGGTATAGGTAGGACCTCTCAGTCTGGGGCAAGGGACGCTCTGTATTCTTGGTTCTTGGGGGGGGGCAACAGTGGGAGGGCTTCTAGTGTCCTGGCCCCACTGCAGGACCTCCTGATGGCGCCTGGTATTTTTGGCCACTGTGTGACACAGAGTGTTGGACTGGATGGGCCATTGGCCTGATCCAACATTGGCTTCTCTGATGTTCTTATGTGTCTGGCCAGATGTAGGGTGGGAGGAAGTGACGGGCATTGCCCCCTGGACCTCTGTTGCTACCAGCTGTCGAGCCGGCTCTGCTGGGGTGCAGCTTCCATCGAGCTCTCAGCAACATGTAGGGAGGCAACAGACATTGCCTACAAGTGTTGACGTCTTCTGAGATGTGTTTATTTGCCTTATTTCCTCATGAAGCTCAACCACCGATGGAAGCTGACAGTTGTAAAGTTTAAATATCCCCACCTTGTGCCAGCAAAACTTTGTGTAGCAGCAGCAGCCCACCTGCTTGTGCAGTATAGGATTAGCTGGTCTAGTAGGGTTGCCAACTCTGGACTGGGAAACACCTGAAGATTTGGTGGGTGGAGCCTGGGAAAGACGGGGTTTGGGGAGGGAAGGGGAGGGACCTCCTCATCAGGGTACAATGCCATAGACTCCACCAGGGCCGGCTCGCTCACTAGGCGAGCTAGGCGCTTGCCTAGAGCGCCGGCCCTCAGGGGCGCCAAACCGGAGCCCGAAAAGCCCCCCACCGCCTGAAATGGGCGCCCCTGACTCTCCCCGCCACCCCCACCCCCGCCAGTCTGAGCGCCCATCCGGGTGCTTCAGAAGCCCTGGGGGGGGGTGGAGGTGGGATGGCATGGTGGTGGTTGGCCAGCGGGGACTCTCCCGCTGCCGCCACCCCGCCAGTCTGAGCGCCCTTCCGGGGTGCTCAGAAGTCCTTGGGGGGTGGAGGGTGGAGAGGTGGGGCGGCATGGCGGCGGCTGGCCAGCGGGGAGAGTCCCCGCTGGCTGGCCGCCGCCAGTCTGAGCACCCGTCCGCTGGGAGGGAAGGGGCGGGCGTTCCAAGCCGGCCCCTTCCCCGGCTCTCCCCGGCCGCCTCGCAGCTGCGAGGGGCCTGGGAGAGCCGCACCACCCGTTCCCCGGCTCTCCCCGGGCACCTTGCAGTTGCGATAGGCCCGGGAGAGCCGCCCGCCCATTCCCCAGCTCTCCCCGGGTGCCTCGCAGCTGTGAGGGGCCCGGGAGAGCCGCCAGCCCATTCCCTGGCTCTCCCTGGGTGCCTCGCAGCTGCAAGGGGCCCGGGAGAGCCGCACCACCCGTTCCCCGGCTCTCTCCGGTGCCTCGCAGCTGCGAGGGGCCCGGGAGAGCCGCCCGCCTGTTCCCTGGCTCTCCCCAGGTGCCTCACAGCTGCGAGGGGCCCAGGAGAGCCACGCCGTCCCTTCCCCAGCTCTCCCCAGCACCTCGCAGCTGCGAGGCGCCTAGGACAAGGCGCTGGGCCATCTCCAGGCCCCACCAGGAGGTTGGCATCTCCGGTGGGGTGGGCACCCCAGGCTGTCCTGCCTCAGGCACCCAGACACCTGGGGCCGGCCCTGGACTCCACCTTCCAAAGGAGCCCTTTTCTTCAAGGGAACTGATCACTGTAGTCTAGAGGAAAGGCTTCGGTCTCTGCCCCGTGCCATTTTTCTGAGCTGAAATGGCCCTGGGTATGCAGATAAACAGGATCTACTAATGGGCAGTGATGTCTATAATTTTTCATTCATTGCTTTCAGTCATTTCATGGAAGCCAGTAATGTGTCTGCTATCCTTTTCACTTTCTCCTGTGTCAGCACAATAACCTTATAAACTTGGACTTTCCAGTTCTGTGGCATCTAATGTCCATGGTCAGTGGTTTCTGGGATGAACAGAATTACCCATTCATTCCCAGACAGTAATGGGCCTCCTTCTTCTCATGAAGGTCTTTACTTTGAGTTGAGTTGATACCTTTTGGGATGACTCAATTAGACACCTGTACCATTAAAGGAGATTTATCTACTGGAGTCTCACCCAGGGCTGGTCTCTTTGCTTCTGCCCAAAGCTTATAAGCAGCTTTTTCAATCACCAGCCATCTGCCTCTTTCAGGTTCTACCAGCATCCACAGCACGAGGCTCCTTCCATCTTTAGAAGTTTTGGATTTCAAAGTTCAGGCAAGGAATGTCTCATTTATTGCCAGAAGCTTTAAGGGAACGGCTCAAATCTGAGGAGCATCAAGATACTCCAGTCCCATGTTTTCTGTGAGGCTCTGGAGTTCACCCTTATGAGCAGAGTTGCCAATACACTTGCTTGGGAAATGATTGGAGATTTTGGGGTAGAGACTGGGGATGGTGGGGTTTGGGGAGGGGAGGGTATAGTGCCATAGATCCCACCCAGAAAAGCAGCCATTTTCTCCGGGAAAACTGATCTTTTTCAGGGGATTGCCAGGCCCCACCTGGAGGTTGGCAACCCAACTGACCAAATACCCAAGAGGGCATTACTGATGTACGATCAAGTAGATGATCAAGGCTGGGAGGGCACAGTATAAATGTAATTAGTTAATTAATTCATTAATTAAATGTGTTCGATTAATGAAAGCAGGTGTGTCTGTAATTGTCAGGTTCAACAGCTAGCAAGTCCAAGCACACTCAGGTCTGGTAGTGTTAGGCTTTATTGGAATACAAGTCTGTTGCCCATTGTAGCAGATTCATTGTCAGGAATGCCGGTGTGAGTATTGTTATCTATGTATATACCCTGCTGCACAGCTAGCCAAGCAAATGAAAATTTAGCGCACGCGCGGGAACTCTCCCAGCGGGGTTCTACGTCATGGGCGGGAGAAACGTTCCTCACAGATGAGGGCCAAAATATTCCCAGCAGCTAGGAATGCAAATCCTTCCTGCCCAAGGTCTTCAGATAACAGGGCTGGCAGAGGAATTCTCCCACGGTTCCTGGAAGCAAAACAAAGCGGAGCAAAGCGCAAGCGTGCTAGCAGACATGCAATCATACAGTAGGCATGGCAGTTAGCTGACAGTAATCTTTCACAGAGAAGTTTGCCAAATCTTGTCACTCTGTAAGAGGACTGTAGGACAACCCTGTTGTGTATTTATGGTACACATTACAATGGAGTCTCTCCCCCGCCCCCGCTGCACACTACTTGTGTGTCTTGGTTTGGTCTCATGGGTTGGAGCCCCTGCTCAGTTTGTTCTGTTCGTCAGTTAGAATTGTAGACAGCATGAGCTCCCCTGTGCTGACCCCAGTTGTTCCCATATCTGTATCTCCTGGCCACTGCCGGCTCGCCCACTAGGCGAGCTGAGGCGCTCGCCTAGGGCGCTGGGGCCCACAGGGGCGCCAAAGCGCCCCCGGCCCCACCCCGGTGAAGCCGGCGCTCCACCCCCTGTCTCCAGCCGGCGCTGGGACTGGGAGGGAAGGGCGGCCGGCGCTCCACCCGCGGCTCCCCCCAAGCCCTTGGGGGGGTGGAGGGTGGGGCGGTATGGCGGCGGCTGGCCAGCAGGGACTCTCCCCGCTGCCGCCGCCCCCGCCAGTCTGAGCGCCCTTCCGGGGCGCTTCAGAAGCCCTTGGGGGTGGAGAGGTGGGGCGGCATGGCGGCGGCCGGCCAGCGGGGACAGACCCCGCTCGCTGGCCGCCGCCAGTCTGAGCGCCCGTCCGCTGGGAGCCGCCCCTTCCCCGGCTCTTCCCAGGCCCCTCGCAGCTGCAAGGGGGCCGGGAGAGCCACCTGCCCGTTCCCCGGCTCTCCGCGGCGCCCCGCGGCTGCGAGGGGCCCGGGAGAGCTGCCCGCTCGTTCCCCGGCTCTCCCCAGCGCCCCGCGGCTGCGAGGGGCCGGGAGAGCCACCCGCCCGTTCCCCGGCTCTCCCCGGCGCCCCGCGGCTGCGGGGGCCTGGGAGAGCCGCCCGCTCGTTCCCCGGCTCTCCCTGGCGCCCCGCGACTGCGAGGGGGCCGGGAGAGCCGCTCGCCCGTTCCCCGGCTCTCCCCGGCGCCCCGCGGCTGCGGGGGGCCAGGAGAGCCGCCCGCCTGTTCCCCGGCTCTCCCCGGTGCCCCGCGGCTGCGGGGGCCCGGGAGAGCCGCGCCACCCCTTCCCCGGTTCTCCAGGCCCCACCGGGAGGTTGGCATCTCCGGTGGGGTGGGCGCCCCAGGCTCTCCTGCCTAGGGCGCCCAGACACCTGGGGCCGGCCCTGCTCCTGGCTAATAAATGGATGTTGTTTTGAACACCCCTGTCTCTGCTGTATGAACCTAAGAGCAGGAACCTGAGTCAGTACCCTCTTCCTGATTTGTAAGCAAAAGGGAACACGAAATAAACCAAATAAAAGTTGTGCACTCATTCTGAAATGAAAATCAGTGGGCTCATTCTGAAATATATCTAAACTAGGAATAAGGCCCGTTGTGGAAATAAATACAGTGAACTCTAGAAAGAGGCTCTGGGTGAGTGCTCCAGTCCTGGGCACTCAGTGTCAATTTGCTGTGGTGACCTCAGCAGGGTATAATGACACAGAGTCCACCATTTTCTCCAGAGGAACTGATCTCTGCTACCTGAAGAATAGTTGTAATTCTGAGTGATCTCCAGCCCTCACCTGGAGATTGGCAACAGTGGTTGCACATGAGGGAATGGCTGGTTTGGAGGGTGAAGTCTATGGCATTGTACCTGTCTGAGGTCCCACCCCTCCTCAAACCCCACCCTCTCCAGGCTCCGCCCCTCAAATCTCCAGGAATTTTCCAACCTAGAGTTGGAACCCTATCTCCTTCACAGCCAACCATCAACCTACCTTGATCTGCCCCTTTGACTTCAGCTTTCCATCTCCTCCCCCCTCCTTCCTGGAGAGCAGTTGTAATTCTGAGTGATCTCCAGCCCCCACCTGGAGATTGGCAACAGTGGTTCCCTGGGGGACTGGCTGGTTTGGAAGGTGGAGTCTATGGCATTGTACCTGTCTGAGGTTCCACCCATCCTGAAACCTCACCATCTCCAGGCTCCATCCCTCAAATCTCCAGGAATTTCCCACCTGGAGTTGGCAACCCTATCTCCTTCCCAGCCAATAATCAACCTACCTTTATTTTCTCCTCACTCTTCAGCTTTCCACCCCACCACCACCTGCAGCCTCTACCGTGCTCTGAAGCCCTGACTGCTACGTCACATTGGCTGTCATACAGGAGCCATCTCAGCAGGATATAAGGACACAGAGTCCACCATTTTCTCCAGGGGAACTGATCTCTGCTATCTGGAAAGCAGTTGTAATTCTGAGTGATCTTCAGCCCTCACCTGGAGATTGGCAACAATGGTTTCCCCCAACAGGCACTAAGGGGAAATGTATTTTACCTCAGAACAGCAACAGCAAACTGTTTAGAATGTTAGAGGCAAAGGCCAGTGAGCTGCATATGCAAATGACCTCTGTGTTCCGAGGCAAAGGCCAGTCAGGCCACATATGCAAATGACCTCTGTGTTCTGACTGGCTGTGGGGGGAGAGGAACAGCGAACTGTTTAGAATGTTGGAGGCAGGACTCAGGCAAAGCAGCCAATGGATAGCGAGAACCTCTGAATGATAGATCATGGAGCGAACTGATTTCGGAGCATGTTGGAATGTTCAGGGGAGTCCATGATCAAAACAGAATTATATATACCAGAGGATAAGATTGCATCATAACATACCCCCATCTCTCTTTAGCACAAATATCTGGAGATTTTCACACTGGATGTGGATGTATTTGAGCCAAAATGTTGAAGGAAAGATAATCTAGTCTCTACAAAACTAAGACAAGATACGTTTTGGTGCTTATTATCAGGATGTGCTGCATAGCAGATCCATAGATGGATGCATTGGCTGGTGATTAGTGCAGGGAAGAAGGCCACATAACAAAAAAATAAATAAAGCTCCAGACTTAATTGCTTACCTCATTGGCATATAACCACCTGGCATTTCTAAACTGCAGTATAATCTTTGAACATTTTGATATAATGAGCTTTTCAAAGTCCTTGGCATTTTCTGGGCAGAGACAAAAATCCCAACATAACCATGGAAGGCTGAAATCTCATGACTAATGGCATTACAGAGAGTGTACGCCTGCCAACATGTCACCCCTGACAAAAGGGAAACCGTGGTATGCTGTTAACACCCCTTTTGTCTCCTCATTGCCTGCACTCTCACACACTCACACACACAGACACCACAATGCATTGCCAAACCTTCCTAGCCTACTTCCATGCTGTACGCATCTCCTTTACAAGAGTTTTTCCTGCAATGATTTCAAAGCAAAGATGTTTTTTGTTTTCATTTTGTACATTCTAGGGAGGAAAACGGTTGCCCTTAATGTCTTCTTAGCCAGTTGAATGGTAACCTCACCAGCTGCAGCACGCTGTGTACCATGCAGTGTGATAATAGTAGCTGCAAAGTGCTTTTCTGTATTAAAATATTCTCAAAATTATAACCTTGACCAACAATAAAACTTACCAGAGCAAAATGTTGCTTCAGAACCAGCTAAAAGCAAATAGCGAAAGTTTCAAAACTGAGGTTTCCATCTGCAGGACTCAGTAATTCCGGGTTGGGGAATTCTTGGGGATTTGGGGGTGGAGTCCGGGGAGGTTGGGGTTTGGGAGGGACAGGACCTCAGCAGGTCGTACAGCCCACCTTCCGCAGCTGCCATTTTCTTCAAAGGAACTGGTCTCTGTAGTCTGGAGATCGGTTGTAATTCTGGGAGGTCTCCAGGCTCTGGAGATTGGCAACTTCCGGACTCCGGCAACTGGCCCTCTGCACCACGGAAGCAGCTTGCCAGAGGAGATGACTGGCCTACTCTGCTGCAAGGGCCACCACTGCCGATCGCGGGGCTGATGCTGCTCCAGTGCCCTCTGTGACCAGGGTGGCTAGATCTCTCCTGGCCACTGGCAGGGGATGGGGGGCCGTACGGTTGCCGGATCCAGGATGGGAAACTCCTGGAGATTTCAGGATGGAGCCTGGGGAGGACAGGGACTTCAGTGGGGTCCCATGCCACAGAATCCACCTTCCAAAGCATCCATTTTCAGCTTGTTGGGGGACCATGACCAAGGGGCGTGCTTGTCCAGGAGGTGATGCAAGGGCTCTGCTACCATCGCCTTGTGGGGGAGGAAGGCATGGTAGAAGTTCAATAGACCCAGGAATGCATAGAGTTCCGCCTTGGATGTGGGCGGGGGTGCCTCAACAATGGCCTTTATCTTGTCCCTGGCTGGATGGAGGCCATCCACATCGACCGTGAATCCAAAAAAATCCACTTTTCCTGCTTCACTTTTAGGCCCACCTCGTGGAAACGGTGGAGGACAGTGTGCAGCTGGGTGGCGAACTCAGCAGGCATTGCCACGGCAATCAGCAAATCATCAAAAAATGGCATGACCTCCGGGATCCCTTTGAACAGCGAGTCCATTGGTTGTTGGAAAAGGCCCGGGGCCATGCTCACCCCAAACTGCAGTCTTTTTAACCTGAAAGCCCCTCTATGTGTGACAATGGTCTGCACCGCGGCAGTGGCCTTGTCCACCGGGAGCTGCTGGTAGGCCTGGGCCAGGTCCAGTTTACCAAAAATCTTTGCCCCAGGCACGGAGACGAGCACGTGGCTGATGACCAAGACCAGGTAAGAGTGGTCCTGAAATACTTTATTTAATGTGCACTTGTAATCTGCGCAGATGCGGACGTCCCCGTTAGGCTTAACTGGGGTGACTATGGGGATCTCCCACGTGGTGTGGGAGACTGGCTCCAGGACTCCTTGGCCCACAAGGCAGTCCAGTTCCATGTCTATTTTTGGACATAGTGCGAATGGAACTGTCCTGGAGCGCATTCGGATGGGGACCACGTTAGGGTCGAGTTGCAGCAACACCGGAGGGCCCGTATAATGACCCAGGGTCCCATCAAAGATGGACAGAAACTTGTCACAGACCACACAGAAGTCCTGTGAGGTGCAGAGTTGTACCCCTTATATCAAAATGGGGCAAACTATGCATGGCCACGGAGGCTGACCAGATCCCCTGCGACCACCACTAAATCCAAATGGCCATCAAACTCCTTATACTGGACATAGAAACTCCCCACACCCTTTATCGGAACGTGATTCCTCTGAAAGTCAGTCAGGATGAGGGTAGATGGGCGCAGGTGGGGGCCCCCATGGGGGCAGAGTCTCTTAAGTGTCGCCTCTGAGATAATGGAGGCCGTGGAGCCAGAATCAAGCTCCATAGTGCAGGGGGATCCCTCTATTTGAACCCGGACCTGGATCTTCGGGGCAGAGGACTGGGTCGGAAGCCTCAGTACCTGTTCAGCTGGATTGGGTGCAAGTAGGTAGAGCTCCTCCTTGGCTTCTTTGCCCTCATAGTGGGCATCCGCTTTCCAACCGGGCTGTGGTTGTGCCTGCTGGGCTCTGGATCCCTGGGAACGGCAGGCCCAAAAGATGTGCTCCAAGAGGCCACAACTGTGGCACTTGGAGTCCCAGAACTGGCAGCTGTTCTGGTCATGCTTCTCCCCACAACTTGCACATTCCTGGTGACTCTGCTCGTGGAGGGGAATGGAGCGCATTGCTGGCACTGGATCCCGGTATCTGGTGGATTGCTGCATGTGGTGGACTTCTTCCCAGTCTGGGTTGACGTGGTTGAGGTTCGCCTGGTGCACGGTGATCACGGTTGAGGGATGGTTCCTCTCCCAGGCAGTGGCAGTGGAGAGGGCAGATGCCAGGGAACACTTTTCATCCTTGAGGATCTGCCGCCGGAGCTTCTCATCGCTCAGTCCGCAAACGAGTTGGTCGCGGAGGGCCATGTCGAGTTGGGCCCCAAAGGACTTGAGTCCCTCGACCCAGGCTTCCCAATGCTGCAGCTTGGTAGGGTCGAACGGAGGGACAAGACCAGCTCCCAGAGCGACTGCCATCGTGCTGTGTGGATGTTGCAGGGAAGTGGATTGCCTGCCTTCGGTGCTCATCTGTTGAAGCAGCAGTAGTTCCTGTTCTTATTTATTTATTTATTTATTTATTGCTTTCACTTTTACTCCGCCCTCCCCGCCAAGGCGGGCTCAGGGCAGCTTCCACAAAACTGATGGGCAATATACATTTTACCCATGATAAAATACAATAAATCATTAAAAACACTGACAAATCAATCCTCGAATGCAAACTCAGCAGGATCCCCCCTTCACTGCCATTGTTGTGTAGTGGGTTCAATGCATGAAGAACCAGGACACAGCGTGATTGTTAGCTCATAGCTTACTAGCACACACAACAGAACAGAGAATACTGGCCAGATGGCCAACTATATACACCCCCGTAGACCACCCCCAGATCCCATTGGTGGGTTTAAACTTCCCGCCAAGGTTCCTATTGGTGCCCTCTTGAGGTTTCAGGAGCCTAGTCCCTATTGTCTCTGAGAGTCAAGCTCTGGTAAAGGTTGCTGGCACCTGGTGGCAGTCAGCGGACATAACATCTAGCCTCTCATAAGCCATAAGTGGATCCAGGTGGTCAGCCCAGCACTACCAGGCGGTGGCGGCGGCAGTGAAAAGTGCTGTCAAGTCACAGGCAACCTCTGGAGGGTTTTCAAGGCAAAGAGATGCTCAGAGGTGGTTTGTCATTCCTTGCCTCAGCATAGCAGCCCCAGACTCCCTCGGCGATCTCCCATCCAAGTAAAAACCAGGGCCGACCCTGCTTAGCTTCCAAGATCTGATGAGTTCAGGGTAGCCTCAGCCATCCAGGGCAGGGCTCAGGTCACGTAGAGCTAAGAGAATAGCCTCAATGCCATTAGAGCCAGTTGTATGAATTAGGCCTGATGATTAGTTAGCCCTGTGTCAGATCATAACAAAATGTTCTCTGTGACTAGGCCTACCTAGGGATGCCAGTCCCCCCCCCCTCCAATCATGGTGCCCTGCCTCTGTTCAACAGGGCGGTGTGGGAAACGGGGGTGTGTGTGTGTTCAGCATTACACCAACACATGACCGCAGAAGTGACATCATCACACTGAAGCAAAACTCTAGGATTCACCCCGGGCTTTGACCATGGAGTATGGGGTAGGGTGAATCTTAGAGCACCACCCTGGTGTGATGGTGGTACTTCTGGATTCACTTCAATGCAATGCTGAATCCTTCATCCTTGTCCCTGACTTCTCCCACCAGGGTGCCAGCTAAGGAGAGCAGTCCTAGACCAACTCACTAAGCATAGCTCTCCCATTGGCATGACAAAGGCAGAGGCAGCCCAGTGACACGTGAGGGCAACAGAGTGCACAGCAGGAACCCATAAGAAGCAATTCCCACGTCCTGTCTGATGGCACCACCTATTTAGTTTCACATCAAGGAGGATCCAAAGAGGCTTACGTTGTTCTCTTCCATTTCATTCTCACAACAGCCCTGTGGGGTAGGTTGGGCTGCCAGTGTGTGACTGGCACATGTCCACTCAGCAAGTGTCCTGGGAGAGCGGGGATCCAGACCTGGATCTCCCAGATCCTAGTCCGACACTCTAGCCATTACGACACACTGGCTGGTTTGCAATGACCTCCCCTATGGTGGGAGAAGTGTGGCCATATTCTTTATGCAGTACGCAGATTCAGCATTGGTCGGTATCTCTCATATTCCTCATTGTCTTTTTTGTAACAATATAGTTCCTAATTTCTGCAGCTTCTGCAGGTTCATTTTCTTCTGGTGGAAATTGTAAAGGTTTTTTGTTTTTTTTAATCATTTTGTTATGACAGACACTTATGTTCTTCTCTTATCTTAATAAAAATGGTTAGCCTTTCTAGTGTTGGTTGGGTCGTAGCTTTTTATTGATTTAAACTTCAAAACAGCAAAATGAATGAAATGTTAAAAAATCAATATGAGATTATGACTACTGGAGCCCAGCATAATACTAAAAATCTAGACGTAAGCCATGTTGACTTCAGAGTTATTAAAATGATGTTTGACAGGCTGGGAACTGAAAGTAAAATGGTGAGAGTTCCCTTATCATGATAAAGTTCTACAAAGTAAGGCCATGATCCATTACTCCCCAGTGCTCCAGTTCACAGAATCTCCTATACACTATTCCATTATCCTCTGTCCTCAGAACTGTTCTCTCAAGTGCAGTTCTCGAAAGAGCTCTCTCAGCCCCACCTACCTCACAGGGTTGTGGGGGAAGGGAAGGGGAAGGAGATTTTAAGCCACTCTGAGACTCCTTCGGGTAGTGAAGGGTACAGTATAAAATCTCCTCCTCCTCCTCCTCCTCCTCCTCCTCTTCCTCTTCTTCTTCTTCTGTGCAGAAACACATACAGAACTCAACATGCCTACCCAAATCAGTGCTTTGAGTGATATTAATCATTTTCCATTATTACCCAAATAGCCTACACCAGGGTTGAACTGGGCATGAACTGGGAAAAACTGAGGCTCATGCAGATTCGTGGTTCGGGGTTTTCATGAACCCCAAACCACGAACTTCCAAAATCTTCTCCATTCCATGAACTGGTTTGTGGTTGGGGAATTTTGTGGGGCTGCAGTCCCACCCAGAAGGGAGCTCAAAGGCATTTAAATGCCATTGGAGCCCTCCACCTGGGACCTGAGTGAACTCTGAAGGCATTTAAATGCCTTTGAAGTCCAGTCCAGTCAGGTGAGGCCACCTGTCTCGACTGAGCTCCCAGAGTGATCTCTGGAGGCTTTCATATGCCCTTATATGCCCTTACATGGGCAGCAGGCCCTCATGTGGGCAGGCAAGAGCACTGGGCGAAGTTTGAAGGGTGCGTAACCAGTTTGTTACTGATGTTTCCTAATACTCCTGCCATTGTAGCAAGTGACTTTAATGCCAGAATTAGCACTTCTGATGATGTGCTATATTTAAATTTCAATGTTGTTCCTCCAGGACTCAAGACAGTAGATTTCCCTTTTTCCCCGGCAGTCTGAAGACATAAAATCCAACTGGAAAGGATTTTGCTTAGTCCAAGTAACCAACAGCCCAGATCTATTCATTTCGAATGGGGCATCCATGGGAGACAGGCCTGAGGCGCCTCCTCCCCTTCCTTTAAAGTCACTTCCTTCTACCAAAATCCAAATTTTAAATTTTAATTTTCCACCTCATAATCACTTTCCCTCACCTTTTCCTTCCCACTTATATCACTTGTCAGCTTCTGTATGCCGCACTAACCTGTTGATCCTAAATATTTGTGCTGGTATAACTGGCTACTCTGAAATTATACTCCCCTCAACCTTATTTTTTAAAAAAAAAAAACCTTCTCAAAATCCTATTCAGGTTTTTTTCCCCTCAGTGTTAAGCAGGAAAATCCAGCCTGAAGGCCGATAGAAGGATGCCGGCCCACACCAGCCCCAAGCTCAGGAGCCACTGCGTGAGGATTGTTGTTCTCACCACTACACCACACTACCCTCCTCTCATGCTAAACTTCCTATGCCCGTATTCTACAGAAGTTTTTCTACTCCAGAGAAGAGGGAGCAGAGGCTAGAGAGTACAAGGCAAGAGAGGGCACCGTTCAGTTGAACTTAAGCACTTTGAGGTCCCGTAGATTTCAGTGGGAGAGGCTGAAGTTCATATTTAACTCTCCCACTGAAATGAACAGGCCTTAAATGCGCTTCCCTTTGCCCGGATCATGGCCAATATTTTTCTTTGCTCTGCATTTTCTGGAGCAGCAGCTGCTGCAGGTTAATGTTTATTTTGTTCATCCTAGCATCTCCTCTTTAATACGAATTTAACATACGATTTTGTAGCCTTTATTAGACAACTCTGAGAGCAAAATTATAGCTAGCAGAAGCAATATGGAACAGTAAGTGCTTTTCAATTACAGTATCATTTAGATGCTTTAAATAGACGAGGAATGATTGCCACATCATCTCTGGAGAACAGCGCTGCTTTGGAGGCAGAGGAGATGGAAAGAGAGCGCAAAGCACGGGTGGGGGGAGGCTGGAGCGCACCGAGGGCGGCCTGGAGATCTGCAGCGTCAGGCGGCCACCCTTGTGGAACTGATGGGGAGGGGGGCAACACGGGAAATGCAGGAGAGAGAAGCATAGATAGTGGCACTAGGTGGATCTTTAAGCAGTAGAGGGGAGTCCTACGGAGCCAGTCATGCACGTGGGATATTTTGGGTATGGAAAGAACCCTTGAACGGTGTGCACGTTTTCCTTTGTTGTGGGCCATGGCACTTTCTTTGAAGGAGAAAGCTGGTTGGAAAATATTCTAAATAAATGCAGTGCTGCTGCAGTTGTTTTGTTGTCTGTGGGGAGACTCGACATGTAGCTAGCTCATATATTTACTGGCATGGCCTTTTGGTCATTAAATGAGCATTACATCTGATGCCGGGCACCACCATGTGGCTAAATCTTGTAGGCCAGCAAATTTGACTGGGAATATATTACAAATCCTAAGTATGAATTGTTGCTTTATGGATGATAAGAATGTATTACTCATTTCCTTGTTGTACTTACTAATTTCTTTTAATAATATGTTATTGTTATTTGGCTTACATTGCATGGTTTATATTGTATGGTTAATATTGTTATATTAATAAAAAGACTATATAAATAAAAAAAAATCTTGTAGGCCAGATTCAGAGGCCTGAATATATTATTGCTAACTTTGCTTAGCTGACATTGATATCCCCAGAGCCGATGTCAATGGCTTTGAAATCCATAAGGAACAGAGGCCCAAATAACTTATTCTTTGTGGGGCAAGCCCATTGGCCTATCATTTATTAATAACGATTTTATTAATAACAGATTTTTAAAGCCTTGTTTTTAAACAGAATAAACTTTTCCCCCCTCTATGCTAAGAAAGTCGGCTCCGCCAAGCATGAAAAAAATGTGTTGGGGGACAGTGTAATTCTCTCTATGTGCTAACAATGCTGCCGATGGAGTTTGAAATGGCATGTCTCACAGAACGGTTTGAAAGGGAACACACACACCCCATGAGTTCTCATGAGTTAAAGAAGTAAAATTATTTATAAGAGTTTTAAGTATTTGTGTGCCTATAGTTAAAGAGAAATTATTCTGTCTAGTTATTTAGAGGAACACTGATACATAATTGAAATGCTGAGAAGCCAAAATTTATAGCTATTAGCTTTACATTGTTTAAAGCCAGCCATCATTAAAAGCTGAAGTTGGCAAAGCACATTTCTGAACAGATAACGCATCTGTTTTTGCAAGAACCTCATTGTTACAGATTTTGGGTGCCATGAAAGAAGCTGAAAATAAATTTTAGTTTTAAAGACAGCCCTAAAAAGAGGGGGCTGTGAAAACAATTGACTTACGGACAAGGTTAGACACCAGATGAAAAGACGTCTGTATTAATGTTGTGATCCGGGTTTTTACAAGAAGTCTTTGATTTCCAAAGTAGTACTGGAAATGTCTTGGACATGAGCCAAAGGAAGAATGTAAAAAAAAAAATACAGAGAAAATCTGCAAGGGAGGAGGGAATGTAGACAAATTATGGTCCTTTTAAAAGAAGCCTCATGAAAACGTTGAAATTAAGTTATTAATAAAATTATGCAACCTGCAGAATAGCAAAGGACCCACATGAGAACTATCTTTTGAAGTTCACAAGATGTATCCCTCGCACAACCTGTCTAGTTAAAAGGCTATTCTTTTTTAAAAGCAATTTTGTCGCCTTAAAATACAGATGAAGAAGAAGAGATTGGATTTATACCCCGCCCTTCACCAACCAAAAATGTCCCGGAGCGGCTTACAAACTCCTTCCCCTTCCCCTACCCAGAACAGACACCCCACCCCCCCGTGAGGTAGGTGGGGCTGAGAGAGCTCTTGATAGAAACTGCTCTTTTTCAAGAACAGCTCTTATCAGAACTACGGCTTGCCCAAGGTCATCCAGCCAGGTGCAAGTGGAGGAGTGGGGAATCAAACCCGGTTCTCCCAGATTAGAGTCTGCGCACTTAACCACTACACCAAACTGGCTCTCAGATGTCTAGTAACTGATTATATGAGCATATATAGTAATTGATTATAAGAGTATATTCCTTAGACTGCCTTCATATAGCTTACTATGCAGTAATTGATTATATGAAATGTATTAATACCTGTAATTAATCTGTTTGTAAGATTGTGACTTCAAAGCTGAAGCTGTAAGCACATTTCTATGGAAGAGGCTATTTTGTTGTATCTTTTATGCTAAGTTCTTGTTTTGGCAAAAGGTCTCTTTGTTAGCCCAAGAGAAAAATGTTGTAACTTCTGAAGGTGCTTTGTTCATTGAACGTTATCTGAATGTTAAAAGTTGAACTGTGGACATGAGCTAGCAACATCTTGTATCTAGGCCTCAAAGACATGTAATAATGCTTTGTTTAAACTGAATATAATCTTGGAATGTAGAAGCTGGTGGCAACATCTTTATCAAAAGCCACATTTGGCAAGGTATTGAAAACTTGTTTTGCACATGTGAACTTATAGTAATACTTTGTTCCCTAATTGATACCTTAATGTCTGGGAACATGACATTGGAACAAAGTTTGAAACATTTTTATCACTGATAAACATGGTTCTTGTGTGCATGTGCCAAGGAGAACAAAGGGATTACAAGGAAGCATGCTCCATATCTCAAACAAAGAAAACTCAACTGAACATGCCTGACTGATGTCATAAGGAAGAGTCTTAACATGTCAAGATGGAAGGATCATCAGAGGGTATAAAAGTTGTAGCCCAATGTTACTCATTGAGCACTTCATCTTGACACTGAGCTGAGAGGGTTCCCTTGATTAATAAGGTTATCTTTCCTCTTGCTGCTTTGCCTCCTGCCTGTTGGTGTGACTTATTGGCCCGAGCCATGCCAGTCTAAGAGCCCCCCAGCCTTGGGGCACTGCTATCAGCCTCAGGCCACCTCCCCGGCTCCCATGGCGTGGCAGGGATGCTCCTAGTCATTTGCAGGCAATTTTTATTTTTCGCAGAAAACCAGACAAGTACCTAATTGCAAACTGCCCAGCAGTAGGGATGCCAGCCTCCAGGTGGAACCTGGAGATCTCCTGGAATCACAGCACATCTCCAGACTACAGATTTCCCCTACAGAGAAAATGGCTGCTTTGGAGGGCGGGCCCTATGGCATTGTACCCACCGAGGTCTCTGTCCTTCCGAGGCTCCACCCACAAATCTCCATGAATTTCCCAACTCAGATCAGGCAGCCGTTCCACCCAGCCCCTTGGCAGTGGCCGGGAGGGGGGGCTAGCAGCCCTGCCCAGTGGTGTGGGAGGTCATGTCAGGGTTTCTAATTAGTGATGAGAGAAAAACACTCTGTACATGATCGAGATATCCACTCAGCACCCTGCCCTGGATAGGTCAGGCAAGGCCTGATCTTGAAAGCTAAGTAGGGTTGACCTGGGCAAGTATTTGGATGGGAGACCTCCAGAGAATACCAGGGCTGGGAGGCCAGAGGCAGGCTACCAAGCCCCATTCTGAATGCCCTCCATGCCCCAGTAGGAATTGCCACAGGTCTCCATGACTTCCAGGCACACACACAGTAGAAAAAAAGAAGACATCCTCTTATCATTTTACATTGCTGCTGTTACTACGCTACTACTGCTGCTGCTGATAGTACTACTACTACTTGAATAAATGATATGGGATTGTGGTCTATACTACTGCCTATAGCTTGCTGCAAGTTGGATTCCACTGTGTCATTTTTGCATTTGAGTCATATTGGCTCCGATCGCACGCACAATTAGCCGTGTGAGAGGGACGAATGCTGTGTGGATTTAACAGGCATGATCAGATGTGAACATCTTGCCAGCGTCCCGCACGCATCGGCAACCCTTTTCACTCCATTGCAAGAGCAGAGTTAAAAGACACTGGGGAAAGTCCACTATCAAACAGGTTGCTACGGACCACAGACCGACTTCCCCTGTGTGATTGCAGACAGCCGCGCTGCCCAAGTGGCAGTGCAGCACGATTTTTTTAAAAAAAATTCTTTGCACATGTGCATAGGTGCATATCTGCATATGTGCATGCATAAGCATGCGCACAATGGTGAAAGTCGCAAAAACAAACCTACCAGAAGAAGGACATCCAGATGACCTGATCGCAATCATTGTGAGAGATGCCTGTCCAGATAGACAAAATTGTGGATTCAGAGCACAAATACCTGGAAAGTACTTGATTTTCCCGGTGTTGGAAAACTCGCTAGGGAACCAGGGACTGTGTGATCGTGCAAATGCGGCTCAAATTACTATGGAGCAAACAGCCTCGCTCCCCCCCCCCGCATTATCTGGCACGTGTGACCACAGCTATTAATACTTACACTTTCCTTCAATTCTAGTTTTTAGATTTCTGGTTTGGTTCTGTGATCTTAATCCTACTGCATTGTTTCTTGGATGCACTCTGTGTAATCCTCCTTGAGTCTCAGTGAGAAAGGTGAACTATAAATAATGTAAATAAATAAAAATAAATAAATATTAATGATGTTGCCCAAGCAAATAGTTATTAATTTATTAATCACTTGCCGCTTAATGGATTATGAATAATATTTAGCCTTTGTGTAGCACTTTAGAACATTATTTCAAAGACATCCTTTCAGTCATCATTACAACAGAGAAGAGGAAGAAGAGGAAGAGGCGGAGGAGATTGGATTTATATCCTACCCTTCACTTGGAGTCTTAGAGAGGCTTACAATCTCTTTCCCCCTCCTCTTCCTACAACAGATACCCTGTAAGGTAAGTGGGGCTGAGAGAGCTCTGAGACAACTGCTCTTGAGAGAACAGCTCTGAGAGAACTTGTGGCTTGTCCAAGGTCATCCAGCAGCTGCAAGTGGAGGATTGGGGAATCAAAACCAGCTAGAGTCTGCTGCTCTTAACCACTACACCATATTGGCTCTCAAGGAAGATCATTATTAATGGCCCCAGACTGCAGATCAGAGTTGCAAGACAGCTGGATGGGGAAGGCCACATTTGGAACCAGAGATGACCCGGTGAGCTCACGTTCTTAGTCTGCAGGAAGTGTGGTATAACCACACAAGAAATGTCATTGCTCAGCCCTCTTTGCCAATATCCCATTACAGTCATACCGAAGGCCCTGAATTAACAAATTAAGGTATCCTTAACCCTCAAAGATGCCAATGAAAAGTTTTCTTCTCTTTCTCTCTGCTCCCCTCTGAAGTTCAATATAACATCGAGAAATGGGCTTATAGCCACCTATTCTTTACAGCTTACAGCCCCATCATTAACGTGAGCTTATATGCTTGCATGCTTCGACGCTTTACCATCTGTGGTCCTTTGTGGTAAATTTTCAAAATATCCTGTACCCTGAAAGGACCTATCTATGTAGTAGCAGGAAAACAGAATCAATTACCCCCATCTTGCTTAGTTGTGAATTCTGCAACAAAAGACAGGATGTCCTAATCAGCCCCTGTTTGATTAATAGGCACAGTTGCCGGCGGCATGGCCTGGGTCAGCTTCTTTCTGCTGGTGTCCCTCCATTCCCTGCCGGTTGCCAGGAGGGACCTACCAGTGGGCAGGGAATGGGGGGGACACCAGGGGAGGGACGGGAACTGGGGCCACATTGATGGTGTCGTGCAGGGGGTGATGTCATCACACCAGGAGGGACCTGGCAAACCTGCTCAAATCCTACTCACACACTGAAGACTGCTCTTACACGCTAAGGACATGCATGCATGGGGGGGAATTAAGGTACTTGGAAGCTCGGCCCTTTGTACTTGCTCAGAGGCAAGTGGGTGACAACTGGCCAACCAGTGCTTTTGCATGCGAACCTGGGCTGATGGTTAACTTGTGCTTGGGATGTTTGTTTGCTGATTTTTAAAGAGTTTTTTTTTTAATTAAAAAAATATAAGAAAAGAAATAGGCACAGTTGCCCAGAAGAGAGTAGAGTTGCCAGCCTCCAGGTGGGGCCTGGGATCTCCCAGTTTTACAACCGATCTCCAGCTGACATAGTGTCAGGCTCAATACCAAGCAGGTCCAAGCATTCTTCAAAGAAAGATATGCTTTATTGGAATACAAGGATGTTGCCCACAGTAATAACACTATTGTCAGGAATGCCCTTCTTGGCCATGCTAGGTGCAGTTATAGTGTGATGCAAAGCTGGACTAGCGAATGAACTCTTAGCGCGTGCGCAGGAAAACTCCTGGCGGGAGGTTACGTAATGACTGGGAGAACTACCCCCCCACACCGCCTAGTCACGTAGGACTGGAACATTTCCCTAGGCTGAGAAAATACACCAAAGCCTCCTTGTCAAGGACACTCCGATAACAGGCGGCAAAGAAGAGTTCTCCCACAGTGGCAGCTGGCAAGCTATGCGCAAGCGTAAAAGCAGGAAGCGATACAGCTAACAATGAATACAGTGCATTTGGCAACAGAAGGAATTATGGCAGTTCTCTGACATTCTGCCCCCCTCAAAACCCTTAACCTTCCCCACATGTTCTCACTGGTGGAGGAAGTCAGGACCTCCTGGTTTGGCCAGGAACTTGCGATGGAACCTGCAAAGTAAATGGGGTGCATTGATATCGTTCACTTTCACCCATTCTCTATGTTGAGGGCCAAAGTGCACCCATTCAACTAGGTAGTAAAGTTGGCCCCACACAAGTTTAGAGTCTAGAATGTCTGCAGGTTCATAGTGTTCACTGCCATCCACGATCAAGGGGGGCAGCACTGGAGGTTCAGGACGCCATCTGTTGGGGGGGCATCTGGGTTTCAGGAGGCTGTAATGGAAAGTGGGATGAATATGTTTAAGAGACTTGGGCAAGTCCAATTCTACAGTCACTTTATTGATGAGCCTGCGGATTTTGAAAGGGCCAATGTACATCCATGCAAGTTTTCTGGATTGCTGGGGAAGCTTCAAATTTTTTGTTGACACATACATGTAGTCTCCAGGCTGCAGATCCCAACCCATCACCCTTTTCTTGTCAGCCTGGGCTTTGTAAGCAGTCTTTGCTGCTTCAAGTGCTTCACAAATGCTTGGCCAGGAATCACTGAGCTTTTGACACCAGTCCACAGCTCCCCCCCCCCGCTCCCGGTAAGGAATGGTAAAGGGGGGCTTTCATAGCCCAAAGCCGCTTTGAATGGGGAGACCCCGGTGGAGGAATGCCACACGTTATTGTATGCAAATTCAGCTAAGGGGAGAAGTTCGACCCAGTCATCTTGTTGGAAATTAGTAAAACACCACAGGTACTGCTCCAAGGTCTGGTTAACACGCTCCGTTTGACCATCGTTTTCCGGGTGGTAGGCACTGCTCAGAGCCCATTCAATGCCCATTAGGGACATTAATTCGCTCCATAACTTAGAAACAAATTGCGTGCCGTGGTCCAAAATTATCTTAGCTGGCAGCATGTGCAATCTAACGACGTGTTGCAGGAATGCTTTTGTCAGTGACCTAGCCGTGGGTAGCCCCGGGAACAGGATGAAGTGTGCTTGCTTGGAAAACAAACCCACTACCACCCAAATCACAGTCATTTGCTTACTTGGGGGCAAGTCAGTAATAAAATCCATGGATATCACTTCCCAGGGCCTTTGGGCGGGTTGGCAATGGTTGTAACAACCCAGGGGGTTTCCTCCTCACGGTTTACACATGCTACAAGTTTGGCAAGATTGCACGAAGGTGGACAAATCTTTCTGCAGCTGCTGCCACCAAGAATTCCTCTGTAGCAAGTGTAAGGATTTTACAAAGCCAAAGTGCCCCGCTAATTTGGAGCCATGAACCAACTTCAACATCTCCCCCCTCAGAGCCTCTGGCATGAACAGTTTTTCTCCTTTATACCAGCAGCCATTCTCACGGCACTCCAAAGACTCTTGTGACTGCAATTCCTGTATTTCCGTCTCGGTTATTGCCTTTGCAAATCTCTCCTCCCAAGGGGCCCCAGTACTAGGCTGGACTAACTCCTGCCCACCCCGTTTTTGAGTCACTACAGTCCTGCTCCATTGGGAGGAAGTAAAGAATGACTCCCAGACTTCCCCCCTCTTGCTATCATGCTGGGGGAGGTGAGAGAGAGCATCCGCCAGAGGGTTTGAATGACCGGGGAAATGATGGAGAGTAAACTGGAACTTGGAAAAGAATTCCGCCCACCAGAAATGTTTGGCATTGAGGTTTCAGGGCTTTCGTAAGACCTCGAGGTTTTTGTGATCAGTCCAGACCTCAAATGGAACCTAGGCCCCTTCCAACCAATGCCGCCAGGTAGCAAGGGCCAAACGGATGGCTGCTGCTTCTTTATCCCACACGGGCCAGAACCTTTCAGTTTCATTAAATTTATGTGAGACATATGTCAAGGGGTGCAGCTGCCTGTCAGAACCCTCCTGCAAAATTGCCCCCCCCCATGGCAGTATTGGATGCGTCAACTTGCACCACGAATATTTTTGTCTCGTCAGGATGAGCCAACATGGGCTCCATGGTGAAAAGTTGCTTTAAACATTCAAATGCTTCTTGACACCTGGGTGTCCAATCTAATTTGGATCTGGGTTGAAGGGCCCCCGCCCCCTTCCCTTTAGTTTTTAAGAGGTCAGCGAGGGGTAGGCTAACTTGGGCAAAGTGGGGCAAAAATTGGCGGTAGAAGTTCGCAAATTCGATGAAAATCTGGAGTTGCCTACGGGTTTTGGGGGGCTCCCAGTTCAATACATCCTGCACTTTCGTGGGGTCCATTTCCAGTCCCCTGGGCGATATACGATACCCCAGAAAGTCAATGCAAGTCTGGTGGAATTCGCATTTGGACAATTTGACAAACAGTTTGTGCTTAAGGAGCATGCTAAGCACCTCTCGTACCAATCGAACATGAGACTCTAAGTCAGGGGAGTACAGTAAAATATCATCCAAGTAAACAACCACACCCTTGAAAAGGTGTGGGTGTAACACCTCATTGATTAAGTTCATGAATACTCCTGGAGCTCCCTGGAGCCCAAATGGCATCACCCGGTATTCAAATTGTCCCAAGGGCGTTTTGAATGTGGTCTTGAATTCATCTCCCTGCCTGATGCGCACGCAAAAGTAAGCATCCCTCAAGTCTAACTTGGAAAAGATCTTGCCTTTGGCCACTTCGGCAAGAAGGTCTTTGATCAGGGGCATGGAGTACGCATTGGTAGCTGACATCACATTCAGACCCCGGTAGTCTGTACAAAGACTGCATCTTTGGAACTCAGAACATTGTTCTGAACATCCACTGAGAGTCCCAGCCGGTATTGTTGTGCTAACACGGGATCAGTCCAGTCACGGATCTTGGCCGCATGCCTATGGAACTCCGTGGAATACTCTTGGACCGAGAGCCTACCCTGTTTGAAGGTGCGAAGGAAGGCCTCCGCCTTCTGCGCTGCCATCGGGTCTTCAAACTGGGTTCTCAGTGCCCACATGAAGGCATCCATACTCCCTAATTCCACAGCCTCTAGGTCATGTAACAACACATACCAGCTGGTAGCTACTCCCCATAACCGGGAGGCAATAAAATCCACCTGCTGTTCTTCATCCTGGAAAAGATGGCCCCAGCATTGGACAAACTTCCCCACTTGCAGGATAAAAAAGGACAGACTTTCCTTTTTTTAAAAAAACACTTTATTAATGGATATATTTAACATGTTCCATATTATATAAAAAACAAAGTAAAATACATATCCTTTTCATTATACCCCTCCCTCCTCAATACAAGGCTTCCCGCAATGCTCTTACCCCCCTTATAGTCTCTGTTAAACATTTACTTTACTGATCCTTTTTAACCTTCATTATCATATAACGGTAACACTCTAACAATAAAATCATTTTAAAATTTCTTCTTAATAACTGTCAAAACAAATCAAGTTATTCTTAACATCCCAGTTTTTCCCCAAATAGTCTTGAAAGTCTTTCCATTCTTCAAAAAACTTTTCATTTTCCTCGTTGTTAAGCTTCCTTGTCAGTTTGTCCATTTCAACCATAAACAACATCTTCTTGATCCATTCCCATGTTTCAGGTGTCTTTTCTTGCTTCCAGAATTGTGCATAAGTCATTCTGGCTGTTGTAACCAAATACCATAACAATGTTCTCTTGGTTACATTTACTTCTTCAAATTTAAGACCTAACAGTAACATTTGTGGGTCTTTCTTGAAAGTACATTTCAAAATTTTCTGTATCTCACTGTGTATCTGAGTCCAGTAGCTTATAGCTTTATCACAAGTCCACCACATGTGGTAAAATGACCCTTCTTTTTTTTTACATTTCCAACATTTGTTAGACATGCTTTCATTTATAATAGCAATTTTTTTTGGAGTCATATACCATCTATACATCATTTTGTAACAATTTTCTTTAACATTAACACAGGTTGAAATTTTCATTGATTTTTTCCACAAATACTCCCATGATGACATAGTTATTTCACTATTTATATTAACAGCCCACTTTATCATTTGTTCTTTTACTGTTTCTTCCTCAGTATACCATTTCAACAAAACCTTATACATTTTTGAAATCATTTTTTTACCTTTTTCAGCCCATATATTTTCAATTTCATTATTTTTCTCCCTAAAAATTTTTTCTTATCGGTCTTAAATAGATCAAAAATCTGTCTATAATTCAACCAATCATAGTCAAATTCAACATCATCTCTATTTTTTATCACATAATTTCTCCCTTCCACTTTCAGAAGACTCTTATAAGGTAACCAGTCTGAACCTTGATGTCTGGAAAACGGTTTGATCACTTCTGCCGGCACTATCCATAGTGGTCTTTCTTCTGAGAAGAATTTTTTATATCTCATCCAAGTTTCGAACAGTGATCGTCTTATATAGTGGTGTTTGAAGAATTTGTCAATTTTTGACTTTTCATACCACATATATGCATGCCATCCAAATTTATTATCATGACCTTCTAGTGCTAACAATTTCATGTTGTCAAGGTTAATCCATTGTTCTAGCCATGTTAAGCAGACGGCATCATAATAAAGTCTTAAATTTGGTAGCTGAAGTCCTCCTCTTTCCTTTGCGTCACACAATATTTTCATTTTAATCCTCGGTTTTTTTCCTGCCCACACAAATTTTGATAGTTCTCTCTGCCAAGTATCCAATATCTTACACTGTCGTAGTATTGGGATCGTTTGAAATAGGAACATTAAACAAGGCAAAATATTCATTTTTACTGTTGCAATTCTTCCCATTAACGATAAATTCAGGGTGTCCCATTTTTTCATATCCTGCTGAATTTTATACCAAACTTTTTCATAATTATTTTTAAATAAATCAATATTTTTCATGGTCAGTTCAATTCCTAGGTATTTAGTTTTTGACACTACTTCACATTGAATCTTTTCCTGAAGTTCTGTTTGCCTTTGTTTCGTCATATTTTTGCACATTACCTTCGTTTTATTTTTATTGACATAAAAACCAGCTATCAAAAAGGACAGACTTTCCGATCCCCATCAAAGGTAATATCTAGCAAGTCTTTAGGCCATGGCATAACCTGGGGAGCCACTGGAGCCTGTGGGGGTGCCGGCGCTGGTGCAGGTAGCGGCCCCGGCCCAGGAAGTGGCGGCTGCGGTTGAGGAGCTGGTACTACAGGTGGCGCACCTGGGGGGGCAACCCTGGCAGTGGAAGTACTGGAGGACCTGGAATCAGTGCTGGTACTGGAGCTGGCACTAGAGCTGGCAGTGGAGCTGGCACGGGAGCGGGTGCAGGTGCTGGCCCCTGAGGCATCGGTTGACCCGCCATGTGGGTCTGTATCGCCTGGTTCATCATATTCAGCAATGTTTCATAGAATCATAAAATCATAGAATCATAGAATGTTAGAGTTGGAAGGGACCTTGCAGGCCATCTAGTCCAACCTCCTGCACTCTGCAGGAACACAGCTGAAACCCCTACATACCTACAACATACCCAAAAGATGGTTGTCCAGTCTCCTCTTGAAAACGTCCAGCGAAGGAGCATCCACCACCTTCCGAGGCAGTCTGTTCCACTGCTCAACCACTCTTACAGTCAGGAAGTTTCTCCTGATATTAAGCCGGTAACGACTCCCTTGTAATTTCCACCCATTAGATCTAGTCTTGCAATCCGGAGCAAGAGAGAATAGATCCACTCCATCTTCTACATGACAGCCCTTCAGATACTTGAAGACTGCAATCATGTCCCCTCTAAACCTTCTCTTTCCCAGGCGAAACATACCCAACTCCCTCAGCCTTTCCTCATAAGACTTGGACTCCAACCCTCTCACCATCCTGGTCGCCCTCCTCTGGACCCGCTCGAGTTTGTAAACATCTTTCCGAAAATGTGGTGCCCAAAACTGGACACAGTACTCCAGGTGGGGCCTGACCATAGCAGAATACAGCGGAACTACCACCTCCCGTGATCTGGACACAATGCTTCTGCTAATGCATCCTAAGATTGCATTAGCTTTCTTCACAGCCGCATCACACTGCAGGCTCATGTTTAGCTTGTGATCAACCAGAACACCTAGATCCCTTTCACATGTGCTGCTGTCAAGCCAAGTCCTTCCCATTCTATATCTGTGCCTTTGATTTTTTGTACCTAAGTGTAGGACTTTGCACTTATCTCTATTGAAATTCATTTTATTTGTCTCAGCCCACTGTTCCAGCCTATCAAGATCCTTCTGAATCCTGACTCTGTCTTTTTCAGAATTAGCAATCCCACCCAGCTTCGTGTCATCTTCAAATTTGATAAGCATCCCCTCTATGTCTTCATCCAGGTCATTTATAAAAACATTGAATAACATCGGGCCCAGGACCGAGCCCTGTGGTACTCCACTCGAGACTTCCCTCCACGTAGACGCAGAGCCATTTACGAGCACTCGTTGGGTACGATTTTTCAACCAACCATGAATCCATCCAATGGTTGCGCCATCCAGCCCACACTTAACCAGCTTATCCTCAAGGATATCATGAGAAACTTTGTCAAATGCTATACTGAAATCTAGATACACTATATCCATGGCATTGCCAGAGTCAACCATTTTAGTAACTCTGTCAAAAAAGGAGGTAAGGTTAGTCTGGCATGACTTATTCTTCATAAACCCATGCTGGCTATTACCAATTAACTCATTTTGTTCAAGGTGTTCACAGACAGAGCGTTTAATAATCTGCTCCAGAATCTTCCCAGGTATTGATGTCAAACTGACAGGCCTATAATTTCCCGGGTCCGTCTTTTTCCCCTTCTTGAAGATTGGGACAACATTCGCTCTTCTCCAGTCTTCTGGCACAACACCTGTACTCCAGGACCTCTCAAAGATTATAGACAGAGGTTCTGAAATAACATCTGCAATTTCTTTTAGCACCCTCGGATGCAAGCCATCTGGCCCTGGAGATTTGAGAGTATTTAAGGCAGCTAGATGTTCTCTAACCATTTCCTTACTTATTCTGAACTGGCAGTTCCCCTTTCCTTCATATGCCCTGCATTCTTCAGTTTGTATACAGCTCACTTTACAGTTAAAGACCGACGCAAAGTGAGAGTTGAGTAATTCTGCTTTGTCTTCATCCCTTGTTAAGGCTTGACCATCTTCCCCTAGCAATGAGCTTACTCCATCCCTGTTCCTCTTTTTGCTCCGAACATAGGCATAGAAATTTTTCTTGTTATTTTTTGCATCCCTTGCAAGCCTCAGCTCCATCTGTGCTTTAGCCTTTCTGACACCATTCCTACAGATTTGTGCTCGTGTCTTGTATTCACCCTCAGTAATCTGACCCTCCTTCCATTTCCTGTACATTTCCCTTTTTAGTTTCAGCTCCTCAGAGAGTTCCTTGTTCAGCCACCTTGGCTTCATTACCCATCTCCCACCTTTCTTTCTTACCGGAACAGTTTGAGATTGTGCCTTAAGCACTTCATTTTTCAGCATCACTTGTTTGCAACAAGTGTCCCATATCCCACATAATCCTGTGGCAATCCTCTTCTAGTGTGTCTAGTCAAGTATCCGTGTCCTTGCTAGGACTTGGCTGCACAGGGCCCTGGGGGGTCCGGCCCAGTGTTATCCCGAAACTCGGGCAGGGATCAAACAGGCTGTCCCGACTCTGACTACCTGGCAGCAACCAGGTAGTCTGTGTAGAGTCCCTCAGGTTCTTCATCCAATCTCGGGGCTTTCAGTAGGTGACCCCCTTGTCCCACTGGAAAGGGAGGAAGGGGTACTGGGTACATGGGACAGCTCCTCCATCCCTTGGTGTGGTCCCTGCTGGGCTGTAGATCAGTATGGCAGCGGTCGAGGAAGGAATCCCAGTAACTGTGGATGGCGGGGTTAGGGGTACCGCCATGGTGACCGGTACCATGGTGATGGGGACCACGGTGACAGGAACCGTTGTGACGGGGGCCGTCGTAACGGGGACCATGGTAATGGAGACTGTGGTGACTGGGACCGTTACGGGTACCCCACTTCCTCCGGCATCGCTCATCTTGATCGGGGAGAGACGTAGCCAGTAGGAGCTGTAGAGATTCCTGACAATTTCTGTCAGGCTCAATACCAAGCAGGTCCAAGCATTCCTCAAAGAAAGATATGCTTTATTGGAATACAAGGATGTTGCCCACAGTAATAACACTATTGTCAGGAATGCCCTTCTTGGCCATGCTAGGTGCAGTTATAGTATGATGCAAAGCTGGACTAGCGAATGAACTCTTAGCGCACGTGCGGGAAAACTCCCAGCGGGGTGTTACTTAATGACCGGAAGAACTACCCCCACACACACACCGCCTAGTCACGTAGGACTGGAATATTTCCCCAGGCTGAGAAAATACACCAAAGCCTCCTTGTCAAGGACACTCCGGTAACAGGCGGCAAAGAAGAGTTCTCCCACACTTGCAGCTGGCAAGCTGTGCGCAAGTGTAAAAGCAGGAAGCAATACAGCTAACAATGAATACAGTGTATTTGGCAACAGAAGGAATTATGGCAGTTCTCTGACACAGAGATCAGCTCCCCTGGAGAAAATGGCTGCTTGGAAGGGTGGGCTCTCTGTGGCACTGTACCATACGGAGGCCCCTCCCCTCCCCAAACCCCGCCCTCTCCTGGATCTACCCCCAAAGTCTCCAGGTATTTTCCAACCCAGACCTGGCAACCCTAGAAGAAAGACTAGTATCCTTCCTCCTATCAGATCTCCACCCTCCTATCACCTTTGAGTGGTGAGGTTCCTCTCTGTTGCCATGAGGGCCAGAAGCAATGCTCCCTCTAAGCTGTGGAGTCTTGTGAGCAAAAATTCTACTTTGTGAGCTCGTGGCATTAAAAGTTGTGGGCGAGCGATCGGGCTGCTGCATAAATTAGTTTGCTCTGAAGCCCTCCTTCCTGAGCGAAGGCAAAAATGTGTGAGCCAGAGGCTAAAAAACCGTGAGCTAGCTCACACTAACTCAGCTTAGAGGGAACACTGGTCAGAAGATATAAGGTTAAAGCTCTGGTGGAATGATTGTCTCTGTATATTTAAAATCTGTGGTTTATGATTTTTTTTTCCTTTTTTAATCTATGCCAATAAATGGATGGATGGATGGCTGCCTTCTCCAGCCAGAGTCATGCCCCCTCCAATTAAATCAACTGGCATGGTTGGTTAATCGACCAAATAAAACATGTTAACAGACTTCAAGGACCACCTGCTCCCAGACGGACCTACTTGCTCACTCCAGTCTTCTTTGGAGGCCTCTCTTCAGTTGACCCCACCATCTGAACCTGGACCGGTGGTGACCCAAGAAAAGGCTTTCTCAGTCATGGCACCAAATGTTTGGAACTTCCTGCTCACTTTAGGGAGATTTGTCTCTCTCCCTCTATGGGCGCCTTCCTCCTGCAAGCAAAGACTTTTTGATCTGTTTGGTGTGCCTCCAATAACCAGTGTTGGCCCTTTGGTTCTGGTACAAGAATACAGAGCCTCCCTTGCCCCAGACCGAGAGTTCCTATCTTTACCTTGTGGCTAATAGCCACTGATGGACCTCTGTTCCACATCTTTATCCAGTTCCCTCTTGAAGCCGCCCCTGCTTGTAGCTGCCACAACCTCCTGTGGCGGTGAATTCCATGTGTTAATCACTCTTTGGGTGAAGAAGTACTTCCTTTTATCTGTTCTAACCTGACTGCTCAACAATTTCATTGAGTGCCCATGAGCTCTTGCATTGTGAGAAAGGGAGAAAAGTACCTCTTTCTCTACTTGCTCTATCCCATGCATAATCTTATAAACCTCGATCATATCACCCCTCAGCCATCGTTTCTCCAAGCTAAAGAGCCCCAAGCGTTTTAACCTTTCTTCATAGGGAAAGGGTTCCAAACCTTTTATCATTCTAGTTGCCCTTCTCTGCACTTTTTCCAATGCTATAATATCCTTTTTGAGGTGTGGTGACTAGAACTGTACACAGTCCTCCAAATGAGGTTGCACCATCGATTTATACAGGGGCATTATGAGACTGGCTGATTTGTTTTCAATTCCCTTCCTAATAATCCTCAGCATAGAGTTGGCCTTTTTTATTGCAGTCTCACACTGTCTCGACATTTTCAGTGAATTATCTACTATGACTCCAAGATCTTTCTCTTGGTCAGTCTCTGCCACTTCGGACCCCATCAATGTGTATTCATAGTTAGGATTTTTGGCTCCAATGTGCATCACTTTGCACTTGGCCACACTGAACTCCATTTGCCATGTTGATGCCCAAGTGCCATGTGGTCCCCGCTGATCAGCTGAAGCCCTTTAAATCTGGCAAGAAGGGAAGGAAAAAGGTGGCTGGGCAGATGGCCGCTATTGGGGGTGGGGGTTGAGGTCTTCCCCACCAGCCAGCTGGCCAGGGGCAGATTGGAGCCCCCAAAAGTGGGGGGACCCCAGCCCAGACCTGGGGGCTGGCAACTCTTCTGTCACACTATCAGGCAGAGCTCCCCTTCACTCCGTCTGCTCTTTTCCTGAGCCATACCTGAGCTCTCACTGCTCCCTCCCGGAGGCAGAACGGCTCTCCACTCCTGTTATGTTTCCCTCCAACATTCCACCCCCTCCCTTCTCTAAGGAGACTGGATGCTGGAGCAGCACTCCCAGGGGCTCAACTCAGTGGCTGTTTCCCCATCAGGGGCCAGGCAGCCTTCTGTCCATCACACTATCTATTGACAGCATTTGGGAGAAAGCAGGAAGAGAACATCAGAACATCAGAAGAGCCCTGCTAGATCAGACCAGCAGTTCATCTAGTCCAGCATCCTGTCTCACACAGTGGCCAACCAGTTCCTCTGGAGCTCCAGCAACAGGGCAGAGAGGCTGAGGCCTTCCCCTCTTGAGTAAAGCTTGTGTGGTTCCCAGTAGCCTAAGATCAAGAAATCCACAACCTGCTTTCATGTAGAGCTTTTTGACCACTGTCAAATGTTGACAGATGTCAGGCCTTGTCAATGCAGATGATACCAGAGTGCGTTAGATTGTCAGAAATTGCTGGATGGAAAGTACAACTATAATTGCAATTCACAAAGAGCAAAGCAAATGTTCTGTTGTCCGGCATCTGAAATGCCATCTCCATATACCATCATGCTGCTAATGCTTTAACCCTCTTTCCAGCACTCTCTCATCATTTCTGTCCCTGATAATTAAAGTACACTTTCAGTGTCAAATAACATACTGGGGGGGGAGGGGCGTACCACAGATTTTTTGAAAAAGAAAAAACAAACATATGAACAAGCCTTTTTGCTCATTCCAGCTTCAGATGCAATAGAAGTTAAACACATTTATACCAGCATGGACACACACCTTTCTTTGCTTTGTAGGTGAACTCATTTCTACAGTAGAGCAAAGTCTGAGTCCAGTGGGGGCACCTTTAAGACCAACAAAGTTTTATTCAAGGTATGAACTTCCATGGGCCTGCACACTTCCTCAGATACACATGGAACTCATACCTCGAGTAAAACGAACTCTGTTGTTTTAAGTCCTTCTGGTTGGGAGGAGGGAGTCAGTGAGTGTGTAGGTGTGGGGACTGCTTTGCTAAGAGTGTGCTAGCTTGTAACTGTGTTAAGCAGGGCATCCCTTCTCTGGGAAGATGAGAGTGGGCTCTCATTGGGAGCTAAGATCATTCATTGTGAACCCCTTGATAAAGTTCCCGATGGTATTGGGGAGCCCTTGACTCTGGGCACACAACCCCTTTATCCAGTGGAGTGCAGGGATTCTGCAGTTCCTGGACCCCCACTGCAAAGGCCACAGATGGAACCCAGAGTGGGGGGGGGGCACAGCTGGTGCCGGAGTGGGTATGCCTGGCCAAGGAGGAGCTAAATCCCCTCAAATATCAACACTTGGCCAAGGTCTTTGAGGAGTGGGAGGCAGTAGTCCCTCACTGGACAACTGACTGTGCTGTTGAAATCTTGCCTGGCCACAAAATGCCCATGGGGAAGCTATATTCCATGAGTCCTGCTGAAAAAGAGGAACTGCAGAAGTTCATTGATAAGAATTTGGCTTGGGGATTCATTCAGCCGGCAGCTTTACCTTTTGCCACCCCAGTGCTCTTCCACAAGAAAAAGGATGGAGGGTTAAGACTGTGCACAGATTATCGGAGCCTGAATGCCATGTCGATGTCCAATGCATATACCCTCCCCTTAATAAAAGACCTACTGGCCAAGGCCACCCGGGGCCACATTTACACTGAGTTGGACTTGAGAGATGCTTACTTTCAGGTTTGAATTCACAAGGGAGATGAACATAAGACTGCTTTCAATACACCCCTTGGTCAATTTGAGTACTTGGTTATGCCATTTGGGCTCTCGGGTGGGCCTGGAGTGTTCATGAACTTGATCAATGAGGTGTTGCACAAGCATTTATTTAAGGGTGTCCTGATTTATCTAGATGATATCTTGATTTCAATTCCTGATAAGGACTCTCATGTGGGACTGGTTAGAGATGTACTGAAAGCCCTCTACAAAACCGGCTGTTTGTGAAGCTAAATGTGAGTTCCATAAGGAAGAACTGGACTTCCTGGGGTACTGGATTTCTGGAAAAGGACTGGGCATGGACCCCCATAAAATCAAGAATGTCTTGGGGTGGGACCCCCTCAGATGAGGAGACTATTACAAGCTTTCTTAGGGTTCGCCAATTTCTACTGTCCTTTCATCCCAAACCCTACCCCTCACTGACTTGTTGAAAACAAAAGGAAAGGGGCTGGAGTACTAAAAGCTAGTCTGTAAATTGCAGTGGACCTCGGAATGCCAACAGGCTTTTGATTGGCTAAAGTCTCTGTTCACCTCAGAGGCCATTTTAAGTCATCCAGACAAAAATAAGCCCTTTGTGATACCGGTGGATGCCTCAGATGTGGCGATGGGAGGGGCAATCCTACAAAGTGGGGAGGAAGGGAAACTGCACCCCTTTGCCTATGTGTCAAAAAAAATCTCAGAGACAGACTGGGCAATCTCAGACAAAGAACCTGCTGCCATTAAACTGGCCCTTACCACTTGGAGACATTGGTTAGAGGGGGCCCAAGTACTATTTGAGGTCTGGACTGACCATAAGAATCTAGAGGTGTTACATCCCCTAAATGCTTCAACGCCAGGCAGTTGCGATGGGCAGAGTTCTTTTCTAAGTTTCAGTTCACACTCAAGCACCTTCTGGAGAAGTCCAATTTCCTTACTGACATCCTCTCACACTAGCCAGAGGGAGGAAGTCATTGACTCTATGTTCATACCCATTCAGCTGGGAGGGGTGACACGCAGCTGAACAAAAGAGGAGGGAGGCCTCATTCCCAAGCCTTGGGTGGAAAAATTCAAGGTGGCTTTTACTGAAGCCGACAAGGAAGAAGTGGAAAAGGAGGGCACTCTTACATAGGGGGAGAATGGGTTCTGGTATCAGCAACACAGGCTGTTCATGCCACGTTCTCTGCAGGGGGATATTTTACAAATGGGACATGACAATAAACTAGCTGGCCATTTTGGGTACTTAAAAACTTTACATCTCCTACAGAGGCAATCCTGGTGTCCGCATATGCAGGCTGACATCTCTCAATATGTAGCTTCTTGCCAAGTGTGCTTAATGGGGAAGCGGCGGGCTGGAAAAAACCCTGGATTGCTGCAGCCTCTTAAAACCCCGGAGAGGCCCTGGTTAGTCATTTCTCTGGACTTTATAATGAACCTACCCCCCAGCAAAGGGAGGACAGTTATTTGGGTGGTGGTTGGTCTTTTTAAAAAGCAAGCCCATTTCATCCCCTGCAAGCAAATACCCTCTGCCAAAAAGCTGGCACAGTTATTTATGCATCATATTGTAAGACTGCACTCTGTGCCCAGGAAAATAATATCAGACCGGGGTCCCAGTTCGTTGTGGCATTCTGGAAGGAATTATTAAAAACTCTGATGGTTGAGCAAGGACTCAGTAGTGCTTACCACCCAGAGACAGATGGTCAAACTGAATGGACAAATGAAGTGTTGGGGCAATTCTTGAGATGTTTCATTAAGTATCAGCAGGACAACTGGCTAGACTTGCTCCCCTATATGGAATATAGCTACAACAACTCGGTTCATAGTTCTATAGGGGCCACCCCTTTCAAAGTGGTGCATGGATACAAGGGGCCCCCTTTCCTACAATAGTAACAACGCCCACTGGGCCTAAAGATTTACAAGAGTGGTGATCAGAGTTGGCCCAACAGTGGACTCTTATCCAGCAGACTTTGGTCAAAGCAAAAGAAGACTATAAAGCCCAGGCACATAAAGACCAGGCACCTGAATGGGATATTAACCCCAGAGACTCGGTGTACCTTTCGACCAAAAAATTGGGGGGGATGCAATCAGGGGAAAAGCTGGGTTGGAAATATGTTGGACCTTTTAAGGTGATGAGAGTAATTAACAAAGTGGCTGTAGAACTGGACTTGCCAAAGAACTTATGACACATCCATCCTGTTTTCCATTTCAGTCTACTGAAGAAGGATCCTAGACCTTCAAAGTGGAGACCTCAACCTCCAGCTCCTCCTCCACTGATGGTGGATGGTGAGCCCCACCAGGTGGTGGAAGAATTTTTAGACTCTAAGATGAAATGTGGTCACCTTTACTATTTCATCAAATGGTGAGACTTTGACCCCAGTCATAATGAATGGGTCTGGAGGGACCACGCCAAAGCCCTCAAATTGGTTGAAGCCTTTCACAAAATCCAACCTGACAAACCCGGGGGTGAGGGACTTGGTGAGGGGGGCAGAATGGCAAACTCGGCTCTTGGGTCAGTCACAAGCTCTGGCACAGCTGTTCTCGAAAAAGAGCAGTTTCTGTCAGAAGTTCTCTCAGCCCCACCTACCTCACAGGGTGTCTGTTGTGGGGAGGGGAAGGGAGAGGAGTTTGTAAGCCGCTCTGAGACTCCTTTGGGTAGTGAAGGGCGGGGTACAAATCCAATCTTTTCTTCTTCTTTTTCATTTGCCATGGTTCTTGCTGTTCATTGGTTCCATTATATTATGTCATTCTAGTGAGGAGGAGGGAATCAATGAATGTGTGGGTGTGAGGACTGCTTTGCGTGCTAGCTTCCCTTTTCTGGGAAGAATGTGTACTTGACCTTGGGTGCCAGACACTATTAGATACTAAGCTTGCAGGTGCTGGGGGAGGGCTAACAGTGCATAGTAGATTTTGGCAGGCTGGATGTATTGATGTGATTGGATTGATTATAAAGGGAGGGGCTGTTTGAACTATGTATAATATCAGAACTGGCACCAAGAGGGTCAGTTCTGACACAGATCGTCTTAGCTTGACACATCCTCATCTCTCAATAAGCAAATCACTGCCAAGAGAGTATTGTTGGGAGTAAGTTTGTCCAAGAGTCTGACAACCAGCTATGCAGTGCTGGATATAAAATGAGGGTTAAAACCCAATGTACCCTTTAGAAGAAATCTCTTTAGAAGAAGGCTGGATTGCAAGTTATAAAGTACTGAGACTGAAGCATGGCAGAGTGAATTCAGCTCATACTTTATTGGAGATCATAGAACAAGAGATGCCTTTGCCGGCTCGCAGGCCGGCTTATATTCCTAACTCACACCACACCCAAACACACACCCACACCCGTGATTGGATATTTACAGTGCACCCCTAGACTCATAGGTCCCTCCCAGGATCCTAGCCCCCCCGATAGGTGCATGTTAGGATCCGTTCAGGCTATTGTCTCTAGAACCAAAGATTGGGTCCTTCGCCCAACCGCATGTTTTGCCCGACCACATGTGTGGACTTCCCCGGATACAAAACATCCATCCCCCCTTGGTCCAATTGGCCCAAACACACATAGTCCTTGAGATATGCCAGCTTCCGATGCTCCCGTGTGGAGCGGTGGATGGCTGGAGCCGGAGCGGGGCTCCCTGGTACTGTTCCTGCTGGTTCTGGGGCCAGTGTTGTCAAGGGGGGTGTTACCGTTGGGGCCGCTGAGCTGCTGGGCTCTGGGCAGCTTGTTGGTTCCAAGTTGTCTCTATCTTCCTCGCCGGGGATTGGGCCGGATGCCGGAAGTGAGACCCCCAGAGGCTGACAAGTTCCTAAAAGGGGCTTCTGGAGCCTTCAGTAAGTACTTCTGGGCTATTGATTAATGTCAGAGGCAGCATTTCTCTTTCCTCCTTATTTTTCAAACAGAAATTGCACATCCCAGATGTCTGTACAGTTATGTCAGATACCAGGCTGGTCTACAGAGAGGCCAGATGTCCTCATTATCACTGAAAGCATATTTTTTAAAAGCTCCAATAGCAAAAGAGGGGGAAAATACTGGCCGTGAATAAGACTCTGTGGTGTTTGTTTTCCTGCTCTTTGGATGGGACGTTGATGTGCTTATGTCAACAGTAGATGATGCCATGTCTGTATCTAGGAATAGCTAAAGGGACCCAGAGGGATGAGTTCACCCCAACGCAAGGATCCCTCAAGATCTCACTGGTCCACAACTAGCCACTGTGTGTTTGCAAAAGGCAAAGATCCACGGGGATATAAGAAAGCACTGAGGAAGATGTCTAAGTTGTGAGAGTCAGTTCACATAAGCTGCTGGCATCACATGATGAACACAAATATGTGAAGAAACCCGTATTTTCACAGAAAGTGGGGTCCTAGAAAGGGCAGACATTTTGCTCTGGTTTTCACACACATCTGCTCTACTGCCTGTGTTAATTCCCATTAATGTAGCTGCTATTTGTGAAGGCTTTTATTTGGGTTAAGTTTGTTTCAATGGGCTATATTATTCCATATTGCTGTATGTGGGTTTGGATGGGGTTTATATCTATTTTTTGTCCTGACCTGGATGGCCCTATTGCATCTGGGCTCAAAAGCTAAGCAGGGTCAGCCCTGGCTAGTACTTGGATAGGAGACCACCAAGGAAATCCAGGGTTGTTCTACAGAGGCAGGCAATGGCCAACCACCTCTGAACATCTCCTGCCTTGAGAACCCTCTGGGGTCTGTGATTTGATGGCACTTTCCACCACCACCACCAAGGACCAAACTAGCCGCCTGAATGACTCAGTTTGGCTGGACCTGTCCAGGGCTTGGGAATTAAGCAGGGTCAGCCACAGTCATAAGAACATAAGAACATAAGAGAAGCCAATGTTGAATCAGGCCAATGGCCCATGTAGTCCAACACTCTGTCACACAGCGGCCAAAATATACCAGGTGCCATCAAGAGGTCCAGCAGTGGGGCCAGGACACTAGAAGCCCTCCCACTGCTGCCCCCCCCAGCACCAAGAAGACAGAGCATCACCTGCCCCAGACTGAGAGTTCCCATCTATACCCTGTGGCTAATAGCCACTGGTGGACTTCTGCTCCATGTGTTTATCTAATTCCCTCTTGAAACTGTCCATGCTTGTAGCTGCCACCACCTCCTTGTGGCAGTGAATTCCATATGTTAATCACTCTTTGGGTGAAGAAGGACTTCCTTTGATCTGTTCTAACCCGACTGCTCAGCAATTTCATGGAGTGCCCACGAGTTCTTGTATTGTGAGAAAGGGAGAAAAGGACTTCTTTCTCAACCTGTTCAATCGCATTCATAATCTTATAAACCTCGATCATGTCACCCCTCAGCCATCAGTACTTGGTGGAATACCACCGCAGAAGTCCAGGGTTGCCATGGAGAGGCAGGCAAGGGCAAACCCACCTCCGTTAGTCTCTTACCTTGAAAACCTGATATGGTGTCACTCTAGGTCAGCTGTGACCTGAAAGCCCTTTCCACCACCGCCACTGCTACTACCGCCACCACCACCTAGTTTTTACTGCCAAAATGTGACAGGTTTCCAATATGCAAAGATGCACACTGGAAAAAAGTGTGGTTTTAGCATAACTTTTTTTCCTGGATTTACCATCCTTCCCACACAGGCATTTTTCTCCACCTAACGTTGCCATCATGATGTTATCCCGCTTCTGTGTCTCCCTCTGAGTTGCTACAGTATTTCCCAAACAGGGTCTAAGTAAGATCTTTTTGGATATGGCAATGTATCAATCACCATTACGAAAACTTTGGGGAAAACAGTCTGGTGGTGTGTTTGTGGGGGTACGGGGAATGGTGGTCATAGGACAGTGAAAGGAAGAAAGAACAGGGGAAGCTTAACGTGCGGATTCTCTGTTGCTACTTCTCCCTTTCTAGCAGTGATGGCACATAAGAGAATCAGAAGAGCTCTGCTGGATCAGACCAGTGGTCCATCTAGTCCAGCATCCTGTCTCACACGGTGGCCAACCAGTTCCTCTGCAGGGCCAGCAACAGGGCAGAGAGGCCGAGGCCTTCCTCTGATAAGAACATCAGAAGAGCCCTGTTGGATCAGATCAGTGAGGGTCCATCTAGTCCAGCATCCTGTCTCACACAGGGGCCAGCCAGTTCCTCTGGAGGGCCAACAACAGGGCATGGATTTTCTCTTGAACATGTTAGAATTTCCAAAGTTTTTATTAACATACAAAATTGGAGGATAATGGATTTTGTCTTGTATATGTTAGAATGGCTAAAGTTTTTATGGGTATACATAATTGTCATTAAATGTTATTGTCAACTTCATCACAGTGTTTCCTTGTTCTGATATATTGTCTGTCACTGTGACCCCTCCTCTGATCTTTGCAACTTTTATTGGGGATATTGACACATAAATTATCAAAATGTTTAAAGCTCAGTTCATCGTAAGATTACCCACAAAATTATTTAGAAGTGAATGTATTATTTATAGAAGGTCAGCCTTCAGCAATCTTGTTAATGGTCTATACCTTTAAGAAAGAAGCATGTAATATGCAGCTGCATGGAATCAGTCAGAATAGTTTTTTGAGAGTTTCAGTTCCAATTTGAGAGGTGGAGAGCATTTGTCAGCTTATTTTAAAAGAAGGCTTTCAGCCGGATAGAAAACAAGACTGAAATGTTACTCCTATAATCGAGAGCCAGTTTGGTGTAGTGGTTAAGTGCACGGACTCTTATCTGGGAGAACCAGGTTTGATTCCCCACTCCTCCACTTGCACCTGCTGATGTGACCTTGGGTCAGTCACAAGCTCTGGCACAGCTGTTCTCTCAAGGACAGTTTGTGTTAGAGTTCTCTCAGCCCCACCTACCTCACAGGGTGTCTGTTGTGGGGAGGGGAAGGAAAGGGGTTTGTAAGCTGCTCTGAGACGCCTTTGGGCAGTGAAGGGCGGGGTATAAATCCAAACTCTTCTTCTTCTTCTTCTACTGGAGAGCAATTGAGCCAGCTATGTGAGATATAGAGAGCATTGACCAGCCTATTAAAAAAAAAGGCTTCTAGCCAGATATAAAATGAAGAGAACTGGTTGCTACTATTAAGAAATTATTTAACTGGCTTGTTCCTTATAGAATTACTTGAAATGGAACTGTGAGTAAGTTCAAATTTGTTAAAGTTAAAGTTAAAAAGTAATATTTTTCAAAAAATTAAAAATTAGAATTAAGCTAGTTTCCATTCAGCTTCATGTTCCTCTCTATGCTAAATAATCATGTTTGTTTTAGGATATTTTGAAGAAGTCAAGCTGTTATAATTTGAAGAAAGTAGAAAAAGAAGTTAATGCTGCAACTATTTGAAGGAAGCTAAAAAGGAAGTCAAAATGTATCAAAAGACTCACACCTTGTTACTTAATGGGACTACTCCCGAGGAAGACTATTGAAATGAGTGTATAACCGGGTGCTCATTGAGGATATTGGATTTTGTCTTGAACATGTCAGAATTTCCAAAGTTTTTATTAATATACAAAATTGGAGGATAATGGATTTTGTCTTGAACATGTTAGAATTTCCAAAGTTTTTATTAGCATACAAAATTGGAGGATAATGGATTTTGTCTTGAATATGTTAGAATGGCTAAAGTTTTTATGGGTATGCATAATTGTCATTAAATGTTATTGTCAACTTCATCACTGTGACCCCTCTTCCCCTGATAAGAACCTCAGAAGAGCCCTGCTGGATTAGACCAGTGAGGGTCCCTCTAGTCCAGCCTCCCAGCTCACACAGGGGCCAGTCAGTCCTCTGGATGGCCAACAACAGGGCATAGAGGCCAAGGCCTTCCCCTGAGGTTGCCTCCTGACTCTGGAATTCAGAGGTTGACTGCCTCTGAATGAGGAGGTTTCCTTTAGTCACCCCAGCTAGTAGCCACTGATAGACCCCTCCACCACAAATCTGTCTAATCCCCTTTCAAAGGAACAGAGAAATTACCATTGCATGAATGTTTGCATGATCTCATAGTGAGCCCTGATGGCATGGCTGGTATGGGGGGAGTGCACAGTGGCGGCACTCCTGGTGGCAATGGCAGTGGCACGCCCAGCTGCACGCCCTGGCCAGTGCTGTCAGGGAAAGGGTGTGTGGGTGGCGCAAACAACTGAGCATGGGTGATGGGAGGGCTTGCCTCACTGGAGGTTTCAGTCAGAGGCCAGATGGCCATCTGACCGCAAGGCATATTCTGTGAACGGAGGCAGAACATGAGAGGGAGGGCAGGAAGGGTTGCCTCAGTGCTTAGTTCTCATAGCCCTTTTTACACTCCCAGGGTAATGCTGATCACCACTTTGGGGTCAGGAAGGAATTTTTCTCCAGGCCAGATTGGCCCAGGGATCTTGGAGGTTTTTTGCCATCTTCTGAGCGTGGAACGGTGGTCACTGGGGGTGTGGAGGGGGAGGTATTTGTGAATTTCCCACCTTGTGCAGCAGGGGGTTGGACTCGATGACCCTGGAGCTCCCTTTCTATGATTCTAAGTGGGAGAAGGATGCATGAGCAGGTGGGGGGGATGCAGGTGTGGGGGTGGTTAGGAAGCCAGGAGGGGAGCCCCGGTGGTAGGCACATGGGGCCCCTGGGGCACTGTCTGTCTGGAGTCCCCCAAAACTTGGAACTGGCCCTACTCCAAAGCCTGATCTTGCTGGCTGCCCGAGTTTCAGTTAGTAAGCAAGCAGCTGGATGCGACAGACCAGCCCCTCTGCACTAAATGGGAGGGACTTTTGATTCAGTTTACTTAGGCTCTTGCTGTGTGTGGTTAAGGTGTTGCTAGAAGTGGCATTTCTCCTGCCATGGAGGTAGATCTCCCAGGCAACCCCTCCATCACTCACCAGCTGACAAGAGAAAAATAAGGGGGAATTGGGATGGGAGTGCTAGCGTCATGCTGGTGAATGATGTCACTTCTGCTGCAAACTGGAAGTGACATCATGACATGGGGGGCAGTCTAGGATTTGCCAAAGAACACCCCTCTATGGTTTAACAACAGAGTGTTGGTGAATCCTAGAACATCACCCCTCAACCTCATAACATCATCTTTGGTTTTTCACCAGAAGAGTCACCATGCATCAGTATTAGGTCAGCCAAATCCTCCCAGATTTGTCTGGCAGTGGCCTGGCATGCCTTGGCCATGCGGGAACTTCCATGGGTGCGTTGTTCCATGCCCAGCCCATTTCCACAGCACAGAAGAGCTTTGGTCTGAAGGGCCTAACTAGAATCTTCTCCCCAGTCCTCGAGGATCTTCCTGCCACTGTTGCTCCTGTTCTGGTAGATCTGGGATTTGGAAAGGAGACCGGTGGTTGCACATGAGCAAGCGCAGGCTTTTGCCCGCCCCCCCCCCCCCACTTTCTCAAGTGGAATCACGGGGAGCGGCGGAGCCTATCAGGAACCAGTACAGGAGTGCTGGCCTACCAGAAGCGACTGGCTGGATGGACTAGGGGGCAGCAGCCATGCAGGGACCATTCCAGCCAAGGAAGAGCTCCCCACTCACCCGCCCTCTGTGTCAGACTGTGGGGGATTAGTCAGTCGCTGGTTTCAGGGCTATGCAGAAATTGTTTGGCTGGGAGGGAGCCCTTTCTTGCCTGCTTCACATGGTCGGGGAGGGCAGGGCATACCCCTAGACCGGGCTCTTTTTGTAGCAGGAACTCCTTTGTATATTAGGCGACACACCCCTAATGTAGCCAGTTTGGTGTGAGAGCCAGTTTGGTGTAGTGGTTAAGTGTGCGGACTCTAATCTGGGAGAACCGGGTTTGATTCCCCACTCCTCCACTTGCACCTGCTGATGTGACCTTGGGTCAATCACAAGCTCTGGCACAGCTGCTCTCTCAAGGACAGTTTCTGTCAGAAGTTCTCCCACCCCTCCTTCCTCACAGGGTGCCTGTTGTGGGGAGGGAAAGGGAAAGGAGTTTGTAAGCCTCTCTGAGACGCCTTTGGGCAGTGAAGGGCGGGGTATAAATCCAAACTCTTCTTCTTCTTCTCTTCAGTCCTCCAAGAGCTTACAGTAGCCCCTGTGAGAAGAGCTCTGTAAGCTCTTAGAGGATTGGCTACATGAGGGGTGTGTTGCCTAATAGGCAAAGGAGTTCCTGCTACAAAAAGAGCCCTGCCCCTAGATATCAGCGATAGGAGGGGTCCTCAGACTGGGCACCTAGTGGCTTAGCAGTCCAGGATGCCTAGACAGGGGCCTCTTTGGGGTTGGGGGAGCTTATGCTGGGCCTTAAGGCTTAGCAGTCACAGGCTGGGATGTGCTCCCACATCTCCTCTACGCATGTGACACGCGGGCCATGACAAGCAGGAAACAGAAGGATTCTGAACCTGGCTCTGAGCCGGGGTGGGTTTGCCCTAAGGAAGCCTGCTTTGCAGGCATAAGGTAGCCCATGCTTAACTTGATATGATTGAGGCAGATCAGCTTATGCATAAATAAATGCCCAGTTGTCTTATTACTTGTGTTTGAGGGCTGGGTGGGCAATAATCAACCCAAAGAAGCTGCTCAGAAACCAAATGTGGCCACTCCCTGTGAGGGTGAGGCATAAACTAGAGGCGAGTGGATTTCCCTCTTCTTTTTTTTGTTAAAGAAATTTTATTAACAGGATATAATAATACGTTCCATAATTGATAACCAATTCTTGACATATCCTTTTTCACAATTTTCTGTGTCCCCCTCCCCTGGCTTCCAGCGATGCTCCACCCCCCATTAATATTTCTATCAACATTTTCTTACATTCAATTCTTATTCAATATTCAAATCATCATTTTCAATATTTTCCTTTTCTATTTCTCATTATTAGGTAACATTTCTAATACAATTCATTTTCTTACTACACTTCTATACTTAATAATTGTCAAAGCAAAGCAACCTATTCTTCACATCCCAATTGGATTCTAGATAGTCTTTAAAGTCTTTCCAATCTGATAAAAATTCTTCATCTTCTTTTCCATTAAGTTTTCTTGTCATTTTGTCCATTTCTATCATGAAAATCATTTTCCTTATCCATTCCCATTTATCAGGTATCTGCTCCTGCTTCCAGAGTTGAGCATAAGTCATTCTTGCTGTTTTAATTAAATACCATAACAATGTTCTCTTTGTCACTTCAACTTCTTCCAGTTTGAGCCCTAAAAGTAACATTTCTGGTTCTTTTTTCAAAGTACATTTCAAGATTTTCTGAATTTCATTATGGATCTCAGTCCAAAAAGCAGCCACTTTTTCGCATGTCCACCACATATGGTAAACGAGCCCTCTTTTTTCTTACACTTCCAACATTTGTTAGACATGTTCTCATTCATATTAGCAATTTTTTTAGGCATCATATACCATCTATACATCATTTTATAACAATTTTCCTTTACATTAACACATGTTGAAATTTTAATCGAATTTCCCCTCTTCTTTGATAGTGTTGCAAATTCTCGTGCTGTTTTCACTCTTCCATAATTCCAGCGCTATTAGAAGAATTACTCAGATGAATTCTGGACAATGTACACTTTAGTTGCTGTAGATTTTCCAGGTTGCGTGGCCATGGTCTTGGCATTGTAGGACCTGATGTTTTGCCAGTAGCTGTGACTGGCATCCTCAGAGGTATAACACAGAGAGATGGAGGACTCTCTGTGTCAAGTCTGTGCCCATCTTTCTGTGTTATACCTCTGAGGATGCCAGTCACAGCTACTGGCAAAACATCAGGTCCTACAATGCTAAGACCATGGCCACACAACCCAGAAAATCTACAGCAACTAATGAACTCCAGCCGTGAAAGCTTTCGACAACATAATGTACACTTCCCTAACTTGCCTGCCCTCATGGGCAAGACATGCCTCCACCCCCACCCCTCCAATGAAAGCAGTGATGCCATGATTTTGCACACGATTGCATCAAGATTATTTTTGTGCCAGATTTATGGGTGCGAAAACCACTGGGTCCTTAAAGAACACAGCAAATAGAGTGTTCCATTTCAGAATTTTAATAGTTGTCTGCTGCTGTTCACACCAGAGCATCATACATTGTGATTTCTCGATTCCCTGTCATGCGGACTTCCCAAATTATCCTTTATGCCTCTCCAAAGAAAGTCTCCCCAAATCACTGCCCTGTTCCAGGGACATCCCTGAAATCCTTCAGCCTCTTCTCTCCACGGTTTCATTCCTTCCCCTATAGGATTTGTCCGGTTAACCTCCACTCCTGGCTCATCTCTCCCTCCCTCCCTCTCTTTCTGCTTCAGATTTCTTCTCAGGGCGGTTTTCCCATCAAATCCTTCCAGTGTAAAAGCTCTTATCAGAAGCACTGCTGATAACTGTATTCTTAATCTGAATAAGCTGTCTCTCTGACCCCACCAGAACTCGCCATTTGTCGTTAGCTCAGAATTTGTTTTTAGCAAGGAGGCAAGAGTACAGTTTGGTATAGTGGTTTGGTGTAGCCAGTTTGGTGTAGTGGTTAAGTGCACGGACTCTTATCTGGGAGAACCAGGTTTGATTCCCCACTCCTCCACTTGCACCTGCTGATATGACCTTGGGTCAGTCACAAGCTCTGGCACAGCTGTTCTCTCAAGGACAGTTTCTGTCAGAAGTTCTCTCAGCCCCACAGGGTGTCTGTTGTAGGGAGGGGAAGGGAAAGGAGTTTGTAAGCCACTCTGAGACGCCTTTGGACAGTGAAGGGCGGGGTATAAATCCAAACCCTCCTTCTTCTTCTAAAGTGCGAGGGGGGGGCCTAGGATTGCCAGGTCTCCATCCTGAACCCTGACGCTCATCAGGCATGGGCCTTATGATGTCCTCCATGATGGTGACAATGATGATGTCTACAGATGTCATGGGGTGGGGCCTGGTGATGTCACCTTGCAAAGTAGCTCATTAATTGTAGTACATTCACCCAGCATTAGGTAGGTACCAAATGGTATCTGCATGAAGAGCAAAGCCCTACCAGGGAAGGCTGAGGGACTTGGGCATGCTCTGTCTGGAGAAGAGGAGGTTGAGGGGGGACACGATGGCTCTCTTGAAGTTTTTTAAAGGGTGTCACTTAGAGGAAAGCAGACAGCTGTTCCTGTTGGCAGCAAGGCACAGGACTCGCAATAATGGGTTTAAATTACAGGCAGAAAGATACTGGATAGGTATTAGGAAAAACTTTTTTACAGTCAGAGTTGTGCAGCAGTGGACTCGGCTGCCTGGGGAGGTGGTGAGCTGGCAGTCTTCGGGCAGCATCTGGACAAACACTTGCCCGGGATGCTCTAGGCTGGTCCTGCATCGAGCAGGGGGGGGTTGGACTAGACGGCCCGTGTGGCCCCTTCTGAGATTCTGTGTAGCTGCCTGCAGTCACGGTCCCGTAACTTTGAAAGATGCAACGATTAAGCAGACAACAACAACAACAACATTTTTTAAAAAATGGACATTAATTATGGGCTAAACATGGAATGTAGTTGAGCTTTTAGTGCCAATTATTGTCTGACACCCCCAGTTTACAGATGCCGCTCCACAGGCCGGCTGGCTAGTCTTAAAAGATGCCATATATCTGCAATATGGTGCACCTTCAGCAGTTCAGAGAAAACTGATTTGCTTATGATCATGCCAGGAGTCCTTTGCTGATTTTATTACTGCCTTTACGTTCTTCTCTCAAGAAATGTTACAAGGTGAAGCATTATGGGGTAAAGTTGGGGAATCTGGGGGTGGCGGGCAAGGAGAGAATGATTTGGAACTGCTTTAATTAGTAAAATGGGAAGTTCCTATGTTAACCTGCCCACAAATCATTCCTTCCTATCCTACCTAGAAATGATCCCTTAGAAACAGGTAGAGAGGTCCTTTTGGTTACTGCACAGCGAGGGAAGAATACTCTGCATAATTGCCATCTCAGTAGTCAGATAATTATTTATTTCTTGGCACAGATTTATTGATTAATTGCTTTTATTTAAAACAATTTTTTTGCTTCCTTTCCACCCTCTCAGGCTCAGAGAACACTAAAAACATTTGAATGTTTAAACAATGAAAAATATAGTTAAAATTATAAAATGCTTTAATTAAGAATACATAAATAACATTAGAAGGAGGGCTAATAACCACTATCGTGGGTATGCCAGGCAAAACAAAAACAAAAAAGACTTCACCTGCTGGTGAAAGGGACAAGCAGAGGGGGCAGATCCAAAGTTTTGATGCCACAACGGGGGGAGGGGGATCCAAAGTTTTGGTGCCACAACGGTGAAGGCCCTTTCTCGTGTTGCCGCCCGTCTAGCTTCACATTTAGATTCCCCTGAAGACCTCGTGTTTCTCACAGTGCGAGGTAAGAGGGCCTAAGGCTGCCCCCTCGGCCATTTGGCCTCCTGTGCTCATAGGACTTTTTCTGTTGATCTTACACAGGCGTAGCTACACCTCAGCACGGTGTAGAGCCAGCTTGGTGTAGTGGTTAAGAATGCGGACTCTAATCTGGGAGAACCAGGTTTGATTCCCCACTCCTCCACATGCAGCTGCTGGATGACCTTGGGCAAGCCATAGTTCTGGTCAGAGCTGTTCTCTCAAGAGCAGTTTCTGTCAAGAGCTCTCTCAGCCCCGCCTACCTCACAGGGTGCCTGTTGTGAGGAGAGGAAGGGAAAGGAGATTGTAAGCCGCTCTGAGACTCTAAGTAAAGGCAGGGGGATAAATCCAATCCCCTCCCCCTTCTTCATGAAGTGAGAGCTCAGGTAGCAAGCTTCCTACCTGGGGGTGCCCAAAGGGGGCAGGAGAACTGGAAATGACATTCCACTCTATGTGCTGCTGTCATGTCCAGGTCAGGACGTGGAAGAACATCATGCCCACCCCTTGCTCCATGTGGTGGCCTGGCATCTAGGGTTGCCAACATTCAGGTGGGCCCTGGAGTCATCCCAGAATTACAATGGATCTCTAGAACAGGGGTGCACAAAAATAAATCAGTATTTTTTAATCTGAGTGTATTCATCCCAAAAATATTGGTATTCTTGATAGCCCCAAATTCCAATATTGGTATGATGTTCAAATTCGGTTGGGGAGGGAGTTGGATTTTCCTCCATATCCATTTTACCCTATGGGGGAGTTACCTGGGTGTGTGGAGGGGGCCTGCTTTTCAAGCTACAAGCACCCGATTTGCGGGAAGGTACCAGCTGGATATTAGGGAAAACTTTTTTACAGGAAGAGTTGTTCAACAGTGGAATCCGCTGCCTAGGGAGGTGGTGAGCTCCCCGTCGCTGGCAGTCTTTGAGCAGCAGCTGGACAAACCCTTGCCAGGGATGATCTAGGCTGGTCCTGCACTGAGCAGGGGGTTAGACTAGATGGACTCTATGGCCCCTTCCAACTCTGTGATTCTATCATTCTAAGTTTTTAAAAAGGTTTCACATTCCGTCAAAAATAGTTTCAATTAAACCTTAGTCAGGTTTCAGAACAGGAAGTCATTAGTTCTAAAAAAAACCCTCAAAAATCTGAAGCATGGTTAGCCTAGGTGAATTTAAAAAATAAAAAACTTAGCAGGAATGTGTGTGCTTGTGGACGCTTTGCAGAGTTTGTCTCCCAGCACACCTCAGGGAAGCGGAAGTCACCCACAGCCACCAGCTCATGTTGTCTGGATACCCTGTCGAGCTGTTCAAGGAGGGCAGCATCCACCCCCTCATCCTGGTCAGGAGGTCTGTAGAAGACGCCAACTACAATACTGTTTCTCCTTCCTCCCCTTATCCTCTCCTAGATACTTTCCACTGAGCTGCTGCCCTCCTCCTGCAGTATTTCCTGACAAACAGACCCTCTCCTCACATACAGCACCACTCCGCCTCCTCTTCGACCCTTTTGGTTTTTCTTGAACAACTCGTATCCATCCATTACTTTAAGGTTCTTTATTAAACCTTTCCTCACTGTTTTCTATTGGAGCACACTTGATTTCCTTTTCATGACCTCGGGAGCTCCTTTCTGAAAAATGAAACTAGAGGACAACCTAAAGCAAAATTTGTCTACAAGCACCTGCCTTCAAGGACTGAGGCTCCAAGCGGAGAAAGATGGCTTTAAGGCTGATCTAGGCTAATTATATTACTGCTTTACACACACAACCTTGTCTCTTTTAATAGCCTAGCACTGGCCTAATTCAGGAGGAACTAAAGCCCTCTGCTGAAATTTAATTAGAACTGTTTTAAACAATTCCTAACAAACCCTTATTACTAAAAGCCTGTATTTAAAACCTACTATCCGAAGAAGTAGTTAACAATTCAATGGCCCTCCCAGGACCGGAAGCCCCCACAGTGCGCCAATCAGAACTTCCAATGAGCCTCAACCACTGAAATTCCAAACTCCCCACGAACAACCTTCGTGAAATTAAAGGAAAGGGAAAGGAAAGGGAAAGCGATTCAACTGAAAAGCAGAACAGGCATCTTTTAACAAATTAAACCACCAGAGAGTGAAAAGGGGGAAAGGGGGAAGAAAAGAAAACAGAGAAAGCAAGAAGCAAACCCAAGAGCCCCTCTACACACACACCAGACCCCCCCCCAAAAAAAAAAAGAGAAAAGGGGGGGGAGAAAGCAAACGCCTTAACCCACCCCCACCAGACCCAGAAATGAAAGGGGGAGGGGACAGCAAAGGAGAGTAAAGGAGAAAGAGAAAAACACAACAAAGTAAAATAGCTTTTAAAATCAAAACAAGTAGAGCCCCCGCTACACTACACACGCAGGCCCAAAAAAGAACCAAACATGAAAAACGAGTTTAAAGAAACTCCACAAAAGCAAGCAACTGCCAGCAAAAGCAAAGAACAACAAAAACAGAAGGAAAGAACAAAAGAAAAGGGCCTGAGGCCCTTGGCGCCCCCCCCCACCTACCACCAGGCCCAAAGAACTGAACTGACTCAGGGCTGCCATCCTCCAGGTGGCTAGCAACCAGACAAAAATGGAAATGCAGCGAATACACTCGTGCAGTCAAATAATCAGAATAATCTGTCACACTATACAAATCACACTGGAGACTACTGTCTCCTTATGCAGTTCTCCTTACAACCATAAGTGATACACATAACAAATGGTTTTGCCACCATGCATAACTGACATCTGCACCCATTGAATAGTGACCTAAGAGTCCTTGAAAGTACAAGTCTCTCTTCAGAATGATGCGGTCACCGGCTCCTGGTGCAGAGAAGGGTTTCCAGAAGAAAGCGTGCAGTAGACGGCAGGAGCTCAGGAACAGCTGTAGCGCGAACCAAAGGAGTGGCGACGGCACACCTAGGTTGCTTTGCCGTTTCTTAGGGCTTCATCCGGCCACTTTTCTTTAGTGATGGAGCTCAACCCAGCTCTGGCAAGATTCAAAATGACATGAAGTCTACAAGTATGTTCCAAGTAGCGAGGAATCAGTCTGATCTCCAGGCGGCAGAGTTCTTTTCAGCAGAAGGAAATGGCCACTTTGGAGGGTGGACTCTACGGCATTATACCTTGCTAAGGCCCCTCCCCTCCCCAAACCCCACCTTCTCCAGGCTTCGCCCCCCAAATCTCCAGCTATTTCCCAACCCAGAGCTGGCAACCCTAAACTAACTACAACTATAAGAGGGGCGGGGGGGAAATGTCAGTGTCTTCTCCAAGCAGGCAGGCAGGCCAGGATCCAAAGTCCACAACAGAGTCAGTCTCACAGGCAGCAGCAGAAGTCCAGGCTCAGAGAGCAGCAGCAGCTAAAGCCAAAGACAGCACTGCACACTCTTGAGACCTCTCTCTGGAACGGAGCCTAGCTCTGCCAGGCCCCACTTTTATGCTCTTTGCCTATGCACAGACGAATCGGGGCAGGGGGCGGGGAGAGAGCCATGAAACAACTCCTGTGATTGGGCAAAGAGCACTGCTCCTCCTAACATGGAATCCCATTTGCCACTGCTCCTCCCCACCTCTCTCCTTTTCCCTGGGAAAGCTGGTATGGAGGGGGGAAACAAGGTTGTCGGACTCTACGTTTGAAGCCAACAACCTTGCAAAACCACTGCGATGACTTAACAAGCAGCACTGCAGCTCCCCGTAAGGCGCTTTCCCCATTTCCTAGCAGAGATACCTCATCTCCCCTCCCTCCCATTGCCCTGGAAACCAGTGCAAAAGGTGGGGAAAGGGCAGTAGGCAAGTCTGCAGCCCTTTCATCGGCAGCTACTTGGCATTCCCAATATTTCTGAAAAAAATCCTGGGGAATTCCCCCTCCCCTAGGATCAGCAATGCATACAGTTGTCAGCCTCCAGGTGGGGCCTGGAGATCTCCTGCTATTACAATTGATCTCCCGGAACTGGTTCCCCTGGAGAAAATGGCTACTTTGGAGGGTGGATTCTGAATGGCACAGGACCCTCCCCTCACAAAACCCCACCCTTCCCATGCTCCGCCCTCAAAATCTCCAGGTATTTCCCAACCCAGAGCTGGCAACTCTAGCAATGCATGATAGAACGGTATTTGTCAGGGTTTTCTCAGCTTGTGTATGTAACCCACTAAGGTCCTAGTATCTGCAGGGAGAGTGGGCAGGTTCAGTCGGTTTTGACAGCGGAACTCCCACCTATGGCTATTAAGAATGTGTAACTGCTGCAGCTACATGTATACTTACAAAACAGATATAAGAGAGGCAATACAACCAAGGCACTTAAACATTTAAAATAAACTCTTTATATAAACAAAGCATGGAGGTTTTCATATAAATCCTCATTCAATCCTGGTTGGTTGCTATTGCTTCAAAGCAATGAATCTTCAGGATATTACTGGCTACAGATATCTTCAGCACCCACAAGGATGCACAGAACAAGAAAATACTAAGCACATAGATATATTGTAGGTCCATATATTGTAAGCTCACAGATACTGGAACAGCATATGAGGTTTCCAGGCTGTACTTGGGAGGCTGCAGCTCTTTGCAGCTGAATCCAGGATTTACCTGCAATCATTCAAGGCAAAGTCTATACAGGCCTCTCCCCACCCTTCTGACGATGTTGCCTCTTCCTGGGCCAGGCTGAACTGCTGGCTGCTGGGAATACCCAGCCTCCCTTAGGGAAGGCTGCAAGCACTGAGCAGGCTCATTAACTAAGTATAGGAGCGGGGAAAGGGAGTTAATTGCCACACCACCGATTGACAAAAGCAGGCCTGCCTGATCGCTGTATGCTGTTAACAGCTACACAACTGCATGGGTTACATAGACACTCTAGAACGCGAAGTTTAGTTCTATGAAGGAAGGGGTGCCTCCAGGAGGTAAACACTGTGGAATCAGATCCCCTCCGAGCTCCCTCCACTCCCCAAATTCCACCCTTCCCAAACTCTGCCCCCAAATCTCCAGGAATTTCCCAAGATGGAGTTGGCAGCCCTAACAGCATCCCTGACTCTTCTTTGTTTGGACTCAGTGGGATGACCTCGCCCACCCACGTGTCCCCAGATTCCTTGAAGGGATGGAAATGTAGCCAAGAGGTAAAATCACAACATTCAAGGTGTGGCCTTAATGGCGAAATCAGATGGCCACCAGCAGCGGGTGCAGGGGCTGCGTTGCCAAGCTCCAGCTTGGGAAACTCCTGGAGATTTGGGGCTGGAGCCCGGGAAGGACAGGGATCTCAGTGGGTTACAGTGCCATAGAATCTACCCTCCAAAACATCCAAATTCTCCAAGGGAACTGATCTCTGTAGTCTGGAGATAAGGTGCATTTCCATGGGATCCCCAGGTCCCACCTGGAGCCTGGCATCCCTAGGATAAATGTGCTTCAGAGTTGGAAATGTATGTATTCACTAGCTGCAGGGTCCAAGGATGGAGTACATTCTCTTCTGGTGGTAGTGGAGGGGGAATCGGTGAGCCTTGTGCATTGTGCCCTGGGCCTTCCTGCCCACAAGACCTGTGCTCTGCTTCTGTTGGGATTGACAACCTCCAGGTGGAGCCTGGAGAAAATGGCTGCTCTGGAGCATGGACCTGGTGGTCTCTCCCCCACCTTCTCCAGGCTTCAGCCCTAATTCTCCATTAATCTCTCAACCCTGAGTTGGTTGGCAACCCGAGCAACTTCCTTCCCTAGTCCTGATGGCCTTGTCCCTTTCCTCTCTGGAGATATCCCAGCTCCTTTGGTTCATTTCCAGATCATTGTTCGGAGGGGACTGGTGGGTAGGGGAAGGGATATCTGGAGTTAATTGTAATAAAAGATGAAAAGCAATAAAGACTTGAAAGGAGAGAAGGCTTAGCATGACTGAGCCACCATGCCGATATCTCACAGCAAAATGAAAGGAAATTAAATCTAGCTTACTGCATTCTGTTTCTGACGGGTGGCTATGGGGGAAACAGCTTCCAACTGTGACTCATGGGGCATCTCTAAGTAATGTGGTTTCAGCAGGGCCACCCTGCAGCTTTGGAGTAAGTCGTTCTTGCTGAGAGGACCGCATTCAGGATGGCTTCCTTGACCCACTGGGCTTTGGGGCTGCCCCTGCCCAGAAAGAAGCACATGCCCCCCACCCCCCGGAGTCTTTTCAAGTGTGCCTTTTGCAGTGCCACTCTTGGGCTATGTCAGGGCAGACTTTCAACTCCCTCCAGTTTAACCCTGGATTTGGGGGGTTGGCAGGAGGGCCTCTTTGGAGCAAGGTCATCTAACACTCAAGCAGCAGAGGCAAGGTCCCTTTGATCTGTTCTCATGCACAGGGCATAAGGTTGCCAGCTCTGGGTTGGGAAATCCCTGGGAATTTAGAGGGTGGAGCCTGGGGAGGGTGGGATGGAGAGAGAGAGAGAGAAGGGACCTCGGCAGGGTACAATGCCCTGGAGTCCACCCTCCAAAGCAGCTATTTCCTCCAGAAGATCTGATCTCCACAGTTTGGAGATCAGTTGTAACTCTTGAACATCTTGCAGACTCCACCAGGGGGTGGACAACCCTCCTCAGGGTGTTGAACAGGCAGCTGGAGGAGTCCAGCATCACAATTTACATCCTTCCCACATTCATGTTTCAGTCAATTTCTTCCTACTACTATTCCTGAGAGCCAGTTTGGTGTGGTGGTTAAGAGCAGCAGACCCTAATCTGGGAGAACCGGGTTTGATTCCCTGCTCCTCCTCCACATGCAGCCAGCTGGGCAACCTCAGGTCAGTCACAGTTCTCTCAGAGCTGTTCTCTCAAGAGCAGTCTTGAAAAGAGCTCTCTCAGCCCTACCTACCTCACAGGGTGTCTGTTGTGGGGAGAGGAAGGGAAAGGGATCATAAGCTGCTCTGAGACTCTGAGTGAAGGGTGAGGTATAAATCCAATCTCTTCTTCTGCTTCTCCTGCTTCACAGTTGATTGAGGATAGACAAAGAAAATACTTCTGTACACAAGTACTTATTAAGATGGAGAACTTGCTGACACAGGATGTAGCAATGGCCACAGTAATAGAGGAGTACCACTATCTGTTGATGAGGAACTTCTTCCCAGTCCCTCCTGTTCTCCCTTCAATTGGCAGTACTCAGCACAGACCGTCCCTGATCTGTACCTGGGGCATGTATTAACATCATGACAACCAGCACTGCAAGAAGTTCTCCTTAACCTGGAGATGAGCTGGGAAGGCAACAGTGGGCAGGCAGCAGCAATGCAGGTTTTCTCCACCTGTGTCATAAAAGACTCCATCAGCCCTTTCTGCACCCGCGTTTAGCTGTGGTTGCAGAAGGGCACCCTTTTCTTCCCTTCTGACAGTTAACTTCCATGCAACTCCTCTGTCGTCCAAATGGGTCCTTGTGCCAGGGCCGTCACCTCAGAGTGTCCCCTTGAGACTTTTACAAGGTTTCGGAAGCAATCTTCTAAAAATACGAATTTATGCGATAGTCAAATGTAGACTCACAACTTTAATGCTACTAGCTTTTTTCCCTCGCTAGGTAGAATTTCTGCTCATAACACTGTGGAGCTTAGAGGAAACATTGTGAGACCTCTCACTTGAAAAACAGAGAAATAAAGAGAGATTGCGAACATCTGCTTTTGTGGTGTCTGAACAAGACTGCACGTGGAAGCATTGCTCGACTACATGCTATTTACCAGCTCGTGATGAGGGATTCCAGCTGTTCTTTGTATTTTGTGTGCACGCTCACACACACACACACAGTCAGCTCTTGTGTTCTGTGCCAGTAGAAGACAGTTGCCATAGTTACCTTTCATAAAGCTTGGGGTTTTTTTCCTCCTCAGGAATATCATGGCAATCTGCAGCAGAACAGACTATCTGTTTTGCAAACTCAACCAGTTGACTCCTGTTTTGCCTTGTTGAAATGCCCGATATTTTCGAAGAAGTTATTGCTGTGTACCCCTGGCCAAGGGAAGTGTCAGGCAATCTGATCCTGAAATGTTGCGCAGCTAGTCCCTGGGATCATGCTGTAGCGTCATTCCTTGCTCTCCCAGCAGGGGCATAAGAGAGTAAGGAAATCCCAACCCTGAAGAACCAAGAGCAGAGCAACCAGCCTGGAGTCCGTAATGACAGAGAAGACAGCCACCAATCACGGTGTGGTAATGGTGGCTGAAAATGCCCCCAGTGCTAGAGCAGTCCCAGGTCACTTCCTGTTTAACCCAGAAATGACAGAGGCACGCTGGCACATCACCGGCACAGCAGGCTTCTCCTTCCTTCAGATCCTCCCACTGATGCCCGAGACACCGGTGGGCATCAAAGGTATCTACTGGGAGGCCTCCATGTCAGCTATATATGGAAGGAGCCAAATAATCCAGGCCTTCTTGGCAATGCTATTCAGTGTGTGTGTGTGTGAAGTGCCATAACTCCTGTCTTCTCTTAATGTGGCCAAAGTACCATAGCCACAGTTTAGTCGTTTTAGCTTCTAGGAAGAGTTTGGGCTTGATTTAATCTAGAACCCACTGATTTGTCTTTTCTGGCGGTCCCCGCAGTATCCATAAAACTCTCCTCCAGCCCCACATTTCAAAGGAATCCACCGGCTTCCTGTCAGCTTTCTTCACTGTCCAACTTCCACACCCAGACATAGTCATGAGGGATACTGTGGCTTGAATTATCTTGATTTTGGTCTCCATCAACACAACCCGACATTTCAGAACCTTTTCTGTCTCCTTCACGAGGAGTGGGTGGATCCTTTGCTTAATCCAGCACAGCTCGGTTCGTGCTCAAGTTCTTTCCCACTTCACCTTCCTCTTAAAGGCTAGCCATCCAGCGCATGGAAATGAAAATATGAGCATATGGGCCACTCTAATTGCTGTCCTGCTACAGCATATTCAACAAATAATGTGCTTTATTTATATAGCTCCTGTCTGCGGAAATATCCTGGGTAAACAGCACAGCAAATTCTAAAGCTAAAAAATGCCCTTGTGTAAAAGAAGAGCTAAAATAATAAATATCATCAATGAGAGCAGCCTGGCATGAGGTTTTTAAGCCCAAAATAAGTCTTTCAGAAAGATGATAATGTCTACCAGGATGGCACGCCCAAGGAGACTGACAGAGCCTAATGGATTCTGAAATGTTTCTGCCCAGGGTCGTGCTGCAGACTTGGATACACGGCTGATGGGAGCAATGGAGAGGGTTGCCAGGCCTGTGTTAGGAAATACATGGAGATTTGAGGAGTGGAACCTGAGGAGGGTGGTGTTTGGGGAGAGGGGAGGCTTGAATGAGTATAACGCCACGCCCACTGGTCTTCCAAAGCGACCGTTTCCCCCCTGGATGATCTCACCTTTGTCTCCTGGAGATTCGTTGTAATCCCAGGGGCTCTCCAGCCTCCTGTCAGAAAATGCCTTTGATGTTTCTCACTGAATCCATTGTTTTATGTTCCCTACCCCGCTTTGCGCTTGCGTAGCTATGCAGGCAGAAACGTGGGAGCTTCTTCCCTGCCGCTTTTCCTTATCACGGTGGCCTTGAATGTAGGCTTTGGACTATTCTTGTTTTGCTGAGAATTTTCCAGTCCTGGGAAGGCAAGGGGAGGGGGGAGTAGTCTCCCGCTCATGAAGTATTTCTCCCGCCGGGAGTTCCCGCGCGAGTGCTCAAGTTTAATTCGCTAGGCGCTTCATTGCATCACACTATAAGTTAGCTTGCTTTGCTTTGCCCCCCATTCCTGACAATGACCTCTTACTGTGGGTTTTAGCAAGATAATCCAATAAACCTTTCTTTGTGCAAGAATGACTGGATCTACTTGATTTCAAACCTGACACCTCCCCTCGGAGTTTGGCAGCCTCAGCAATTGATGGATTTGCACCTTCTGGCCAGGTTATAAGAACAGGGTTTTCTTTGCTATCTTCCCATCAGCAAAATCACGTTTGGGGTTGTGCCCGTGGCTGATCCACCTGAGTTTGATCCATGCTTGGCTGCTGTTTCCTCAGTTCTTTGCTGTAGAGCTGGGAGCCACAGCCTGTGAGGACCAGCCCAGGTGAGGATAAGCGACCATCCAAGATGCTGAACATGGCTGGCTACAAACAGAAGCCTGCTGCCCTCTTCTGGAAGAGGGGAATGTTTTCCTCATGGCACCATGAGTGTCACAAGGTAGCAACAACAGAAACAGGGCTAGGGTTTCCAGCCCCCCGGTGATGACCCACCACCAGCTCGTTTCCCACTGCTGCTCCAAACAGTGGTGGGAAGAAGGGAAATAAAATGGCCATTGGGCCAATGATGTGACATCACTTCTGGAGAAAACCCAGACAATACATCAGTCCTCTCTAGGGATCAATGGGAACTCTATGGTAACCCATAGAGGGGTGTAACCTGATTTCAGGATTTTTCCAGAAGTGACACTAGGCCATCACCAATGGCTGCACCTCATGTCCTCCTCCCCCCATGGTCTCCCATTGGTTGCTAGGCTGTGCCAGGCTCTGCCTGGCAACTGTAAAAGGGGCTGTGGAGAGGACTGTCCTACCAGCAACTCCCATGGTCACCACTTCAGAGAGTTACATTCAAATACTAGAACAAATTTAGAGTCTCCTGCTGACCACCTGGAACTATATTCAGATACTAATTAATCAAAATGTTTACTGAAAAGCCTGTATATAGTCTGGAGTCCCCAACATGGTGCCCACCAACACCTTTCCTTGCACCCATCACATGATTTTAGAAAGAGGGTTGGGACATGTGGGGCTTTTGTCCAGCAGGGCTTCTGATTGGCCACTGAAAATCTAGTTGAACAGTTGTTATTATTATAGTTATGCATAACCTCACTCCATGACGTTGTGTCAGACCCTGGTCCAGTTACACTCAGTAACTCTCTCTTTGGCAGTTACACTCAGTAACTCTCTCTTAGTTTATTGTAGTATATGCAAGATCCAAAAGTCACCATGTTAGAACTGAAGTCTTTTGGCGGGTACAGACATATTATAGAAAATCGAACAGGTCCCATCCAACCGCTAGGCATATGTTACATCCACACTTCGCCTAATTGCCATGCCAACCAGGGGAGATATATGTCCTGGTAATCTAGAGTCCAAGATGGTACAAGAATGTGCTCAAGGTCACTTCTCCTGAGAAAGCAGAAAGGGGAGGAGAAGGGCATGTCTGGTGGAAAAGTTACATCTTCTAAAAGCAAAGGTCTCATTCACCCCCCCACACACTCACCCCCACCCTCCGGAATGCCCTTCCCCCAACTGTTAGGGCAACCCAAGCAAGCACAGCACAGCAAGGTTTGACACATTGTGTGGTCTGCTTTGCCTTCTGTGGCAGCCACTTTATATCTGGCTCCACCTCCTGCAGCAGCCATTTTGGTTGAGTCACCACCCTCAGTCAAAATTCCAAAGGTGCCCACAGGCTCAAAAAGATTGGGGACCCTGATATAGTCATTACATTCCATCCATATGGGATAATTAAAGATCGCTGGGAATCATTTTATTGTTTTATTTAAAAACACCAATAAACAGATACATAGCATGTGTTCAGGTGCTACTGACAACACACTTTCAGCCACCATGAATTCATCTTTTAAATAAATTATAATGAGCAGTAGGCTTAGTTTATGTATCATAGTCAGAGAAATACAAGGAACATGAAAAGCAGAAGTCGAGTTGAGACTATACACTGAAACAACCTTAACATTACCAATAGAAGGAACAGAAATTTAAATATTGAATACAGTGAGAATCACCTAAAATGAGGTATCCAGATATAAACACATTTCATTCTCCAGGGGATGAGGGAAGGTATACCAGCTTCACAGGGAAAAACAATCAAAGAGCGAACCAAAGTCTATCATCTTTTTTCCATGCTAGGAGGCCTCTGACTTCTAAATAATCAAAGACAGGTTTCCAGGGGTCTTCATAGCTATTTCAGCAGTAGCTCTTCTGGATTGATGACACCCCTGTCCTGCCCATAGCTGTCGATGCCGAGTCACTAGAGTTACCAGGCCCCCTAGGCACTGCTGGGGGATGGGGGTTAAGGTTGCAAGGTTCAGGCTGGGAAACACCTGGAGATTTGGGTGTGGAGCCTGGGGGGGGACAGGGGGACCTCACTGGGGCACAAGGCCATACAGAGTCCACCCTCCAAAGCCTCCATTTTCTCCAGGGGAACTGATCTCTGTAGTCTGGAGCTGAGCTGTAATTCTGGGGGATCCCCAGGTCCCACCTGGAGGCTGGCATCCCTATGAGTCACTCTCTCCTCTTCCTTCCCCGGCCCGTTTGGGCTCCTGCATTTTAAAAAAAAAAACTAAACAGGTAACAAGTCCCCAGAATAACCATAAGATTAGAAGGCTTGAATATGTTGGAAGAATTGGTAAAAATAGTTAAATATTTAGAGATTGCAAAGGATCTTTGCTTCACTGGAGAGAAGGCATTTTCTTCGGTGTAAAAATCTTTATTTCTAAGGGAAGGGTTCACAGGAAATCTACAAAACAACAAAGACACCTAAGACTACATCTTTTCACTTTGACCACATGGTCTACAACAATGGAGATTCTTCTTCTTCTTGACCCCAAGAAGGAAATCACCTGAATGCATTAACCAATGATTGTTAGTAAATATGCTTCAGTGGGCTTTCTTCCCATTGGCTCTGTGCCAGGTTCCCTTCCAGGTCAGTCTAAACAATAGCACATAAGATAAACACACATTAATCCTATAATGACTGAATTTTAGACCTCGCAACAAGCATATTTCCAACAGTAACATCTGCTGAATATCAGACATAATTATATTCAGAGCAGGAACATTTGCTATATTTCCAAATGGAGAATGGACTGAATTAAGTTTTGCTTAGTAAAGTGCCCACAACACCACCCAATTCAATTTTGAAAACAATATTAGGATGAATTAGCTACCCCTTCTGCAGGATAATGACCCAAATCTTACTAAGTCCTTTGGCCTCTTATCCTTTCATAATTCAGAGCCCATCACTTCCCGAGGAAGCCTGTTCCACTGAGGAACTGCTCTGTCAGGAAGTTCTTCCTAAAGTTTAGCCGAAAACTCTTCTGATGTAACCGACCAAATGCTGCCCTGATAATCCACCTCTGGCTACCACCACTGACCAGGTATTTCTCAAAACCACGGACTCATTATTAACTGCTGTCCCACTGAGCCATGGGCCTATGGTTACCAACTGTGCCTCGGGAAATTCCTGGAGATTTGGGGGCAGTGCCATGGGAGGGCAGAGTTTGGGGAAAGGGGGGAGCTCAGTGGGAATGTGAAGTCACTGTAGGCTTTCTGTTTCTCCTAAACTTTATGGTATATCATAGAGTCCATTCTTTGAAGCTGCCATTTCCTCCGTGGAGGTGATATCTGAGGGCTGAAGATTAATTGTCACTCAAGGAGAATTCCAGGCCCCACCTGAAGGTTGGCAAACCTACATGAGCTGTGACTTGTCATCATGACTCATAAAACCAAGGTGAATTCACTATAGTTCCAGTAGAAAAGAGCAAAAGTCCAGTAGAAAAAAGCAAGAGCCCAGACTAACAAAATTTGTGGCAGGGAATGAGTTTAAGTGAGTCGCTGTTCACTTCTTCATTCTTTTAGGTGCTCTTTTCTACTGCTACAGACAGACTAACATGGCTCTGCCCATCTTGATCTACCTCTGTAGATCCAATCAGGAGTTACCTACCTTGGCATTGCACAGCTTCATTCTGAAAAGAAGAGAAATGTGTTGAAGTGTGTGTGGGGGGGGGAGAATATGACAAGCATTTCTCTCCAAAGATAAAACTGACATGAGAGTACTGATAATGAGTTTGATGACTGCCCGGTGTCTTGCATCAATTATTCAAGAGAGAAACATGACTTGAGGATGGATGTCATTCAAGTGCAAATCGCAAAATCACTTCAGCTCGGCAGAAGGCTCTGCCACTTCAATGGCATGGCAGAAGCCTGACACTTCTGGGCTGCTTGGCATCCAAAAACCACCACAATTTTGTTCTTGGGCTGATTTGTATGCTTGGATGGAGCCGCCTTAAGCTTGGTGGGACTATTAGCCTAGGGGCCTACGTGCCTCCGAGACAGCTTCTCTCTTAAGTTCCTTCTGGGCAGGTCCTGCTCTCCGCTGGTACTACATGAAATGAGTTTGTCAGCTGTAAACAGTGTGCCCAGGGGTATTGAGCCAGGACTCCCAGAGGCCAGGATGCCACATCCTGGAACAAAAGACTGAAAGGCTGCTGAAGGAATTGTGTGACCCAGAAGCAGGAGTATCTGGTGATGGCGGAAAGCGCTGCCAAGCACAGGCATAAACTAGGGGGGCTTGGGCCTCCTGCAGAATTTTCTGGGGGGGTCTGAGCCTCCCCCAGGCAACCAGTGCCAGGCAAACTCCTTTGGGTTTATGAAAAAGTTTTCCAATCCATTTTAGACTTCAAATCAATTTTAGATGGAGAGCCAGTTTGGTGTAGTGGTTAAGTGTGTGGACTCTAATCTGGGAGAACTGGATTTGATCCCCCACTCCTCCGTTCACAGCTGCTGGATGACCTTGAGCAAGCCATAGTTCTGTCAGAGCTGTTCTCTCAAGGACAGCTTTGGAAAAAGCTCTTTCAACCCCGCCTACCTCACAAGGGTGTCTGTTGTGGGGAGGGGAAAGGAAAGGAGTTTGTAAGCTGCTCTTAGACGCCTTTAGGTAGTGAAGGGCGGGGTATGAATCCAATCTCTTCTGAGTGCCTCTGAATGTGGAGGTTCCCCTCAGTCACCATTGCTAGCAGACACTGATAGGCCTGCCCTCCATGAATCTGTCCAGTCCTCCCACCAAATTCATGTCATGAGCACTAGTACATCATGCCCAAGCCCTGAAACTATTCTTACTGACTCGGTTCAGAGGACTGATCTGATTCTGATAGTGGGCCTATTAATGGGTTAACTTTTAAAATGTACTAGTTCCATCTTTGTATGATGCAGACTTCTGAATCTGAATTGTGTGTATCTACTTATTGTATTTTACTGAATGTCTGTATTAGGCCTAGCCAGAGTACGTCCAACAAGCTGTTGTGCCTTATGGACTCTTTTATTGAAAATAAACTGCGAGCTTCCCCCACCACCAAATGGGGGTTTCTGTTGATGCCAGGGCCCCCATTCTCCTCTGGTGACACCCATCTGTGGCCAAGTAGTAGTTTCACTCAAACACCAAGCCAGAGATACATGACCCCTGGGAATGGGGTTTCCAGGGATGCCAGACTCCAGGTGGGGCCTGGAGATCTTCCAGAATTACAACTGGTCGCCAGACTATGCAGATCAGTCCCCCCCTGGAGAAGATGGCTGCTTTGGAGGGTGGACTGTGTATGGCATCATGCCCCACTGAGGTCCCTCTGCCCTCCCCAGGCTCCATCCCCAATCCAGCACTTTCCCAACCTGGATCTGGCATCCCTACCCTTAGGGTTCCCAGCTCTGGTTTGGGAAATACCTGGCGATTTTGGGGGTGGAGTTTGGGGAGGAACCCCAGTTGGGTACAATGCCATGGAGTCCACCCCGCAAAGCAGCCATTTTCTCCAGGGGAAGTAATCTCTGTCATCTGGAAATCAGTCATAATAGAAGGGGATCTCCAGGCCCCAGCTAGAGGTTGGCAACCATACCTGGGAACCAATGCTCCCTCTAATCTGTGGAGTCTTGTGAGCAAAAATTCTACTTTGTGAGCTACTGGCGTTAAAGTTGTGAGCAAGCAATTTGGCTACTGTATAAATTTGCTCTGGAGCCATCCTTCCTGAGCTAAGACAAAAATGTGTGAGCCGGAGGCTAAAAAACCGTGAGCTAGCTCACACTAACTCAGCTTAGAGGGAACATTGCTGGGAACCATACCGTGTGGGCAGTATTTGTATTTATTCTACAACCAAAGATAGTTTCTGAGCAAGATCCTTCCTAGACAGGTACAGAATCTTTTTGTAGCACACCTTCTTCCACAAGCAGTTTGGTAACAACTATTCTGTAATTTGAGCAAGGTCACATTTTATTGTGAGTGGAACTTCTGTGCTCGACAAAGTCTTTTAAAATGTGCTGTGCCTAACGCTTTGACAACTGTAAATTATGGAGATGCCGGTTCCCAGCCAGCCAGCCAGGCTGAATTCAGCTGGAAAAGGCTCATCATTTGCTGAGATGAAAGGAGGAGGAAATCGGCCACTGTGGTGCATTAGAAAGGGGATCCAACCAGTTCCATATGACCGGGGGTGGGGTGGGGGGAGATAGAGGCATCTCTGAGACTAGTTTGAGGGGGTTTATTCATGAAAAATGTGGACTTGCAGAGAAGGGTCCAGGAAATAGGTTGGTGCTCATAAGCTGGGTCCCCTGAGAAAGAAGAGCTGAAATAAGCTCATGCTGAAATGTAATTGTTTTCAGGGATGGATGGAATTGTACTATACATGCTGCCGCCACCACCGTCATTTCTAGTGGCCCTGCTGCAGTTCCTGGTGAGACGATTTTAGGGTTCCCAACACTGCCTCACAAAATGGCAGGGAATCTTTTAGGCACTGCCCGGCAAGGCCAGAGTTTAGGGAGGATGTGACACTCTAAGCCACCTCCTCTATATTCCACCATAGAGACTAGGGGAAATTCCTAGAACGTCACTATGTGGAGGCCGTTTTTTTTTTCTCCTGCTCTTCAACTCCTCGGGGGTGGGAAATTAAGGCCGGGAGCAGGTAAATCCCTGGCCCAGCTGGATGAATGGGAGGCCTCTGACCATTGCTAACCAGGCACCTTGATCAGCCTCTCTTGTGTATCAAGGGTGTATGCTATGGTGCTAAAATCCAGCTCAAAACTTGTGCCAATCTAGGGTTGCCAAGTCCCCCCGGGGGGCGGGGAAATCCCTGCTCGAGAGGCCCATTCCCCACCGGCCCAAATTGGGCCAACTGGGGGGAACCCCGCCCCCGAAGTGCCAGACGTGCCTGGCGCGGTGACGCCACCCGGAAGTGATATCATCACTTCGGGCATGTTGGGGGCAGGACCACAATCATTTAAGGGAAAACTCTATGGTTTCCCCTTGAATGATCGTGGCCCCACCCCAATGTGCCCAACGTGATGATGTCACTTCCGGGTGGTGTCACTGCGGGCGTGTGCACAGAGCGCGTGCGCAGGAAAACTCCCGGCAACGTCCAGGACTCCCCCTCACTAAAGCCAAGGTAAGACTTGGCAACCCTATGCCAACCCCCTCTCATGTGTATAACATACTTTTTCTTTATTGACTGAGCACCTTTGGCCTCTCTTCTCTAGGATCAAGGTCGCTTCCATAATGCCAATAACAATAAGAGTTTTTTTTGAGGGGGAGATCTTATAACTGATCATCATTGACAACAACAGCAAATGTAGACAGCAGTGGAACAAGCCACAAACATAACCAATGACCTCTTTGAAAAGCCCAGGGAATCTATGGCTTCAAGCTTCACTGTGGATTCATCACAGTAAAGGCCCTTGCCTCTTGCTGTCAACTTCCTCACCATAACAGGGTAGAAGCACAGAGACTGGGGACTGCCCCAAGGAATATAAGGATCCGCTGGGATCCTACATGAAGATCTGGTTTCAGTTTACACAACTGAAAGGAGGGAAACCAAAATGATTAGCGGGCTGGAGCACCTTCCCTAGGAGGAAAGGCTGAAGAGTCTGGGGACTTTTCAGGTTAGAAAAGAGACAACTGAGTGGGGACATGATAGAGGTTGATAGAATTATGCATGGGGTGGAGAGAGTTGACAAAATACTAGAACTCGAGGGTATCCAATGAAGCTGATGGGCAGTAGATTCAGGATAGACAAAAGGAAATACCACTTTACATGGAGAGTGATTAAAATGTGGAATTCTCTGCCAGAGGATGTTGCAATGGCCACAGGAATAGACAGCTTTAAAAGGAGATTAGACAGATTCATGGAGGACAAGTCTATCAATGGCTACTAGCCATGGTGGCTGAGCAGAATGTACACAATCAGAGACTGGGAGGCAACATCAGGGGAGGCCTCGACCTCTCTGCCCTGTTGTTGGCTATCCAGAGTGTTATGTATTGAGCCTGAACTGTACTGGCAAAAGGACTGAGCTTGGGATGCATGACAATAGATTGCTAGGATCCTAGAATGGGCCAGTAGGGAGACAAGGGTCCTGGAGTAAACCAATTGGGAAACAATAGGGTGTAAATAGCCTATCGTTGGGAGTGGGGTGTGCTTTGGGTGTAACCAGGGGTCATTTCGTAGAAATAGAGGTGCAGGAGCTCATTAGCATAACTTATTTGCATATGCCACACCCCCTGACATCACCACTAGCATTAGAAGAGCTCCGCTATACAGACACTTATGCTGAAATGCAATCCCATTAGTCTTTCAGATGCTAGAAGATCCCTGTTTACCTTTAAAGGTAAAGGTAAAGGTTCCCTCTCTCAAAAGCCAGGCAAATCAGACTCTAGGGTTGCGGTGCTCATCTCAGTTTCAAAGCCGAAGAGCCAGTGCTGTCCGAAGACATTTCCATGGTCTGGTGCGCACTCCAGGGGAGGGACTGGCGTCGACTGCCAGAGCGCTACTCCAGCCCGTTCCGGATCCAAATGGCCCTTCCTTCTTCTGCCTCCTCATGGCCTGAGCACTGCTGGGAGCAGGGGGCGGGGCTTGGTCATGTGCCCGCCCCTGCCAGCACCTCACTCCCGGAGACCCGAGCTCCGCTCTGGCCAGCTCGGGCCCAACCCACGCCTGGGTGTAACCCTTTTCAGGCATAAATACCGGGCTTCGACCAGGGATTTCCAGCCTTCTTTCTCTTGCTGAATCACTAATAAAATATGAGCTGATCACTTGAACGCATCTGAGCCGATTATATTTCACAGAGGAACTGGTCTGATCCAGCAGGGCTCTTCTTATTTTAATCACTCGCTATGAAAAGAAGTACTGCTGCCCATTAGCTTCAAGTTCTAGTATTTTGGGAGGGGGAGAACATTTTGTCTTTGTCATCTCTCGTCATCCCAGGCATAATTTCATAAGCATGTGTGTCCCCCCCACACACACCGTAGTACTCTTTTCTAAACTGAAAAGTCCCCAGACTCTTGGGCCTTTCCTCCTAGGGAAGGGTCTCCAGCTCCCTCACCATCCTGGTTGCCCCTCCTCTGTGCTTTTCCCAGCTCTGCAGTGTCCTTTCTGAGAGAAGGTGACCAGGAACTGTAGGCAGGATTCCAAATGAGGCTGCACCATAGAGCTATACAGAGGTATTATAATATTGGCCATTTTACTCTCAATCCCTTTCTTAATTATCCCTAACAAAACCTTTGCCTTTTTCACAGCTGCAGCTCACTGGGTTGGCACTTTCATTGAGCCGTCCACTATGACCCCAAGATCCTTTTCCCTCTCAGTCTCAGCAAGTTCAGACCCCAGTGGCCTAGACTTGAAGTGTACCTTCAGTCAGTCAGCAAAGATCCAGGCTGCTGCCCCCAAAGCAACATTTAAAAAAATATTTTAAAAGAGTATGTTCCTTTTAAAAGGTGTCCTGTTAAACAGAACTTCTGCCTCAAATGTTAAAAAGCTACTATTAAAGTTATGCCTCATCTCACTCCCTGACATTCTGTGGGCGACTTTGCCTCTGTGGTGGCTGTTTTGTGATTGTGCCCACCACCCTGCGTTAGAATGCCAAAGTCGCCCACAGGCTTAAATAGTTCGGGGACCCCATGTAACCTTGGATATAGCAACAAAGCAAATGAGAATTCTATTGACATGGAAATATCAAGTGACTTCAGCGACAGGAGCTGTTGGCTTGATCTAATGCTCTTCCAAGTATACCGCATTAATTTCCTTCACCCAAATGATACTACAAGGTTGATCACTTGGAGGTTAATGGACCAGGCCCATGCATGTGGCATGACAAGGGGGACCCCAGATGCCTTGACAGGGCATGCCAGAAGACAAACAGGGAGCTGGGGGCTGCCATGACTGGCGGGTTTGGGCAATCTTTGTCTTATGCTGGGATACAGGCTGAACCGAGTGACCTGTACAGGAGTGGTTTGCAGCGAGGGTTGTGGGCAGCCTTCAGCCACCCAGTGGGTGCAAGGTTCTAAGCAGAGGCTTGGCGGTGGCCGGTTAGTGCGGAAAAAAGGAAAACAGATCTGGGGAGCACCATCTAGCACCTCCTTTATTGGGGGGTAGGGGGTCCACCAGGCTCTGCCTTCAGGCTGTGTGGCCCAGGGCAGGGAGTGAGGGCTGCCTTGGGGCCACCCTGGCTGAGCCCCCCCTTACACAGCAGTTATCCAGTTTGCTAGGCTGGCAGTGAGCCAGAAGGGTGGCTGGCATCTGAGGCAATGGTGGCTCGCCCAGCATATGGCAAGGAGGTGGTCTGGTGTGGCTCCTGACCCTGGCCTGTCCCCACACTTGAAGGCTGTGGCCCTTGGCACAACAGTGGAAAATATTCAATAAAGTGGCCCATAGTTAAACTTAAATATGGCGTCTGCCTCTTTCTCCCAACTGCTGGGGGGGCAATGAAGCAAAGTTTTGCATTGGACATGTTTTGCATTGCAGAGATATCCATGGTAGTGATTTGGACGGTTTTGTATATCCTTAAAAGGAAACTGATTGCTTAAACTGACGAGCAGAAGATCTAATTTGAAATGTGAGAAAAAGCTCAGGCACCTGAAAGCAGTTCAACACAACAAGGCATCTAGCCAGACATTAACAGGATCAGACTTCCTGCCTCTCTTGTGGGCCTTAGGAAACAGAGCTCCAGTATTTGGTCAAAGACCAGCCAGATGCCCAAGCTCCATCCCCTTCCAAAGGGTTTTGGTTACATCTTAGGGTTGCCGGCAATTGGCGGGAGATCGGGAGAAGTTGGGAACTTACTCAGGGGCAGCAAGTGTCATCCCTGAGTGGTGACGCAACTTTCAGTGTGACCCAGGGCTGAGTATTACTTTGGCTGAGTGCTAGAGCCTCGCACCTCATCATCACCAGCCAAGTCTTTTCTTAATGCCCATTGGCTGTGCTTCCTCTCCCTCGATCTCAGGAATTGAGATTTTTCTTCACACATCTGGCTCTCTCTAAGCCTTTTCTCTGAACAGGGGTCACCCACTTATGGTGAGAGACCCCCAAGCAATTCCAGCCCTTGTCCACCAAGGCTAAACTGATCAGCAGGCAGGAACTGAGGCCAGAGGGGGTGGGACACAATCTCATTCTGGTGACAAAAACTAGGAAGTTCCGGCCATAGAGCTCCTGACAATTCCTAGAGCTACCTGGAAGTGACAAGGGTAGCTCTAGCAATCACCAAAAACTCTATAGTAATGTTACCACAGAGTTTCTGATGATTGGAAGAGCTACCCATGTCACTTCTGGGGAGCTCTAGGAATCACCAGGAACTCTTTGGTCAGAACTTCCTAGAAGTACACGAGGCATCTTTAAAAAAAAATTCTCCCAGTATGCTGCCCATCCCGTGACCCTCACACCAGTTGCCAGGCACTGCCTGACAACCCTATCTCTGAGGTATTTCCTACGGTCAGGTTAGAATGGATAAAAGGAAGTACTACTTCACCCAAAGAGTGATTAACACTTGGAATTCACTGCCACAGGAGGTGGTGGTGGCTACAAGCATGGACAGCTTCAAGAGGGAATTAGATAAGTACAAGTGGAGACCCGCAAGAAACTTGCGGGATGGTTATCTCATTCATCACACCTTTTCTTCCTCTGCTCGCCCCCTACCTCTCTCACACTATTTCTCCCCTTTGCCCCCCTTTTCTTACTCTATTTCTGCTCCATGCATGTGACTTCCTCTCTCTTTCTGATCTGTCATCTTTCTCTTTGTTTTTCTGCCTCCCCACTTCATCACTCTTTCTCTCTCTTTCTGCCCCCCACCCCATCATTCTTTCTTTCTGCCCCCATCACTCTCCCAGCCTCCTGCCTGCTTCCTCCCCCACTCTGCAGAGCAGCAGCAATAGTGGTGGTAGTGCTCTCAGCCACCCACCTGCTTCCTCTTCCCCACAGCAGCAGTGGCAGCACTCTGGGAATCCACGGATCTCCCAGCTACAGAGATCAACTCACCTTAGGGCTGCCGGCTCCAGGTTGGGAAATTCCTGGAGATTTGGGGGTGGAGCCTTAGGACAGTGAGGCTTGGGGAGGCAAGCAGCCTCAGCAGGGTATGATGCCATAGACTCAATCCTCCTAAACAGCCATTTTATCCAGGGGAACTGATCTCTGTCTCCTGGACAACAGTTGTAATTCTGGGTAATCTCCAGTCCTCACCCAGAGGCTAGCAATGGTGGTTCTCGTGGAGGAAATGGCTGGAGGGTGAAGTCTATGGCGTTACACCAGTCCAAAGTTCCTCCCCTCCTCAAATCCCACCCTCTCCAGGCTTCACCCCTCAAATGTCCAGGGATTTCCCAACCTGGAGTTGGCAACCCTATTTCCTTCCCAACCAACAGCCAACCTACCTTTATCTGCTTCTCTGTCTTCTGCTTTCCATCTCCACCCCCAGCCTCTACCTAGGAAAATTACAGTCTTTCTCCAAAGCAAGGGCCAAAGCAGCTTTCATAATTCCTCCTCCTTTTTATCTGCACAACAACCCTGTGAGGTTGGTTAGGCTGAAATATGTGACTGGTCCAAAATCACGCAGTCACCTTCCACTGCAAGATGGGGATCTGAACCTGGGCCTTGCAGACCCTACTTTGAAGCTCTAACTGCTGCACCTCACTGGCTTTCATAGGGTGGCTGCTGATGAACGGTAGCAAGCAGCTAAGGCTAGGTGAGTCATGCAGATCAGGGAGGACCTGGCAACCCTAGACTACTGCCAGGCCTAGAGTGGCCAACCTCCAATTGGGCCCTGGAGACCCCCCAGAATTACAACTGGACTCTAGACAGCAGAGGTCTGTCTCCCTGCAGAAAATGGCTGCTTTGGAGGGTGGACTCTGTGGCATTATACCCAGCTGAGGCCTCTCTCTTCCCAAACCCAGCCCTCCTTAGAGTCCACCACAAAATCTCTAGAAATCCCCCAGCCTGGCACTGGCAACTCTTGTGAGGCCTGGCCCCAAGGCTCCCTTCCCCCCTCCGTGAAAGGCTAGAATAGGCCTGGAAAGGGCCCTTCCCCCACCCTTTTACTGACAAAGCCAGTTAGAAGTGCCCCCCCCCCGAACATTCTAATCTCTCACCATTGATGCCTGGAGTTAGGTCCCTGCAGAGGCCATTTCAAAAGGTTTTTGGGGAATTCAACCGTTCCTGAAGGAATTTTTTTCACTTTTTGGATTTTTCTACAAACCCAGGAAGTCTGCTGACTATGTAGGAAAAGCTGTTGGGGGAGAGTGAGCCCCCTGTTGGTGGGAATAGGTATCCGCACATTTTGGCAATTAGAATAAGGATATGGAGTAGAGGTCCATCAGTGGCTATTAGCCACAAGGTATAGATAGGGACTCTGGGGCAAGTGATGCTTTGTGTTCTTGGCGCTTTGGGGGGGGGCAGCAGTGGGAGGGCTTCTGGTGTCCTGGCCCCACTGGTGGACCTCCTGATGGCACCTGGTATTTTTGGCCACTGTGTGACACAGAGTGTTGGACTATTGGCCTGATCCAACATTGGCTTCTCTTATGTTCTTATGTCCAGCTTGATCCTGTAGGGAGGGACCATGTCGTCAAATCCTTTCCTGGCTGCTGAAGAACAGGGACCCTTTCTGGGCTCCCTCACTGGTCTCAGCCTTTTCTACCCAGCAGCCGAGGCCAACACATTGTGACCCTGCCAAGTCCCAATGGGCCTGCCCAATCTCAAAACGTTCCTTAACCTCCAGCACCCACTTGTGTTACCACATTGTGCATCTGCTGCACAGGGACCGTGTCACTTCCTGTCTGGGTTCATTCACTTCTTCTTGGTCGAGGCTGCACTGTAAACTCTGCCTCTGTTCTGAGATGCTCATTGACAATGTCTGAGGGAAAGGCAACATGGATGTTTTCATGGGAAACTGAAGGATGTGATACAGCACGGTGGTGGCCAACTTGTGCCATGGATATCGTGATGGGCACCTGAAGCAGCAGAAGCCTATCCTGAGCAGGATGACCAATATGATGTGTGGCAGCCTGCCTTCCCAGTGTGGAGAGTGGCAGCAGACCAATTTCAAGGAACAGTAGGGATGCTATACTCCAGATTGGCCTGGATTTCTCCTGTAATTACAATTTATCTTCAGACTACAGAGATCAGTTGCTCTGGCAGCAACAGCGGCTTTGGAGGGTGGACTCTGTGGCATTACCTCCCTCCCCTCCCCTCCCCAAACTCCACCCTCCCTAGGCTCTGCTCCCACTTTTCTGGGAATGTTCCAGGCCAGATTTGGTAGCCCCTAAGGCACCTCTCTGCACCCCTTTTGTAACTTCAACTCTTGAAGCTGGGTGTGTGTGTTGATGTTAACACACCACAGGGTGTTCTAGAAGGAGGGTAGGAAAGTTTGGGAAGACATTACCTGCCTCTGAGCATGTACAGAGTGGAATTCTGTAGAACCTCCCTTCCTGCCCCTCCTCTCTTTGAAGTTCTATTTGATCAAGGCAGAATTGATGTGAAACAGACTCCAAACTCATTAAAAGAGAAAAAAAAACCCAGATTTTTGGAATCCGGGTAGAAATTGGGGAAAAGATGAGTTAAGAGAATTTTGCTTAACTACAATGATGCACCAAATGTTTCCTCTTGTATTTTGGATTGTCTTGGGGCAAACTTGCCCCAAAGTTTGCCCTCTGAGGTCTTTTTCAATGATGATTTGTAAGGTTTGAAAGGGTTCCTTTCTCTTGTCTTTGCCTTTTGAAAGATTGAGCATCAGTTGGTGTGTCTCCTGCATTTGCCAATTAGCCAGTTGAAGCTTTAGATTTATTTGGAGGCGAGGTGGGGATTAATCACAGCTGCTGTACGAAGACAGTTATGTATAGTCACTGGACTAATTCTATCAACAATTCTTCCATCTCCACAGCAGGTTCACTGTTTGAGACACAATTACTTTTCTCAGATTTCTCCCCCTGCCTGTGCTATTATTAGCTGGCTCTCATGAATTGGGTGGCAGACTTTTTTGGCACAAGAATACGAGAAAAGAACTTAGTTACCGTTGTTTGGCATTTGCCATGGCGGAAGTATAATGCAAATCATAGAACAGTGAAGTATTAATAACACCTCCAACTTTAGTCCTTTTCAGATGACGATTGGGGTCAAAGGGATGCATTGAAGTGTGGGGCACAGCTTGGCACTGCAATCTCTCCCCCTTCCGAATCTCACTCCCCCCTTTCCATGCATGTTTATTGTTAGTACATCTGATAATAAGGTGGGCAGCTCATGCCAGTCAGCAGGCCTATTGTTTGGGCAGGAACACACAGGAACAGAGTTCTGTCTGGCTTCAGAGTTAGCCATGCCGACTACAGCCAAAACCTCTGTGTGCGTGACTACAGAGGGAAGGCCTTGAGAGCGACCCCCACCCACCCCGGTGACTCCAAGGTGGGCAGGCCAGGGGGCCTGGAAGGATTTAAATGCCTCCCCATGCCTTCCCTGGCCTGTCCAAGGGCCGGCTTGCCTGGGCTCCCCACAGCTGCGGGGTGCCTGAGCAAGACAGGAAAAGCCACGGGGGTGTGGCCTAATATGCTAATGAGCTGTGCTGTCGGGTGTGGCCTAATATGCTAATGAGTTCCTGCTGGGCTTTTTTTTTTTTTTTTTCAAAAAAAGCCCTGCCAGTCAGGTTGCCAACTTCCAGGTGGTGGTAGGAGATCTCCCAGAATTACAACTGGTCTCCAGACAACAGAGATCAATTCCCCTGGAGAAAATGGCTATCTGGGAAGGTAGACCATATGGCACAATACCTGCTGTGATCTCTCCCATCCCCAAACTCCACCCCCAGGCTCCACCTCCCAAATCGCCAGGTATTTCCCAATCCAGACTTGGCAACCCTAACAAGCAGAACCAGGCCACCTATAAGCAAGGTAGACTTTTCTATCTGCTTGGAACACTCCCCAGGTATGCAGAGAAATAGGGCTTCTAAATAAATCACATTGCCTGGAGGTCTACTGGAATTATGACTGATCTCCAAGCATCAGAGATCAGTGCCCCTGGAGAAAATGGCGGCTTTGAAGAGAGGACTGTATAGCATTATACCTCACTGAAGTCCCTCCCCTCCCCAATCTCCTCCTTCCCCATGCTCCACCCCCAAATACCCAGGAATTTCCCAACCCAGAGTTGGCAACCCTATGCAAAAAACAACCTGAAGAAGACTGAGCCAGTTTGGTGTAGTGGTTAAGTGCACGGACTCTTATCTGGGAAAACCGGGTTTGATTCCCCACTCCTCCACTTGCACCTGCTGATGTGACCTTGGGTCAGTCACAAGCTCTGGCACAGCTGTTCTCTCAAGGACAGTTTCTGTCATAAGTTCTCTCAGCCCCACCTACCTCATAGGGTGTCTGTTGTGAGGAAGGGAAGGGAAAGGAGTTTGTAAGCCACTCTGAGACACCTTTGGGCAGTGAAAGGCGGGGTATAAATCCAAACTCTCTTCTTCTTCTTCTTCTTCTTCTTCTTCTTCTTCTAGAGGCAGAAATTATTGAGAACAGCCAAGAGTCAGTTCAGATGGGACGGTAATCCTCTGGGAGTTCATAGAATCCTGGAAGGGGGAATTTGGGCTGGGTGGATTTCCAAATTGTCAATCCCCCCCCACACACAATTTCTTATGGGCCTACAGCTCTTTATATCATAATTACCATTTGCCAACTTCAAAATGATGGTACTACAGAAACCAGGTTGCCCTACCTTACACTGTGCCATGCCACTAAGCCATCAAACTCAGTAATATCTACTGTGTGAGAAGAAGATAACAACAAAGACAAAAAAAGAGTTGGCTTTTATACCCTACTTTCTCTGCCCAAAGGAGTCTCAGAGCAGTTTCCAATCACCTTCCCTTCCTTTCCCCTCAATAGACACCCTGTGAGGTTAGTGGGGCTGAGAGAGCTGTGACTGACACAAGGTCACCCAGCCGGCTGCATGTGGAGGAGAAGTGGAGAATCAAATCTTGCCACTCTTAACTAGAGATGGGCATGAACCAGCTCACAAACTAAAGTTTGTGATGAATTTTGGGTAGTTCATGGCTCACGAAGTGAAGTTTCTGCAGGCACAAACTTCCATGAACTTTCAAGCAGTTCATGGCTGTACATGAATGGATACGTCTCCAAACAGACTATTTCTGCTCAAACTATTTACCAAACTTTAAAATAAGCTCTTAACAGTCAACTTAAGAGAAAGTACAAAAGGTTTTGGATGAGATAAAAAGAAAAGAAGAAGAGTTAAAACATTACAACAACAATTATCTATGTTAATGGTAAGAGAAATGGAAACAAAATTAAATTATATGCAACAACAAAAATGATTTTGCAAATAAATTGGGGAAATTATTGGCATATAAATTGTGAAAAGAAAAAAAGAGAGAGAGAGAAAACCATACAGAAAATACAAGAAGATATGGGATACAATCTAACTTTAAATGACTAGTCAAAATCCTGGAAATCTGCGACATTATTAAGAGCCGTATCATTTAAGGAAAACATACGTAAAATGTTTTATAGATGGCATTGGACACCAGACAAATTGTCAAAATATTATAAGGATATCTCAGGGACTTGTTGGAAATGCAAGAATAATGTGGGAATGTTTTACCACATATGGGGCACTGTGAAAAAATCGTTAGATTTTGGAAGAGTATTAAAAAAGTAATAGAAGAAATATTAAACATAGGATTACAACTAAAGCCAGAAATCTATCTTCTCAATATTATACCGGAAGGGATTAAGTACCACGACTCATGCATTATTTTGTATATACTTACCATGTCAAGAATCCTCATAGCTAAATGTTGGAAAACAGATACGATACCAGGTAGAGAAGAATTAATTATGAAAATAGCTGAGATAGCAGAAATTGATAAATTAAATATGATTATTTCAGGAAGACGAGAAAATGTTTCAGAAAAGATGGCAAAAAGTGTATAAATGGATTGAAAAAATGACCAAATGAACTCCCATATGTACTTCTGATAGGATTGTTTTACCTTTTTCTGTATTTACTCTTTTTGTAATGGAAAAATGATAAATAAATCTAAAAAAATACAAGAAGGAGATAAAGTGTTAATTTATTTCTCCACATTTATAGCCCACCCTTCCCGAAGGTGGGCTCAGGACAGGTAACAGGGGCAATAGCCACCTTTCTTAATGAGCACCAAGCACTGTAGAGCAATCCTTGTTACTGCCTGCCAGACACTCAGGGCCCCTTTTGCCTTGCGGGATCAATGCCTGGCCCCATGGAGCTGCACAGACAGAAACCACAGACAGAAAATGGGTATGGATGTTCTCACATCATTTTCCCAGTGCCCATCCCTCATCTACAATCTCTGTCATATGTTGAAAAATCGATAAAAGTCATATTCAGAAGAGCGTAAGAGAAGCCATGTTGGATCAGGCCCATGGACCATGGACCATCCAGTCCAACATTCTGTCACACAGTGGCAAAAACCCAGGGGCCATCAGGAGGTGCACCAGCAGAGCCAGAACTCCAGAAGCCCTCCCACAGTTGCCCCCCCCAAGCACCAAGAATACAGAGCATCACTGCCCCAAACATAGTGTTCCATCTATACCTTGTGGTTAATAAACTACAATACTGGAAGCTCATATACATTTAATCCATTTACATTCCATGATAAACATTTGTAATCCATACTGCAATCAGAAACCTTAAAAAGAAATAAAAATACCCATAGCACCCAACAGCACCTTCTCCACATCTTGATCCTGTTCTTCAATTGGAGTATTGTAATGATTTCATTTTTTGTGTGTGTGTTTCTTTAAATGTTTAGTTTGACTGCAGTAATGTAAGGAGAGTGATAGAGGGAGATAAGTGTGATGTGACTGGCTGATGACTGAGAGTGTGGGAGGAGAGATATCTGTGAGGTGATTCTGTGTTTGTAGAGAGACGAATGTGGAGAGTTTGTGTGTGAAAGTCTGTATGACAGAGGAAGCATATAGCCTGTGAGGCTATGAGCAAGAAAGTTTAGCCTGTGTGGCTATGATCGAGAGAGTTCAGCCTATGTGGCTACAGGAGAAGGTTTAACCTGTGTGGCTAAGAAAGGCAAAGTTTAGGCTGTGTGGCTATATATGAGCAAGAGAGATTAGACTGAGTGTCTAAATCTGTCAAAGTGGAGTTTTGGTGTATGATAGACTGTGTGACACCAAGCATTGTCAGTTATATTTTCTTTCTTCAACAACAGTTCAAAATTACCCAGAAACCTATTTTATTCTTTAATAAATAAATCATTATTTCTTTAAACTTATCCCAGCAATCAGAGCAGTCCTTCCTCAGGGCCACATAATCCCCAGACACTGGGTCATTCTACCAAAATAGAGAGATTTGGAATTTTTAATTTCTTGTGGCAGCAGAAATCTACTAAGTTCATGTACACAGACTGTGGTTTAAAGGAGAAAGCTCCCCAATAAGTGAGGGTGCCACAAGTATCCATCCACATCTCCTCAAAATCTGATTTGAATATTTGTAAAAAGCCTCCCACTTTTTGAACTGAATTCAGTTTGTTGTTTATAGGTAAAAATCATGCCCTCCAAAGTATCCAATCGAAAGACAATATTTTCTGCCTTCATTTTCCAGTCAAAAAGGCATAGTCTTTTCTCTTACGTAAAATTCTAAGTGGAATTTCTTTCAAGACAATTACATCTGTATCATTAATTTTAACCTATCAATGAAGTATTGTTGAAGTACTTGGTCTCTTGTCATCTTTCTCACAAACTGGACTAGTATGTCCCTTGGGACATTTCTCATTTTGGCAAATCTAGAATTAATCCTGTAGACTTTATCAATTTCTATTTCCATGTTGTTCCCTCTGTTAAAAAATTGCCAAAAGTGAAACAGTCCTCTCTCTGGTGTCTTCACCCGTTTCCTCTGTAATATCACTCAGCCTTAGACAATATTCATTCTCTTTCAATTCCATTAGGGTTAAGCCGTCTATATGTTTCTCCAGCTCTTTGTCCATCACTTCTGTTTTATTTTCTTCAATAACAACCTTATAATTAAATTGCTTAACTTTCTCAGACATATGCCCTGTAGATCCTTCTAGCTCTTTAACATCCTTTTCTCTCCTCCATACTTTCCCCAAAAGCCTCTATCTTGTTTTCAAGATTTTATTTTATTTTCCATTTTATTTCCTATTTGTTCAAACAGTTCCTGAATCATATCTGGTGCAAAAGGTTGGGCTGTTGAACCTTTTCTAGCAGAATTTTTTCTGGTGCTCATTATGCAATGAAGTCCAATAAAGCAGGGAAATAGAAACAGAAAAGCAAAAATCCTGGAAGCTCTGAGATTTTTTTTAGTACAAACACTTCCACTTTGAATTCTCAGCTGTTTGTGTCATATTACCATGTCAATGAAGGTCAGACCGAGACCGTATTCAATAGTGGTGTGAGGCAGAGGTGTGTGAGGAAGAAGAGAAGGCCATGGCTTCTGTCCAATTTTTGTGTTGAATAAAATGTAAATACTGAGGCAGTTTGGGTAACCATAGGCTATAAAACTACATTTACTAATTAGCTCTCCTGAGTGTAATGTGGTTGCTATGTTTAATATGTAAAAAGACTCAATTTATAGAGTATTTTAAGGATTAACAGCATTTTCTTCGTTTTAGTAGATCATGGGCTGTGGGTTATTATCATCGGCAGAGGTCAGAATTAATTAACCGCTAATGAATTTTCAAGGTATTAAATATTCGTATGTGAACAGACTCAGAAGTCAAAGGAGAATGAATATTGCTTCTTCTCTTGCAGTGGAGTTGCTGAACTCTTCACTGAGGTAATTCCTGATGGTAACAAACTGCAGGGTTTCACTGAGTGGCCATTCCAAATCTCTCACCCAAAGCCAAAGTGGATTCTGTGGTGAGGAACCACTAAATTTTAGGTCACATCTTACACAACCAGAGTGGGGTGACTTTCCTGGAACAGCTCCGTGAAGGTTTGTTCACGAGGAAAAAATGGCATAAGCAACGATGCAAAGGGGAGAAGCGATGTTATTGGCCCAGCCCATCTCACGGGAGTGTAACCTGAGTGGGGCGATGGCAGGGTTGCCAGTGCCCCCCCCCCAGTTCAATAGGTGGGGGGAGGTAGGGTTGCCAGCTCCAGGCTGGGAAACTCCTGGCGACTTGGGGATGGAGCCTGGGGAGGGGAGGAACATCATTGGGGTACAATTCCACAGAGTCCATCTTCCAAAGCATCTAGACAGCCAGTTTGGTGTAGTGGTTAGGAGCACGGATTCTAATCTGGAAGAACCGGGTTTGAGTTCCCACTCTTCCACAGGAAGCCAGCTGGTGTGATCTTGGGTTAGTCATGGCTCTCTCAGAGTTGTTCTCTCAAGCACAGTTCTTGAAAGAGCTCTCTCAGCCCCACCTACCTCACAGGGTGTCTGTTATGGGGTGGGGAAGGGAAGGGAAAGGAGATTGTAAACTGAGACTCCTTCAGGCAGTGAAGGGCAGGATATGAATCCAACCTCTTTCTCCTCCTCCTCCTCCTCCTTCTATTTTCTCCAAGCAAACTGATCTCTGTAGTCTGGTTTGGTCTTTGGTGTGAGAGCCAGTTTGGTATAGTGGCTAAGTGTGCAGACTCTAATCAGGGAGAACTGAGTTTGATTCCCACTCCTACACTTCCAGCTGCTGGATGACCTTGGGCAAGCCATAGTTCTGTCAGAGCTGTTCTCTCAAGGGCAGTTCTGGAAAGAGCTCTCTCAGCCCCACCTACCTCACAGGGTTTCTGTTGTGGGGAGGGGGAAGGGAAAGGCATTTGTAAGCTGCTCTGAGACTCTGAGTGAAGGGTGGGGTTTAAATCCAATCTCCTCCTCCTCCTCCTCTTCTTCTTCTTCTTGTAATTTCAGGAGATCTCCAGGTCCCACCTAGAGGCTGGCATCCCTAGATGATAGTAGGGTTGTTAGTCTCTGTTGGCAACCCCAAGGAACATCGGGGCACAGAAACCATGGGGGGGAATGGTTGTGTATAGCACCATGACATCATTTCCAGCTCCATACACAGAAGTGACATCTCAGGGTCAGCAATGCTCTAGGAACCCACAAATCTCTATGGTAAAAATCCTACAGTGTTGGCACCGCCATGGCACCACTGCCGGGTACATAACCAGATGTGGCACTGCACAATGCTAGTGCCTCCCCACTCCCAATTTTTGCTCCCAATGCTCCATAAAGTGGCAGCAAAAGCCCAAAGTGTGAGGCCATGCCAACCTGACAGTAGGGTTGCCAACCTCCAGGGGAGCCTTTAATCTTTCAGAATTGTAAAAGTGATAGACATCGGCTTCCATGGAGGAAATGACTGCTTTGTAGGGTGGACTCTAGGACATACCCCAGTGAGGTCCCTCCCTTCCTGAGTACACCCCAAATCTCCAGAAATTCCCAACCAGGAGTTGGCAACTCTTCCTGGCACCCTTATGTGATAAAGTCAGTTGAGAGCCAGTTTGGTGTAGTGGTTAAGTGTGTGGACTCTAATCTGAATTGAATTGACTCTAATCTGGGAGAATCGGGTTTGATTCCCCACTCCTCCATATGCAGCTGCTGGATGACCTTGAGCAAGCCATAGTTCTGTCAGAGCTGTTCTCTCAAGGACAGTTCTGTCAAGAGCTCTCTCAGCCCCACCTACCTCACAGGGTGTCTCTTGTGGGGAGGGGAAGGGAAAGGAGTTTGTAAGCTGCTCTGAGACTCCAAGGGAAGGGTGGGGTATAAATCCAATCTCTTCTTCTTCTTCTTCTTCTTCTTCTTCTTCTTCTGCCTGTGTGCCTAGCTGGTTAGGGGCATAAAGTGGGCATCACAGTTTGCGCGATTCTGTGGTTGTTAAACTGTGGCTCAGAACCAAAATGGGCATCAGTGTTTTTCAGAGTTGGTCAGGAGACCAGGAAGGGGAAAAAGAGCAGGACAAGCTGGAAGAGGAGGCTCTGGGGCAGCAAAGTTGAGTTGTCCTCTGCATAATGTGTGAAATGGCCTGAAACACAAGCCTGTTGCTAAACAGGTATAAATACTAAACAGGAACAATAAAATAAGTTAGAATTTACTGTAATTCTTTCTCCCAAAGAACCTGGAGATGCTGGCTGGAAAAATAAGAATCCCCACAGCATAAAATGAGATTTTATTTATTTACTTCATCTATGCCCCTCCTTCCTCCTCAGTGGGAACCCGAAGTGGCGTACATCATTCTCTCCTCCATTTTATCCTCACAACAGCCCTGTGAGGTAGGTGAGGCTGAGATGGTGTGACTGGACCAAGCTCACCCAGTGAACTTCCACAACAGAATGGGGATTCAAGCCTGGGTCTCCCAGACACTAATCAAAACAGTCTAACCACTACACCACACTGGCTCTCAAATCGCCCTGCTTAGAAGTGCTCCCATCATTTCCTTGGCAAATACTGGAACACGGTAAAAGGATGGGGTAGAGCAGGTAGAGAAAGAGGCACTTTTCTCCCTTTCTCACAATACAAGAACTCAGGGGCACACAATGAAATTGCTGAGCAGTTGGGCTAGAACAGATAAAAGGAAGTCCTTCTTCACCCAAAGAGTGATTAACATATGGAATTCACTGCCACAGGAGGTGGTGGCAGTTACAAGCATGGACAGCCTCAAGAGGGAATTGGATAAACGTATGGAGCAGAGGTCCATCAGTGGCTATTAGCCACAAGTTATAGATAGGAGCTTTTGGTTTGAGGCAAGTGATGCTCTGTATTCTTGGTGCTTGCGGGGGGGGCAACAGTGGGAGGGCTTCTGGAGTTCTGGCCCCACTGCTGGACCTCCTGGGGGCACCTGGCATTTTTGGCCACTGTGTGACCCAGAGTGTTGGACTGGATGGCCCACTGGCCTTATGTTCTCTTAGGTTCTTATGAAATGTATCATTGGGGAGCCAGGCAAAAGTTCCTGGGAAAGGTGGTTGAGGGAGTGGTGGTGAAGCAGCTCCAGGCTTTCCTGGATGACTCCTCTATGCTGGGCTCATTCCAGTCCTGCTTTCGCCTTGGCTGTGGGATGGAGACGGCTCTGGTCGCTGACATGAGAATGTTTGTACATGTGTATTAACCGTGTTTGACTTAGCAGACCTCAGTCCTTTGTCCCTTGGTGTGGCCCCTTACCAAAGGCTGTGGAAGGTGCGAAAAGAAGGGAGGCTCGCTCGAAAGCAACCTCAAGACTCACACTCACACTAAGATAGTTGAACAAACTGTCTTTCTTTATTAAAAGGGGCTAGTAAGAGATTTAGGACAGAAAGGAACTCACCTAGCCAGGCACTGCCACTGAGTTCCAGCAAATGGAAAACCTTAAACTCTACGCTAACTTACACATTCCTAGATAAGATATGGCAACACAGTAACAGGCACACAAAGCACAGACAATGAAGGCCTTCGGACCCAGTCGGAGAAACAGAGAGGAACAAGCCTCTTAGTGTTCCGGAGAGTGGACTCAAATGCCAACAAGGCACCTGGTTTTATACCCTAAGATCAAACAGTCACTCAGGAATTGACACCTCACATGTATTGCATCCATCTGACTTCAGTCGATGGTTAGTGTAATGTATCCACTGGAGAACATGGGCTCTGGACAGCCATGTGCTTAGACTGGTTCTAACCGGTCCACCATGTGGCCAGGCGAAGGGTCTGAGCTTCGCCCCGAAGGACAATGGACTAGTGGATCCTGACTCCCCTCCAATGGAGGAGCAGGAGTTAATCCAATCAATGTAAATAGCGAATCACCGGGTGTGTGTGTGTTTGGGGTGTGGGTCACTTGGGAATAAAAGCCGGCCTGCGAGCCGGCTCAGTGTCTTGTTCTTCATATAATAAAGTATGTGAGAGCTGAAATCACTAGTAAGTCTCAGTACTTTTCACTGGCGACGAAGGTGGGATACCAACTCCCTCCATGAACAACGACCACGAGACGAGCACCGCTGACCGCCCCAACGCCGAAAGCACCGAACGCCGCCACCGAGCTTCGTGTCCGCCTCTTCGGTTCCTGGGCACCGCACCGCTCCCTAGCACCGCTGACCCCGAGAGCAGCCTCGCTTCCAACGCCGCCAACTCTACGCCTGAACCGCGACCTCCACGGGTGAGCACCATGGCCGCTAGCAACGAGAGCTTCCCCGCCTTCGACATCTCTCGTCCCGCACACTGGGAGACCTGGATCGAGACACTGGAGCGTCACTTCGAGATCCATGGCATCACGGATGCGGGTACGAAGAAGGCCTATCTCCTGCGCTACTGCGGCATCGAGGCACACCTCCTCCTGAAGGACCTGGTAAACCCCCTCCTGCCGAAAGACGCGGCCGCCACCTACGACATGCTGGTCAAGGCGTTTACTGACCACTTGGCACCAAAGCCCACCAAGTTCGCGGAACGAATGGAGTTCTTCGCGAGAATGCAGGGCCCCGACGAAACATCTCCGGAATTCCTGGCCGGACTACGCCGCGCAGCCACAAGGTGTGCCTTCCCCAACCTCGCAGATACCCTCCTAAACCAGTTCTTGATGGGGATGAAGGAGGCGAAGCTGCGCCGCAGGCTCGTCAGTCGGGACGACCTCACTCTGGAGGCCGCCATCCAAGAAGCGGCCGCCTACGAGAAGTCCCACGCAGATCGCCGGCCTAAGACGGTCCATCGCCTCCAGGACTCCGGCCCCTCGGATGACTCGAACGATGAGTTGGTCCTACAGGTGAACCGCCGATCACAGCCACGCACCCAACGCAACAGGGGATCCCCCGCACCACCAAACCAGCCCAACGCATCTGCCTGTGCCAACTGTGGCGACGCTCACGAGCGCCAGACCTGCCGTTTCCGGGACGCCGTCTGCAGGACCTGCAACAAGGCCGGACACCTCGCCCGAGTCTGCCGCTCCAAGGGCAAGCGCCTGGGATCCACTGCCCAGCTGGACGCCGCAAGCCTGCACACCGTGACGACACAGCGCCGGCAGACGGTATGTAACTTGCCCCCTGAAAGCCCGGACAAGGTGCATGTGACTGTCCAAATAGAGGGGTCCCCCTGCCAAATGGAAATAGACTCAGGGTCCTCGTTCTCTATAATTTCCGCGGAGACCCTTAAAACGCTATGCCCCAAGGGGGGACCCCGACTGCACAAGCCACGGGGGTTGAAACTGACGGACCTTAACAAAAACCCAGTGGCAGTCCGTGGCTGGGGCAAGTTTCAAGTCCGATTTAAAGGGTTCTCGGGCTTGCTGGACCTGCTGGTGGTGGAGGGGCGCCTCTCAAGCCTCCTGGGACTGTCGTGGTTTGGGCCTCTGGGACTCCAAATAGCAGGAGTAAACCACCTTGGGACCGCTGACTGGGAGGCAGTTTGCCGGGAGTTCCCCAAAGTATTCGATGGGACCCTGGGGAGGTACAATGGGACCCCGATTTCACTAGATCTGGACCCTAACGTACGACCCATCCGCATAAAGGCACGGCCCCCTCCCCTAGCCATGCGGGAAAAAATAGAGGCCGAGCTCGACTGCCTGGTCGCCCAAGGCGTGCTGGAACTGGTCGCGTCAGCGCGCTGGGAAACCCCCATTGTAACGCCAATTAAACCGAATGGGGCTATACGCATTTGTGCAGATTACAAATGCACCATAAATAAGGCTCTGCAGGACCACGCCTATCCGGTCCCGGTAGTGAGCCATGTCCTGGCCTCCCTGACGGGGGCCAAAGTTTTCGGCAAATTGGACCTGGCGCAGGCTTACCAGCAGCTGCCAGTGGACACGGCCGCTGCGGAAGCGCAAACCATCACCACCCACAAAGGGGCTTTCCGGGTCAATAGACTGCAGTTTGGGGTTTCAGTGGCGCCAGGGATTTTTCAATCTTTCATGGATTCCCTCCTGAAAGGAATTCCAGGGGTCCAGCCCTTTTTAGATGATGTCATCATCGCGGCACCGGACTCCACCGCCTTCACCGAACGGCTGCGTCAGGTCCTGCAGAGGTTCAACGAGGCTGGCCTCAAGGTGAAGAAGGAGAAATGCCTCCTGGGTGTGCCCCGCATCGAATTCCTGGGGTTCGCAGTCGATGCACAAGGCATCCACCCCACAGACGAGAAAATTAGAGCGATCACACAAGCCCCGGTCCCCACGTCCAAGCCGGAACTCCAGGCCTTCCTAGGCCTCTTGAATTTTTACCACGCGTTTCTGCCCCAAAAGGCAACGGTGGCTGAACCCCTCCACCGGCTGCTGGACAAGGAAGCGCCGTGGGCCTGGAAGCCGTAGCATGCGGCAGCTTTCCAGGCGGTAAAAGACTTGTTGGTCTCCAACGGGGTGCTGCACCACTTCTGTGAGGCTTTACCTGTGGTTCTGGCGTGTGATGCGTCGCCCTACGGGGTGGGGGCAGTGTTGGGGCATCGGTTGCCGGATGGCCGGGAGGTTCCGGTCGCCTACTATTCTCGGACCCTGTCTTCTGCGGAGCGTAATTACGCGCAGATAGACAAGGAGGCACTAGCGATAGTGGCGGGGGTTAAAAAATTCCACCATTATCTCTATGGCCGCCCGTTCGAGATCCTTACAGACCACAAGCCTCTCCTGGGCCTCCTTGCGCCCGATCGACAGACGCCGCAGATGGTCTCGCCCAGGGTTCTCTGCTGGTCCATATTCCTGGCGGGGTACTCTTACACCCTCACCCACCGCCCGGGAAAGGCCATGGGTCACGCGGACGCGCTCAGCCGCCTCCCACTGCCCGCAACGGACCCAGACCCGGCCCCCGCCCACGTCATCGCACTCCTAGAATCGCTGCCCGATCGCCCAGTACATGTCAAGGAGGTGGCCCGCCTCACGGGCCGCGACAGGGTTCTCTGTCGGGTTTTGAACTGGGTGGGGAGGGGATGGCCGACAGCTAGACAAGACCCGGAGTTTGCGCCTTTTGTCACAAGGCGCGATGAGCTGTCGACCTATAAGGGGTGCCTAATGTGGGGAGGCAGGGTGGTCATTCCGAAACCACTACAGGAACGGGTACTGAGGGACCTTCATGAGCACCACCCTGGGGTAGTCAGGATGAAGGCTCTGGCGCGGGGGTATGTCTGGTGGCCAGGGTTAGACCGGGATATTGAGGACATTGTAAAAAGGTGTCAACCCTGCCAGGCCTCCCGACCCGCACCCCCGACGGCCCCAGACAGGGCCTGGGAATCCTCTCACCGCCCCTGGTCGCGCCTGCACCTCGACTTTGCGGGCCCGTTCCAGGGGCAGCTGTTTTTTATACTTGTAGACGCCTACAGTAAATGGCTAGAAGTAGAGCCGGTACCATCCACCTCCTCCCGGGCAGCCATCCGAGCGATGTGGCGGATTTTCAGCTCGCACGGACTCCCCGACACCCTGGTCACCGACAACGGGACGGCCTTCACGTCTGGGGAGTTCCAGGAGTTCACCCGCCAGCACGGGATTCGCCACATCAGGTCGGCCCCGTTCCACCCCGCCACCAATGGCCAAGCCGAACGCATGGTGCGGACAGCCAAAGAGGCACTCCGTCGGACCGAAGGAACGGACTGGGACTTCAGGCTGGCGCACGTCCTGTTCGGCCAGAGAACGACGCCCCATGCGACAACCGGCCGGAGCCCGGCGGAACTATTGATGGGCCGACGCCTCACCACCAGGCTGGACCGGTTACATTCCGATCGAGCGCCCGAGCGGGAGCCCTGCACGGAAACGCCAGCGGCGGTGCGAGGGTTCTTCCCAGAGGACCTGGTGTACGCACGGAACTACGCGAGAGGGCCCCCGTGGATTCCCGCACGAGTAGTCCGGGTCCGTGGCCCCCGGTCCTACGAAGTCTCGGTGGAAGACGGCCAGATCCTGCATCGCCACATCGATCAGCTACGTCGCCGGGTGCTACCCCTGGAGCCAGATGAGGGGGAGGAGTGGGACGAGCCAGCTCAACCAGACGCGGGGGCGGACGCACTAGAAGAAATCCCGGGGGACTTCAACTCCGGACTGACAACCACCGCAAATGACACACCGGCCGAGATGGTGAGCCCAGCCCCGCCAACACCAGAGCGGCCACCAGTCCCCACAGCCGCCCGGGAGGCTGTCAGTTCCCCCATGCCAGAGCCCCGTCGCTCCACGCGAGAGCGGCGGCCCCCCAGCTATTTGAAAGACTATGTGTGCGGGTGTTTATCGGACCAAGGGGGAGGGGTGTAATGTATCCACTGGAGAACATGGGCTCTGGACAGCCATGTGCTTAGACTGGTTCTAACCGGTCCACCATGTGGCCAGGCGAAGGGTCTGAGCTTCGCCCCGAAGGACAATGGACTAGTGGATCCTGACTCCCCTCCAATGGAGGAGCAGGAGTTAATCCAATCAATGTAAATAGCGAATCACCGGGTGTGTGTGTTTGGGGTGTGGGTCACTTGGGAATAAAAGCCGGCCTGCGAGCCGGCTCAGTTGTCTTGTTCTTCATCTAATAAAGTATGTGAGAGCTGAAATCACTAGTAAGTCTCAGTACTTTTCAGTTAGATATGTCAGAGATGTTCTCTTTCAAGCCTACAATCAAGGATGCAGGGCTGTGTACAGTACACGTCTTCTAAACATTCTACAAGTTGACTGATTACAGGGAGACGGACATTGTCAGGATGTTCCCCGTTGCTCTGTGCTGGGAGGTAACAGGATGCTTCAGACTATTTCTCTGAAGTCAGCAAAGCGGCCTGAAAGGCTAAACCCTTTCTCACCCTTGCATAGCTAATTGAGGGGGCTCTGGCCAAAAGGCCTGGTCAATCTCAATACCTATGAAGTCCTAATTTATTTTTTTGATTACTCTGTAATGGAGCTGCGGTGGCTCAAGTGGTTAAGACGCTGAACTGCAGGCTGTGGAAGGTCAGTAGTTCAGCAGTTCGAGACCAGGGTGCCGCATGACAGGGTGAGCTCCTGTCTCTAGTTCCAGCTCCTGCCAACCTAGCAGTTCGAAAGCAAGAAATTGCAAGTAGATAAATAGGTACCGCTTCGGTGGGAAGGTAACAGCGTTCCGTGCACCTTGGTGTTTAGTCATGCCAGCCACATGACCACGGAAACGTCTTCGGACAGCGCTGGCTCTTCGGCTTTGAAACGGAGATGAGCACCGCAACCCTAGAGTCGGATTCGACTGGCTTTCGAGCAAGGGAACCTTTACCTTTACCTAATGCAAATACTCAAAGGTAACAGATTCCTGCTTTCCCATGGGAAAGGAATAGTCAGGCTAACTGTTTGCAGAGCTTCATGGGACATGACTGCTGGCACAGCACAAGAGTTTTTAATCCATTTGGGGAGCCAACCTTAATACAAGTATGGTTTTCTCACAACAGTCGCCTTCATGGATGACCTCCAGAGACACTTGAACTCAGGTGTGTCAGCGCTGCTGTTGTTACTTGATCTAATGGCAGCGTTTGACACCATCAGTTATGGTCTCATGACCCACCGCCTCACTGAAGTGGAGATATAAAAGGCTACCTTATGGTGGTATACCTCTTTTCTCCAAGGTCAGGGACAGAGGATGGCAATTGAGGAGAGGGTCAGGGCCAACTCACTCACTAGGCGAACTAGGCATTCACCTAGAGCACGCCAGCCTTTAGGGGCGCCAAAAGCCCTCTCCCTGACCCGGTGACTGCTGCCGTCGCCACCTCTTTGGCCAGCTAACTTCTCCCAGCCTGCCCTTCTCCTCCTCCTCCTCGTGGCCAGGGACTGGAAGCTGCAGCAGAAGGAACAGCAGCAGCAGCAGGGCCGGGGAAGTGATGGCTTGTGAGCACCCCGCCAGTCAGCCTCTTCTCCGGGTACCCTGACGAGGGGCACCAAACTGCACCCCCGCCCAAAGCCCCCCCCACAAGATGACTCTGTCCTGAGGCAGGCCCATTGTCCACCCCTTGGCCTGGCCGGCCGCCTGGCGAGGGGGGACTAATCCATCACATGACAGCCAGGGGGCTGCACATGAGGAAGCACAAAGGCAGCATTCAGGGGCAGCCATTGCGGCGCAGCTGGGGGAGCCTCCTGGGCCCCTCGCCGCTGCTGCATGCACAAAGGCCTTTGTTGGGGCCTCCCTCGCCATCCCCCCCCGGGTCCAGAGGCCAGCCCGTGGCCCTGCTCCGGCAGCCCCGCCAGCACGCTCCACTCGTGTGCCACCACAGGCCCTCCCCGCGCTGCCTCGTGTGTAGCAACAGACAGCGGCTCTCTGGGCCCCCCGACAGGCGGGTCGAGGCGAGGGCCGGCAGCCATGAAGGAGCCGCGCGGGGTGGCTGGCACGCCCGAAGGGGCCCCCGTCTCCAGGCTGCTGCGCAAGTGGCCCTTTGCCAGCACCTGTGGGGAGGCTTGGTGTCCCTCCGGCTCTCCCCCCTGGCTCTCGCATGGCCAGCTGGTCTAGGGGTTTTGATCCTGTATATAGGCGTATTGGACTTCCTTCTCTCCAGGCCCAACCTGGAGGTTGGCAACCCCATAATTGGTGGGCACATGCGGGGGGGGGCGTGCAAGAAGGTAGCCCCGCCTAGGGTGCAAAAAACCTCGGGCCAGCCCTGGAGAGGGTAACACTGCATTACCCTTTGGTATATGGCATCCCTCAAGGGACAATCCTCTCCCCTATATTATATAACATCTATATGTGCCCCCTTGCCCAGCTGATCCAGAGGTTTGGGCTGGGTTGTCATCAGTACGTTGATAACACCCAGCTGTATCTGTTGATGGATGGCCAACCAGACTCTGGCTGAAGCAGAGAAAGCTGAAGCTGAATCCATCACAGACAAATCTGCATTTGTATTTCCCATTGGTGTGACAGCCTTCTGACTCAGTCTTCAAAAAAAACGGTCTACATTTGCTTTTGTTTTCACACTTCAATTGTGCTAGTATACCTTTGCATGTCTGCATATGTTTATCACCCTCTCATGGCAGCTCCATTGTCATTGCACCTCTGCACCACTTTAAATTAATCTTCTCCAAACAACTTTTCAAACAAGCATAGAGAAAGACGGCGTCACAGCAGCACGAAACTGATTTAAAAATGCAAATGCAGATTCGACCAAAAAAGACGGAAGTCCTGTGTCTGGGCCGTGGGAGGGGGGGTGGAATTGGGGATCCAGTTCCCAGCCGTTGCTGGGGCATCATTAGTACCAGCACCAATGGTGAAGAGCTTGGGCATGATCTTGGATGCCTCACTTTCAATGGAGGTCCAAGTCACAAACGTGGTCAAATCAGCTTTTTACTATTTTCAGCTGGTCAGGCAACTAGTTCCCTGCCTCTCTCCTTGCGACCTAGCCACAGTGATCCACACAATGGTCATCTCCAGGCTGGATTACTTTAACTCGCTCTACGCAGTTGATCCAGAAACTTCAGCTGGTTCAAAATGTGGCTGTGTGTGTCCTTACTGGGACATCCATAAGAGCACACATACAACCAGGGCTCCATCAGTTGTACTGGCTTCCAGTTGAGTACCGAATCAAGCTCAAGGTTATGACATTATGTTTCTAAGCCCTGTGCAGTCTGGGCCCGACATACCTGCGGGACTGTGTCTCCCAATATGTCCCTCGAAGAGCATTACACTTGGCAGACCAACAGCTGCTGGTGATCCCCGACCCCAAAGACATCCATCGAGCCTTGAGCAGAGCCAGAGCCTTTTTGGTTCTGGCTCTGGTCTGGTGGAACACCCTCCCGCGTGAGATCAGGGCCCCGTGAGATCTGCTTCAGTTCCGCAGGGCCTGTAAAATGGAAATGTCCCACCAGGCCTTTGGCTGAGGCAGTGGTGATCTAAATTTACATCGGCCTCCCCTTGCCTACCTTGCCCTACTTGCTCTACCTTGCTGCATTGTTTATAGTGTCCCATCTGGTATGTTGTTGGCTTTTGCCCATTACCCAGAACTGGTGCGCTCATATGCAGTAATTTCTGGGAGCAACCCCCAGCTATGTTGGATCACCATCTGGTACTGTACTTATTATTATTATTATTATAGTTTTTATTGTTTTGTCAAACTATGTTGATTGTTTAATTGTGGATTTTTTCATTTATTATTGTAGCCTGCCCTGAGCCCTGCAGTGCAGGGGAGGGCAGGATAAAACTCCAATCAATCAATACAGTCAGAAAGAACGCGAGATCAAGCCTCCATTGTTTGGCTAGCCATGAACATCGGGTAAGGGCTTTCTTTCCTGCTGATTAAGCCAAAGAATTTGCAAAGCTGCCGTGTCAAATTCTGCAACATGCTCCCTTGCACACACACACACAAACACACACACACACACACGTGGCATTAATTAACCTTTCATGCTTTCCCTGTGCTAGCTCTAGCAAGAGGGAATGGGAAGAGGTACGATGTCTGTCACATAAGGAACTGGAGAAGACTCATGATTAATGGCCTGGATAGATCTCAGAATAATAATGATGTTCTTTGTTAACCCTACAACAACACAACCTTGAGATGCCCATTGTCCAACTGAGCTCATACATCTTCCAGAAGGGTCTCTGAGCTTGAGGGCTCTATCCTAAGTAGTACATGCCTGCAATTTTTTACAAGTTTTCTTTGAAGCAAACCCACCTGCCTGACTCAATCCATACCCTTGTCAACTGAAGGATGGCATACCTCAGTGAAGTTTGCAGGCCTTTATTTGAACACATGTGGCTTGTTCGTCATCGTGAACAGGCCAACAGGAAGAAAAACTTTTTGTGTTTTTTGGTAATAAGGAGGATTCAACCTCAAAACAATGATACATGTCAACATAAATGTAGATCAGGTCACACACACCAACATTCCAAATGAGTAATGAAAGAAGAATAAGAGAAGGAGGAAGAGGAGGAGGAGAGTGGATTTATACCCCACCCTTCACTACCCAAAGGAGTCTCAGAGTGGTTTACAATCTCCTTTCCCTCCCTCTCCCCACAACAGACACCCTGTGAGGTAGGTGGGGCTGAGAGAGCTCTTTTGAGAACTGCCCTTGAGAGAACAGCTCTAAGAGAACTTGTAACTGACCCAAGGTCACACCAGCAGCTGCATATGGAGGAGTGGGAGTCAAACCCAGCTCTCCCAGATTAGAGTCTGTGCTCTTAACCACTACACCAAACTGATGTAGAAATTATCATGCATTAATTCACGTGAGAAGCTGGTAATCAAAGCAGCCTGTTCAAACCCCATTGCAAGACCACAGTTTGTAACAAGAAACTTCTTTTGCAATATAGTTTCAGAGGGAAGCCCTGTTGGTCTGCAGCAGAACAATTAGATTCAAGTCTGGGAACAACTTAGAGACTAATGAGATTTTAGGGGCATAAACTTTCAAGCGTCGACTCTCAGCAGCTAAACTTGTACCTCGAAAATCTTGTCGGTCTCTAAGGTGCTCCCAGACTCGAATCTATTTATTCTTTTGCAACAATTGTGTTTTTGATCCACAGTTTGTGTTGTCAAATGGGGATGTTTGCAGCTGTGCCCCTGCTCCGCCACCCTCCACCAGTGAAGGGTGCCAAGGGTCCTATTAGAGATGGTACCCACATTTTTAAAGTTGCAGGCGAGTGGGTGCATAAATGGTGGTGATCTCTCACTGAATTCATGCTGCATATCTGGCTGTAGATGCTCACTTAGAAGTCCTAGATCACACGCACACACACACTCCCCCTCCCCCCGTAGTAGAGATTATCTGCAAAAGTCAGCCTGCTTTCCAACCTTCGTTGCACTGTTATGTTTTAAAGGCACCTATTTGCAATTCATATACAAGATACTGTTGCCCTGACATCTTCTACATAATTGTTTTACAGAAGACATAAATTCAGTGTCATCAGACAAAATTGGAACTCCGGGTTATGCTGATTAGGAGAGCCATTAAGATAGCGTATCTATTAACATCCACATGAAAGAGGATATGAAGGTGAACGGAATAATTGTAGCTTTTTTTTTTTTTTTAAGCATTCTAACGTCACTGTGAAAGTTCTTTTATTTTTGGTACATCTGAGAGTGGCAAGGGAGGGGGCTGGGAGAGGCAGGATGAGTCTCTCATTCCATTTACCATCCAGCTAGATGGGACAGAAATGGAAGTTCTTCCACTGTCCTCTGACTGGGGACCTGTTAGGTGGGATTCTCCAGCTGGTTTCTGAGCTGCAGCTCAGAAGCCAGCTGGAGAATCCCACCTAACAGGTCCCCAGAGGACAGTGGAAGAGCTTCCATTTCTGTCCCGTCTGTCTTCCTCTGCAAGTTCCTCTATTCTGCCCATGTCAGATGTGATTCTTTACAGAGGAAGGAAAACCCTCTGGTATAAAATCTGTCCCCCAAACACAAATGGACAAACTTCTGTGTAGGGTAGCCGGGCACAGGCTGACCACCAGCGGGAGATTTGGGGGGGTCGGCTTGCCAGTGACATGCTGATGTTGCTGGCATCGTGCCGATAGCACTCCCCATGTGTCCAGAGGTGACATCAGAGGGGAAGTTCTAGCATTTAGGCAAAAGCTCTTACTGTTTTACCATAGAGTTCTTTCCGAATGCTAGAGCATCCATGCCACTGCTGGTTTAAACTGGAAGTGGTGTAGGCATGCCAGTACAATGTCAGCACACCAGGCCTTTCCTCCCCCGCCCCATTCCTCTCAGGATGCTCTCTCCATGGTGCAGCATCAGATGCCCAAGTCCTGTGGTGAAATTTATTTTTCTTGGAGTAAGATGTCTCAGCATGCCTGAATGGGGGGGAGTTGCTACTTTGCTCTAAGTGTTTGTATGTGTTATCTCTTTGGCCCATTCTGCATCTAGCATTCACTCTGCTGTCTTCCCATGTTGGAACAGAAATTCCCCTCTGCATTGCATGCCACTTTCACTTTGATTGAGTGTCAGATTTTATGGCAGAGTCCAGACTGCATATGCCGCTTTCACTTCATTTGATCTCTCGGTTTTATGGTAGAAATCTGCATAGATTTATGGCCGTTTTATGGCCATTCAGGGGTGACTTTGCAGTCAGTATGCCCTGGGGTATTTGAATGTGGTTTTGAGCCACATCTTTTTCTGTTCCAGTGAGGGTTTGGTAAAACAGCGGAGAAAATGCTAGATGCAGAATGGGCCTTTGTCTAACCGGGGAGTTTCTTTCTGACTCCCCTTTCTCTTCCTGTGCCCTTTGGGTTTTCTCTCACTCTCCTGGTGGACCTGCAAGGAGCAAGACACATCTTCAGGTCTCTCCTTCAGAAGCCCTGCCATGCACACGTATGCTACCAGATGAGCTGGTCACTTGTGATATGGAACAGTATTCTTTAGATTAGACTCCTCTCTCTCTCCTTTCCACTAATGGAACACCTTTCACTATCTCTAGCCTGCTCTGTTTTGTTAGACGTTGTATTCCTTCTTTCAAGGGGTATCTACACTTGATCCCCATCCTAGCCTTAAAAGGACAGTGTGATATTTAGCTGGAGTTAGATCCAGGTGGGGCAGCCATGTTGGTCTGAAGCAGCAGAGCAAAGTTTGCTTCCAGTCAGGCACCTTCAAGACCAACAAAGGTTTATTCAAGGTACAATCCAGGTGGGCAGCCATGTTGGTCTATTCAAGGATGCGGATATAGATATAAACTGGATTGGAGTTAAAATATAAGATAATATCAGTAATTATATACTGGAGTTAAATAGAAAATAATATAAGATGTTAAATAGAAGATCATATATGGAGTTAAATAGAAGATGATAAGATAAAATAATATAATGTCCTTCCCTTATATATAAAAGAGTAGTGGTCGGCTGGCATGCCCAAATAAGGGAAAAATGTGCGGCAAAATAGGTTGGCCACGGGGGCTACCTCTCATGGTTGGGCCCTGGCCATTGGTTGACGTGCCTGGCTGTGTGGGCTCGGTCCCACCCACACAGCCAGCAGACAGCCTATAGGACTCAGTCTGCCTCCAGTCGCTGGACCGGACGGATGCTCTGGCGGCTCTCCCCGGTAAGGAACTTGGGCCGACTGGGGCCTGGGGCCGGGGACACCTTGTACAGCGGGGAGGAGGAAGCAGAGGGACAGGGCCTCCAGCGGCTGGCCCAAACAACGACACGGCCTCCCTCACTCACCGCTCCGCTACTGCAGAGCCGCACTGGGAGGGGGAGGCTGACCTGGCCTGGACCTGCAGGCGCTGCCGGCACAGAAGGGGGACGGGGCCTTCAGAGGGAGTCTGGCTAGCGCCCATTGCATCGGAGCACGCAGCGGGCCTTGCCACTAGTAAAATAATAAATCAATAACAGTGGTACTAGGAAAGGACAAAAACTTCAGGACCTAAATTTGACTAAGTTGGTCTTATATGTTAAAATTATTGTAAAAATCGTTATAAAATTGTAAGAAAACAGCGATCACAGCCACAGCCTGAGGGTGAGGTGTCAGTTCTGCACGAACGTCACTGACCCACACAGCTTCCAAGAGTTTCCAAGCATCGTTAGCTTCTTAACTAGCCACAGGGGTGGTAAGTCAGCTTTAAAAACACAAATTAAAACTTTAAAACTATGGCTTAAGGGTTTGAAAAGAAGAAGTAAATTAAAAGTTAAACTCTTAACTTAGAGGGGAGGAATACAAAGAAAAGGCCTCTCTCGTCCAAGGCGGCATTAGCCCCCCGGCTTTATCACCAGCTCTCAAAGCAAGAGGCTTGTGCATGGGCATCAGTCTTGCTCAGGTCTACTTAAAGAATAATTTAGGGAGCTAAAACAGCAAGTGCCAGTAACTAACTCCCTTCTTAATAATGTGGCTACTAGCCAGCAAAACACCTGACAGAGATAATAAAACTAAAAATAAAATCAGATAAAACACTCTGGGCAGCCACAGCAATGTTCTCAGCTCAGCGGGGAACACCCCCCCCCTCTGGATACAGAGAAAGTCTCCTGAAAAGAAGCTTGAGCCTGCCAGAACAGCTGCCTTGAAACCAAGAAAGCACTAAGTCCGAAAGAACAGGAAGCAGATAATAAAAGTGAAAAAGAAAACTTAGCTCTCCTTCCCACCGCAGTATGGAGGTGAACTGAATCTACCTCAACAAATGTAAGTTTCACTCTGACCTGGATAGCCCAGTCTCATCTGATCTCGGAAGCTAAGCAGGGCCAACCCTTGCAAATAATTGGAAGGGAGACCTCCAAGGAATACCAGGGCCAGGACAGAGAAGCAGGCAATAGCAAGCCACCTCTTTGAAATGTCCAGGCTCCACTAGGGGTTGCCAGAAGTCAACCATGACTTCCAGGTATGTGCACACATACAGACACAAAAAACAAAATATTCGCAAAAATAACAAATGTACATTTTGCCTTTTTTGCAATACATTTGCTTGGAGCCATAAGAACATAAGAGGATCCAATGTTGGATCAGGCCAATGGCCTATCCAGTCCAACACTCTGTGTCACACAGTGGCCAAAAATACCAGGTGCCATCAGGAGGTCCAGCAGTGGGGCCAGGACACCAGAAGCCCTCCCACTGTTGACCCCCCCCCCCCAAGCACCAAGAATACAGAGCATCTCTTGCCCCAGAGTCCCTATCTATACCTTGTGGCTAATAGCCACCAATGGACCTCTGCGCCATATGCTTATCTAATTCTCTCTTGAAGCTGTCCATGCTTGTAGCTGCCACCACCTCCTGTGGCGGTGAATTCCATGTGTTAATCACTCTTTGGGTGAAGAAGGACTTCCTCTTATCTATTCTAACCTGGCCGCTCACCAACTTCACTGAGTGCCCACAAGGAGTTCTTGTATTGTCAGAAAGGAAGAAAAGTACCTCTTTCTCTACCTGCTCTATCCCTTGCATAATGTTACAAACTTCTATCATGTCACCCCTATTAACTGTCTATTAACTGCATGCCTATTAACTGCATGTGATACCATGCTTCTGTGACTGTACAACTTTATTTATTTATTGATTCAATTTATACCCTGCCCTCCCCACCAAAGCAGGCTCATTTTGAGTCCACTTTGCTAGATTAACTAGTGCGTATCCCCAGTACTCTTCATATCTAGTGGAACTGATCATGACTGATAATTGTTCACTGGAAACATCTTTTAGCTGGAGTCATTTCTCTTGCCATCCCAAATGTTTAATCTTTTAAAAGCATGCCAAGTCTTGAGGCAGGTTGCGCAAAGGCTTAACAAGTTTCCTGCTTTCAAAAGTAGGCCAGAGGGGGTTTAGCTGGAGTCTTCCTTGAGAGCCACTGCCTCCAGTGAAGGCCAAGCCCGATAGACTCAATTTGAGAGCGTTATATGAGTACAACCACACCACTTTGGCTCTAGCCACTCGAATCCTAATAAATGAGCACAGACTATTATTTCTCTGAGGGTCCGGCGAAGCACAAGGATCATCCTAAAACAAAAGTAATTACATTGGTCCAAAACCATGATGAGATGTCCGGTGTGATTTCACTTCAACAAGAAGAAGAAGAGAGAAGAGAGAAGAGATTGGATTTATACCCCGCCAGGGCTTTTTTCCTGAAAAAAGAGGTGCCGGAACTCTCATGAAAGAAATGAAGTTTTCAATCTGTATACTGAAAACTCACAAACTTTAAAAAGAATTTTATTGAAGAGGTTCTGGAATTCTGTTCCCACGCGTTCTCCCAGGAAAAAAGCCCTGTACCCCCACCCTTCACTACCCAAAGGAGTCTCAGAGCCCCTTACAATCTGCTTTCCCTTCCCCTCCCCACAACACCCTGTGAGATAGGTGGGGCTGAGAGATCACTTTCAAGGACTGCTCTTGAGAGAACAGCTCTGAAAGAACTTCTGACTGACCCAAGGTCACACCAGCAGCTACATATGGAGGAGAGGGAAATCAAAACCAGTTGTCCCAAATTAGAGTCTGTGCTCTTAACCAGTACGTCTGGATTAACTGGGTTTGATTCCCCACTCCTTCACATGCAGCTGCTGTTGTGACCTTGGGTCAGTCACAAGTTCTCTCAGAGCTGATCTCTCATGAGCGGCAATTCTCGACAGACCTCTTTCTCGGCCCCAGCTATCCCACAGGGTGTCTGTTGTGGGGAAGGGAAGGGAAAGGAGATTGTAAGCTGCTCTGAGACTCTGAGTGAAGGGTGGGGTATAAATCCAATCTCCTCCTCCTCCTCCTCCTCGTCCTCCTCCTCTTCTTCTCCTCTCCCTTCCCCAACCCAAATCAAAACTATCTTCTTTATGCACTAAGAAAGTCAAACAACAAAAGGATTGCTTTAAAACAAATACCTTGGCAATATTTTGCATTCCCTAATTGTAAGCTCATGTCTCTCCCTCAGTGGTCTAGAAAATTAAAACCACCTGTCAAGTCTTACATTACCAAATTAATTATATAGCCAGAAGTCAAGAACAAGGAGAAGTAATAGAAGCTATAATGTCCAGGAGTGCTCACAAGCATATTAACTACCATTTATTGGAGGGAATGTTACTGTTATCTATAACAAATGCCCTCTGATCGCTGTCTCGCTCTGTATTGTGGTGATTATAATGGTACATTTGCTTTTTCAATAAGGAGAATCACCTCCCTTGTGCTGCAGTTCATCTTCTGGCATCCAGAAAATGGCAAAAACCTAGCGCCCCCCCTCCCCGGTTACCTGTGATTCCCCAAACAAGCTTTGTATTCCCCAGCTAGAACCGAAAGCCTTGTTTTCATGAAGGGCTGACTTAATAATGCAATAAAGCTCTAGGGGCAACGTGGTTATTTATTGAATTGTCATTGTGAGGCGTTCATAAATCATACCATTCATGAGGGGGAGAGGGCAGGGTTGAGAGGGAGTTATGTGTTTTGCTTTCATTGTTCAGATGGTAATAAGGAGGGTGGGGAGAAGGCTGACCAGTCCAGGTGTGACCTGATGGCAGTAAATCCCTGCCCACAGAGGGTTCCTGCAGATGGAAGGATTTCCCTCTGTGTCGTATGGTGTTCTCACTTCCCCCCTCCCACTGCAATACAAAATGACCCCCAACCAGCATTGCAGGGCGGGGTGGGATATTTTGGGCTGCACCAGGCTGGGAGAGGCAAGAAAGTCTCACTTTACAAACAGAAATCCTTCTGGAAACACTCCCTAGGATGCAAGCCAATATAACGAACACAGGAAAAGAGACGATAGTTGTGCTCTATAAGGCCTTGACAATTTAGTGTGGTGCTGATGGGTGATATATGGGTGATAAATGACAGAAATAGGTAATCGATAGAGCAAGGGTTCCCAACCCTTTTGATCCTGTGGGCACCTTTGGAATTCTGACACATTGTGATGGGTGCAGCCGCAAAATGGGAAGTGCAGCATAGAATGGCTACCAGAGCCTCCCTTCAGTCCCACAGTGAAGATGTTGGTGCTGTGGCAGCAGATGCTGTCAAACCAACTTTAAAAAAAAATCTGTACAGCCAATCAAATCTCCACTGACCAATCAGAAGTCTTGTTGGGCAAAAGCTCCACCTGGCCCCACCCACTTTCTAAAAACACTTGGAAGGTGCCAGAAAGGGTGTAATTCTGCAATTCAGGAGGGAATATCTCCAAAACTATCATCCCTGCCTCCTTCACCACCGACATGCTGCACTGCACTTTGGGTGGGGCTATGGTGAGAGGTCACCTCGAGATCACAAACAAATGCAGCCTTCTGTGGCTGGCCTCTTGGTCAAAGGTGAAATGCAGAGAGCATGTGAGATGACTGCACTGCTTGGGCTGCTGCTAAGGGGGGGGAGGTTGATGTAATATGAAAAGACAACTTGTTGTGTTTCCCTAAGCCACAGTGCAAGCCAGTGTTCCCTCTAAGCTGAGTTAGTGTGAGCTAGCTCACAGATTTTTAGCCTCTGGCTCACACATTTTTGTCTTCGCTCAGGAAGGATGGCTCCAGAGCAAACTAATCTATGCAGCTGCCATATTGCTCACTCACAACTTTAATGCCAGCCACCCACAAAACAGAATTTTTGCTCACAAGACTCCACAGCTTAGAGGGAACTTTGGTGCAAGCTCAGCTTCATCACCCCTTTGCAGTTTAAAAGGCAGACGTACATATCAGGAAGGTGAGTAGTTTCTCAGCCATCAGTCTTCCCTGGCCCCCTCCATCAACACAGGCCATGTGGAACAACAAAGATGCTGCATAAGTGTCCACACAGTTCTCCTCACTTACCTTTTCATTGTTTAAAGTGGAGAAAGTGCTTGGTGCTTGGACGGGGGGAGGGGCAGAAATGGGAGGCCTTCTAGTGTCCACTGCTGGACCTCCTGATGGCACCTGGTATATTTTGGGCCACTGTGTGACAGAGTGTTGGACTGGACGGGCCATTGGCCTGATCCAACATGGGCTTCTCTTATGTTCTCTTATGTTATTAAGTGTACTTTCCTTTTTTTAAGTACCTTTTTAAAAATTGCAGTCTTTACAAAAGGGCAAAACTGCTCTAGAATTTAGAGTGGGGGTCCCCATAATGGTGCCTTTGAGAGACAGGGTGCCCGGCAGCACCCTTCCTGGGACCTGCCAAGTGTTTTCAGAAAGTGGGCAGGGGCAGGTGGGGGTTTTGCCCAGCAGAGCTTCCGGCTGATGACTTTTTTTTTTTTTTTTTTGAAAAGTTGCTTCAGCAGCAGCTGCCACCAGATCACAAGAATCTTCACTGTGCAGCTGAAGATAAACTGCGCATGTGCAAGGAAATGATTTAAAACAAGATGTTCTTTTAAAAAGGCATCCTGTTAAAAAGAGCTTCTGCCTGAAAAGATGAAGAATAACTATTAGTGTTCTGTCTGATTGCACTCACAGAGATGTTGTGCTTGGCTCTGTCTCTTGTGGAAGCCATTTTGTGGTTGCACCCAACATCCAGTGTCAGAATTCCAAAGGTGCCCACAAGCTCAAAAGGGTTCGGGGACCCCAGGTTTAGGGAAAGGTTTCTTCTTGACCTCATGGGTCTCAGCCAGCCAGCTCTTTCCACAGCCAAGTTCCATTGTGGAGTTGCAGGACTGGGTATCCAGAACATGTCTGGTTTAACAGCAGGGAGGACACTTCTGCTGTTTTAATACCATCATGTTTCTCTCCCTCGGAGCTTCTCTGCCAAATCCATAGCTTTGGTGATGCCTTTTGGAGTCCTAAATAGCCTGGGTTCCATTTCACACGCAGGATGCTTTCTCGAAGATGGTATTTCCTGTCCTCTGAGGCAGAGCCAGTTCTCTGTCCAAGCCCAATGAGGAGGGCACCATCAGCACACTGTGGGGTTTGGATTCCTCCGGACTGATGGCAGAGGGAGGGAAGGCTGGGGGCTGAAGGTTTTGCTCACTGACACCTTGGAAGTCCCAAGTGACATCAGCCAGAGTCAGGCCAAGCCTTGCCTTGGTTCTATGGGAAGAAACAAATGGGCAGCACACCTGCTGGACTACAGAATACCTTGAGCTGATCATGCTTTGAGGTCTGTTGGAAGAGCTCTGTGTCCCATCCCTTGGTGGCAGAAAGTCCTGTCAAGTAGCAGCCAACTCATGGCAACCCCGTGGGGCAGGGGTGTCGAACTCATTGGTTATGAGGGCTGGATCTGACATAAATGAGACCTTGTTGGGCCGGCCCACGTGTGTGTCATAGAATGTAATGCCAGGGAGCGGAGATATAAACCTTATCAAGGACAGAAACACAATGAGTGGGGGGGTTACTTAAAAATCATGCTTAAAACAGTAACACTCTTGCAATATTTTGTTTATTTAACAGTGTCTGATAACTGACACCGCTTGCTCTGAATCATTGCATCAAAATGTCTGTGTTGTTGCCATCTTGAGTGTGCTGTTCAGGTCTGTATCTGTAAGTTGCAAACCTATGATGATGCAGCAGCAGCAGAACTGGAAGAAGAAGCAGAAGACAACCAGTTTCACTGTGGGCCTGGTAGAAGCCCTACGGGGGCCTGATCCAGCCCCCGGGCCTCATGTTTGACACCCCAGCCATAGGGTTTCCAAGGCAACAGACATTCAGAGGTGGTTTGTCCTTACTTGCCCCTGCACACCAACCCTGGTATTCCTTCCTGAGCTTCCGAGATCTAAGGAGATCAGGCCAGCCTGAGCCATCCAGGTCAGGATGTTCTGTCCTTGACCAGAGGGAAACAAAGATGTTTAAGAATGAGGAGAGAGGCCGTCGCTGTTACAGCACCCACTCGGAAGAATTCAAGCCTACATGAAATCCACCAACAAGTGTGCTTCCCCCCCCAATTCATTTTCATTTCAAAATTCATTCGTTTTCATTATATTCTTTATTGCAAATTTGTTTTCATTGTTACATTTTGTTACCGTCTCTGTTGGTTTCCCTCTTCTGTTAGTAACATCTTTGTTTTCCATCTAATTTGGATGAGATTTTCAGGGTTTCTGCCACTCATTCCCAGTGGATTATTCCAGCCCACTGGTCAGACAGATTGGTCCCAGTTGCCTAGACGATTGGAAGCAAAATTAATGGCAATAGGAGGCAAAACAAAGAGAAAAGCAAACAATAGAGAAATGAATGGGGGGGGGAACCCTGCTCATGTATTGGTATTCCCATTTGTTTTCATTATCCTAATGAACTTAACGAATCACGCTTTTTATGTCTTTTTCCCCCATTAGTTTAGAAATGAATGTCCTTCCCTGCTCCTTAATACATTTATAGTGTCAAGTGAATGCATTCTTATGCCAGAAAACCTTTCTTGTTGTCTGGAGGCTATTAGTTGTTGCTGTGGCTGTTGATGTTGCTTAAATGGAGTATTGGACTTGTACCTGCTTTTTAGATGGGTTTTGATTGGCTTGATTGTTTTCACATTGTTTCTGAGCTTGCTTGTGAGCTGTTTGTTTTCCTTGGAGTGAGTGACTCAGCGTGCCTGGACACTGTATGGGTGTTACCCCCTTGAACGAGATGCCTCCCTTTGTCTTAACCTGGGAGCTGCCCTCCGACCCCTCCCCTCTCTCACTTTGTCTCCTTACTCTGTTCACATGGCCTTCCACGGAGACGCACGTCTCTGCAGGTCTGTCCTGTGCAGATACAAGATGCCTTCAGACTCCCACACACCTGATGCCGGACAAGCTGGCCATTGGTGATAGGGAAACTGCTCTTTAGGACAGGCTCCTTTAGTACCCTAGATTAATATTCGTCTGGCCCCAAAGACTTGAACCTTTAAGGGAGCTAGAACCCTCACCTGGGTAGCCCAGGCAAGCCCAACCTCGTCAGATCTCGGAAGCTAAGCAGGGTCAGCTCTGGCAAGTCCTTGGATGGGAGACCGCCTTGGAATACCAGCAGTCGGGAGGCGGGGGCAGGCTTTCCTCAGCCACCTCTCTGGATATCCTCCAGGCCCCCAGTAGGGGTCAGTCACCAGAGGTCGCCATGACTTCCTGCACACACTCACATGCATGCATGCACACACGAAAAATACAAAAAAGGTAGCTAGAGATTCCTGACAAATTCCTTATCAATCCTGAACGGTTATCCTGTTGCCCTGCTATTCGCCCGTGTGAGTTATTCGCTATAGCAGAGTTATAACAGACACAAACACCTAAAAATGCCATAATAATGACCATCATTCTTTATTCTAGGAATAAACAGCTCTGCAATCTGTCTCTCTGAGGTTCGGGCAAGTTGCTGCTAAAGTAAGCTTTGCTGCTAAGGTAAGCTTCTGTTTCTTCTCTGAGTAAGTTCATTAGAAAGGATTCGTCTGCTCTTACCAAAGGGTTTCCTGTTACCAAACAGCCAAAGATTGAGCCCTCTCACTCCATGCCAAAGGATTTTTATTCTTTCTCTTTAGCCACCCTTTGTGGATCAGCAATCCTTTCCTGAGGTTTTCAGGAAGATACAGTGCAGCCTCTCACACCCCTCCGTCTCTGGTCAACTCCCAGGTGTCCGATTCCAGCTCAGGTGTGAACTTCTCGGTCTTGGGGGGGGATGCACTGTAAAGCTTTGGTGGTTGGCACCTGGGCGATGGTTGAGAGCCATTGACACCCCCCCCCCGGGGGCCCACCTATCTTTCCTTAAGAGAGTGAAAAAACATTAAAACCAAATGTGTAAATCCACAACCCTGAAGTAAAAAGTATTTCTCCACAGACAGATCTCAATATTTCTGAATATTTATAACAGCCTTTGTTTCATTTTAAATTCACAAATAGAAGCTTTTCAGTTCACTTCAGTTTGATTTTGCCCTGCCAGCTTCTGGGCTGGGAGATCCCGCTTGATTTGGGGGTGGAGTCTGGGGAGGGTACTGGAAGGGGCTTCAATCAGCAGGGCATAAGGCCATCCAGTCCACCCTCCAAAGCAACCCGTTTCTCCACAGGAACTGATCTCTGTTGCCTGGAGATAAGCTGTAATTCCAGGAGATCTCCAGGCCCCACTTGGAGGTGGAGCAAACATGGGAAAACACCGTGTTCAGACAAAACACACAATTCTGATATGCAACTATGCCTTCATCTATTCGTTTAAATCATATACTTAAATATACAATAAAGACCCTACTGTACCTTATTGGTTATAGTACATTGATAACAAAAACCTAAGGAACAATGTAGTCCACAGCTACAGAGATGAATATGCAGATAGGATTCAGTGCTGCAGAGTATCTTGCTGTCAGATGAGAGATGCAGCAGTCACCAATGCCAATATTGTAGGCTGTTTTGCTTTCCGAAAAGAGATGCAGCAAGCATCAATGCAACACGCCTTCCAGGCAAAAGTAGTGTATTTCAAGAAATTCTTCAGGCAAATTATTTTTCCTGGAACCAAAGCTCACAATGCTACAATGCACAAGAACCAGAGAAGCCTTCTACAGAGTTGTTTGACTTGTGCCTTGCAGCATTATGAGCTTTGGTTCCAGGAAAAATAATTTGCCTGAAGAATTTCTCAAAACATGCAACTTTTGCCTGGGGAACGTGTTGCATTGATGCTTGCTGCATCTCTTTTTCCAAGTTTACTCAACCTTGCCATTTCCCCCGTGTGTTGGTTGCCCACCTGGAGGTTGGCAGCCCCACACACCACTGCAGCTACCTCCCTCATTTTCTGCCAGAACTTAGCTGGCAGTCATGCTGGTGACAAGGAGGACTTCATTCATCAGCAAGGTGGCCACCTTTAGTAAGTGGGCTACCCCATGAATCTTGGCGCCAAGACCTAATGCCACCTAATGAAGAAGCTCTTATTGTTGCTAAGGTGCTAACTTTTTTTTGGGGGGGGGGAACAGGCAGGACACTCTTGGTGGTGCCATGGGTGGGGGTAGAAATGCCTGTCAAGCCACAAGACCCCCTCATTTGGTTTTCTTTTTTTATTATTATTAATTTTTTTGAACAAAGGTTTATTTGTACAAAAAATGCTTTATACAAAACACAGTAAGTCATTAATTACACGTAACAGCTTTCCTCAGTTCTTGCCGATGGATCCAAAGCCTCCTGAGCCACGTTCTGTGTCATCTAAAACCTGGACTTTAAAAAGGGCTCCAGGGGAGATCCGGGAAATTACAGGCCAGGCAATCTGACATCGATGCCGGGTAAATCAGTGGAAACTGTTATTAAGGAACGTTTTATGTGTTTTCATGCAAATGGTAGTGAGTTTACTGGCCAAACCCTGATAAGTATTTCCACGCTTACCATCCACCAGAAAATTTATTCTCCCCCTCCCCTTCCTCAGCCTGCTGTTGTCACACTCTGGGGCTAAGATTTACAGAAGCCTCTAAGCTTTGGTTTTGAAAGTCTTGATTCCACAGTAGCTGAGTCGTAACCCTCAGAATTCTGGCTTTTCTTTCTGCACTGAGAAGTTTGGCCCCACCAGAAAAAAAAATTGCCTCACAAGCCACAAAATCCTGGCTACGGGCCTCCCTCAGAGGGCTTTCAGGGCAAGAGATGAACAGAGGCGTGGTTTGCCCTGCTGGGCCTGCCTCTGTGTAGTGACCCTGGACTTCTGTGGTGGTCTCCCATCCAAGTTCTAACCATTGCTGACCCTGCTTAGCTTCCAGCATTTGACAAGACTGGCCTAGCCTGGTGAAGGAGAATTGTTGAGCAGAGTTCCTGTGTGGCCATCTAGGGTAGAGGGAAGTGTAACTGGTTCTGCAAGTGTGCTATTAGCATAAAGTAAGTAAAAGTTAGTAGAATTCTTGAAAGTAGCATAAGTAAGGCATTTGACAAGTTTGCAAAGTAGGTAGTGACTGGTTCAGAAATGCTGCAGTATTGAATCGCCTTATCATATTTGGAAGATTTTTGCCATAGAATGTAATATAATTGAACACTATGTGACTGACTACTATGAAACACCTCGTTTCTTGAAGTTCATTGCAGTTAACCTCATGTTCTGCTAGACAAAGGTGCTGTCCAACGATGTATCGTTGAATAAAGGAATCAGTTTCAACCACTGGTCTGTTCAGTTGAGCCCCTTCGCATCAAACCCGTTTTAGGGTTAACTTGGCCTGTTTCCCTGTCACTGGGCCATCTGGGCCATGGATTACACGGGAGGCAAAGGAGCCCTCCGCTGGCACTGAGAGGCCGGGATCAGGCCCTTTCTCAGGAAATGTCCTTGTCTTTTTAGAGCCCATTATTGAAGGAAGCCTTTGTTTTGCCCTCCATTTAATGTCTTCCTATCTCTCCGAGCTCTGGATTTATTACTTATTAAAAATGAAATATTTACATCAGACAACAGATTTATTCATTCTCAAGTTGAGAATGAGCCTGACAGATGGCTTTCCACTGTACACAACCCCATTAATATGCTACAACCTTGACCTGGGAAGGTTGTTGACATGGCGAACAGGACTTGCTATGAACTTTGGATAGTTGCCATCCCAAACCTTTTATTCAAAGTATCAAACAGCATTTAATTTTGTTTCTCAGATATGGGTTTTTGCCTCCCAAGGGCAGAGGATAAAAAGTTCCTCTTCGCTCTTTTAGCCACTCTATCTCACTCTCTCTCTCTCTCTCTCTCTCTCTCTCTCTCTCTCTCTCTCTCTCTCTCTCTCTCTCTCTTCCTCATTTACCTTTACATAATTAATTTTTTTGCAGCTTTTGATTTAAAAGCAGAAAATAAGCAAAAGAGGATTAAGACAAGAAAGGAAGTCTCCGTGTTTAGTTCAAAATGATCTACAAGAGAATTAAGGACAAGAAAGAGAAGGGAAATGGGATTTGACTTTGAATCAAGTACCTGCCACTGTCGAAAGCATAATAGGAACCTGTCAGAATTAGTGTAAAATCAATGTGTGGATTTCTGTAAATCAAACGTTCCTTCCAGTTCTGAAATGCTAGATGAATAGTGCTGGGGGGGGGTGTGTTATATAAACAATAGGCGCTATTGAGCCAAAGTTAAGCACATCTGATTCCTGCCAAGTGGCTGCTGCAATATTTGGTAAAATGGACCTCATACCAATGTACACAGCAAGTCTGAATGCCACTAGGACCAGGGTGGCTAAGCTCCCAGTGGGGGCAGGGGCTTCCCCGCCTCCAAATCCTATTAAAAAAGAAAAAAGAAAACTAAATTAAAAAAATTAAAAAGAAAAATAATGCCTCAGCTTCTTACAGGAAGTTATTACTAGAGTTCTTTATTATTCCTAGAGCTACCCAGAAGTGAAAAGCGTGGTTCTTGGAATCCCCAGAAACTCTATGGTAAAAACTTCCTATAAGTAGATGAGGCTTTATTTTTATTTTTATTTTAATTCCTCCCTGGATGCTGCCCCATTCCACAACCCTCCCACTGGTTGCTAGGCACTGCTTGACTACCCTAAGAATACACACAGCCGTTCCATAATATATTTTCTTTGAATTCAGGGAGCAACCTCCCTCCCCAAATCCAAATGTTTTCCTCAGCAGCTGAAATCATAACTGCAGAGAACTTGGGCCAGGTCTGGATCAAGGAATCACTTCAACAGACTTCGGAAGGGTAGAACTCTGGGTATAGATGGCACCATGACGGTATTTCTTTTCCACAGAAGTGTCTTTCCAGTTGATGCTGACTGGAAACAAAACCAAAAAAGAATGATATCTATGATGACCAAAATGCAATAAAAACAAAACATTGAGCATGACAATTGACTTACGGCAACCCCTCATGGGGTTTTAGAGGCAGGAGATGTTCCGAGGTGGCTTGCTGTCAGAATCCTGGTTAAATCAGTTTTCAGCACCACTCACTTCGAACAAAGTTTAGTTTATTGAGACGTTGAAGAATACCATACTGAACACAATCTTTGTTAGGGCTGGAGGTGAAAGCAGATCAGGACCCAATCACCCCACGGCATTTGCCCGCCCAAAATAACGGGGGGCCCCACTAAGCACATACCCCTCTACAGAAATAAAGCAAAACAACAGGTCTCTGTGACACATCAAAGCATTTAGGAAAATGAAAGCATTTGGTTTTCACATCCCTCTTCCTTCCTCTGTGGCAGGCAAACTATAAAATGCATACTGAGCCTGACACTTGCCATTGCCTGCCTCTGTCCAGCCCGTGGCTACAGAGGGGCATTTTGGGGCCCTGCCCCCTTAATTAAAAGTCCCCCCCCCTTGCCATGCCAGAAACCGTATTGGGATTTTTAAAAAATTATGTACATGTGTGTGTGTGTTCAGGTCAAAACCTTATTTATGAGGTGAGACCTCCTCAGGCAGCAGCAACATGGCTTACCCTTGGCTTCCCTCTCCCTGCCCTTGTGGAATTCTTGGGGGGCATCATGGGACTTGGGAAAAGATGACTCAAAAGGCATTTAAATGCCTTTTGTGTTCCCTGCCACAGGGCAAGAAAGCTTCAAAGGGCACTCAAGAGTGGTACCATCAATGTGTCTCCAACAATCCCCTCCTGCTAGCCCAGTCCTGCTGTAGACCACTTAGGCCATGGAGAGTTTTTCAAAAGCATCCCCAGGAGCCTTTGGGAAACATGCAAAGAGAGATGGCTAGAGATGTATTGAAGGAACTCAAAAGGCATTTAAATGCCCTCTGAGCTGTTTTTTCCTAGGAACTGACATGCTCACTGCCCTATTCCTTGAAAGGAAGGGCTAGTGCTAGACCCTCCCACTTTAAAGACAGGCATTCCGATTAATTTAATTAACTGTAATTTAACTGTCGCCTTAAAATTTAAATGCCCCCCAAACAAAAAACATCCAGGCTACAAGCCTGGAAGTGACTTGGGACTCCCTCAATAGTCTCCCATCCAAGGCCTAACCAGGGCTGACTCTGCTTAGCTTCCAAGGTCTGGTGAGATCAAGCTAGCCTGGGCCATTACTGCCTTAATTTTAGGTCAGTTAATATGCCAACTGAAATCCATACAGGGAGAGAGAGAGTTGTTTCAAGTCCAAAGCTGCTGTGGGAAGGAAACCTGAGAGCAGGACCTTAGAGCTGAGGGCTGAGAACTGGGTTAACTCATGTGCAACCAAGCAGAATTTAAGAGCAGACCCCCCCTGCAAGAAAATGTGTACAAAATGTAACTAAACCAGTTGTCAGACCCTTGAGTTAATCCACTCTCAGTCTAATAGTCTTTTATGAAAGCTTTATTAGAAACAGAGATTTGGATGTGCCCAAGAGAGATCTCTTGTTCAGACTAAAGAACAGATCAAGGGTTAGGTCAGTATCCCATAATGCAATGGTCATGCAGTGGGCGTTCACTCTCTCCCCCTCTTTCACTCCCCCCTCTTCATACTACCCAGCACTAGAAAAGTTTATTATCCAGCAACCAATGTTTCTCCAAGGATGAGAAGCTCCCGATGGCCAGACATCTTGGGGCTCATTCTCATGGGAAAGTTGTTACAAGCAAATCTAACCTAACTGCCTCAACACATACACACAGATATATGGCATTCACACCCACTCCTCCCATCCCTTGGAATTTATGGCAGAGAGGGCTACAAAGGGGTGAGACCAAATGGTCATGATGGCCTAAAAGTGAAAGTACACTACAAAGACGGAAACAAATGGAACCAATGAAGACATTAGTCAACATGACAGTCAGCAGATCTTGATTCTGACACCAGTCCATCATATCTAAATAATCCAAATGAAATTTCAGATCTGGAACAAGATGCCCAGTTCTCTCCATTTTTCTGGTAAAGTTGCAGAATCTGTGACTGCACTCTGCTTCCAGTTTCCCTTTCCCTACCCCGCCCTGGAAGCTTTCATTTCCCAGGGCAGTGAGGGAAATTGGAAGGGATGCAAAGCCAGAGAGTGACTCAGCAGATTTGTAACCGACGGGCACGCCATCCAACCAGACCACTCAGCCCATGTCCGTGCTGCACAAAATAGCAACTGGCTTTTCTGCACAGTCTTTCCCCCAGTCCTATTGCTAAATCATACTGCCTTGGGGAAGGCTCTTATTCTATGTAACCAGGGCTGGTTCTTCCTGGAGGTCAGCCAGCATTCGCCTGTTTGGAGGACTGGCCAAATGTGTTCCTTGTCTTCACTGGGAGAGCGTCTGGCCATGTGCATGAGAGAGACCTAGGGTTACCAACTCTGGCTAGTCAAATTCCTGGAGATTGAGGAAGCAGTGCCAGCAGACGGCAGAGTCTGGGGGAAAGGGGGAGTCCAGCAGGGACATGACTCCATAGAGGTAATTTCCTCCAGGGGACCTGAACTCTGTAGTCTGTAGATCAGTGGTAATTTCAGGAGAACTCCAGCCTCCACCTGGAAGTTGGCATTTCTAGCAGAGACCCCCTGACAGGGCATCTGACATCTCTCCTTGTCTAAAAACCGTTGTCAGGGAGGATCTTGCATTTGTTTTGTAGTGCCAGTGGATTATGACTGCTGTTCAGTCTTGTTTTCTTGCAAGAACATTTTGCTCCCATAGGCTAGTCAAAATCTGCGTGTAAACCTCTAACCCTGGCCTGTTCTGTATCCTGGCCTTACTCCTGATCTTCTTTGTTGTGGATCTCCAAGTTTTGAAATGGACTGCTCCACAACTTGTCCCATTTTCTGTACTATTCCCTGCTTTAAATTCATTGTTTTTCTGTTCACACTGGGTCACAATATTAATTTTAAAATTCTAGGGTGGCAGATGTTAGCGATTTCTCAGAGGAACAGGCTTCCTTGGGAGGTGGTGGGCTCTCCTTCTTTGGAGGTTTTCAAACAGAGGCTCGATGGCTATCTGACAGCAATGCTGATTGTGTGGACTTAGGCAGATCATGAGAGGGAGGGCGGGAAGGGTTGCATCAGTGCTTGGTTCTTGTGGCCCTTTCTTACATGCCCAGGGAAATGCCAATTGCCACTTTGGGGTCAAGAACCAATTTTTCTCCAGGCCGGTTTGGCCAGGGGATCCTGGAGGTTTTTTGTCATCTTCTGGGTGTGGAACAGCAGTCACTGAAGGCGTAGAGGGGTAAGTATTTGTGAATTTCCTGCATTGTGTAAGGCTAGATGACCCGGAGGTCCCTTCCCACTCTATGATTCCATGTCATCACTGTTGCCATCAGATCACCTTCCTGCTTTTTTCATTTGTACAGGCTCACTAGTGATACTCTGCACTAGCACTAAATTGGGATCAGTCACCCAACATATCACTTGTTAAACCTCCCTCACTCTCCCCCCATGGTGTTCGTGCCATAATTTAAAGCCCACCCCATAGAAAAAAGACCACTGCAACATGGCTATGGATCATGCATTACCCTGTGCCATTTTGAGAACCATGCTGATGATAGTCCATTGCAATAAACACAAATAAAAGTGATATGCACAGCAAAATAACACAACCCCCCCCACACACACACACACTCCTGGCTACTAAAAATTACATCTCACCCTGGGCAAAGGGGACAGTAAAGGCAGCCCAAAGTGAATGGGGTTACTAAAACAAAAGGTGGGAAAAGGCAGGGAGGGGATGCAATTGTGTGTGCTGCTTAAGAAATCAGCAAACTGGTGGGAAGTAGGAACTTTTTAAACATATTATGATAAGGAACATCAGCAAACATTGATGCCCTTGGTAAGATGCAAGCAAAGGGACAACTTGCGGGGCAGGCTCAGGGTTTGAAGGAAAATAATCCAAATAATCCAAACCTGGAATAAGAATAATAAATATTCTTGAGGGGTAAACAGCTGCCTTTAAAATAATATATTAACACAGTATTACATGTATGATCATCTAAAAATAATAACACTTGGCTATACATTAACTCATTATCACTAATCTCTGCTATAACAAAATATATCTACATATTGGTCTCTGGAGATGGAGGAGGTGAAGGGGGATGGAAAAGAGACAAGGGGGTGTGGATACCGAGGCAGATGTTCAAAGGGGGCGCAGATCTCTGCTGCAAAAAATAACGATTCAAGAGTTTCACAAATGTAATCAAGCCGACTTGCAATTGGCTTGAAAATAAAATTGCCTTATTCTTGTTCTGCGGGAGGGGAAGTGCCAAAAAAAAAGACAGAGCCCCAACATTAACCTGACATATAGAAAACCACCTGTGGAACAAAAAATTAGTAACATTGTAACACAATTATATATCCAAGGTAAAGCACACATGCGGAATGAGCCCCTGCTTGTTTATTTCTTACATTGTTTATTTCTTACATAGTTTATCTCTGCTCCTTCTCAGGATCTCCATGTGGCATACTTGGCTGCCCTTCACCATCACCTAAGCCCTGTGAGACAGAAATATATTGTTGTATGTCTGGCATAAAATCTGCAAAGAGATATGCCAGACGTATAGTGATGGAATATCAAGGTGACCACTAGAGGGAGCAAAACACATGCAGAAAGGGGGGGGGAAGCAACAGGGACACAGAAGTGACAAAATGAGAATGCAGAAGAGCCCCAGGTTATGTAGTCCTAGCTCAAGCAGTGTATCACAGAAAAAGTTCTGTAGGGTTACTTATTACATCATTATTAATTATTTGCATATAAGTGTGCGCCCCTTGTCTGTTTCCTTAGTGTAAGGCCATTGACTGCTAAGCATGCAGACTGGTATGAAATGAAAGTGGGGACTTCTGATGGCTGGTGATGTCAGAAAGACACTGATAACTTCGCAAAACCAGGACAACTAGTGCTCTTTGCCTGTGAAGTTCCTTGTCAGCAATGAAGTTCAAGAGAAGCTGAACAGATTCATCAAAGTGCAGGACAAAAAAAATTGGTTCACTATGTGAGCATTCAGACAACAAGCTGATAAAACAGTGGAGCCCCCAGGGCTGAATAGGGACATCGGACTCTTATGTCACTATAGATGCTAATTTTCTGTCCCTAAGCATTTCTCCACCATGACCTGAATGGCCCAGGCTAGCCTGATCTTGTGAGACCTATCAAGCATTGTTCCCTCTAAGCTGTGCACGTGAGCGGCTGCTGAAGGAGGAGGAGGAGGAGGAACTGGATTTATACCCTGCCCTTCACTACCTGAAGGAATCTCAGAGTGGCTTACAATCTCCTTTCCCTTCCCCTCCCCACAACAGATACCCTGTGAGATAGGTGGGGCTGAGAGAGCTCTCTCAAGAACTGCCCTTGAGAAAACAGCTCTGAAATAACTTGTGATTGACCCAAGGTCACACCAGCAGCTGCATGTGGAGGAGTGAGGAATCAAACCCAGTTCTCCCAGATTAGAGTCCACAGTCGTAGCGACGGTGCCAAACTGGCTCTCAGTTAACACAGCAAGCTCCGCTCAGCAGCAGCCTGGAGCCACACAGGGTCTTGCACTGTCCATTGCCCATTTTAAGATTACAGCAGCCAGGGGTCTTTTTGTAGAAAAACAGCTGCAGGAGCTCATTAGCATATGGTATGCTAATGAGCTATTAGGCTATTAGCATATGCCACGCCCCCTGACATCACCGGAAGTGATGTCAGAAGGGGAAGCAAAAGGGGGGAGGCATCTTCAAAAGCCTCCCCTTCCCTTCCCCAGCTGGTCTGGGTGGGGGAGCTAAGAGAGAAGGGGTTTAAAGTTTAAACTCCTTCTCATGAGAGTTGGGCCACAGAAGGAGGAAAGAGGGAAGGAAAGAGAGAGAGTAGAGAGAAGGAAAGAAGGAAGGAAAGAGGAAAAGAAAGAGAAGGAAAGTGGAGGGAAAGAAATAGAGGGAAGAAGGAGGGAAACAGGGAAAGGAGGAAAAAGAGAAGAGAAGAAGGTGGGAAAGAAAGAAAGAGAGAAGAGAAGAAGGAGGGAAAGAGAAAAAGAGAGAAGGAAAGGAATGAATGAAAGAAATTTGGCGGCAATTTGGCCCCATTATATCCTATGGGCCATTGAAGTCAATAGTGAAAACATAGGGTATATTCTGGGAGCTGGAGGGGAGGGGTTTGAGGAGAGGCTCCAAACTCACAGAAGAGCTTATGGAGCATCTCCCCAAGATACCCACCAAGTTTCAAGAACATTGGACCAGGGGTCCGATTCTATGGGCCTCCAAACAGGTTGCCCCTATTCCCTCCATTGTTCTCTATGGTGAGAAAAAGTTACTTTTTTCCCACCATAGAGAACAATGGAGAGAATAGGGGCAACCTGTTTAGGGGCCCATAAGATTGGACCCCTGATCCAATGTTCTTGAAACTTGGTGGGTATCTTGGGAGAGGCTCCATCAGGTACCCTGTGAGTTTACAGCCTCTCCTCAAACCCCTCTTCTCCAGCCCCCAGAATATACCCTATGTTTTCACCATTGACTTCAATGGCCCATAGGATATAATGGAGCTGAAATTGACATTCGGCTGCCTGAAAGACTCCCCGGGACGCCGGCTGCGCTCCCCCCCAAAAGACCCCTGACAGCAGCTATATTCTGCTCAGGATGTGAACTGTAAGGGGAAAACATCAGAGGGAACATTGCTGTCAAGATAAGCCGTGCAGGCCCTGGTCTGTATTCGGATGAGAGCAAACTCCCTCTGACCGTCTCTTGCCTTGAAAACCCTACGAAGTCGCCCTGAGTTCCCCCCCCCCAAGCATCCCTCCCCTGCTCTAATCCAGCAGATTCCATTTCACATTGCAGCTCTGCATCCTGACCCCCTTCTTCGCAACACTCCTCCCACTTTTGGACTAGGATATATAAGGACTCAGGGATCTCCATTCCAACTCGTATCTAACGAAGGAAGCTTTGGCTCTCGGAAGCTCATACCCCCCGCCCCCAAAATCTTGTTGGTCTCTCTGGTGCTACTGGACTCGAATCAAGCTGGCCAAACTGAGATGACATCCAGTAGTTCTACAAAGCCCTCCTAGTAACCAAACCAGAGAATGATGGGGACAAGACATCACAGTGGACCGTGTTGTATTTCTAAGCTTTAAGAGATTTTGATTTGTGCTGTCAGTTTTGTTGGGGGCTTGCTTCTTGAATGCCGATGGATAAATCCTGTTCCGCTTCAGAGATTTCTGAATCCTGCATTGTAACTCTGCTCCAAACCTCTCACCTGAGGTCCACCTTTAGACACAAACTATTCTGTAATGCATCAGTGGATTGTGTAATGGGGACCTTTCCCATCCTCAGGGGGTGGGGGTTGAAAGGCTTAGGATGGGGCAGTTTTGCTGGTGCTGAACAGCTCCGTGCCTGGTCAAAGCTTGAAGGAGGAGGAGACTCCTGGGGATCCCGTGTAGACCCCCCCTCAAGCTCTAGGATGGAAGCTGGGATGCAAATGCAATTTTTCTTATATCTCAGAGGGAGCCTCCGAGGACTCAGAGAAGAGGAGTAATCCCATTCTGCTGCCGGCTCTGGCTTCCCCCTTTCTCCCAAACTCCAGTTCATCCCGCATTCTCGACTGCTGTGGGAGGGGTGGGAAGTGCGGTCAGGGCACAGCTGACTCATGGTGACGCCATAGGATTTTCGAGGCAAAGAGACTCTCAGAGGTGGTCTTTCCATTGGCTGCCTCTGCATGGCAACCCTGGAGGTTCCTTGGAGGTCTCCCATCCCAGTACTCACCAGGGCCAACCCTGCTTAGCTTCCAAGATCTGGAGAGATTGGGATAATCAGGGCTTCGTTTAATACACTAACCTAAAATGCTGCCTGAACTACAGCGATTTGCTTTTGGTGATGTCTATGCATTGCAGCCACCACAGGTAAAATGGTTTTGGGGGGGATTATGGGGGGGAAGGGTTCCCAACCCAAATTAGTCTTTTTATAAAGTCAGATTCTTCTGCAAACCTGATGGATCCATGCATCCTCATCAGCGGTGCTCTACCATGAGAGCTTCGCTCATCTGAACGAAACCTTCTCAAGATGCTACCTTGCAAGTGGGGAAGATCAGCAAGTGTCTGTACGGATGCATTCACTGTGGTCCCCGCCCCCCGTCAAACAGCCTACCTGAGGAGGTCAGGAAGGCTCCCGTACTTTTATCATTCCACAGAATAAGGGAAACCGAAATGTTCAGAAAGGCATTGTAGGTGGCTCAGAGGTTAAGACACTGAGCTGCAGACTGGAAGTTCTGTAGTTTGGCAGTTCGAGACTTGAGTGCTGCGTGATGGAGAGAGCTCCCGTCTCTGGCCCCAGCTCCTCTCAACCTAGCCATTCAAAAGCAAGAAATTGCAAGGAGATAAATAGGTACCGCTTTGGTGGGAAGCTCAGTGATTAGTCATGCCGGCCACATGACAATGGAAATGTCTTCGGACAGCGCCGGCTCTTCAGCTTGGAAACAGAGATGAGCACTGCCCCATAGAGCAAGGGAAACCTTTACCTTTACTATAATAGAACTGTCTGGGAGGGCACTCTTATAATGGAATAGGCAGGGTTATACTTGTGGCAATGTTTATTGTAGGACCATCTTGCATTTAGTGCATTGTCTTCTACCTCTGTAATTCCACTTTCTGGATTTTTATGGTATATCCTTCCTCAGAGTACAAGTATAAAGAAAACAGTCGTGAGAGTCTGACCCACAAATCAAAGGTACATCATCAACATCGTCTCCGGATTATATAACAGCATTTCAAAACTGGATCTTCCTCAGGAAATGTTAGAGTAGTACAAAAGTTATCTTGTTGATAATGTGCTTTCCAGCAAGTCCTGAAAGACAATCCATTCAGTCACCTGGGATCCATTAGAAGCTTAGCAGCATATCTGAGCCTGAACATTTACTGAGATCAGCATCCTATCTGAATGGATGACCTTTCACGACTTGTTGTAAAGCACTTTATGAACAAGAGAACTTTGGTACTACTCTAACATTTCCTGAGGAAGATCCAATTTTGAAACGTCGTTATATAATCCAGAAATGATGTCGACAATGTCCCTTTGCAGTAGGATTTTCTTATGATTTATTTATTGCATTGTAGTGCTTCAGATTGTAATACATAGTAAGCATTTTCTTTGCAAGTCTTGTTGACTGCTTGATTTGTGGGTCAGACTCTCACGACTGTTTTCTTTATACTTGTTCTCTGATTAGGTCCACATTTTGTCCACATTTGTCTCATATTCTACCTCAGTCCAGGGGTCCCCAACCTTTTTGGGCCTGTGGGCACCTTTGGAATTCTGCCACAGGGTGGTGGGCACAACACCAAAATCACTGCCACAGGATGTGGAACCAACCGCTTGTCTGGGGGTGGTGTCCGTATAATTGCCATGCTGCTTCTCCCACATTTCAGGTAGAAGCTCTGTTCAGCAGGATGCCTTTTATTCTGCCCAGCCAGTCAGAAGCCCCGCTGGGCAAAACCCCCCTGTAGCCCCATCTGCTCTCCAAAGCACTTGGCAGGCACCAGGGAAGGTGTCTGCAAGGATCATGATGCCCACGGGCACCATGTCAGGGATCCCTGCCTTATTTTATTCTCTAATCCTAGTCCAATCACGTTGTTCATTGGATGGTTTATGCTGTCTGATATCACAGAGGATATAGTAATCCTCCTTGAGTCTCAGTGAGAGACACAGGTGATCAAGTAAATAAATAAATACTGAACAAGCTAGCTGTACTGGGACCAGCCTTTGGTCAAATCTGCATTTGCCTTTTTAAATCAGTTGCATGCTGCTGTGACGCCGTCTTTCTCTATGCTTGTTTGAATGTTATTTAAAGCAGTGCAGAGGTGCAATGACAGTGGAGCCGCCCCAAAGGATGATAAACATATGTGGACATACGAAAGTATGCTAGCACTGTTGAGGTGTGAAAACGACGCCAAATGTGGACAGAGTCAAAAGGTAGGGACACTGGTGGGAAAGACAGATGCAGATTCGGCCTTTCATTATTACAGTAATAAACCGAATGGCAGCACTTGAAGTGATATCACAGAATGTTCACACCACAAACATTTCAACAGGTTTGCAGTCCAGATTCTTTGAGGGACAGGAAAATTGTCAGTTTGCCCCAAACAAGGGCCAAAGACTGGTCAGAGCTGCTGAAGTACCCAGTAAGCACTAACAGGCAGTGTAAGAATCAAGGGGAAAATAACTTTTAAACGTGACCTCTAAGCAATGGACACTTCTGATTCTTTTCAGTGACTATGGAGCTGATTTTTAGCTCTGGTGTAACCTGGAGAGAGTTACTCAGTGTGGGAGCAGATCAGTGCTGCAAAATGGAAACATGACAAATTGGCTTGGCATAGATCCAAGCTAGAAGCTAACAATTTCAGATGCTACAGTCGCTCTTGGCCCTCGTACTATTCTTGGGGGAAAAGATTCTAAATTCATCGCACAGGCACCTGTTATAAATCCTTAATGTAACCAAGTGATTTATGGGTGAAGATGCTCTTGGTCAAAGAAATCCCAGGGCATCAAATTAGGTATCTCTCCTATCTCACAATCAACTGAACATAAAGAGAATTCCTCAGCAACTCCTATTAGCCTTCTAATTTATGGCATTAATATTTCCTACACATCATTTGCATTTAATCAGGAAAAAAGGGAAAGCCTATTCTTTGATAAGAGCAAAAATTACTGCCCTTTGCGTAATTGTCTAGCAACTTTTTTCAGTGCTAAATGTTTCTGTTCAGCCTTGAGATTCCGGAATGTTTCTACATTAAGGATTCTGTCTTCTGAAGAATATTTTTTTTCTCTAATGAGCCTTACAAATCCCATTGAACTCATTTGGGAAGAAATTTCAGATGGAGATAAAGCTGCTCGAAATGGTGGAGAGAGTTCAGTACAAGGGTTGGATTTTGCTTTTGTTGGAGAATAATCACCTGCCCTGGAATTTCACCCAAAGCAAAATTTTGAGGCGAAGCTGGAGGCTCCTGCTCAGACAAACAGCTGAGAAATTTGAAGGGAAGCGGGATGACGAAGACGTGACCTACATAATCCATCCTTAAATACTGCTCAGAAAGTATAAATAGTCCAGAATTCAGCAGTCAGAACAGGCCGCATGGACTAGACAACATTGGCCCTAAAAGACTGTCATTAATTAGAAATGGGTTCTATGTTTCTGAGCTCAGCTCCAGCCACGGGTTTTGCCTTTGAAGTGCTGGAATATGCAGGGTCTATCATGCGTAAAGAAGGAAAATGACAAGAACATCCTGCAAGACAACTAGTTAGCATAGTGAGATTAGGGACTTGCTACCATTTTCAAATAGCCTCCTTCCTGCCTCCTGACTGGCTCAGTCAGGGCTTTCCCCACCCCTGCTGCGTTCTTTTCTTTTGCTGACTCCCTTCCCAGCCAGTTAGACAGTTCGACTTCTCTTTCTCTCTCCTCTTTCTTACAAAGTTTGTTCCCTTCTTAATAAACCTACTTAACTGTTTAAACAGCTTGTGCTCCACTATACTGCATATCTACACTCTGCCAACATAAAGCTCTATGTCAGGCGTTCTCATCCCGACCATTTTGAGCTTGCGGGCACCTTTTGGTGGGCACAGCCACAAAATGGCCACCATTGGAAGCTGAGCCAGCAACAAAATGGATGTCCCAGGAGGAGGAGCCCCATGCAAAGAGAAAGCCCAGCTGCAGGTGTTAAGTATGGACAACTTAACAATGAAGTGATTTCAGCAGGTGATTCAGCTTTATTGGTAACGGCAACACCAACTCAGAACACACCATCAAAACACCCACACAACAGTGGAGCCCAGCTCCTTCTTTTAAACTCTCCCGGGCTGTCAAAGCCACACCCATTGTCAGATAAGAACCAATAGCAATGCAGGGATAAAGGCCAATCAGGACCGTTCCCTCTCTGATACATTCTCACATAGTGATTGGGTATTTACAAAGGTTTCGCAGAAACCGACCAATAGCAATGCGACCTCTGAAGAGCCACATTCTGACTCAAGCTTAACATGTGAATAGATAGCAGCAATTCACATTCAGTACATAACAGCAGGGAAAGAGGAGAAGTAATTAAAATACACTAGGAAAAAAGAGGTGGGAGAGAATAAAACAATGGTGGCAACTGCCACTGAAACAATGTTATCATACATTGTAGGTTTCCCAGGCTGTATGGCCGTGGTCTTGGCACTGTAGGACCTGACGTTTCGCCAGCAGCTGTGACTGGCATCCTCAGAGAGAGGGAGTACTCTCTGTGTCAAGGTAAGAAGAAAAATAGTAGGCAGGTAATTTATATCTACTCAGGTAGGTGGGGTAGGGCTGAGTCATTATCTTGTAGGAGTTCTCCAGGCTATGAACATGCTAATGGAGGAGCTTTCTTGAGGAAGGAAAATGCAAAAGAACCTCCTCAGGAAAGCTCCATCTCAAACACATATTGGAAGTCCAGTTATATAGATTGTCCTTATCTACATGCATGTTAACCTGCATGTTAATCTGCTCAAAGAATTCCAAAAGGTTGGTGAGCAGGCCCATAGCTACTGCGGGGCCCATGGGGTCTGGCCCCCTAGTGGTTTTTATGGGCCTTTCTCCCCGAGCCTCAGCTCCCCTCCACCCCCACCCCAACCTGCCTGTTGGCCCTGTCAGCGGAGAGGACGAGGGCAGCACAAGCAGCAGCAGCCATGGCGCAAGAAGCAGCAGAGGTGGTGAAGCTGACCTGAGGGAGGTGACCAGGGCAGGCAGAAGGCATGAATGGCAGGGGACAAGCTTCCACCTCAGGTAGCAACCAGATGCTCACCATGCCACCCACCAGCAGCAGGTAAGCCAGACCAGGTAAGGGGGCAGGTAAGTGCCTCCTCTGGCCACAGTCAGGTGCACCTAGCTGTGCCCCAGTGTGCCAGCAACCCTGTGCATGGCACCTCCATGGCCAGCCCAGCCATCACTTGCCTCACCTCTCCTGGCCCTGGGAGGGAGCTAAGGGTGGCGGTAAGGCTGCCCCTGGTGTGGCACCACGGGAAGAGACACTGGGGCTCCTTGGAGAGGGAGAGAGCCAGATGCTCCACAGGGAAGGTCTGCCCCTTGCTGGGGGGGGAGAGGGAAGCTGCAAGCCCCCCGATTCCCTTTGCAGAGGCCACCAGTTCCCCTCAGCAGGCTTTGTTCCTTTATATGAAAAATAATTCTTCCTCTAGCTAACAGTTTCTACTTATTTACCTGGATCAAATGTTAAGCTAACTGGCCTGCAATTCCCTGGATCCCCTTTTTAAAAACTAATGTGGTGTTTTCCACTTTCCAGACTTCTGCCACAAAGGCTGATTTCAGCAACAGGTTATATATACTGGCCAGCAGATCAAAAAATTCACTTTTGAGTTAATTTATAAACCTTTGGGTGCATGTCATCCAGACCTCGCGATTTTTAATTTTCACTCCTAGAACTTCATCTTTCATTACCACAATCTGAACCAGTTCTTTCAGTACCTTTCTCAGTGACTCTGGCAGTGAAAATGGGCACAAAGAATTCATTTGGTTTCTTTGCCATCTCAACCATCCTCCTTAAGTAAACCTTTCATTCAGGGCCAGACAGGTAGCTTTCCAAGGCCCCAACTGTTACTAACCGGTTTCCAGATCCTGATATATTTGAAGAAATGCATTCCTTCTGGGCCGTAATTAGTGTAGTTCTAAATAAATTCCAGGAGGGAAAGCGGCATGGCATAGCCTGATCTCATCAGATCTCAGGAGCTCAGCAGGGTCAGTACATGGACAGGAGGCAACCAAGGAAGGCTCTGCAGAGGACGGCCAATGGCAAAACCGCCTCGGCTTAATCCCTCGCCTTGACAGCCCCTTGCAGGGGTGGCCATAAGTCGGCTGCAGCTTGAAGATGCTTAAGTACGAATGCTTTCCAGTCATCCTGGAGGGATTTGACCCTCTGAACTCTTCCTTTTACCTTCCTCCTGAATAGTCCCTTCATTTTAACAAAATTCCCCCTTTACTTACTTCATTAGGTCTGTATACCACCCTTCCCAACAAATACAAGTAAACAGAAAAATTATCAACAATCTAAAATCCAAACATTAAAACCAAACAAAAAGTTACAAAGTATATGGCACCATAATACAGTTTCTAGACCCCCCAATTTACAGAATTAATATGAGGGGGAGAGAAGGTGAAAAGCAGCTAACAGGCAAAAAAGATGTTAAACCGCCATAGCTATTGAAAACTGTTGCTGTCCTCAACTGTATGCTTGGCAGAACATCTCTTGCCTTGCAGGCCCTGCGGAATTGTGGTGGGTCCCACAGGGGCCCTGATGCTAGTAGGCAGAGAGTTCCACCAAGTCAGAGCCAGGATTGACAAGGCCCTGGCTCTGATGGAGGACAGCCAGATGCCCTTTGGGCCAGGGACTTCCAGTAAATGATGGACACCAGAGCATAAAGCTCTCCAGGGGGTATACCAGGGGAGGTGGTCCCATCGGTATGTTGATCCCTGATCCCTTAAAGGTCAGAATGAGAAACTGCCACCATCTGTATTGTCTTACTTGCATTTTATGTTTTATGGGAGTTTTACTATATTTATTGTTTTATTGTATTTTATCTCGTGTACACCACCTTGAGCCAGTTTGCCCAGCAAGGCAGGATATAAATTGAAAGTAATAATAAATAAATAAATAAATAAATAAATAAATAAATAAACCTTGAACCTGACCCAGTACTTGGCCTGGAGCCAGTGCAGCTGGTAAAGCAGAGGTTGTATGTGTGCAGTTATCAGTGTCCCCAGGAGGACCAGGGCCGCTGCATTCTGGACAAGTTGTAACTTCCAGATCAACTTCAAGGGCAGGCCCACATAGATCGAGTTGCAGTAGTGAAGCCTAGAGGTGACTGTTGCATGGATTACAGTGGCAAGGTCAGGGCCAGACAGGTAGGGGCCAGTTGCCTGACCTAGCAGCGCAGTTGGAAAACTGCCAAGCCAGCAACGTTTGTGACCTGGGCCTCCATGCCCAGACTCTTGACCACTGGCACTGGTGTTAAAGGCACTTGATCAAGAGTGGGAAGTTGACTCCCCAAACCTGAATCCCTGCCCACCCAGCCAGAGAACCTCTGCTTTGATGCTGCTGTCTGTCAAACTTGGCATCTCGTTTGCCATGGGGAAAATGTTTTGCTGTAGATGACTGGGAAGGGGTTGTGAGTGTGTGTGGCTGGGGATGCTTAGCAGGCACATTTTATCCCATGTAAACAATTGCCTATGACCAAGAAGCTTGCTCAGTTTTCCTACAGCAGGTTGTGATGTCGCATGCGGTGCCCAGAAAGATCATATCTGACTAGGGGTTGCAGTTCATAGCAGGGTTTTGGAAAGAACTGTTGAAGCTGCTGGGGGTGGAGCAGGGACTGAGTAGTGCAGACCACCCAGAGTCTGATGGCCAAAAACAGAGGACCAACTGAATCCTAGAACAAATTTTGAGATGCTTTATAAACTACCAGCAGGATGATTAGGTGGACTTGCTTCCCTTTGTGGAACACAGTTATAACAATTCGGTGCACGATCCACAGGAGCCTCCCCTTTCAAAGTGGTGCATGGGTACGAGGGGGGGCCTTGCCCATGGTGGCCATGGAGGGAACTGGGTCAGGGGATGTACAGGCCTGGTGGGTCAAGCTGTCCCAGGGGGCCCTCAATTCAACAAACTCGGACCAAAGCTAAGGAGGATTGCAAACAATATGCTGATCAGGGCGGGCCCCAGAATGGGACTTGTATCCAGGAGAGTCGTGTACATTTCCACAAAAAACCTCAGAGGCTTTCAGCCAGGGAAAAAACTGGGGTAGATGTATCTGGAGCCTTTCAAAGTGGTGAAACTCATTAGTAAAGTAGCTGTAGAAGTAGACTTGCCCAAGAACTTATGGCACACCCATCCTGCTTTCTATTTCAGTCTACTGAAGAAGGATCCGGAACGCCTGAAATGGAGACCTCATCCTGCAGTTCTCCCTCCCCTTATCATGGATGGAGAGTTCTGCCAGGAGGTAGAGGAATGGGTACAAAAAGACTATGTGAAGGCCCCTAAGCTTGCCCATGATTTCCATAAACACCACCTAGTCAAACCTGGAGGATGAGAGGCTTTCATAGAATCATAGAATGTTAGAGCTGGAAGGGACCTTGCAGGTCATCTAGTCCAACCCCCTGCACTCTGCAGGAGCATAGCCAAAAGATAGCCCTACATACCTACAACATACTCAAAGGATGGTCATCCAGCCGCTGCTTGAAAACGTCCAGCGAAGGAGCACTCACCACCTCCCAAGGCAGACTGTTCCACTGCTCAACCACTATTACAGTTAGGAAGTTTCTCCTGATATCTAGCCGGTTACGACTCCCTTGTAATTTCCACCCATTAGATCTAGTCTTGCAATTCGGAGCAAGAGAGAATAGATCTGCTCCATCTTTTACATGACAGCCCTTCAAATTCTTGAAGACTGCAATCATATCCCCTCTAAGTCTTCTCTTTCCCAGGCTAAACATACCCAATTCTTTCAGCCTTTCCTCATAAGACTTAGATTCAAACCCTCTCACCATCCTGGTCGCCCTCTTCTGGACACGCTCGAGCTTGTCAACATCCTTCCTAAAGTGTGGTGCCCAAAACTGGACACTGGTACTCCAGCAGAATAGAGAGGAACTACCACCTCCCATGATCTGGACACAATGCTTCTGTTAATGCATCCTAAGATTGCATTAACTTTCTTCACAGCCACATCACACTGCAGGCTTTGGAGGGACAGAATGTCAAACTCAGCACCTCGTTGACCATGGGGAAAGTGTATTGCTGTAGACCACTGGGAGAGCTTCTGTGTGTGAGTGTGTGTGTGGCTGGGGATGCTTTGCTGTGCAGCTGCATAACTCTTCCAGGCCCTGGGACAGAGACGGCACTGGTTGCCCTCACAGACGACCTCCAGAGGCATCTGGATCAGGGCGGGATGGCAGTGCTGCTGTTGTTGGACCTGTTGACAGCATTTGACACGGCCGACCATCAGCTCTGACCCACCGCCTCGCCAACACGAGGATACAGGGGCTTACCTTGCAATGGCTCATCTCCTTTCTCCATGGTTGGGGACAAAGGGTGGCGCTCAGGAAGGAGCTGTCCCGAAGGCACCTGCTGATCTGTGGAGTGCCTCAAGGGGTGGTGTTTTCCCCAATGCTATTTAACACCTATATGTGCCCCCTTGCCCAGATTTCCCGGAGGCACGGGCTAGGGTGTCACCAATATGTGGATGACACTCAGCTTTATCTGTTGTTGGGCGGGCGGTCCAACTTTACCCCAGAAGACCTGGACCAGGCATTACAGGATGTGGCTGGATGGCTTAGACTGAGTCAACTGAAATTGAATCCAACGAAGATGGAGGTTCTGTACCTGAGTCAGAGCAGATCAGGGTTGGGGATCCCACTACTGGCCTTTGATAGGGTGCCATTGGTGCCAGCACCAAGGGTCAGGAGTTTGGGAGTGCTCCTGGATGCTTCCTTAACAATGGAGGCACAGGTAGCAGCCACTGCCAAGGCAACCTTTTACCGTCTTTGGCTGATTAGGCAGCTAGTTCCCTTCCTCAAAAGCAATGATCTGGCAACAGTGATCCACGCAATGGTCACCTTGAGGTTGGATGGCTGCAATGCTCTCTACATGGGGCTGCCCTTGGCACAACTCCGGAAGCTGCAGCTGGTGCAAAATGTGGCAGCCAGGTTGTTGATGGGTCTCTCTATGCGAGGGCATATCCAGCCCACGCTGAAGGCATACTGGATTCTCTTCAAGGTGTTGGTTTTGACCTTTATGGTCAGGGACCTGTCTACCTGCGGGAAATCCTTTGGCCCTCCCTTGTCCTAAGGATGCCAGGCTGGTATCAACCAGTGCCTTTTCTGTCGCAGCTCCAACCTACTGGAACGAGCTTCCGGATGAGATCAGGGCCCTGTGGGACCTTTCACAGTTCCACAGGGCCACAAAAATGGAGCTCTTTCACCAAGCATTTAGGTAGGAACTGTGTTATCATCTACGCCCTGTGCCAATCTATTTCCAGCCTGAGCCTGCCAATAATCGATGGACCGATAGATGCACTTTAGTGTAGCTATACTGCTACTGTCCTGTTAATTGATTTTAATAACTCTTGTGTATTTTATATTGATATTTACATTGTTTATCTATTGTTTCTTGTGTAAGCCACCCTGACCCTGTCGGGGAGGGCAGGGTAAAAATCAAATAAATAAATAAAATATAAATAAATATATTCCTCAAGATGCCTCCCTGTCTCTGGGAAGACTGCACAAATGATCTTGGATGCTGTCCCTGCTGGTTCCGCTGACATAGATACCCTGACGGGTGCCTCACAGGTGGGGGGAAAGTAGAAGAGCGCAAAAGCTTGGCTGGCCGAATGCTTGGACTGATCGGATGGGGCACCGGAGGGGGCTGGTTTGTATATCTTTGGGCATTGGTGCCAAACCTTTAGTTCTGACATGAAGAAGTCTTAGCTTGAATCATCTCTCTGCTGAGAGAGTGTCGTTATGAGAAACTTTGTTCAAGAGTCTGACACCGTCAAGTCAAGCAACAACAGCAGCGCCGACCCGCCTCAGTCCAGCTGCCAGTGGAGATCATCTGCAAGGGCGAACGACACCATCGCCATCCCAGAGTGGAACGGAGTCTAGTGCTGACGTATCCCCCGGGAAAATCTGCAGCAGCTCAGCGGCCACTCTCTCAACCACCTTATAAACCAAAAGTGATTGTTTTGGACTTTGGGGGGCAACTTTCCATTGAATGTGAGTGATGAACTGTGCCACACTGATTGTTCATTTGATTCTGGTACACCCAGTACATTATGTACGTTAAGTGCCATCAAGTCTCAACTGGCCCACGGTGACCCCAGCAAGGGGCTTTCAAGGCCAGTGAGAAGCAGAGGCGGTCTGCCTTGGCCTTCCTCTGCAGAGGCTTCCTTGGTGGTCTCCCTCCCACGTACCGACCCGGCTTCGCTTCCAAGAACAGACGCGATCAGGCCATTCCATGCTGCCTTCCCTTCCCCCAGGACATTCACATTTGACAATTGTGAAATATTTTGGTAAGATGGAAAGTTTCTTTCAAGAACCGCTCTGTTTGATGAAGTGGGGTTGGATTAAAGGATTCATGACAAATATTAAATGATGCCAGCATGATAGCTAAGGCTTTTTTGGTAAAGAATATGACAACAAAAGTATCTTGAATAATATTACTATTATTACTATCCCATTAACAGTCGCAGCGACAGCAGGAAGTCCAGATTCAAGAGACCACCAAGATTAGCAAAGCTCTTCTTTTTTTCAAGATACGGCGTAATTAATTATTATTCTCTCAAGGAAAGCTTTGTTAATCCTGATGATCTCTTCCATTCTGACACTCCCCACTGTTAGTGCTATTATAACCACATTACAATGTCATTTTAAGGAATCCTTCTTCCAACCAATTAATACTAACTTCCAAAGATTTTAAGACACACACAGACATGAGGCCTACGGTTAAACAAAAAAAAGTGAAACAGACATCGGTCTTCCTTATGCAAAAGCAGTAAAAAAGTACGCAGGAACAAATTGACTTAAAGTGAGGAAGTTCGGCATTCTTCCTTAACAAATAGCACAAAATTGGACTTCATCTTCCTCACGTGCTCCTTGGCTGGTGAGGAAATTCTCCTAAAGAATACACTGGCAATACAGAGATGGTTGTCTAACATGGGCAGCAGCAAGCAGTTTACCAACCATAAGCGTGGTGTAGTGGTCAGAGTGCCAAACTAGGATCTGGGAGACCTGAGTTCTAATGCTGACTCTGCCATGGATGCTCACTGGGTGACCTTGGGATAGTCACACACTTATCAGCCTGATGTACCTCACAGGATTGTTGTGGGGATAAAATGGAGGAGAGGAGAAGGATGTGGGCTGCTTTAGGTCCCCACTGGGGGAAAAGGTGGGGTATAAAGGAAGGTCATTTAAAACAAAGACAACCCCCCCCCTTGATTATGAACCAGTGACAAAGAGATGCAGGGAGGGGGCAATGCCAGGGCTGAAAAGGAGCCAGAAAAGGTCCCTTTTGAGGGACACACTTTTGTCTGGCAGCCACTCTGAGCCCCAAGCTAAGATACAGTTTCAGGCATATATGTGGTTGTAGGTCTTCTGTCAATTTTCCCCAGGACAAGCACCTCCGTCAGAGTTGCCAACTCTGACTTAGGAATTACCTGGAAATACGAGAGCAGAGAATGGGGATTAGTGGATTTCAGGGAGAGAAGGGAGCTCAGTGGGTAGAATGCCGTAGAGTTCACCCTCCAAAAGTAGCCATCAACTCCTGGGGAACTGGAGATCAGTTGTAACTGCAGGACACACCTGGAGGCCGGCAAACCTAAACACCCTCCCCCGCCACAACTCCCCTTCATTTGAAAAGCCGATTGTCCTCTCTAGGACCGGTTCAAGAAGCGTGGCCATGCCAAGTAAGGTATCCCCTCCGCTCTTGGGCCTGTTCTGCAGCCAGCTGGGTCCATCCCTGCCACCACCAGTGTTCCCTCTAAGCTGAGTTAGGGTGAGCTAGCTCACAGTTTTTTAGCCTCTGGCTCACACATTTTTGTCTCAGCTCAGGAAGGATGGCTCCAGAGCAAAGTAATTTTTGCAGTAGCCAAATCGCTCGCTCACAACTTTAATGCCAGGAGCTCAGAAAGTCGAATTTTTGCTCACAAGACTCCGCAGCTTAGAGGGAGCATTGCAGCCACCACCTAGGCCGGGGGTCCCCAACACGGTGCCTGTGGGCGCCATGGCATCAGTCAAATGTTTTTAGAAAGCAGGTGGCCACTGCAGATCTCATTGGCTGTAGAAATTAAAATCACAGTATGTCAGCAGCAAGTGGCAACTGCCAGCACACCGTTGGCTTTACTCTCTCTCTCTCTCTTCCCTCTTTTTGTAATGAAGTTTTAAAACTCACTCCTCTTGGACGTCCTCCCTGTGTGTGTGTGTGGGGGGGTTTTGCCAGGTCCTACCTTTCTCCTGGCAGGGGGAATTGATGGGCCTTTCTGGGAGCTTCTGCCATGAAGACATTACCCGGAAGTGACATCACATTGCCACTGCTCTAGTTTTTGAGCAAAACTCTATGGTTTTAGACAAGTTTTGCCCAAAATCTAGAGCGTTACCATGCGACATCAGTGGTGTGATGATGTCACTTCCGGGTGACTTCATCATGCCATGTTTTGGGGTATTTGTGGGTGGGGTTTGGGGAGGAGGCTGCAAAAGTGGGGGGACCCCCACTCAGACCAGGGGGCGAGCAACCCTAGTGTGTGTGTGAGGGAGCTCTGCTTCCATTTTGTGGTTGGTCATTTTGGTATAGTGGCCAGTTTGGTGTAGTGGTTAAGTGCGCGGACTTTTATCTGGGAGAATCGGGTTTGATTCCCCACTCCTCCACTTGCACCTGCTGATGTGACCTTGGGTCAGTCACAAGCTCTGGCACAGCTGTTCTCTCAAGGACAGTTCCTGTCAGAAGTTCTCTCAGCCCCACCTACCTCACAGGGTGTCTGTTTGTGGGGAGGGGAAGGGAAAGGAGTTTGTAAGCTGCTCTGAGACGCCTTTGGGCAGTGAAGGGCGAGGTATAAATCCAAACTCTTCTTCTTCCCTTCTTCCTGGTTGCTTCCATCAACCTGTCTCAGCATTCTGAAGGTGCCTCTACAGGCACAAAAGGACTGAGGATTCCTGACCTAAGCGACGACCACTAAGCAGCAGCCCCAAGGCCACTCCGCTCAGCTTGCTCTGGGGCCGCCTTTGTGACTTAGGGTTGTCGGGTCCCCATGGCCACTGGAGGCGGGTGGGGGCATAGGGTTGCCAGCTACAGGTTGGGGAACTCCTGGAGATTTGGGGATGGAGCCTGGGGAAAACAGGGGCCTCAGTGGGCTACAATGCCACAGAGTCCACCCTCTGAAGATTTGATTTATTAAATTTCTACCCCGCCCTCTCAGCATCCATTTTCTCCAGGGGAATTAATCCCCCTAGTCTGGAGATGAGCTGTTATTCTGGAGGATCCCCGGGCCCCACCTGGAGGCTGGCATCCCTCCGTTAAAGGTAAACAGAGACATCTTTTCCCCTTTACAACAGCTTGTAAGAGTGCGAGAAACCCAGATGTTATTCATAGTTGAACCATCTTCCTTTCTTTCATGGTACGGTTCCTGGGATTTTGGGGATGGAGCATGGGGATGGCATGATTGGTCAGTGCCAGCTGAGGAGAGCTTTCAAAAGTCTAGTCAGTCTTGTCAGAGGGACTTTGGCTTGGCAGTTACCAGGCAAGAGGAGTGTGTATGTCAGTCTGAGGGAAACAGACAAGTTCACTTGGGATGCAAAAGGACACAACTCCTTGCCCCTACTGTATACCATCACATTTGAAATCAGAACTTTAACATCTAAGTGTCAGCCCTAGCTGACTTCTGTTTACTCACATTCTCCAGAACTGGGGTTTAGATTTGAGAGAAGAGATTGGACAGGGGGTTGAAACTGCCAGTCTAGCCAAATGGAAAAGGATTATAGCTCCTAGGAAGAAGAGGATTTTTCTTACCCAATTATTCAGTGGGTTTGACTCAGAAGGGACCCCTGGTTTGTGTGAAAAGAGAAACGGTTTTAGACTCCTCAAGAGTAAAAAAAGGAAAGTTGTAACCCCACAAGAGAGGTATTTCAATACAGGGGGAAAGTACTAACTTCCAGGAAACTCAGATAGTTATATGATTGGTTCCCAATCATACATCGTTGCTGAAAGAAATCTCCAAGACAAACAAACCTCTCACCGTCAAGAACTGAGTCTCTAAGAATATAAGCTTCAGCTATACTCTCTTGCCTATTCAAAATATGATTTGGATAAATAATAACAGCTACCTCAACTTCTCATTCCCTGTCCTATTCTTAGCCCAATTGTGTGTCAGATTCCCTAACTCAGTCAGCCAAACACCATGTCTTGTGGTTCAAACAAGAATAGCGTTTATTAGTAAGCTGCAATAGGAAGGTTACTGGAGCAGATACATTGTTCAGAATAACTTGGTTACACAAAGCAGGCGGTTATACAGTGAAGGGGGTGAATGGGGACCCCCCTTCTACCAATCAAGGAATAACATGCGAATGGGAATCGAAAGTTACTACGCTAATGAAGTTCCCACCGCCCCCATTAATCTCAGCAAAGCTACAGCTTTGAAAGCGATAGGAAAGCTCGCCTCCTGAGTCCTCCAAGGTCAGAATGTGCAGTCTACCAGAGATAGGGGTTGCCAGAGCCACATTCCATTCTCACACACCCGGCATAAATCTACACCCCTACGATCCCAACCTCCCGCCCGTCACGCCACCATGGCGCCTATAGCCATCCTCCCCTCCCCTCCATCCATCATGGCAGGACTACCTGACATGCAGCCCTCTCGAAAACAAATCTACCCCTTTGGCTTGTGGGGGTACAGTTTGTGAAAAGCCCGGATCAGCCGGGGGGCCAGAACATTTTCCGCCCGTACCCACTCCCTCTGTTCAGGCCCAAAGTCAACCCATTCTACCAAATAAAACAAGCGATTGCAAGAGATCTTAGAGTCCAAGATTTGTGAAACTTCGTAGTGAGGTTCCCCCCCACCAACAGTGGAGGCGGGGCAGGTCGTTTCGGTCTCCATTTGTTCTCCTCGGGCGCCCAGCGTAGAAGCCTTACATGAAAAACAGGATGAACAGACTTTAGAGATTTAGGCAAGGCAAGTTCTACAGTTACATTGTTAATAACTCTCACAATCTCAAAAGGTCCAACAAATTTCCAACCGAGCTTGCGACTCGGTTGAATGCCCCGTAAGTTCTGTGTGGATAAATAAGCAAACTCTCCACACTTAGGAACCCAGGATAGATTGCGTTTCTTGTCTGCCTGGGTTTTATAGGCGTCCTTAGCGTCCTCCAGAGTCTTGGCTAAAGATAACCATGCCCCTTGCAACTGTTTGCACCAGTCTCCAGCATCTCCCGCCGGGAGGTCAGGGGAAGTCAGAAATGGCAAAGGCGGGGCGTCATATCCATGGACCGCCTTGAATGGAGACATCCCCGTCGACGAGTGCTGAGTATTATTGTAACAAAACTCAGCCAAAGGTAACAAAGAGTGCCAATTGTCCTGCTGAAAGTTTGTAAAACACCTTAAATATTGTTCAAGAGTTTGGTTCACACGTTCAGTCTGCCCATCGGATTCCGGGTGGTATGCACTGCTGACCCCCTCTCCACCCCAAGCAGTGACATTAATTCACGCCAGAAATTCGAAACAAATTGAACCCCCTATCCGAGATCACTTTAGCAGGCAAAGTGTGGAGCCTCACAACGTGTTGCAAGAACGCTGAAGCTAATTTCTTAGCAGAGGGGACGGAGGCAAACGGAACGAAGTGAGCCTGCTTAGTAAACAGATCCACTATCACCCAGATGACAGTATTCCCCCCGCTAGGGGGTAAGTCCGTAATAAAGTCCATAGAGATCACTTCCCATGGACGAGCTGGCGTGGGGAGGGGTTGTAGTGCTCCCGGGGGTTTACCGGGTCTGGGCTTACTCATCAAGCATGTTTGGCAAGCCGACGTGAATAACGAAATGTCTTTTCGTAGCCCAGGCCACCAAAATTGTCTTTGTAGGAGCTGAAGAGATTTTACAAATCCCGTGTGCCCCGCCAGTTTCGAACCGTGCGCCCAGCTCATCACCTCCCCCTAAGGGAACGGGGAACAAACAGTTTGCAATTCTTACTCCAGCAGCCATGCGCATCTTGAGAGACTCCTCCTCCCTCCCCACCTCCTCCCTGTCAGCATCAGACATAGCTGTAGAGAATTTTGTCACCCAGTCATTGGTGGGAGGGGTTGGGGGCTGAGGGGAGCGTTTGGCTTGCTTCCGGGTGGTTACTGCCCCTCCCAACTGGGAGGGTGTGAAAACCGAGTCTCAAATCTCCTCCCTCTTACTATCGTGTTGCGGGAGGCGTGACAGTGCGTCGGCAAGCGAGTTAGATGTCCCAGGGAAGTGGTGCAGTGTAAAGTTGAACTTGGAGAAGAAATCAGCCCAACGCAGCTGTTTGGCGTTCAAGGAACGGGGGAGCGGAGAAGCTCGAGGTTTTTGTGATCAGTCCATACCTCGAAAGGAACCCGCGCCCCTCTAGCCAATGGCGCCAGGTAGCCAGCGCTAAGCGGATCGATCCCGCTTCTTCTTCCCACACCGACCAATTCCGTTCAGTATCGTTAAATTTTCTAGAGACATAGGCAAGGGGGTGCAATTTACCATCCTCCCCCTCTTGGAGGATCGCCCTCCCATAGCAACGTCAGAAGCGTCTACTTGTACAATGAATTTCTTAAGTTCATTTGGGTGAGCCAATACAGGCTCCGACGTGAAAAGGGATTTCAACTGGTCAAATGCTCGTTGGCACTCCGGGGACCACTTTATTTTGGCCCCTGGTCGAGTGCAGTCGGGTGACTCCCCTTTCGTTTTTAGCAGATCAGTTAAGGGGAGAGCCACTTGAGCAAAGTTCGACAGGAACGATCTGTAAAAGTTCGTGAATCCGAGGAACCCTTGGAGTTGCCTCCGGGTTTTGGGTGGCTCCCACCCCACCACATCTTTTATTTTGTCGGGGTCCATCTCAATTCCCTTTTGGGATATACGGTAGCCCAAGAAAGGGATCTCCGACTTGTGAAATTCACATTTGGACAGCTTAGCAAAGAGTTTGTGCTTGTGCAACATTTGTAAAACTTCCCGCACCAGTTTCACGTGAGATTTCAGGTCAGGGGAATACAAAAGTATATCATCAAGGTAAACAAAAAAACCCTTGAACAAATACTTGTGGAGCACCTCATTAATCAAATTCATAAAGACCCCTGGTGCCCCCTGAAGTCCGAACGGCATGACTAAGTATTCAAACTGACCCAAGGGGGTATTGAACGCCGTTTTGAATTCATCCCCCTCCCATATTCGGACCCTGAAGTAGGCATCTCTGAGATCTAGCTTCGAGAAAATCTTCCCCCCAGCCACCGCAGCTAATAAGTCTTTGATTAGGGGCATGGGGTAAGCGTTCGTGTTGGAGACTGCGTTCAAGCCACGATAGTCGGTGCACAACCGCAACCCCCGTCCTTCTTTTTCCGAAAAAGCACGGGAGCTGCAAACGGGGAGGATGCCGGTCGTATAAACCCCCTGCTCAGGTTTTTGTCAATGAATTTCCTCAGCTCTACCTTCTCCGAGGGGCTCATAGAATATAACTTCCCCTTGGGCAGTTTCTGGTTAGGCAAAATCTCAATTGCACAGTCTGAGTTTCTATGGGGGGGCAGTTCATCGGCTTCCTCCTCTCCAAAGACAGAAGCTAAGTCGCGATACTCTGGAGGGATCCCCTCTAGTTCTGCTTCTGCCACCCCCACCGTCACCAGGGGCTCCCCCCCGTCGTGGGCCCCCACTCTTGCTTCCACAGGTGGGACTTGCATTTCTCGGAGATGAAATTCACTTTCCCCTCCCCCATAACACATGTGGATCGTGGTCGAAGAACCACGTGCTCCCGAGTACCAGGGGGAAGCGGGCAGACGGGGTAACAATGAAAGGCCTCTCCTCCCAGTGGTGCCCAATCCCCACCCTCAAGGGCACAGTCTCGTATTTACAAGGTTCTTTCATGGTGGAGCCGTCCATCTGTGTAAAAATCAGGGGGTCATTTAGTTTAATTACTTTTGCCCCCAGTCCTGTCACTAAGGTGGGGTTGATGAGGTCTCTCCCACACCCAGAGTCAATGAGAGCCCGTCCACTAAAGTCACTGTGAGAAAGAAGAGAGAGGGGGTTTGCTCACCGGGATTTGCGCCTGGGAGTCTGGGACCTGCTGTTCAGCGCTGTTCACAGCAGGTCCGTCTCGTTTCCCGGCGGCAGGGTCTCGCCGTCCGATGAGTCCGACGCCTCGCTGAGCGGCTTGGCTTGCAGGGCTTTCGCCCCTCTTGGCTTTGCCACCGGCTTTGGTGTGGACGTGTCGAACTTTTTCTTTACTCCCTTGGGCGCCCCAGTCGATGCAGGGGAGCTTGGGCAGCTCGTGGCGAAGTGGCCCCCTTCTCCGCACTTGAGGCATAAACCTTGCTTCATCCGGAGTTCTCTCGTGCCATCCTTCGGTTTCAGACTTTGTGTGGGCTGTCTTCCCCGCACGGCCGGTGTGGGGCCTCGGTTAATCATCGCTGCTGCATCATCCAATTTAATGGTTTTCAATCGGTTCTCCATAGTGATGGCGGCTTGTATCCAACCTGTTAAGGTGTCTGGGTCTTGGGTCTTGGTGACTTCCCGGCGAATCTCCGCATTAAGCCCCAACTTGTAGTACTCCACGAGGGTTCCATCTTGCACCCCTCGGATTTTGGCCGCACACCTACGGAACTCCGCTGTGTAATCTCTTACTGATCTCGTACCTTGCTTGAGGGCCCGGATTGTGGCCTTAGCCACCTTATTGGAGTTCACGTCCTCGAATTGTTCTTTCATGGCCCACATGAAGGAATCGATTTCTCTCAGTTCTTGCCCATCAGCCTGATGAAGCCCGACATACCAGTCAGCTGCCGCTCCCTTCAGGTGGGATGCTATAACGTCTACCATGCGGTCTTCATGTTGAAATAGGTGGCCCCAGGTTTCGATAAACCTCTCGGCCCTCACGAGGAAGAACGGGAACTTTTCTGGATCTCCATCAAAGTCGGCATCCAGGAGTTCTGCAGGCTTCGGTGGCAAGAACCCCCATGGGCGAGGGGGTGGCTGCCCCGGTGGTCCCTGCGGTCCTGGTCCCGCTGGTTGGGCCAGAGGTGGAGCTGGCACGTTCTGTTGATCTGGCCCTGGCACCGGACGTTGGTCCTGGGGAGGTTGGTCTGGTGGTTCTTCCCGCCGTTGCCGCTCTCGCTCTTCCCGGATGCCCTCCGCGATCATCTGTGGAATGCGAGCAAGGGATTCATCCAAGAAACGCATCAGGCGGTCCTGGCTCGGTTCCCCACTCCACCTTCGCCTCCCCACGGCCCCCTCCAGGCTCTCGGAGTCTCGGCCGGTGTCTTCCAGGGCCCCAGCTGTGATCAGTCTGCGGACTGATCTTTCGGGGTGGCTTCCCCCATCGATGCCCGAGGGGTTCCAAACCATGTTTCATGGGTTTCGGCCAGGGGTTTCACCCAGTCTCGTCTGCGTCCGACTCGGGTGGTCACCCCTCCATAGGCGGCCCCATATGGGTCCCCGTAGGGTCCTCTGAAGTCGTACTCCTGACCCCATTTTCCCGGCACATACGTGTCAGGGGTCTCTTTGGGTACATTCTTCCCAGGAGGTTTCTTATCCTCTTTCTTTTCATCCTCAATCGGGAGAGTGTCTTCTTCACCGCTACTCATTGTGGAGCCGCGGGTTTCCGACCAGTCCCGGAGTTTTATGATGATTCTGAACAAACTGTCAGATTCCCTAACTCAGTCAGCCAAACACCATGTCTTGTGGTTCAAACAAGAATAGCATTTATTAGTAAGCTGCAATAGGAAGGTTACTGGAGCAGATACATTGTTCAGAATAACTTGGTTACACAAAGCAGGCGGTTATACAGTGAAGGGGGTGAATGGGGACCCCCCTTCTACCAATCAAGGAATAACATGCGAATGGGAATCGAAAGTTACTACGCTAATGAAGTTCCCACCGCCCCCATTAATCTCAGCAAAGCTACAGCTTTGAAAGCGATAGGAAAGCTCGCCTCCTGAGTCCTCCAAGGTCAGAATGTGCAGTCTACCAGAGATAGGGGTTGCCAGAGCCACATTCCATTCTCACACACCCGGCATAAATCTACACCCCTACGATCCCAACCTCCCGCCCGTCACGCCACCATGGCGCCTATAGCCATCCTCCCCTCCCCTCCATCCATCATGGCAGGACTACCTGACATTGTGGCTGTTCAATAAAATCAACATTCTTGTTTGAACTTTACAAAGGGATTTATAAGAGGGCTCCTGCATAGCTACAATAAATCTCTGGCCTGGGCAAAAGCCATATAACTTCTCTATCACAGTGTGGGACACACAGAAAGTTGTAATTCCATTATTAAAACACACTACTAAGAGGCTGCTCAGTCAGGGGAGAACAGCATTTTGGCAGAAAAATCTGCCTCACAGAAAAAGCAGCCGCAGGGGTCCTCCTATCATCGCACACAATGGTAAACCACCTTTGAACATCTCTTCCCTTGAAAACCCTGTGAGGGTTGCCATGAGTTGGCTGTGACTTGATTGCACTTTGCACCCCTAACGGAGGTCTGCTTTCTTTGCCCTGACCTGGATGGTCCAGACTAGCCCAATCTTGTCAGATCTTGGAAGTGAAGCACCACTTGGCTCTAGTTAGTACTTGGATGGGAGACCACCAAGGAAGTTCAGGGTTGCTACACAGAGGCAGGCAATGGCAAACCACCTCTGTTGCTCTCTTGCTTTGAAAACCCTACAGAGTCATCATAAGTTGGTTGCCACTTGACTGCACGTTTCACCCCCAATGGAAATCTGCCTTCATTGCCCTGATGCGGATGACCCAGCCTAGCTCAATCTTGACGTATTTCAGACTGGACAGCACTTGATACCACCATAACAGATGTTTAAGGTTGCCAAAACCATTAGGAAAAGTGAACCATGTTCAGCATAAATATATATTTTCCTCTCACAGTAAATTAAACAGGAAAAATAACGTAGGCAGGTGGGGATGAAATGAGCAGAACACTTCCTTTGATGAGTGGGAGATGGCCAGATGTTGCACACCTGTATTTCCATGCTGGGACAGTGGTGATGCTCCATTAAATACAATCTGGACCAGCTGCAAACAGTGAATTCTCCTTGTTTACAAATGAATAAATGTGACAATCCAACGGGGAGCAAAAGGAACACACATTCCATGGCTCATAAGGAAAGAGCAGCAAGATGACACTTGTGGACTGTATTATTAGTGTGTATTATTCTTAATGGCATTCTACCAAAGTACTTCCCATTATTTTGTTTTAATCCTACTAGCAATCCTGTAAAACAAGCCAGAACCACTATGCCGGTATTGTAAAACAGAAGTTACCACTTAAGGCTCAAACAGACCAGATTTTTAGTTCCCTCTGTAAAGTGAAAATATGTAGGTTCTTAAAACCTCAATTTGCCCCAGGGCAGTGCAGGGAAGCTAGAAGAGTTTTAATCCTTCAACTGCAACTCAAATTCACTATCTGAAACAGAATTTATTAGCATCATAAAGGAGAAAAAATGTATACTTTTAAAAATTGCAGAGTTCTTTTCCCCCTTTAAAATGTTAATACCCATGGGAAGTACCACTTGCAGACAGTGAAACTGAACGGAGGTATGACAGACCCCCTGTCACTTCCCAACTCTCAGGCAGATTTTCCCACCAAAATTTTAGTTCCTCTCAGTGACTGAGTCATCCCCAAGTAGCATGTATTTCTTCTTTTTCTTAAAAGACTAAACTGCCCCACCCTATGGTAGATATTTGATTGGGCTTCTGACCCAGCACAGGAACTTGAGAGAAATACAAGTCAAGGCTTAGAAATTCTGAGGTAAAACTTTATAATGCATACAGAACTGAAAACTTAAAACATACAATAGAGTGTTGTTACAGCTTCTTTTCAAAGATTTCTAGTTCTTTTCTATGAGAAGTACTTTTCTTAGCATACTTCAGCAATTACACAGAATCTTAATAGTTCCTTGGATAATAGCTCTTTCTTGGAGTTTCTAGATTTCTCCCCTTAGAAAATCTAGTTTCTCCCTTCTGAAAACTGCAGCTTTCCACTGTCTCCTCAGGTGTCTAAAGCTTATTTCCTTTACCACAGTCCTAGTTTCTCCTCAGAGAACAACTTCTTTTTACTAGCAGGAATTATTCTTCTTTTCCCTAAGAAACAATAACTCCTTTCTGTTTGCCGATTGAGACGCCTAACAACCCAGTCACCCTTGCCAAACAATATCTGTTGTCTGTATAAGCAGTCTTTCCTTCTTCCTTGTTAGCTTTCTTGACTCAGAATCTCAGTTCTCCCTCAGAGTAGTTCTAATACTGTTAAGGGCAAAGGAGTCTCTTCCCTTCTCTCTGTCAAAGACCCTTTCTGACTTACCCTGTCAGAACACTGACCCCAGTTATCCCTTCCTCTGTCAGAAGATCAAAGATGAAAAACCCTTTTCCCTCCAGGACAGTGGATGTTAAACTTGCCCTCAGCTGATACTAGCCAATCAAAGAGTGTGAAGAGCAGCCAATCACACAAGCTCTCTATTCCAGGGCAGATCTCCCAGTCTCTCTAAAATAGCAGCATTTTAAAACCTGCTTTTTGGTGCAATCTGTCACAGGAGGTTTGAAGGGTTAAACCCCCTCTGGCAGGAGATTGTGATCTTGAGCTCCTAAAGAGTGCCATTTGCCACCTAATGACTACCTAGAGAGTTTCTGGGAGAGGTGAAATTAAACCCCATTGCCTGATTCATTGCTCATTCTCCTACCTCAGCTTCATTCACAACACCCCATCTTTTTATCTGTACACAATGAATTTAGGGTTGTCAGGTGCCAGGTTGTGGTGGGTAGTCTTCTTCTGCTGTACCCAAGGTCTCATCGCCAATCCATTCTGTAGTAAAACAGAATGGAAGACAACAGTGTCTCTGACACCAAGATGTCAATCCCGAGCAAAGAATATGGAAGTGACATCACAGTCCCCTCCAACATTCTATGAATTCCAGGGATCTCTGGGATCACTGAAATTCTTAGAGCACCTCAGGCAAAGGGGTGCCAGAGATCGGAGCCCAGGGCCCCCTGAGTTATTGCTCCTGGTCCCCTCCGTGGAACCCCTGAACAATTTCCCAGACTTGTGGGTCCTCAAGGTTAAATAAAACAGACCTTGTAAAAATATGTAAAGGTTTATTAAATGGTTAAAAGAATTCACTACACACTCCAGTCTCAGCAGTTCAGTAACAAGAAAACAAAGAAGCTAACTTTTCTGTCTCATACACTGCATACCTGAGTATTAGATGGCAAATCTTCTTACAGCACAAAATCCAAGCAGTAGCATGAAAGCCTTCTATATGTGGCAGTCCATCATAATGAAGCATAACATACCCATAGCATATTAGCATATCATTAGGCTCATACTCTTATTATATTGTTCTACTCTATGGCATCAGGTGGTCACTCTGGTCCAATCAGGGATCTTCTGCTGAGGAACTTTCCAGGGGATGTTGGCAATTGTTCCTAATTCTGATCTGGTTATACAACTGAGCACAGGTCCTCATGATTAACCAATTACCACCTCTTGAGTCCAGCCTTGATAGAGATAAGGATGGTAACTGCAAGGGCCAAACACCTGAGACGCAGGCTAGGCTTCCAATATTCAGATTAACCCAAGAGGGCCAATTAGGGTGCTTTGCCTCACAGGGAGTCTGTGACATCATTTCTGGGAGTTTATTAGGAAACAACATCATGGCATTGAGATCACAGTTTAGCAGGGCTCCACCCATGGGAATCTCCCAACTGTCACCAGCAGCAGGTTGGCAACTTTACATAATGTGCAGTTGCATCCAGCATGCCAGGATTTTGTTAAAGACACGGGAGCCAGTACTAAATTATATACGTCCAGTTCCATAATTACCAACTGGTGTGCTGTGAGAGAGATTAGCATTCTACAAGATAATAAATTCAATAATTAAAAGCCCCTGTGAGGAGGCTGCCTATTAAATACCCAGTATGGCCAAGCCAGCCTCCTTCAAGGAAGAATAATTTGGCTGCCTCTGCATTGCACGTGACCGGATGGTTCAATTACAGTCACTCTTTCTACAGAAGAGCCACAGAATTAGCTGTCCTCCCAATGGATGGTGGCTGTTGCAACTCTGCATGAAACTGTGATCTGGGCTGTCCTCCTTCTAATCAGCTATCGGACTATGGTTCATTCAGAAGTGGGCTTTCCTAAGGATAGGCAATTATGATTCTGAAGTATAACAGTGTGTATCCCTATGTGTAACCCATAAGGATGCCCACCCCCAGGAATTAACAGTTCATCTCCAGACTACAGAGATCAGTTCCCTTGGAGAAAATGGATGCTTTGGAGGGTGAACTTTATGGCATGGTACTCCACTGAGGTCACTGTCCCCAAACCTCCAGGAGTTTCCCAGACTGGAGCTGCCAACCCTTCCCCCCATGTCCCTGCTGGTGGATGGGGGGAGTGGCAACTGTAGCTACCTCAGCTACCAGAACTCTAGCAAATGCTGTCCTGCTT